>CM029777.1:5862774-7062774 GCA_017562165.1 Ectropis grisescens | reverse complement strand
TGTAGCATGTTTTATTTTGGAGTAACAACCGCTGTGCTAGGCAGTCATTTGGAATTTGGGCTCTTCATATAACTGCATGCTATTTTATGCAGAAGCGTTTCGCTAATAAAACTTTCAATGAGCTTACAACAGCCTTGTTACCGCTATAAGGTTGTATAGGACACCAGAACTATGCCGGGAAGATGCGTTTAAAATCATAAGTATAATCTTATACTATGGTGGTACCCTTGAATTTTTTTTCAAGTGTAGATGTGTACCTACATGTTTGGCTATTTGATTTGAGCGTGAAGGAAAATATCTTTAGGAAATCGGCATTTCCTAATATTAGTACCAAGAACATAACTATGTCATCCGCAATCCCTCAGTTACGGCTAAGTTACGGTCAAGTTACGGCTGGTCTAGTCGGGAGAACGGCGCCTGCCGATCCGGAGACCCCGGGTTCAAACCCCACACGTACCACTGTCTTTACGAAGTCATGTGCGTAATGCTGCTAACTTAAAATGGTGAAGGAAAACATCGTGAGGAAACCGACATGCAATTAGAATCAGCAGTGGCAAAATGTAGTTAATTGGCACCTAGAGATTTAAGTTTTCTCTATGCCCCGAAATTTTTCTGGAAGTATTGCATCTCAAACCGGAACATAGTGATATTTGGACGATAGTGCTTGGCGGTAAAATAACTGATGAAGGTGGTACTTCCCCAGGTGGAGTCACTCTGCAAACAGGTAAATTCTCTCCCTCTCTCTCACACTCGCTCTCTGTGCAAATAATTGTTTTACCAACTCAGGCATGGGGTTAAAAAGAAAAGTAAGAAACTGTTTTAAAATTAGGAATTGGAAGGCATGAAATGAAAATATCATTTAATCATAAAATATTCTCACATAAAATCAGCACAGAAAAACTAAGAAGATCTTTAAAAGTAAATATTACAGAAAAACTAGTTGGGAGCATAAAAAACAATAATTACTTTTCACGTACCTCGTTTTTCTGTGGATTTTTTTTGTGCGGATTATGCTTTTTATATTACTAACAAAATATGCACAAATTAGCACGTTGGTACTTATTTAGAAATCCATGCCTGCATTTCTTCTATTGAGCTGAACTGTTTCTTACTTCTTTTCTGTGCACATTTTTGGAGATATGCCGTTTGATATTTCCATGCCTAAATATGATTTGTTCTACTGTGGTAGAACAAATGTTATTTCCAATTTTACCTGATTTTAGTGTCAGTTTGAAAAATCAGCAGCTCTGTTTTTCTTCACAGAAACACGACCTTAGTTTCGCCACCCGCCCCCACTACCGGGAAGTTTGCGAGACGTGACCGCAAGTTGGGCCAACCGCGCCCAGCATCGACAACTACTTTCGAGGAGAATTGTTCAGCCGCCACTTCACTTGGTGTGTCATATTTTTATTTATGTTTTTTCTCGATGGTTTTAATCTTGATGATTCCAAATCGAGAATGAATTGCTTTCTTCTAGGTAAACACTTTCCATCGTAGACATCATTGTTGCTAAACAACAGGCGAGACGTAGGTCAAGTGTTAGATTATAATAATTAAAATATAATTAAGAATGTCACTGTATTTGGTTAAATATTGAAGTGGTAGGACTCTTTGTATAGTTACATACGTTTTTGTTTAATTATAATACAGTATTTGTGTAGTTTTATGGTTATAAATAAGGTAGAGGTAATTCCTCCACCCGCTTCTTCTACCGGGAAGTTAGTGAGATGTGACCGCAAGTTGGACCTTCTGCACCCAGTATCGGCAACTACTTTCTACGAGAATAATAGAATTGTTCAGGAAAATATTTCAAATTATTTAATCCAATAAATAATGTTAGTTTTAATAACAATAATAACAAAATCTCATTCATCTCTTACATTTGCTCATGTTAAATATTTTTTTAAAGTATAAAATAATTAATTTTGTATAAAGATTGCGATATTGTTTGGCAAGTGAAAAAAAATTACAACCATAGAAGTTCTCAACGCGGTATTGACTGATTATAAGTGTGTACTATGAACATGTTATCAAGCCAAGCACTCCATACAAGAATATACTCTTACACCAAGTGAAGAGCCGGTATCACAGAAATCGCAACGTGAACACAAATATTCATATGTGTATCGCAATATTTATATACTATGATTTATTTCTATATTCAGAAGATTAGATTCCTAGGTACTTAAATGAATGTGATAAATTGTGAGATATTTTATCATTTATATTTATAGATAGATTACTCTTTATTGCGACACAAAAACAGAAATATTACAGTAAAACACTTATGAACTAGCACCACAAATGGCGGCCATTAGCAATAATGCTCAGAGCAATCTCATCTAGGCAGCCTATATTTATACCACGGCTTTACTGGCGTAGTTACCATTTCTTCATTCGCGCGATGAAATGCCGTTGTCTATGTGTTATTCCAAACCATTATTATATCCGTTCGGACATAATTAAACAACAGATATGTAAACGTTTGCGATTATAATATTAGTAGTTATATTCAATTAACATTACATCTACAATTGAGAGACGCCAAGAAGCGCATTGGCAACGTCGCTTTAGTGCTTTCGCTCGAGGGAAACTACAAAATCATCGGCGCAAAATTTATACTTGATCAATTTTGCATAGCACTTTTCTCAATCGGATCTCGGAATCGGATCGGATCTCGAAAAGGTGACACTATTTCATGGTTGACTTTCCTAAGCCCTAACAGAGGTCACTATAGGAACAGACTGTAGAAAACATAGTTTGAGTGAGTCTTTGATGCAAGGTTGATGTTTTCAAGTCGAGAGTACCTATATCGGTTTCTTTTAGATAAAAGCAACCATTGTAGACTACATGATTTCTTGAAACCATGACAGATCCCATCAAGAGTAAACATATCAACAAACAATATAAGTAAAACCACACCATATCTCGCCGTTAGCGATTCTATCTATGCTACACACAGAGACACATTTAGTTACCAATTTCAGTCTTTAGGGTACATCCATTGTTTTATATCGATGAATATCAATGACCTATACTAATATTATAAAGCTGAAGAGGTTTAAATGCGCTAGTATTAGGAATCACTGGACCGTTTTCAAAAGTTATTTCACTGTTGAATAAGTACGTGATCCCTGAGTGTTATAGGCTTTATATTAAATACTACAGACGAAGCCAGGATGGACCGCTACTTACTAAATAAATATGAACAAAGGAAATTCAAGGAACACAGTGCCCAGCGCATATGATTGCGTTCGACATACACTAGCTTTCTGTTCTGGATTCGCTTGGATATTATTGTATTAGAACCATCAATCGATATAAAGATTTGGGCAAACTTGAGAAATAGGAATCTCTCTAGTTGGACCAAATTACACATAAATGCCAACTTTCGTAAATCGCTTGACTTAGTGTAAAGTTCACTGGGGCAAAATACAACGACACTAGATTTTTATACGAGTATATTAAGATGTACCCACTTAAATTATGCAAGAAGTTAGGTTTTTTCACAGTCTCTCGTAAAACGCTATAGTCCTGATATAAAAGCTGTAGAACCTCTACGAAATGTAGAGTTCAAGCTCACGTAGAGCAGTTACGACGTAGATCGACACTGGCTATGTCTAATTTAATGGAATCGTTAACTAACCGGTTAATTGTTTTTTTATTATAAAAACGGTTTTGTAAATAAAATGTATATCTATTTTTGATTATTTTTAACCGACTTCCAAAAAAGGAGTAGGTTATCAATTCGACCCGTATGTTTTTTTTAACTCTAATTGAGTTCTGGATGACGAGCGCAGTGCAGTTATAAGCAATAATTTGGGCTCATGTTCCATCCAATAACTGCCTTGTCACAGACAAAAATGTTGTTTACCATCAGGTACATGTCTTGCTTGTCTCGTCACGCTACCTCTAAACTTAATATACATAAATTACGCGTCATATTGTTTGACCACGGTGAATTCCAAAACTACTAAACCCATTTTTATCGAATATGCATACTGTACGCAATTTGATCCAACTTGAAAAACAGGATAGTTTTTAATTCAATTAATAGGCTTTATTATGTTAATATCCGAGCGAAACCGGAATGGGCCGCTACTACAAATATACAATGTATTTGTCTACCCTTGTCGGAGCCTGAAATGGTTAAAATATATGATTAATTTTATCAGGTTTTAATACATTTGTTTTCCGCCCCATTGTGGAATCGCAGCCATTTTGTTTTTTTTTTTGCGCTTGTATTAACTTAGTCAAAACTTACCATGTAAGGGAGATATTGATTAAAAAAGTTATCATTTGATAGCTTAAGGCAATAAAACGCGGTTTCGCGGTTTGCAAATGTTATTTCGATAAAGGAAATAAAATGAAAAAATAACATTTTTTTTTTCAAAGAAAAAAATATTAATTAATAAATGATTTGTCGATAAAATTATTCACATATTTTACAATTTCAGGCTCCGACACGGGTAGACAAACACATTGTAGAAGTAAAATATCTCACGGTATAGCAATCTTACGAGTGAAACCATGAAGCGCAGTATTTTATATATCCCGCTGACATTATATTGTATGATAAAAACTATCTCCATTCCGCACATGTGTGGGAGAATTTCTCCCCGAAATCCCTCTCTCCTCCCCTCCTGCCTCATAGAGGGGGTATTATCATAAAGTTGCAGAGTAAAAAACAGACCCCTGCAAAAGATGAATCGAGTTTTAGTAATATAGTATTTTGTTTTATTTTTTATTTACGTTAAGCTGCGTGTAACTGAGAATTGCTTGATGTAAAGTAAAAACATGGCTTTGATTGGATGTAGAACGCTTACCTAGATAATAATTACTTATCTAGAATGTTTCAAGATCAGAGCGAATAAGTATTTTCCAGGTCAGCGTTCGTGATTTACGAATACACCGCTGCCTACCATCAGGCAAGTTGGTGTTTAAAAGCGGATATATCCGCGATAAAACATGGCTGATACTGTATCTACACATGATAGGGATGTTCACATTTTTCGAAATTGCTTTTATTTTGAAAATTTACGCGAGTTTATCATAAAAAATAATATGTTATTTCAAAGTATTAGTATTTTCGATGAGGAAATATACAATTTTAAACTAATTTTGAATTTCCCCGCTAAAACACTAACAACTGACATGACGTCACTAGTCGCAAAACATTGGTCACGATTCATGACTGTATGTCCAGTTTATGTATTTTCTTATCATTTACTTGAATACAAACAATCAAAATCGTCATCGCTAAGATCGCAAACTATAATAAAAATGCAGAAAAGTAAACTGTTTAGTCAGATTTCGACAGCTTGTTTTGTGACTAGTGACGTAATAAGGCATATTGGTGTTTCCAGAAACATTAATTTGTGATTAGTCTTAACATCCCTATTGACAGTTGTGAAACAAAATGTATTCTACAGTCATCTTTATTTTCCAACCCCTACTTACCTTCAGGCGAGATGGTGGTCAAGTGCGAACCTATTATCGTTTTAAAAACCCATTTTTTTATATAATCTATCTATAACATAAAAATGAATCGCCGAATGTGTTGCTAAGGGTAAATTTCGTTTTTTCAGAATGTTCCAAGAAGTGCGAGGATCAATCTTTAAAAACGACCTGACCTAGACCAATTTTTTTTCTTTTTTCCCCCAAGTTCGCTCATTGGTTATTTTATCATTAATTGAATTTATCTAAATTTCTTTGAATGCTTACTACAGATTTTAGTCCACAAGCCATTTGTGGAATTGAATATTTAAATGTTTAAGATTTAAAACTTACTAGCACTGCTTTTTACAAGCGCAGTTAAAACTACCAAATAGATTTTGATGCGGGTTATTCAAGAGGAAGGTTTATATGTATAATATGTGTATACGACAGTAGAGAAACACTACTAATTTTAAAGGTTTCTAATGTGATGTCATAAATAACACATTTTTGTGCTTACTTTGCAAACGGCGGCTGGCATCCTACGAGATGAATCAAAATAATGTACTGCAGTATTGTACCCCTTCAAAAGGTCTACAAAAAATCAACAATTGTATACATATATCTCTTAGGGATAACCCACAATAACCATTTTTATTCGTATATTTAGAATCAGCATTGCACCCATGCGAAGTCGGGGCGGGTCGCTAGTATATAATAATAGTAGGATCTACAAACAAAAGTGTCTAATCCTAGTAATACTTTTCACGTGCCAGTTTTGTGTGATGGATTACGTAATAGGATTGGTTTCCTTAGAAAAACAGAAGATACATGAAGTGAACAAGATAAACCGTATTATTTCGAGGTAAGCACATAAAAAATACCACCGCTTCCGTTGGCAACAAGAATATTTATCAACATGTGTGAGGAAATAACCTTCTCGACCGTTGTCCATCCTAGTATATCCTACTAAGATTATAACAGCGAAAGTTTGTCAGAATATATAGATGAATGTTTGTTACTCTTTCGAGCAAAAACTACCGAATAGATTTAAATGAAACCTGGAACATAGGTACATAGATACATAATGGTCTGGAATAACACCTAGGCTATTTTATATTCTGGGAAAATAAAAGGATCGGGAACGACACGTCCGTAACCGCAGGCCACAGCTAGACGGAACGATTTTCATGAAATGTAGCGGAGAATATTCGCGACTAATTAATTAATATTTCAAACAAAAGAAGGAAAATCAAAATCAGTCCGTCCATTCAGGAGCTACAATGCCACAGACAGAGACATGCAGTCCCGCACGCAAGAAAGCGTGCACACATGGCACATTGAACTTATAACAAAAAGCCAACACGTAAACTCCATACCTACAAAACCCCTTTTTTTCAAAGCTTTTATAATACGTCACTGAGACTATGTTATTGCACATGGCAAAAACAACAAACTTATTCCATAAAAAAATCGATTGATTTCCTTATGAGAGCGACAATGCCGCATCCTCGTAATACCGGTAATGTGTCGTGTGACGTCACAACGATGCAAGATGGCGCATCCGTCATCCACTGACACTTGATAAATGACGCTAGAGAAGACAGGCGGGAGGGTTCCATACATTTTACTTCCTCGTGTGCATACTGATCAGTGTTACCAAGAGTACCTCCGTTTAACGCGCTAGCACAAAGTGGTTTACTGTGGGTGACGTTTTTATTTAAATTTATCTCTCCACAAATATAAATAAAATATTAAAACAAAAAAACTGTGATGGCCCAGTAGCTAGGACATGGAATTAGCAGTCGTGAAGTAGTAAGTTCGAATCCCACCTGTAACTCTGGATATTTTCCCAAGTGCAAGTGCACATGTTTGTCGATACGACTGGATACGGTAAATTAAAAATCATCGTGAAGGATCTAATCGAGGTATTGCGTCATCCACCAATCTGTACTGAACTAGCGCGATGGATTATGAACACGGCTCTTTTTTTAACAAAGAGTGACGAGACGCGCAGGTCTTGTCCCTGATGGTAAGCAACAAGCCTGCTACATAACACCACAGTGACACGTACTCTGCCAAGAGTCCTACCACTACAAAAGCCTTGAGAGAGAAAGCCCCGAGTCCCAGCAGCGGAAACGTTTAGTGAGATGTTAATACTTATGCAGTTAGATAAATTAACTCTTTCCTGCACTTTTGTTAAATCCTAACGTTTGATATTAGAGCTTTTTTGGGACTCTAGAGACGATCTTCTTAGCATTCCATGGATTCACCGTGCGGGTGCCAGGACCATCGTGTGGCAGAGAGAGCAATCCTCAGTAGATCCCGAAACTTCTGACACGGGTGTAGGTTTGATGATATGAATACAAATATATAGGATATGAAATGTATATTGCGTAATTTTATGTCTAAATTGTCAATATCTGTTAAGAGCGATAATTGGCGAAACCAATATTATAAATAGAATGTTTGTGGGTTTGTAAGTCTGTATACTAAATTTGCTCACGTATTTATCTTAGTGACGGCTTAATGGATTTGAACTTAAGTAAATGTCAAAATAATATAATAGCAACGGATACGTAACAAATGGTCATGACATTATTGGTGTGATATAATATGATTTTATTGAACAATGTCCCAATCGATCTTTGCGTCGCCATGAAGACGTTACCGCTATGATGGATCCCTTCCCCGCAGAGATGATGCGTTAAACTACCTCCCATCTACGTTTCGTGCTCAAACTAGCGGAGACAACACGTCATCCATCTGGCAAGCTTAATAGTGCAGTTGGCAAGGTGACGTATAGGTTAGCTTTGTAGTTTATTGATGGATACTGTACCAAACAATGTTTTAAAATGAATTGAAAAAAAATTTATGAACAATGTTATGTTGTTTATTTTAAGTTTTAGCAACTTCAGTCACTGGGGTCCGTGACCTTTGTCGTTAGAGTTATTATGTTTTTTACACATCTTGGATTAGGAGAAGAAATGGAAACAGACGGCAGTAGGAAATATTTTTAACCTATGTACTTCCAGTGCTCTTAAGCCCGATGTCGCAATTTTTTAAGCTTCATTTGGAAGCTTGTTAACTAACAAGTTACATGGTACGTTAAACTGCCTCCCATCATTTACGCTTCATGCTCAAAATAGCGGAGACAACAATCTATCCTTAAATAACCTTAAATAGTGCAGCTAGCAAGGCGACGGATAGTTTGTACTTTATAGTTTATTGACGGATAGTCTACGGAACATTTTTTTAACGAGATGACAAAAACATTTATTTTACAAACTATCGACTCGTCTTCTCTTCTCCATACAGGTGTTACGACGTGATTGAGCTACTAAAATCCGAATATCCAAACATGAACCATCCAAACTTTGACGTTTATGCTAGGAGATCTGCGGATCAAAATACAAATTTTGTGTCAATCAGTCCAGTAGTTTAAGAGAGAAACTGCTACACAGCAGGCTAACATACAGTTTATTTCGCGTTTAGAATATAAGTAAGGATGTATATTATGACCTCAGCTATTCCACGCGCGATGTATTCCAAGCGACGCGTGAAACCGGCGGCGAGCAGACGAGCCAGAATATCAAGCCACCGCCATGACTACTGAATCGTAGTACTTACATCAAATTTTCTAGCCTGGCTGGAATATTGCCACGGTAATAATACAGGTGCCGCTATGCACCTGTATTATTACCGTGGTGTATGATGCGTTGGATTAATTCATTGTTGATCTAGGCTGTTGAATGAGTTGCCTTGAATGGGGTTTTCCAGATAGAGACAATCTTAGTGTATCGAAATCAAGAGTTAATCGGTTTCTTGGATTGGATGGTAACAGGATAGAGCATTACCGCATTGTTGAGATCAAGTGTAAACCTACAATAGTAAAAAAACCATTGCGATAATACCGTCGCTTGCGCGTTGGGTTTAAATGGTATTATGACAGGAAAATGGTATTTTTCACACTATTTAAATGATATAGGTACACAATATAGAAAAACAGTAAGACTAGTGGAATAATTGGCGGCCTTAACACTGGAAGCAAACACTTGCAGATCTCAAATAGGCTAAATAATAATAATAATATTTATTTCATGACCAAATGATGTACATTTATACTTAAATAAACTAAACCATGATCAAATGTATCTTAATTTATATAACTAATTACAAAATTAATATTAAGCATGCCGCAAGCATTTCACAAAAGCACTAGCCAAAATATACAGCAATAATAAAAAAAAATAAAAAAATAAGCATAGGCATAAACAGCCCGTTTTATGTTCCCACCACTACTAAACCCGAGGTCTTCTCTTGCAAAGCAACTACACACGCTAGGAAACGTATCAGACAAAAATATTTATCTCACCTACGCTTCTCATAAAATAAATAGCCATGTGGCGGTGCTGTCAATATAGAATGTGCTTTCTTTCCTTTAAAAATTCAATTCTCTCCTGACACTAACACAACAAGATTGTAACTATCGAGAAAAAAGAGAAGTCACTCCGCATTTTTGGAACATCTACGATTATTTGACTATATTATACCTATTTAATTTTTTCAACAATGTCATAGTAAAAACCTATGATATAGCAAATAAATTCTAGCCGACTTTAATCGCCTTAAAAACATTCGCAGTTCTCGTATGATGATAAATGCAAAAATATTTTCATAGGGAAGCAAATAAATTCGTTTGTCACGCTCCAAACCGGTGGTTTTGTTTGTGCCTGAATTTCCTCGCAAAAATAGCTGCAGGTTTTAAATTTGCAAACAGCGCAACCCGATTCCGAGGTAACAGTGTGATTGCTACATCCGACCTGAAAAGCTAGGGCGGGAAAGTAATGAGTGAAGAATCGTTCGAATAGATTTTGGTTTCATCGATGGTTCAGTATGGAAAACATGACTCAATATTTAGTAAATCGCGATTTAAATTATTTTTGTAGTTACATTTGTTTTGGTGCGTTAAGGAAAAATGTTGAGAGTAATTTATACATTGATTTATTTTAATGATACGCCCTCAAATCGTCTCGAAAAACTGGCATCCTGAAGTTAGAATTAAATCCACGTGATACGTAATGTGTGAGTTTGCTTTCGATCAACGGAGAACTCTTCAATGTTTTAAGCGACTTCAAAAAAAGGTGAAGTTTTCAATTCGTTTGTATATTTTTCCATGTAGGTATGTTTTGCGATAGCTCCGCTAATTGTGAATCGATTTTGATGATTGTTCTTTGTTTGTAGAAAATACTTTAGAGGTGGACTCATATAAATTTAATCGAAACTAACTAACATTTGTTTCTTAATATATAATTAGTAGTACATAGTTGAAATTTAGTCTACTTTGACTTTAAAGTAAACTGAACTGAATTTAACTTTAACCTATAATTAGTTTTATTTTTTACTGAGAAAATTAAATAATTTTAAATATTGGATAATAACTTCGCTCCGTCGTGGACCACATCGTCGCTTAACATCAGGCGTGACGGCGATAACGTGAAAATATATACCTAAACGTTAAAAAAATATATAACGCCAAATCTTTGCACATCACTAGAAGCGAGATAGAGCCGATAAAACTGCAAGCAAACAATGAGAGCACGAGAGGCCTGAATAGCGACTACCGGAGTTGTGAATAGTACAGCAGCCCTTACATACATACATTATAGCTACGGTATCGCGGTACGGCAATACAACTCAGAATAAGGACGTATGGGATTTCTTGAATAAATAAGTCTAGTTTATTCATGTTGAATCATAGTAAATAACGTAACCTGGTCAAGTACAAGTGGAACTCTTAAATAACAAGGCCGGCCCCTCTAACGCCTAATTAAATGGGCTTTGGCTTTGCTATTGACGTCTTTATCATTTCAAGCGAAAAAAAAGAGAGAACAATATCAAGGCGGTAGAACCACCGTACTGATTTTGGTAGAGGTATCATTGGTTCTGTCCAAACCTCTTGGCTCTTTTACTTGAAATCCACTTGGGTATTTTTTGATACTAATGTCTTCTTTTGGTAAAGGTAGTAATATAATATTTCCATATATGTAGTGTCCTAAGAGGTAGAAATAGAAAAACTCGCTAAAAATATTTACAAATGTCATTTTTTTCACGTAATCTAGCTTCAAATTAAACAAAGTAATTTAGATTACTTGTATATCGAAGCCAAATGGCTAATATAATACATATTTGAGATGCGTGTAAAGCGTAGAGCCAATATTATGTTCTTGGTATCACATGAGCTTATAAACATAAAATGACATCAAAACTTGTCCTACCGAAACGAGAGTAAGCCCAATCGACGCGGAGGTTATTAATGTTTTCAATTATGTAAAGTATATTTATTTATAGCTCAATGTCGTCCAACATGTCGTTTAGTCATTTCTGCCTTTCAAGCCTCAATATACTCGTACTACAGAGGAAGGCTTTTACCGGATACGAAAGTAATTGCACATTTTTTGCATTACGACTGCTCCATACCAAACGTAGTCGGAATGAACATTAAACATGGTTCAGGGTACGGAAAACTCACGATTCCTTAATATTCTTTGAGACAAAGAACTTTTGAACAACCTGAAAGGTGTACGCCAAAGAGTTTACATACACTACGTATAGAGTGGGCACAAACGCTTTACACCGAAAGCACGGGTAGCATCTTTCTTGCCTTGTCGCTCTTGTGGAAGTGTCATACTTTTGTCGCTGCACATCACTCTGTTGCCATAGAAAGTATCCACGTCATTTGCTTACGATTGACACAAAGGAACCGTACGGAAAATCTAACTCTATACGTAGTATACTCGTAAATGTAAACTCTTTGATTTACGCTTTTAATCCTACTAATATTATAAATGTCAATGTTTGAATATGTGTTACTTTCACGTTAGAATTGTGAAATGGATCGGGTTGAAATTTGGAACGTAGTTAGATTACAGACTGAAATAACACATAGGCTGATTTTTATCCCGGGAAAATTACGGAAAAGGGAAATACGCAGATAAAACTGAGAGGTGCTAGTAATGCCCGAGCGACACGAAACTAGTTTTTCAAGATAGCATAGCAAGCTACTACTTCAACTCAGAGCTTCGTGTAGACAACACTACGCAACGCTAGTTTCGTCTACACGAGACTAGAAGTAGATACTAGCTTGCTATCGTACTGAAATTAACTTGCTATCTTAGTTTTAAAAATAGCATCATGTGTAGCTCGGGCATTAAATAAAGTGATTAAGAGCACTTGAAGTCGTGGTAGCTGAAGGTTAGAAAGTCCGGTTCACAATTGTGAGGTCGACGATTCGATAATACTCAAGAGTTGCAGGCAGAACACGAACCTCAGAACTTACCAATTCCCTAACAACGTTTTCCTTCACCATAAAAGGCAGAGCTGACAAACTAGTACGGCAATTTTTGGCATGGTGGACTCACTCAAGGAGTGCAGATGGAATTCGAACCTACGACCTCACTATTGTGAAATACGCCATTTTCACCATGAAGCTCTGTATTTTTATTTGCTGTACCCAAATTCATCATTTGTTTCCCTATTCCCTGTTCTGCCCGTACCCTACGCCGCTTCCCGAATACGAAATCTCATCACCAACGTTCAGATATTCACGTATCTTGACGTATTCTCCGTATCAGTATACGCAAGAATACACGCGAATTCTCGTGTTCTCGCGTCCCGTATTCTCTGCGGCGTATACGTTTTATGCTAATTCTCGTCAGACAATTTCCGATGCAACTGATTTAATTTTCGTAGCTAGAGAATGTGCACGAGTGATGCGAGTGATTCAAATTGCTCATTCGAAAACTTGGGTGTTCGGAATACCTCACTGATATAAATGTCATTGTTTGTGAAAGTTGATGTCGCTTTACATCAATCTAGATGGCGATAGAGTGCAAACTTGCATGTAGAGTGCATGGTATGTGCCGCAAATAGGCCGGTGTGCTATCGGTGCCCAAGCACAGGACGTAGACTCTGGGGAAGTAAGAATGGCCAGATTAGGCGGGACTAATTTTTTTCGGTTTATTCCTAATAAGTTTTTGCCCATTGTCCTTGATTTCAACACATATGTACCTTCATTTATTCAAACTTATAACTCAGAATTTGATAACTTACTTTGCAAACTACGCGGATGAAACCGGAGAGCGTGGCCATGAGCATGGCCATTTGATAATGCTGACGCATGTTTAAATGGCCAATGGGAAATACTGACGCATTTCTAGATGGCCAATGGTCATGCTCCCGACTTTACCCGAAGATTTCTTATCATTCCCGAGAGTGACGCTAGAATTCAATTCGCAGCCCACGAAAAATTTGCCTGTGGTGCGCCAAAATACAGTTTTCGTTTCAACAAGAGTTATTAAAACTCGCACAAAATGTTAATTACGGCTCTGATCATTGTTATAAAAAAATGCCAGTTACGACTGCCGATAAATTTTTTAGGATTACACAGCACGAATATTGCTCATCGTCGTCAAATAAGTGTTTTAAAATAAAATCTATTTACTTTAATCAATTTTAAAACACACTACGACCATTATTTGTGGTTTATCTTTTTTATATCTTGCCTGATAAATCAAGATACGTAGAGACCTGACAGCACGTCACAAGCAAAAGTAATCAAGAAATTTTTCATCTAGTGTAACTCCCGTGGGTCAGCTATCTCTTGAAACGTTCTTGTATTAGAAACGATCATTATTCTACAGCATCAGATTGATAGAGCAAAGTAAACTGTGTGATTATAGATAGAAAGTTTTGTTCAGAGTGGAGATGGGTAGATCATGAAGGGCTATTATCGCTAGAAAGGCGTAGAAGTGCTGAGGAAGTCGATAACCGTTTACTGAAGTGGAAACCGTTAGTTGGGGTTTCAATTTATGTTATTGGTACATCTTTTTAAAAGTCGCCTTACCAAGCAAATTTAATATCTAGACAAAGTGTTTCTATGTCTATGTCTTTACCTTGAGTGCCATAGAATTTTCAAAAGAAAATGCAGAGTGAAATACCCTTTTTAGCTGTAACCACTGACTGCACTCTAGTCTCTAAATTAAAGGTATCTTAATTTTTGTTTATTTTTTTTATTAGTACCTGGGTGACCGGAGCTTTGCTCGGTTACTTAGATACATACTGATTTTCTATGAAAAAAAGAACTTGAAAAAAGAAATGCGGTCGGTTGGATTCGAACCCGGACCTACCATATTATAACCGCCCATCTTCCCGACTGAGCTAATATACTGTCGCGCGCTGTCGCGAAATTTACCGTCGCATTCTAATCTTTATGTAACAATTTTTATTGTTTAGAAATGCGCATAAAACGGCGTTTTTTAACCCCCGACAAAAAAAAGGGGTGTTATAAGTTTGACGTCGATGTCTGTCTGTCTGTCTGTCTGTCGGTCTGTCTGTCTGTCTGTCTGTCTGTCTGTGTGTGTGTCTGTCTGTGGCACCGTAGAGCTCAAACGGATGGGCCGATTTCGATGCGGTTTTTTTTATTTGAAAGTTAATATCCGTGCGGGTGTTCTTAGCTATGTTTGGTTAATATCGATTCAAAATGGCCGCCTCCACAAAATGGCGGACAAAATATTTCTTCACAACCTACCTCAATATGGGTATCAAATGAAAGGGCTTGACTAGTAGAGTACTAAACGCTATAACAAATTTCAAATTCAAGATGGCCGCCACCACAAAATGGCGAATTATATAATATTTTTCACTACTACCTCAATATGGGTATCAAATGAAAGGGCTTGATTAGTAGAATACTTTGCACTATGACAAATTTCAACTCCAAGATGGCCGCGACCACAAAACGGCGAATTACATTTCCTTTTTCACAATTCCCTTAATATGGGTATCAAATGAAAGGGCTTGACTAGTAGAATGTTGTACAGATAACAAATCTAAGGTAGTCGGGGGTTAATCAAAATTTTTAATTTTGTTCTTGTTAAAAATAATACCTGGCTAGATGGACTTATCGTCCCCGAAACCCCCTGTATACATAATTTCATGAAAATCGTTCGAGCCGTTTCCGGGATTCAGATTCTATATTTATACCTACAAGAATTGCTCGATTAAAGGTATAAGATAAGTATAAGTAGCCAACTTTTCCCACGGCTGGGACTCAGGGTCTTCTCTCACGAGGAAAGTGTCTAGACGACAATCCACAGAGTTAAAAAAATAATAAATACGACAAAAACTATCAGATAGTCCAATCACAGTCACAAGCTATCTACTCAACATCGATAGGTGAGACAGACGGGCAAGCTATGGCTAGAGTTAAATATACACTCAAACGTAAACCGTATCTTAATCATTAGGAGAGATGAAAATACAAAACTATTAATGGTAAAAGCTAATTAATTCAATGAAAAATAAGACCAACATTTTGTAGTGGCGTCTATCTTGGATTTGAAATTGGACATAGTTAAAGTATCTGATAGTCAAGTATTCTGATAGTCCAGACTTTTCATAATTTGATAACTCATCATGAGAGAGTAAGTTACGACTGGACTAGTCTCTCTTGCTCTTTCTTGCAGTGTGCGATGAGGTAAGAAATACTCAAGGTCATTTGCTCAAGGTACGGTCTTAAGTTACGGCTGGTCTTGTCGGAAGAATGGCGCCTGTTGATCCGGAGCCCCCGAGTCCAAACCCCACGAGCGCCACTGTCTTTTCGAAGTCATTTGCGTAATGGCGCTAGCTTAAAAACGGTGAAGGGTGCATCGCGAGGTAACCGACATGTACCTAGAATTTCTCGAGCTCATGTGTCATCTACCAACCCGCACTGGCCCAGCGTGGTGGGTTATGGGCTTGACTCTCTCTTTGCGAGAGAAGGCCCCGAGTCCCCGTAGTGGGAAAATTTAGTAGCCTGGTTATGCTATACTATTGGGAAAGTAGTTTAAAACTATGTAGGTAATCTACCATTTTGTAGCTGGGGCACTCCCACACTTCCGACCAATACACACATAACAAACAAAAAACAGTTCATCTGCTCAGGAGCTACGATACCACAAACCACACGCACGAACAAACACATCAAATTTAAAATACCTCATCGTTTTTGCGTTAACAACTGGTATTTCATAGAATCTGATACAATAATTTTCGCCTTTGGTTTCTTGATAAGCACCCAAAAGCTCTTTAGCCGTTAGCCTTCCCAGCTGCTTCATACATCATAGTGCACGTGACTGCACCCCGTAATGCCGCCCCTGCTGGTATTGCGTCTGATTTACTGCCGATGCTGCCGCCCCAATGACGACGCTCCAGGTGTTACAAGTTGCTACCATTTGCGGTATGGTTGCAGCACGTTTGCGTTAGTCGGAAAATTTTAAAAGTATTAGACGAACTTCAAAAGGAAGTGTTTCTTAATTTGATTGTAGGTCATTTTTTTAATATGAGACGCTATAGCTATTATTAATTAATTTTGATTACTTCTTTTAGGTAAACCCTAAACACCCATGGTAGGCCTAGATAACCTCGGGGATCAACCAGTAAATGGATGTGAAACATCGTCATCTCTGGACATGCTTGGTCTCCACGACAGTCCAAATGTTTGGCCCTATCGTTAACCTCCATTATACATACATCAAGCTGCAAAGAACAGGCATAGCGACGCACTGCAATACCCTTTCTTCCAATACCGGCCCTCTTCTTCTTCTACAGCTCCACCGCATCCACCATCCTCCATTGGCAACCACGCAAGGCTGCGGCGAGTAAGAACGGCGCACTGTGATACCAGCACTCCTCTCCCATCGCAGTCTCTATTCCACTGCCGCGATGTCCACAATATCGTGGTTCCCACTCAGCTTATGCCAGTGCTGCCTTCAGAATAAGAATCAGAATTATTTTTTGGAAAAACTGTGAACAAAGATAATTTTATACCTAAATATGGGATATGGAAGAAATAGTTTTACCCTTTGCGGGTGTTTATTTTATTTTTTTAAATAAATGGTAACGAGACGTTCCGGACATGTGCCTGATGGTAAGCAACATGGCAAAGGTGTGGTACTTCCCGGAATCTGGCAAGAGTTCTACACTACTACCTAAATAAATATTTGATTGGTTTTTACACGTCTCCTCACAACGTGACCTTCGTTTTTTGATTAAATAAAATATTCACGAAAACCTCTGATTATTCTCACTTCTAGAAAATTGGAAACAGCTGGAAATGGAAAAGCAATTACGCTCATATTACTTCGGATGTGTACAATCTCATGTTACATCAATCCACCAATTTTTCCTCAAAGCATGTTTATCTCGCATGATGTAAGACATGTGAACATCACATAACTGTGATGTATCGTTACAAACAACCGATCGCATCTTCCCACTGCCAGCTTCTCAGTAATCCCCTACTTTTTGGCTCTGACATATCGCACGTCCCGCGCAAAAATCAATCTTATTATACAGCTTTAGAGTTTAATTTTCAAGGTGTGTTTTCGGTAATAATTCAAGCGCAACCGGGAACGGAAGCGTAATGAGTAAGACGTGACTAGTCGGATGGCGATCGGGCGCGCGGTGATAAAGTGCCGTCAGGGTTGCTAAAGCTATATACACGGTTACAGAAAACGCGTTTTTCACTCAAAACAAAAATGGCAATCGTAAGGACCGATTTTAATGAAAACCATAGAACTTGACTATTAAATAGCACAACTTTTACACAATACGGCAATATCAAAGTTGAAGATACATTGTTATTATGCATATTGGTGACGCGAAGTTACAAGACTTCATACATACAAAAAGCGTCTAACGTGCACGTTCGCTCTATTGCTCCGCTGCCGCTCCAACGCTACGCCACCGTCAAAGCCGTCACAGAGTTAGCATGTCGGTAACGCAAACCCATAAGATGTTCCCCTACCAAAAAAGTGCTTAACGCGGCAAAAGAAGTTGTACCCTACAAATCTTTATGAATTTCGCCATCATTGAGGAGAACCAGATGATTATGTGGGACTATCTATCTGAATGGCAACCTACGAAAAACTCTGGAGGGATTCAAGAGCTACGGGAAAGTTGTTGGTGTGCTGCGTGTGCGTGGCATGTGTTCTGTTACCTTAGGGTATATAATCTATACTAATATTATAAAGCTGAAGAGTTTGTTTGTTTGTTTGCTTGAACGCTAGGATCTCGGGAAGTACTGGTTCGAATTGAAAGATTATTTTTCTATTGGATAGTCCATTTATCGAGGAAGGCTTTAGGCTATAGAAAATAACTCTACTATTAATTGAAGCGGAGCATGAAACAAGAATGTAACGAAATCGGGAAAAAATATTCCCCTTTTGAGAGTTTTCGTACGTTTCGTGCTTTGACATAACACATGACAGCATGTGTCAAAGATTGCGTCATTGAATTTCAGTAATTTGTGCCTCGAATATAAACCTTTGCTAATTTTTTTTTCTAAATCTGAGTTGGTACGACCAATTTCCGACAGGTGACGTAGCAGGTTGCTGAAGAGGTTTTTTGTTTGAAATCGATATTCTCAGGAATGAGTGAACCGATTTCAGTCATTCTTTCACCGTTGGATATGTACGGGATCCCGATGAGTGCTATATAATATACCACGGGTGAAGCCGGGGCGGGCATCTAGTATTGTTATAATCTTATTGGTTGGAGACACTTCACACACTACAAAAATTATATTTCTAAAGAATTGATGAATATATTGGAACTTTTTTTATTTTGAATGTTTGAGTGGACTATACAGGGCTACGGAAATGATCACCAATACATAATCAACACAAATAAGCCCCTCATTATTCTACATGAGTTGTAAAAATGGTTCTGTCATATAAACTATAAGCCAAAACAAATGGCAAAATGACACGACAATTCATATAAATGACAATACGTAATGTATGACTATTACGTTATTTTAATATTGTTTTTAAAATATTGTTTTAAAAAGAAAAGAAATGCGCTCACATATAGCATGCCCAATATTTTAATAGTTGGTGCCGTAGTCAAATCCTACTAATATTATAATACAAAAGTTTGGTCATATGTATGTTTCTCTTTCGAGCATACACTACTAAAGAGATCGGAATGGAATTGTATACATACATAGATAGTCTACTGATAACTGATAATCTGATAGCATACTTTTTGTTTCAGGAAAATAGCAATATCGGAAGCTACGCAGGTGAAATCACGGAATGCTTTAGACTGGCTTTGTGGCTTAATTGGTAGTAAGTCTTCCTGCGAAGCTGACATGTGTGGGTTCGATCCTCACCAAATGAAAATATGTGTGTGGTAAATAAAAGTAATTGTGCTGTATCTGGAAGTGTTATTTGTATAGTATGTACCTATTTACAATTATATAAGTATAATCTGAATTCCTTAGTAGATACAAGCTTTGATTGGTTTAGCGTATGGTGTTGTGTGTGAAATTTCCACCAGTATTTTTATAAATTCCACTAATGGGATAAGTAAAACACAACCATTTTGGCGTTGTTCAAGTTTTCTTCGTAACCCTGTATATTTTTGTAAAAATTGTTGGCAGCCCTAACCACCGACTTCGAGCTTAGGGACGCTCTACTTTCCACTTCCGGTAGTACTATAATATATAGGTCGAACTGTTACAGGAGCGGACAATCTGTCACCGAAGAACCCTGAAACTTGGCTCCATTGCACGAACTTCCAAATTTGCTTTAGGAATATACGTGGCGGAACCACGTTTCTTGATAGAAGTACGACTTACCAAAAATGTACAATCAGTGAATAGGAATTAACTGTGTTCCGGTATAAAGGGCAATGTTTCCAGAGAAATTACAGCGCGCAAAGTTAAAACATCTGATAGGTACCTATATCGTTCGCCATTAACAAAAAGATCGCCTTTTGTGCCCAAAATTTACCTTTTTGTAATGTATTTGTGGTATAATAAATTACTTTTGTATTATATTGTGTCTTTGGGTAACGAATGCATTGCAGTACTAGGTACTAGGTTTGGACTCTTCATATATCAGCTATTGGTATATGAAGATGTGTCACTGTTCTGATATGGGCAGCCGTGTTGGTTGCAATCAGGCATATGTCCTGCTCTTCTCGACACTCTATGTTTACTATAAAAAAGATAATTAGATTTTAAATTTTGTTTCCGAGCTAAATACGAGACCATAGCTGAAACGAGCACCTTTATTATCAGCTTTGGCAAACACTTCAAAGATGGCTTCACTACTTGAGACTATATATAGTATGTAGAGGTAGGACTCTTTGTAGAGCCCACCTGAGGAAGTAAGTAGGTACCGACCAAATATTTGCTACGAGAAATTATTCTTCCGCCAGGCAGTTATGTGCAAACATCACTATGTTCCGGTTTCAAGGACAATGTTTCCCGAAAAATTGTAAGGCATAGAGATAAAGCATTTTATATCTCTGTGTGAAGAGCGCAGTGCAGTACTAAGCAATAATTCGGACTCTTCTTGTTCTAATAGCTGTGTGACACTACTACTACGTACTACCGTCCGGTAGGTACCTACATGTCTTTGTTCGTGTCGTCACCAATTGACAGTAGAATAACTGAAACAAGGTGCAGTACTTCGTCAGATGGACTCTGCAAAGGCGGAAACTACAAAATCGGTATTTAGTATTCTATTCGAGTATTCGGATCGCGGTCAGTAATCCGCTACGCTGCGTCCCACATCACGTCACGTGACCACGTGGGTCACGTCGCGTGACGTAGCATCACGTCGCTTTGGACGACTACGACTGACATTTGAGGTATAGCACGACCAACTTATCTGCAGAACGTAGCGTGGCGGTACGATTGAAAAGCGTAGCCACCTACAACAAAATTAGACAACTTTGTGTCTGTGTTCTGCGCGTGTCAGTAGTTTCGGCCTTTTGACCGTTCTACGAATAAGTTGGTAGCACTATACCTCATTTTATTCAATAGGGTCGTTTATAGCGTAACCAGTTCCAGTGCTACGAAATTCACGTTTCAAAGTTCGTCTTTGGGATGAGATGACGTGCTCTCCCGTTCCACAAAGTATGGGAGAAAGCTAAATTTTATGCCAAGGGATTATAATGATTAAGAAATTAGAAAGGACTTGTTAGAAAGGATGTTTCTTGGTCAATCACGTGGGAACGGCGAAACGAATAAGGTTGAAATTAGCAACACAGATAGTTTAACACATAAAAACATTGTACCTACCTAAACTTATAATGGAAAACATCAAAAGACAGAGAACCTTCTCTGTCTTTTGATGTTTTCCATTATAAGTTTAGGTCTTGTGGTCTGATAATAGAGCTGTAAGATGGCCATTAGAATTCTAGTTCTTAAAAGTGGTTTAACAGTTTTTTGAAGTCAAGACTTCTTATAGCGCACCGTACACAATTTTTTTCAGACAGATATCGTCGATGTCTGTTTGTGACCTCGACGTCAAACTTATATCCTCTTTTTGGTCGGGAGTTAAAAATAGATGCACCGACGGTAAAATTCGGTGGGGGGTGCGAGGCAGAAATTTGGTAAAGCAAGTTTTAATTATGTTATACCCTCTTTGTATGTTAAGATAGATAGCAAATTTGAATTAAAGAGACTCAACAACAGGTAGTTCATTTCATTCAGACACTCCAAATTTATTTATTTGTTTAGATAATTAGGTATATATCAGTGAAACGATAATACAAGTTATCCTATCAAAGAATATTAGTTGATAGTGGTCTTCATAAACGATTTGCTTCGTAATTCCAGATCAAACGTTCTACTGTAGAAGTCGCGCCACCACTCAAATTCTGTGACAGAATGTTGAATTAAAATTATAAAGCCATATTCTAAAAAGTGATAAATCATGGTAATATGATTAACTAGCAGCACTTCGCGGCTTTACCTGCTAAGTTACATTTTCATAGTGTTCTTGCAAAAAAAATGTCTTTGTGTTATTCTATATTATAAATCTGACTATGTTCCAAATTTCCAATCCATTCAGCCTTTCCAATGTGACTCAGCAAACAGCTATTTGCTAGGACACCAAGTTTTTATACTACGCTACCGCGATATTTCAGCAACGTCTCATAAATACTTATAAATGTACAAACGATCCATCCCGGTTTCGCCCCTGGTAAATATGTATATTATGACGTATAGATTTCCGGGATTAAGTACATAGCCAATAGTGAAAGTTTGTTTAATCGATCCAGTAGTTCCTGAGATTAGCGCATTCAAACAAACAAGCTCTTGAGCTTTACAATATTATCTAGTTTTGATGAAAAATTGCTCGTATTAAGGTAACAGTCAACAGTGAGATAACAAATGCGATAGTGCTGCCTTTTGCCTTTGGTCGATGTATATTCACTGGTGTTTAACTTCCAATACAGGATCAAAGTAGCAATATCCATTACTGCAGAAGATCCTGAGCGCATTACCAGTTTAACGGCCGCTTCTATCCATGTGATGTTAGAGGATTAGACATGCTAACTAAGCGCATATTGCAGGCGTGTCTGTGTGTTAATAGTCATCGAATTTTACCGTCGGTGCATCTACTCTTAACCCCCGACCAAAAGAGAGCGGATATAAGTTTGACGTCGACAGATATCGACGATTGCTGTCTGAAAAATTGTGTGTACGGTGCGCCATAAGAAGTTTTGACCTCAAAAAAAAAACTCTTATAAACAATCTTTTATCACTTATAAGAACTAAAATTGTAATGGCCATCTTACAGCTCTATTATCAGACCCTTATTGCACTGTCACGTAATGTACCTACACAATACACAAGTGTGCAAAATTTCAACTCAATCGCTAACCGGGAAGTGGTTCAAAAATTTGTAAATCTTGCAAATTTTTGATGATGTTCAATATCGGGGCAGTTGCAACTAAATATAAAAACTAGTGAAAATAAAAAAAAAATCAGGGAGGAAAATAGTTTCACCACTCAAAAACCCCATTAAGTACAAGACTGAGATTTGAATAGGTTAGTCGGTACTTTTATATTCGCCCACTCTCGCCCTTTGCCCTTCAAGCCTCGCTCGCATGAAGACAGCTTACAGCCCACTGCCTTCCGCGATATAACGTATGAACCTATTTTCGTTACGGCCTTACTAACCACTTATCTATAATGGAATAATATTAACTGGTTTGCGGAAGTAATGACGCTTTTTTATGCTATTTCCAATAAATTCACATTTTGAGCACTTTTAACCGGATCTCAAACAACAAACCTCTTATAGTATATATACCTTTAAACGACCAATTCTTGTAGGTATATGTATAAGAAATGAAAAACTCCTACAATGTCATTAGAATACGATAACTTATTTCGCCACTGTTCTTTATGTCTAAATGGCTCAGACGGAATATGCTCGCCCTCGGTGTCAACAGGCCCCGGTTCGAATCCTGAGGGCTACACTCGGGACTTTTCTTTTTGTTCTGAGAAAATCGTCTACTTAGAGCCTTTTATAAACGCATTTAATTCGTATCTAAGTAGGTCTAAGTAAGTCATCACTACGTAATTCGTACCTGCCTAAATATCATTTAAAAACAACGAGCAAAGCTCGGTCAACCAGGTACTTAGATACTCGTTAAGTTAAAGCGTATAGGAGGTTGTCAGAATTAATGTAGTATTCTATCATGTTATGTGTAGTATGTATTGTATGATTATGATGATCAGGCAAAACTGCTTGCAACTTTATTTAAAAAAAAAAGGTCTAAAAAGTAATTTCGAGTTATAACTTCCTAACAAATTGCGTATTTTTACGCGATAGTGGTAATGAATTATGAATGAAGGCAAAAACTAGATTACTTGTGGCAGAGTACCTATAGAGTGTCAGTGAATTTTAATTTTGAAGCAAAGTCTAAACTCCCCATAATTTATAAATAAATGGGTAGGTACGTATCATACCATGAATTTACCGTTCCTACCGCCCTTTGCGTTCGGTTCAAAGGCAGTAGGTACAGGGTCATGTTTATTTATAACATAACGTATGAATTTAGGATGTACTTAAATTTAAATTTTTTCGTGTTTGCTTACTAATGCTGAGTAATGGAGGTCTTGGGGCTATCTCATAACACAGTTGAAAATTGATTTACCTCATTGTTTTGTAATGATAGGGCAGAGTCCGCCTGGGGATGTACCACACCCTTGCCGGTTATTCTACCGCCAAGCAGTAATGTGCAAACATTACTGTGTGCCGGTGTGATGGGCAATGTTTCCAGAGAAATTATAGGCCTTAGAGATATAATATCTTAGATTTCTGAGTGTCGAGCGCACTGCAGCGCTAGGTAATGATTTGGACTTTTCATGTTCTAATAGCTGCGTGTAACTGTGCTGTTATATGGCAGGTATGTTTGCACCTGTCCTGCACGCCTTGTCATACTATGCTATAAAAAAAATTAAGTTTAAGCTAATATTAAGCTCTTTTAGTATGTGCGACTTAAAACTCGATTTTTTTTCTATCACGTTGTTGAGGATGCAGTATTTAATTATTTTTAATTTGGTGGCAGTACTTGCTTAATAATTTTCCCCTTTTTTACTATAATTTACTGCTCAAAAAATGAGACACAAAGGGTTAAAATTAAAAAAGAATTGATGAATCGTAAAGAGGTAATCGACATCAATGTACTCGCATTATGTATTTAACAAGCTGAGCTAGAAGTGGGCTTGTCATAACTGCCGTATAACTGGAAAATAAAACTATTGGGGTATACTTACGTGTCCTATTAATTTTCTAATTTCTTTGGTGTCCTAGAACGGAGACCGTGAGTAGGCAAACGTACTCCGATGAGTACGACGATGATGAGATTGAGATGCTGTGACTAATGTAATACGGACGGCTATGGAATATTTCATTCCGTACTCCGACGTCCCATTATCCAGCAAAGCTCGATCAGGCGAGATGTTGGGGGCCCAAGTAGTGAGCTAGCCACTCATGAAAGGCTGCCCCGCCATCTAGCGAAAAATCCCGGGATGCGCTATCCTACCGGTTGGCGACCGGATGACAAGGCCAGATAGACATCCCCGGGGGGGCTCGGGCGTCCCCGCAGTCTCCAGACTAGCTCCCCACTGATGTGTTTGTGTTGTGTGTTGTGACCAATGGTCAGTAGTGTGCGGCATCGTTCCACTGCCGTTTTCCCACCGATCCCCCTCTCAAAACAAAAATGAAAAAAGTAAACAGAAACAAGTGTAAAGAGCGGCCGCACTCCTTGTCGGTTAAAGTGCACCTCACAAATATTCGAGGTCTGCACTCTAATCTCTCAGCAGTCCATCACCACCTCGAGACTGAGCAGCCGACACTTTTTTTTCTGACGGAGACGCAGATAGGTTGTCCGTCGGACGTGGCGTACCTATCGTATCCAGGTTATACCCTGGAGCACAAATTCCGGCCTCGTGCTGGAGTGTGCCTGTACGCCCGTGACGACATCTGCTGTCGGCGTCTCCGTAACCTTGAAGACACTAGGTTTTCTGTTCTTTGGGTACTGATAGACACAGGCATAGACAAAATTGTCTATGCCTGTGTGTATCGGTCGCACAGCGGGGACCTGGAGACGACTAGGCTCACAGAATATTTAAGTGAGGCGGCGGACGCGGCTCAACAGAAGTACCCTTCGGCCCAATTAGTGTTACTGGGGATTTTAACGGCCATCATAAGGAATGGCTGTTCCCATACCGGGACACTGACCACGCTGGGCAGGAAACGAGAAAGTTAGCTTTAACGTTAGACCTAACCCAGCTGGTCCAAGAGGCCACAAGAGTACCCGACGTTGAGTCGCATACACCTTATTGTTTAGACCTTCTGCTGACAACAGATCCAGACCGTTATTCCGTGGTGGTATCTTCGCCATTAGGCAGCTCCGACCACTGTCTGGTGAAATCTGTATCCGTCTACCATCCGCCTGATCCCAGCCCTAGAGGCGACCGGCGGTTGTGGCGATACAAGTCAGCAGATTGGGATGAGATGCGCTCTTTCTTTGCATCTTACCCATGGCAGTAATTGTGCTTCACTTCTGGTGATCCCTCAGTCTGCGCGGATGCTGTGACTAATGTAATACGGACGGCTATGGAATATTTCATTCCGTACTCCGACGTCCCATTATCCAGCAAAGCTCGATCAGGCGAGATGGCGGTCAAGTGTAAACCTATAAAAGTTAAAAAAAAAATATATATATGTATACTTTAGAATCTGGATCTCTGAAATGACTGGACATTGGGTTTTGGGGACGATAAATCACTTCTATCAGTGTTCCGAATTACTGTGAATTTTTGCTCGACGCTTTGCTGCTTGACGCCTTGCAGTTTGGTTCTTTGTTATTTGAATAATCATTTTACTTACCATCTACCATTTTTGAGGCTACACTTTCCTCATTGATCCTTCTCTTAAAAGATACCAATATGCCCACCTAATGTAAACCAAATGGCACTTTCCTTTTCATAGTCCTGCCCTTCGCACCTCCTTGGCAATTCTTAACTAACGCCTTGCTACGCCTATTCTGGTCCAATGTCACAGCCCATACGATACGGAGGGACGCGTTCAAATACGTTCTTATTGCGTCCCTTCGAACCACACACCACCTGCTTTCTAGCCACAGACTTCCAAAGACACCGCAAGGTCATACGAAAATTCTTAAAATGTGTAGAGTGCTTCAGAAAATCTTTAGATAAAGTAATTAATAAATCAGTTAGCACGGCTTTATTAAAGTTAAACTCGTAGAGATAGAGAACTCTAAATGAATTAGATTTATTGGTGCTTCGAAAACTGTTTTTTTTTCAGCAAAGTCAAACTGATAAATACATGTTTGATGTTTATTACGATTCAATTTTTCAATTCAATTTATTTATTCGAACCATTATTTCAAAAGAACACTTGGTAACTGAACGATGAACAAACTATAACAGATAATATAAGGATTGTTTTGAGTTACGGTGGACCAATGTCCAATCCAATGCGCTCAACATTATTTTAAATCCCAAAGCTAAAATAGTTGTTCAAATTTCAAGTACAAATTCTAATCAAATCTTGACAGAACATGTTTAACTTAGAGTCCAAATTGCTGTACAACAAACATAAGCGTGCCGAACTCACGTGTTTGTAATTATAAGCTCAATTTACTCAGTCGTTTTAAAAACTAAATTATTTTGTATAAATATTTTTTTCCCATATTTATGCCACAATAATATATATGGCGACCCCACTGTTTAGACACGGTTAAAAATTAAAACCAATCCAGTCACCGTCTGTTCTGTCTTATAGACAAGACAAGGATATAATAATAATCTCAATCTCAATTCTCAACGTTGTCAAATTCCATATATTTATTAATTAGCTATTTAACGTTTATCTATATTTAAGGGCCGAGCAGAAGATACATTTGTTATTTATCGGGGTTTACATCGGATATTATAGCATGGAAAGTGTTTCCGCTGCACTGCAAAATAACATGTTTGAACCCCTTTCAGTTTTACAAAATACTCTTGCAAAGCATTATCTTACCATTTCTATCTGAACTAAATCTGTGTTTCTGCCACATACATATTCCAACAGTTTACTACCCTGTCGCAATAAGGCACAGTAAATATTTAATTCCATTCTGAAGGAAATGCGGTGCCGTTTACTGCGAGAGGGTGGTTAAGGGTAGCTTAGAGGGTCAAGGGTTGTTTATGATGCATCGCTATTGTTGTTTTTATTGAGCGAGCTTCGATTGCGTTCGATGTGAAATGGTTTGCGTTTCTCAATGTATTGTTTTGATTTGGCTATTTACGGTAAATATGTTTATTGGAGTTTTTACTTTAGATACTTGAAAATTATTTTTTTTTGTTTGCTTTATTTCTACGTGTTTTTAAAACGACTGATCATTAAAGAACATAAAAGCAGGGTGGAAATAAGGTCAAAGCTAGCTTTGTTTATTTTTTTTGCCTAAGTACATAAAATTCTTCCCAACTTGGTTAATTGTGAGCCGAATATCCGTGTATATTGTGACCAAAGATGTGTGGAGTGAAAGGAGTCATAGACTTTTTAACCAACTTCAAAAAAGGTTCTCAATTCGATTGTATGTTTTTTGTATTATGTTACCGATATCTCCGCCAATTGTGAAACAATTGTTACGGTACTTTTTTGTGTTGAGACTTCAGAGAATATTCTTCACAGGTTTCACATTAATTTTATCTAAATCAGTGTGACGGTTTCTAAAATACTGACTTAAAACTAACACTAAAGTGTTAGTTACCTATTACCTTACCTTTATCTGAACTATGTGTTGGTAGATTTTTCAAAAGTTATGTAATTTTGTCGTCATAGCAGTAAACCAGGAATACACAAAACCACTTGAATACAATGTAGGACTATGCCAAGGGTGCTGCTTATCACCAATAGCATTTAATATAGTTATAAATATTTTAGTAGACAAATTAATATCCCGTGAAAAGAAATGGGGCTACCGGTTTAAAATCAAAATAATGTATAAAATAATAAGTACATTGAGTCAATCTTGGCCTTTGCGGACGGACGACCTTGCAATACTTACACGCAATCCCAAACAGTGTCAGGAATTGTTGAACGAAGTCGATGAGTTCTGTACATGGACCGAGGGAATGAGGACAAAACCAAGTAAATGTCATTGTCTTTGTCTGGGTAGGCGAAATACCAAATATACTTCTTACGATCCGGGACTCTCCATAAGTGGCCAAGGAGTTGCCACAATTGCAGAAGCAGTGGCTTTCAAATTTCTTGGTAGAATGATAGATCACATAGGACGTACACCATCATTAGAGGTTGTTGTACAAAATTTCATGAACAATCTTAATAAGGAAGACCAGCAGCCTATCAGCAATATCAAAAAAGCATGGATAGAATAGAAAGAATAGAAAACATTTATTGTCAATGCTAGTTACACTCACAAATACCCATTATAATTAAATATCATGAGTATTTCCATGCAGACTCGTCAAGTACAAATTTATTAGGCATAACATTTATATTTAATACAATTAATTTTAATTACAAGTATACATAATTAATAGCTTCAGCTGTAAAAGGGCTGTGTATAGACAGAATTCTTAAATTTGCGATAAAAATAGTAAACAAATGAAAGCGACAGCAAATATTCTCATAAATTTCCAAGATCCAAGATATCATTACTGGTCAATAGGGTTAAAAACAAAGTTTAAAATTGACTTACAAATTAGAAGATCACTTTCCAACAATCAATTGTCACCGATCCCTGTAATACGGGACCTACCTAGCTTGTAACAACAATAGATCCCAACACTACTATTTCCCTAAACATCCTACACACTAATATTTCACCACCACACCCTGATAATTTTCACCGCACATAAATCATTTTATACTTTAACTTATTGCATAACATGTTGATGACTGGCTGATGTTCCATGAGATGAAATAAACAAAGAGGGTACATTGACAATCATCCACCTACATTTGGAAAGTTATTACCAAGTACCTACTCCTGCAACAACTAGCGATCTCAATATTAAGTTAGCATTTCTGTTGTCTGTAATCTGTTTTCCAACATAGTAGTAGGTAACAGCTTTGCTAAGCCTAAATTATCCATCAGATAACATTATTTGATCAATGAATTCACATAAATAATCAAATAAATAAAATTTTAATGTACTTGTTTATGAGTACCATTAAATGAGCAGGTTTTCACTAAGTTCAATTGAGAGCTGACACGGTCATCCACAACACCACTCATAATTTTCTGTCCGTCTATCTGTCTGTCTGTTTGCTTCGACACAGCTACAAAAATCATAAATGTGCCTAAATAATAATATATATAATTAATAATAAAATAACGAAAATCTTGAGAAATGTTCTACCACGTACTCTAATGCTACTAACTATACTATATACTTATTATATGATATATTCTACAGGTCTGATGGTCCGTTCTATACTGTTTTTGTCAAATTAAAATCTCTGTAGCCATTTGTTAAAAATTCACTAATCTTGTAAATTGATTTCGACAGTAGTAGCCGCTTCACATTCGCTGAATATATGACAACTATCTCACATCACGTCTCACTTGGCCTTTCCTAGTATATGACATCGTTAAAACTCTCCTGGCAAAGCTAGATGCCAATGTCATAAATATATTGAAGTCATAGTTTGAATTGGCACATCCGGCTGATCTCTCTACTCTTTTTAGGGATCACAATAGTTTTGGGCTGAAACTAAAGAAACCGTCTGAACTTTACAAACACCTAAGAGTTACAAAAACGCATGTTTTGGGAAAGTCGCATGACGAATTAATTACATCTCTCCCAAAAGACAAAAGTGCTTCAGACCTGGAATCTAGATTTCAATTCCATAAACAATTTATGGCAGGTGCACAAGTAAATACTGCTGTGTTGGGTGCGAGAAAAAAAAGGGAAGACCAAGACATGGTAAAAACCTTTCTACAACAAGACAAAAATGACGGTTACAAAGTGCACGCTATGAATTTAGAAATGCAAAGTGAGTGGTTAACCATAGGTGAGTTCTGTGTCCCATTAGCTCTAAAGTGGCGCACCTTGATCTATGACTGGTCTCCTGCCTTATTAAATTTTTATCTAAATGCATTCCAAATGACCCTCCCTGACCAGAGTAACTTGGTAAGGTGGGGAAAAGCCTCTGAAAGATGTTGCTATACTTGTAGAGAGGCGATATGTACAGTAAGGCACATATTAGTGGGATGCAAGGTGCTCCTTAATAGGGGTCATTACTCACGACGCTATGACAAAGTACTTGAAATCATACGTGAAGCCTTTCAGTAGCTAGAGCCCAAAAGGGATTGACGACAAACATAAGACAAATTAACTTTGTAAAAGAAGGCTCAACTTCAAACTCCAGGAACAAGCCTTACTCAATCCTGGGTACATCACCTGATTGAACTATTTTAATGCACACGTATGAAAATTACTACAAAATCCCCGAGGATGTGGGTGTTTCGTCATCCAGACTGGACATTTTCCTTTTTTCTAGAGCTACGAAACGCATAGTCCTTGTAGAACTTACCGTACCTGGGAAACTAATATACCTAAAGACCACGCGATGAAATAAAATAAGTATTACGACCTCCTAAACGAATTAACAAAAAGCGGCTATGTAGTTATTTTATACGCTGTAGAAGTGGGAGCGAGAGGTATACCAGTAAAATCTCTCTACAACCTGCTGAAAGACCTTGGTTTATCCAGAAGTGCAGTAAGTTCTATACTTGAACGAGTATCTAAACCTGCACGAGTAGGCTCATATCATATTTGGCTGGGCAGGGAGAGAAAAACGAGTAGTGAAGCTAAGTGTTGATGTACGTCAGAAAGGGTCCCTTAAACCTACGCCCAAGTCACAAGTCTCGGGATCTACTCGAGTGAATCCATGGAATGGTAAGCAGATCGCCTCTCTATCTGAGTTTAATTTTAAATTGATGTCGGTTTATGTTTTATCGGAGAAATATTTAATTATTTATGTAAAATTTAAATTGTCTGGCGTACCTATTAAATTTTATCTAAACTTTTTTCTATACCTTTTTCTATACGTTTTCGAATTATTGATATACTCCGAAAAAAGAAAAACTGCCTTCAATTTAAAATTAAATTCAGACACTCCTTTAAATTTCATAAGAAGCTATCTATCTAGAACCATCAAACAATTTGTTAGCAGTCTATTTAAAAAATAATAATTGAAAAATATGAAGGGTGCGAAACTACGTTTTTGTGTGTTTTTATTATTTGAAGAGTCACAAATAATAAATACGTGAAAAAATTTGACTCTTGAAAAAAAAATTCGTGTTTTTACTCGACTGCGCGACGCAAAGGAGTGGTAATGTGTTTATCAGTCCATGTACGAGTATGTATGTATGTATGATTCTTTGAAGCACTATTTATAATTCAAACTTTACAGTTATTTACTACTATTCACGCCATTTTTGTAGGTTATGCGGTATCTGAGGGTCTCTTAAGACCTACTACGTTTTGAACTACTGTACAAGTCAAGAAGGTCCTAGAACTATTTATTCATTTTATATAAGCATTTTAACAGAATGCAACAGCCGTAAAAGTCGATAACAATGAATTACAACATCCAATCTTCTGTTAAGAGTCCCAGAGGAAACAATAAAATAAATGAAATGATTTCATTAAGGCGCTGGGAAGACCTGAGTGAAATTCACGAATGCAAAACTAAGCTCCGCCCCTTTACAACTCCGATAAGACAGCGCCACACGAAGTTGCGTGCACTCAGTAAAATTATTTGCATTGATGGAAACAAAAGGCTTCCATGCTCATGCTCATAGATGGCGCTTTTCAAAATTTTTATTAATTAGAAATGCACGTCTTTTTGCTGTTTACAAATTTTTTCGTCTGATTCTCTTATTTTTTTCTAACGGACTAAGTAAAGTCCTTTTGTATATTAAATAAAAAAACAAATTGCATAAATTAGCTAAGCCAGGAAGATGAATCACTACATATTAAGTAATCCATTTCTTTAAAATTATTGTACGAATTTTGAAGAAAAACATTCACTGTTAGTGAAGTACATGTGTAAGTTGTACCTGGGTGACCGAGCTTTTCTCGGTTTAAACACTGAATATATTTAGATATTAGTGGCGGCCCGGCGGCATTTTCAGATTTTGCCCGCCTAAAAATATTGAAGGTCCGGGGCTGACTAGCAGCACCCTGCGAGTTTACCTTCACTGTTCCCGTTCCCGTTATTTTTCAGGATAAAAGTAGCCTGTGTGTTATTCCAGACTATAATCTTACGTGTTTTCCAAATATCAGCCCGATTCGTTTATACGTGACTTGATGTTTGTCGTGACTGAGCAAAAAACATCCAAACATTGACATTTACAATATTAGTAGGATTGGATACTAATAGTACATAATATAATCATCATTATCATTAGACGAGGCTACGAGTAAATAATCCACCATTATTGCATACTACAACTCGGAAAACAAGTTTTTAATAATAATACAGCGACGCCATTTCGCTGCTTTGTAACGAAAGGTCCACAAACAAAACAAAACCAAAATCACTTTTATATCATTTTAGTTAGGGCATTCTTTTTATTAACAAGTGATAAAAGTATTTTTGTTGTGACGGGATGAGCAGTAAGTATATGTGCCTGATGGTAAGTCACATGCCTATAATAGCGCAGTGACACGCAGGTATTGGAAAATAAAGAATCCTATTCATTACGTTGCATTATACTGCGCTCGCCACGACTATTATCTACATGTGTTCTAAATTTCTGCCCGACCCAACGTTACGACGTGATTAAGCAATAAACATCCAAGTATCCAAACATCCATATTTTCAATATATTTCTATCCATATATTGAACATTTAAAATATTAGTAGGATTTCATATCAAAGCCCTGTAATCATACTGTATTTTTTTCCTTTAAACCGGAAAACTGTGATGTTTTTAACCCCGACCAAAAAGGGTGTTATAAGTTTGACATTGATGTCTGTCTGTCTATCTGTCTATCTGTCTGTCAGTCTATGTGTGTGTCCATCTGTGGCACGGTAGAGCTCAAACGGATGGGCCGATTTCGATGCGGTTTTTTAGTTGAAGGTAAATATCTGTGCTGTTCTTAGCTATGGTTGGTTGATATCGATTCTAGATGGCCGCCTCCACAAACTGGCGGACAAAATATTTGTTCACAACCTGCCTCAATATGGGTATCAAATGAACAATAAGAACAATATGGGTTTGCCTAGTAAAATATTATACATTATAACAAATCCAAGATGGCCGCCACCACAAAATGGCGAATTACATTTTTTTCACTACTACCCCAATATGGGTATTAAACGAAAGGGCTTGACTAGTAGAATACTATGCAATATGACAAATTTAAAATCCAAGATGGCCGCTACCGCAAAATGGCGACTTACATTGCTTTTTTTCGCAACTCCCTCAATATGGGTTTCAAATGAAAGGGCTTGACTAGTAGAATGTTTTACAGATAGCAAATCCGAGGTAGTCGGGGTTACTTAAAATTTTAATTTTGTTCTTGTCACACTACTGCTTGGCGGTGGAATAGCTGGCAACTTGACTAGTAAAACATTACACACTATGACCAATATAAAATTTAAGATGGGTGCCACCATAAAATCCCGAATTATATTTTTTCACTTCTACCTCGATATGGATAACCAAATTTTCCTAATTCTTTTTTATTTCGTAAGTGAATATGTCTTAAAATACAATACATGATTTTATTAAATCGAGTAAAATATATATGTAGTTCTATATAGTGTCTAGACATAAGTGAAAATAATCTATACTAATATTACAAAGCTGAAGAGTTTGTTTGTTTGTTTGAACGCTAGTATCTCGGGGAAGTGCTGGTCCGAATTGAAAGATTGTTTTTCTATTGGGTAGTCCATTTATCGAGGAAGGCTATAGATCATAAAACATAACGCTACTATTAATAGAAGCGGAGCATTGATCAAGAATGTAACAAAATCAGGAAAAATATTCCTTTTGAGAGTTTTCGCACGTTTCGTGCTGTGACATGACACATGACAGCATGTGTCTAAGATTGCGTCATTGAATATCACAGATTATATACCTCTTGAATATAAAACCTTTGCTAATCTCCGAGTTGGTACGACCAATTTCCGACAGGTGGCGTAACAGGCAGCTGAAGAGGTATTTTATTTGAAAGCGATATTCTCAAGAATGACTGAACCGATTTCAGTTTTTCTTTCACCGTTGGATATGTACGGGATCCTGATGAATGCTATTTAATATACCACGGGCGAAACCGAGGCGGACATCTAGTAACAAATGAAATGCATTGATTTTGTAGATATTCATTTTTCAGTACTGTTCCATATGGGGTACCTACAGCATACAATAATATATTTCTATGTTTTCCTTGACACTAGAGCAGCGCTGTGTTTCTTCTCGTTCGTTTAGGAAGATGATCATGATGATGAATCATTATTTCCGCCCCTCAACCAATTATATTATTGCCAGTTTATAACCTTTAAATAATATCGATTTTTTTTTTCAATTTAAGCTTTAAATTGATACAAAAGTCACATTTTACATTTATGCGTGAAGTAAACAACTAATATCGGTTTTAAGTTATATTTTCAGCAACAATGGAGATAGACTTTTTGTGTTATGGTTTTCATCGCACCTGCTTTCGTTCACAACTCCACGAAAAGCAAATTCATCTACTAATACTAAATAAATAAAAATAAATAATCCCGTAGAGCAGTATAAATGAGCGTAACTTGTAAATATTTTAGTTATTAAACTTGGAAATATTTTAGTTATTATTTTAAACAATGTCACATCATCATAATCATCAGCCGCAAGACGTCAACTGCTGAACATAGGCCTCCCCCTAGATTTCCACAACGAACGGTCCTGCGCAACCTGCAACCATCGGTTTCTAGCGACCTTTATGAGGTCATCTGTCCATCTAGTGGGAGGCCGTCCAACACTGCGTCTTCCGGTTCGTGGTCGCCACTCGAGAATCTTTTTTCCCATCGGTTGTCAGTTCTGTGAGCGATGTGGCCTGCCCATTGCCACTTCAGCTTGCTTACTCTTTGAGCTATGTCGGATACTTTCGTTCTTTTGCGATTATCCTCATTACGGATTCTGTCGCGCAAAGAGACTCCGAGCATAGCCCTCTCCATAGCTCGCTGTGTGACTTTGAGCTTTGTTATGAGGCCCACAGTTAAGGACCACGTCTCAGTTCCATAAGCCATCACTGGCAACACGCACTAGTTAAAGACTTTCGCCTTTAGGCATTGGGGTATTCTGGACTCAAAGATGTGCCGAAGTTTCCCGAACGCTGCCCATCCGAAGTGGATCTTTCGCTGGACCTCTTTGTCGAAGTTGGATCTACCGAATTGGACCCCGGTAGACGTATAATTCGTCAACAACTTCGAGTGTGGTATTCCCAACAATAACCGGTACAGGTGAGACATGAACATTTGATATGACTTTCGTCTTGTGCATATTCATCCTCAAACCTACCTGGTGGGATACTCTACTGAGGTCCCTGAGCATAGCACGGAGGTCCTCCAACGACTCCGCCACAATGACTATGTCGTCGGGAAACCGAAGGTGAGTGATGCATTCGCCGTTGATATTGATGCCATATCCGTTCCAGTCCAGTAGCTTGAAAACATCTTCCAGCGGGGCAGTGAACAGTTTCGGAGATATGACATCTTAAAGTGTCAGGTCAGCTTGGCTCTGGGGTCTTTTGCCATGCTAACGACAGGTTGTGCTTGCGTAGAGGTGTATAACTGTCCATAGAACCTCTCAATCTCCTCCAAAATCTCGGGTTTCGATATGACGATGCTACCACTATCGGTCTTCAGTTTGGTCAGCTGAGTTTGCCCAAGAGACTGATTTCTTGCGAACACTTTCGAGCCTTTGTTCTGCTTGATTGCTTCTTCAATACTCGAAGTATTGAAGCAGCATACGTCGCATATCTTGTCTGACCGCCATAAGATCTAGAGTTTGATCGGAGAGCTTTCGGTTCTGTTTTGGCGTCGGCTCTTATAAAATTTTCTGCCAACCGCATGAACAGTTTCCACTAGCCTATCGTTTATTTCGTCCGCCGTTACGCATTCATCTAAGGATTCGAAGTGATCTTCGATCTGAGCATAATTTGGTCGGAGCATGGACTTCATTAGACGTGATCTTTCGACCTTAATGTTTAGATTCAGCGTGCCTCTTACAATACGGTGATCACTGCCGGTCTTAACCTTGCTGATCACAGAGACATCGCTGAATATTTGCCGTTTAGTCGTCATAATGAAGTCGATCTCATTTTTGTGGAATCGTCTGGGCTAATCCAGGTTCAATTTCTTTGTGGTTGTTTCATGAAAAAGGAGTTCATCATAAAGATGCTCTCCCTCCAAGAAATCCGCTAGACGTTGCCCTCTTGGGTTCCGCTGCCCATATCCGAAATCCCCACTCTCACTCATCTACGTTTGCTCAGTTTTGCGTTGAAGTCTCCCATCACAACTTTGAAATGTGTTGGCGGAAAGGTCAAAGAGACATAACACTTGGGCAATACCTAAAACAAGAACCGGTTTTGGCCAGGGTGCATTTTCCTTTACTGGACCATACCTTTACCAACCTATTGACAAAGAGTTGGACATCATAGATACGTCAACATTATGAGTGCAAGAAAAAGGTCTCGGCTTGGCTATCTACTCAGGGCTACTGCTCGCATCTCGAAAAAGCGACATCGTTTCATGGTGGATGTTCCAAAGGCACGAACAAAGAGATTTGACTCTTTTTTTTTTTTGTCTACGCTGTGGAATACGTTGCCTGAGTGAGTTTTCCCCGATAATTACAATCTTTGTGTCTTCAAATCCAAAGTGAGTCGGTTTTTCTAGGTAAACACGCTCCATATCGTAGGCAAACATATTGCATGCCTCTAGAAGAAGAGGCCAGTTTGTATGGGTCAATTATTAAAATGTTTTGTATCACCTTATCTTACCTGCAAACAGCAATAAAGATTTTTTGTATTTGTACCACATTGTTGTTTAACATCAGGCGAGATGGTGGTCAAGTGTAAACCTTTGAAAGTAAAAAAAAATGTCCTGAATTATTTTGGTTATATTTAACACAATGTTGAAATAATCATATACCTAAAATAATCAAGTTGTAGCTAATTAACATACACAGAGAATGATAGAAAAACATCAGAAATAGAAAAAATAGTTGAAAACAAAGATAAAATGATTTTGAGTTGTGGTTTTTAGTTTTAAAGCACCGATTTAGGTAATTTTAATTCATCGCTCCATCGAACAAGAACAAAATTAAAAACATTGGTTCGACTACCTCGGATTTGTTTTCTATAAAACATTCTACTGGTCAAGCCCTTTCATTTGAAACCCATATTGAGAGAGTTTCGAAAAAAGAAATGTATTTCGATATTTTGCGGTAGCGGCCATCTTGGATTTCAAATTTGTCATATTGCATAGTATTCCACTAGTCAAGCCCTTTCGTTTGATACACATATTGGGGTAGTAGTGAAAAAAAAAAATTTGATTCGCCATGTTGTGGTGGCGGCCATCTTGGATTTAAAATTTGTTACAACGTATAATAATATTCTACTAGTAAAGCCCTTTCATTTGATACCCATATTGAGGTAGGTTGTGAAGAAATATTTTGTCCACCATTTTGTGGAGGCGGCCATCTTGAGTCGATATTAACCAAACATAGCTAAGATTTTATGCAAGGACTCTTTTGTACACCTACGTCCGAACACCTCGGTGATTCAAAGCTAGTTTGTTTAATTACTGAGCCTTGTAGGTACTAATATTTATTCTGTTACTGAGCATTGTCTTGCAATGTAGGTAGTGTGATGTAGGTAGGCTAGAGATTAATACTATACTTGTGGGTAAACCAATAAATGTCGTTGTGTCACTCGGCTGTTTTCAATTACTGCTCCACGTTAAAATATCGTAATATTCAACTATACAATTATTATTTTTAAAATAAAAAGTGACGAGACGAACAGGACATGTGCCTGATGGTAAGCAACATGCCTGCCACATAACAGCTCAATGACACACAGCTATTAGAATATTAGAAGTCCAAATCATTACCTAGCACTGCACTGCGCTCGTTACCCAGAGATCTAAGATGTTATATCTCTAAGGGCAGTAATTTATCTGGAAACATTGCCCTTCAAACCGGAACACAATTTCAACTGGTATCTATAACTTCAGTCGGTAACTGAAGTTACCGACCATACCGACCGAAGTTACAAATCTATCTGGGAAGTAGATTATTTGATGATAAGCCTCGGGTTCTATAGGAACTATTTTCTAATCTGTGTCTCGAAAACTAAATACAAGCTTGAAAACAACGGACAAAATATCCAACAACAACGATATCAAAAAAACATGCAAAAGATTACACAGTGATGAGATATGAACTCGAGAACTTGAACGCGGTTGTACCACCGAGCCAAACTGACAAGTTACAGTAGGGTCCAAAATTTCACATCATATGAACTTTATTACCGTTTGTAAAACTTCTATAACTTCAATCAGGAACTGGGAAGTAGATTTAATTTTAAGATTTGATGAAAAGCCTCTGGTTACTTAGGAACTATTTTCTAATCTGTGTCTCAGAACAGACAGAACTAAAGAAATAAAACCTTGAAAACAACGGAGAAAATATCTAACAAAACAATATCAAAAAAACACGCAAAAGATTTCTTAGTGCTGAGATACGAACTCAGGATCGTAAATCGTAACGACTTCATCTGCCGCTTTAAACATTGCGCCAAATGTACAGATGTCTGTAGTGTCGAATTTTCAAACCACATGAACTTTATAGATGTTGCTGCATGAATTTGTGAGAATTGTTTATTTTTATTTTTTGAATTGCGAGCGTCGGACGACAAAGCGACACAGGTCCTTTTAGCAAGGCGCATCAGCGCTTTCTGCTGGACTTCATAGTAGTAAGCGAGAAGCAAGACACGGGCCGGCTCGGTCGAGTTAGCTTTTCAAAAGACAATTAATTAATACGAATTAAACTTCATAATCCAAAATACAAAATCTTCCATCCCCCTTAGTAAAAAATGATACGTTTACCTATAAAATTTGAATAATGTATGTTTATTAATGACACAGATATTTACATCTAAAACTTATTTTAGAGGTAAGTTTAGGATTTTTTCTTATCGAGTTTTTTTTTCCAAATCGTGTTTTGATACAATAGGTTACCTAATAAATATGTTCAAGAATAACATATATTTTACTAAAAGCCTCAAACCATATACATGTTGTTAAATGTGTGTTTAAAAAGTGCTAGTTGGCGATATTCTGCGCCTTAAATGTCGACCTAAAGTTAACCGAAGCTGCTAGAGCCATAACGACCTACAATAACCGTCAATGGCGGCCGTTTAATTGACAGCTTTAAATATGGCTGGTTTTACCATAACATATTTTTTATCTTTAAATACGTGTTGCAAAAACTTTGTGCCTTTTTTAACACCCGACCAAAAAAAAGGGGTGTTATAAGTTTGACGTCGATGTCTGTCTGTCTGTCTGTGGCACCGTAGAGCTCAAACGGATGGGCCGATTTTGATGCAGTTTTTTATATTTGAAAGTTAATATCCGTGCGGATGTTCTTCGCTATGTTTGGTTAACATTGATTCGAAATGGCCGCCTCCACAAAATGGCGGATAAAATATTTCTTCACAACCTACCTCAATATGGGCATCAAATGAAAGGGCTTGACTAGTATAATACTATACATTATAAAATAATTCAAATCCAATATGGCCGCCACCACAAAATGCCGATGTATATTTTTTTTTCACTACTACTTCAATATTGGTATCAAACGAAAGGGCTTGACTAGTAGAATACATTGCACTATGACAAATTTCAAATCTAAGATGGCCGCTTCCACAAAATGGCGAAATACCTTTCTTTTTTTACAACTCCCTTAATATAGGTATCAAATGAAAGGGCTTGACTAGTAGAATGTTGTACAGATAACTAGGTAGTCGGGGGTTAATCAAAATTTTTAATTTTGTTTTTGTTGCAAACTGCGCGGACAGAGAAGTATGCAACTTCCCACGCCTATAGTTTTTGTAGAGAAGATGTGCAGAATGCTATTTATATACTTTTGATTTAATAAATGAATGAAAATAACATTATATAAACGAACACTAAAATAAAGTAATCATTTAAATATATGTCGTGTATATTGTGAAAATTTCCCTAATCTTACTAATATTATAAATGTCAATGTTTCGATGTTTGTTGCTCAATCCCGTCGTAATATCTAAACCAATCGAGATGAAATTTGGAACATAGTTAAATTTTAGTCTGGAATAATACCTACATATCTAAGCTACTTTTTATCACGGTAAACTAATGAGAACTGTAAAACTACGTGGCGTTACTAGCGTGCAATAAGGCGAAAGTTTGTAGGTTTCCATCAAAGAGTTTACATATACTATAATAGAGTTGGGTCAAACGCTTTACACCGAAAGTACGGGTAGCATCTTTCTTTTCCTGTCGCTCTTGTGGAAGTGTCATACTTTTGTCGCGGCACTCTGTGCCATAGAAGGTATGCACGTCATCTGCTGACGATGGACACAAAGGAACCTTGCGGAAAATCTAACTCTATACGTAGTATATGGAAACTCTTTGGTTTCCATCCATCAATGCCTCTCCTTATCAATTTACCAACAACGCTCCACGGTTTAACCACTTATGTTTCCGTAACTGTTCTGCAATAGAAAGTAATACATATGCTGTTATATATTATGATCTAGCACTGTTACAAATTTCATCCAAATATCTTTAGTAGTTTTTGCGTGAAAGAGTAACAAACATACGTCCATACATTCTAACAAACTTTCGCGCTTATAATATCAATGGGATAATAATCATTTTGTGCTAGGGGTTTTCTTTTAAGGGTATTTTTTTTATTTATTTATAAAGATAGCTCGTTATTGTGACACAAAAACAGAAATCTTACAGTAAAACACGTATGAACTAGCGCCACAAATGGCGGAATTATTGCTCAGACCGATCCTTTCCAGACAACCAGCTTAAAGGCAATTCTCCTACATACATGGTTAGGGGAAACGAAGTGACAGTAAAATTTGTAATATAGCGCAATACAGAGTTTATCTATCTATCTGTGTTGTAATCTTAATATAAGTTGTTCCTATCAACTCTATCTCTTAAATTTATCGAACATTTCCTGCACAACCCGGTACTTTGTTACGGGTGGCGAGAATGAAGAGGTTGTGGTGGGAATAGGGGGGTTGTAACGGTAATTAACGCGACTTGGATTATTTAAATTCATTCGAAACCTTTTTAGCGACGCGGAGTGCGCTCCACATACCTTTCGCATACATGTTTTTTTAATGACCACTCTAAAAAGTATATGAAATACTTGACTATTTCAAAGTTCCAGTGCAAAAGACCGTGAACTTGTAATCATGGTGCGTGAAATTGTACTAATTGAAATATCCAACACCAAATTAAATATAGGTAATAATAAATAAATGTATCATCATCATCAACATCAACTGCAAGATGGTCACAGCTAAACATAAGCAGTGGCTTGGATTTCCACAATGAAAGGTCCTGCGCATCCTGCACCCAGCGGTTTCCAGCGACCGTTGCGAAAGTCATCTGTCCATCTAGTTGGGAGGCCGTCCAACACCGGGTCTTCCGGTTCGTGGTCGCCACTCGATAACCTTCTTCTCCATCTGTTGTCAGTTCTGCGAGCAATGTGGCCTGCCCATTGTCACTTCAACTTGTAAATAAATTAGTTATAATGTTGCGATTTAAGAAAGGTCTGAACTTACAATGTTTTTTTATTGTTAAGTAACTTTACACAACCTTTTAGATTTTTCAAGTTATACCTCAGGGTTTTTCCACTCGTTGGCTTTTATGTGCTTCAGTAAGCGACCAAGTATGTACAATGTAGGTTTTAGCATACCTAATCACTGTAAAAAAAATATGGCTGTACAATGCTCACTGGAACATTGTGGAAGTATAATGTACATCATTATTTGTTTTTACTCCGAATTTTCATCTCTTTTTTGCGTTGTCTGGAAAACATTAGTATCAAGTTCTCAACGACACGGTCGTCAGTTGCAATATTTTGTCTTTTAGAGTTTGTGTTTGTTTTATTGAACTGAAGCAGCAAATATAATAAATCTACGTCTTAATAGACGTAGATTTATTATAATATATGTAATCATAAGTTCGTGACAACCCTACGTGGGTCCAAAGGGTAATTTAGGTAAGCGTACTCCTACGAGTATACTTAAATTTTAACAGAGTTTTTACGTGTCACCATATCCATTTTGAATTATATTTTTTACTAGCGCAAAATATAAATATTGCTGATTGAAAGTATCGCAAACTTCAGAATAGCACCGTACTCTAAACACTTTACGAATTCCTGAAATTAGATCGTGTCTTATCTACTTCTGAGCTCAATTTTATATTCTTTGAAGTTTATAAAAATAATTAATGAGAAACATGTAAAACATGACTTTCAAACGTAGCTCAAGACTGTAGACTGTAGTATAATATGTACGCGGACTTCAAGAGAGCTTCATAACTTTTATAATATTAACTAGCATAGCCATATACTCAAGGTTCACGTGCATATCTAACAGTGAAATAATCGGTCCATTAGCTCCTGAGATTAGCACGTTTATACAAAACACCTCTTCAAATTAAAATTAGTAATATTAGTATAGGTACGGATTGTAATAAATTTTAGCTACGATAACGTAACAAAAAACGAGTCATACATTTCATTTAACTTAAAAAAACTTAATAGAAAAAACAGCACAAATCGAATACTAATAGGTATTTGCATGACGTGATACTTGTTTTTCTTTCGGAGTGCATGTAGCTCGAAGACGCGACATGGTTTCTTGATTTACATTTCAACGAATTTTTACAGTAGAATATGTTCCCAGAGTACGTGTTCCCTGATGGATATAATCGGTTGGCGCTGTCCATCGTAGACTGTATCGTCAATTAACATAAGTTAAGATGGCAGTCAAGAGCAAACTTGTTATGAATAAAAAGTTTAAACTATAACAAAACTATCGACCCACCCTGGCTTCACACGGGTATACTGCAGTGCATTATGTTGATCTATCTCTTATGATTCAGCTAGTGCAGCGTTTGCAATGTAAGCGCAAAAAAATGTGTTAATTTATGACAGCAACCTTTAAAATTACTAGTGTTTCTCTACTATTGTATGCCATAGAATTCGTTTTTTTTTTTTGCTAATTCGACGTTTCGTTGTATGCACATATTATACATAAAACCTTTCTCTTGAATCACTCTATCTAATTTAAAAATACGACCACCACAATTGGGTATACAATGATGACAGTGAACATCGCGATCATGAAGAAGAAACCGCAGTGGGAGAGTAGTACGGTATTACGGTGTGTCGTTCTTCCTGCCTGCGGCGGCCTTGCATGATCGCCAACGTGTAATGACGAACCCGGTAAGCGCTGCAATGCAAGAGAAGTGCTCGGAAATCTGTGCACTGCTCCCATTATTCTCTGCGACCGGATAGTAGTAGGTCGACAAACGTCCTAGCCCGGCTAGCAGCATCTAGCATCCACTAGTTAGCACTAGTTTGTTCCTGAGGTGATACCGACGTGCGATGGTTCTGGTGCGCCCGGTGACTTGGCGTCTCCCTTAAAGTGGGTCCAGAAACAGCCAGGTCGTTCGGGGTTTGTGGAAGAACCATACCATATGTGGCAATGGTGAAGATTTTAGTCGGCACCACTCGTTGTGACGCGTCTGAAATAACCTGTTCGTCCTCTTAAGCGGGCGAGTATGCGTAAATGTATTTCCCATACATTTGTTGTGCTTCACCATCCGTATCGACTTAAAGTGTGATTAAGTATTTGTGTGATGAATTCAAATGTTTGCACTGTGTCTGGGTGTTTCTATGTATAATAAGTATGTATTTAGAATTATATAAGTATTATATCAGCTATCTGGCTACCATATTACAACAAGCTTTGCTAAGTTTGGGGTCAGATCGTGTTGTGTGCGAATTGTCCACCAATATTTATTATTATTTATTAGTGGCAACTGTCAACCATTGCTGGGGAGCTGGTCTTCCGTAACCAAGTAGGGAGATTTAGGCCATAGTCTACCACGCTCACCAAGTTGCACGTGGACAGGTTTCACTTGTCTTTGAACAGACAAATATCGTACAACAAGCAAGTTTTCTCACGGCGTATTTCCTTCGCCGCGTTGTAGCGGCATTACGCACTTGACTTCGAAAGGAAAGTGATGGCGCGTGGGATTCGAACCAGGGTCTATCGATCGGCAGTTGGCGATTTCCCGACTAGACCAGCCGTAACTTCGTTATTTCGACATAATATAAAAGCGTATTTGGCAATAAATTCAATACATAAACGAATTTTTGGGTACAATATCAAAATTTGTAATTAATTTCTGTGCGTAATTAAAACGGCACTCAATCATAACACCCTGTAGGGGGCTGGAGTGGGCTCTTCGTTATAATTATTACAATCACAAGTTCTTTTCTCGTTGATTGCGGGACTCGTTAAAACTTTCTACCATCGTGACGTTTTCTTGTAACGATGTATTTTATTGAAAAGCATGAATATTAGATGAAATTTGTCACTCATTACTCCAACCACAAACTAGGTAGATTCTCTGTCTGATTATATTTTTCATATATGACAAATTAAGAGTTCTTTAATTTTCAATTTTATATTCGTATAAGAATAAGAAGAGCTTCATCAATTTTATAATCTATACTAACATTATATAGCTGGCTGTTTACTTGTTTGAACGCGCAATCTCAGGCACTACTGTCGTGGTAGGACTCTTGTCAGAGTCCGCCTGGGGAAGTACCACACCTTTGCCAGTTATTCTACCGCCAAGCAGTAATGTGCAAACATTACTGTGTTCCGGTTTGAAGGGCAATGTTTCCAGAGAAATTACAGAGCTTAGATATAACGTCTTAGATCTCTGGGTGACGAGCGCAGTGCAGTACTAGGTAATAATGATTTGGACTCTTCATGTTCCAATAGCTGCGAGTCAATCTGTGCTGTTATGTGGCAAGCATGTTGCTTACCATTTGGTACATGTACAGCTCGTCTCGTCACTTTTAATAAAAAAAAAACTGCTAAACAGACTTCAAAAATTCTTACACCATTTGATATGTAGGTACATGGTTCTTGAGTGCTATAAGCTAGGGCGGACCGTTAGTAAATATACGAGTACTTATATCTTATACCTTTAAACGAGCAATTCTTGTATATATATATCGAATCTGAATCTCGGAAACGGCTCGAACGATTTTCATGAAATTATGTATACAGGGGATTTCGGGGACGATAAATCGATCTAGCTAGGTTTCATTTTTTTAAAACATCATTTTATGCGCGTTTTTAGACAATGAAAAACTCTTACAATGTCATTAGAATACGATAACTTATTTCGCCACTGTTCTTTAAGTCTAAATGGCTCAGACGGAATATGCTCGCCCTCAGAGACAACAGGCCCCAGTTCGAATCCTGGTGGTTACTTTTCTTTTTGTTCTTTTTTTTTTGCTCGCCTTCGGAGTCAAATAGGCTCCGGTTCGAATCCTGGTGGTCCTTTTCTTTTTGTTCTTTTTTTTCTGAGAAAATCTTATACTTAGCGCCTTTTAGTAGGTCTAAGTAAGTCATCACTTCGTAATTCGTACCTGCCTAAATATCATTTAAAAAACCGAGCAAAGCTCGGTCAACCAGGTACTTATATGTATTTGATTGTATTACATTTTAGTATTACATTTGTTTGATTATAACAATTGAAACAAGATTGTCGAAATGTGTGAATTAGTAGCGGGCTACGTAGTGACCTTTACAGCTCCAAATGAATTGCAATTCGATCGATCCTCATAAATACACAACGATCATTCATTCCGTGTGCCGCACACAGACTCCGACCCCGACTCTTCAAACCTCAACTCTAAACCTTAAAAATAAAGTTTACTTTTCCGTTTCTTCAAAGTTTGGAGAGGTTCAGGTTTGTAACGAACGTCTCATACATAATGTAGGGCCTCTATCGCAACGAGATGAGGCTCGGATCTTAAGTGCCGATATTTATTTAAGAAGCTCGAGACAATTTTTGTATTCTGCGGTGCATTGTGAGACATTTTTGAGACTTTATGACCTGCCATAATGGATGTAAGCTGCCAAATGGCTGGAGGCGTCTATATAGTGCAGTTAGCTGAAAGTTTCGAAACCTAGTAGCAGTAATAGCCTTATAGCACAGGTTGAGAATAAAAATGTGCACACGACATTAAGCCTTATCATATTACAGTCCTACAAGTATATATAATGCTTTAGGCTTTACAAATGTATTAATACAATAGACTAGTTGCACCTCACGGTGTAATCGGCGGCTTTTCACGATGTATATCACGCTTTAAATACCTAATATTTTTTTTTAAAACTATAATAGGTTTGCACTTGACCACCATCTCGCCTGATGTTAAGCGATGATGCGATCTACGATGGAGCTTACCTAGAAAAAAACCGATTCACTCTCGATTTTAATACACAAAGATTGTAACCATCGGGGAAAAGCCACTCAGGCAACGCATCCCACAACCTAGACGTTCTTATCAGAAACGTGGAGTCAAATCTCTTCGTTCGCGTTTTTGGAACATCAAACATGAAACGATGTCACCCTTTTGTGGAACGAAAAGTCCGATAGAAGAATTTAACTAAGTACATTTACTACATACGCCACGAACTTTAACGACATTAAAAGTTGTTGGCTCAGTTGGAAGTAAGTAAGTCTGCCTGGGAAGGTAATGGGTTCGATTCCCATCCAGTAAAAAAAATTGGTTCTGTGCTTGGGTGTTGCTATGTATAATAAGGATGTATTTATATAAGTTTTATATCACTTATCAGGCTCCCATGTCAAGCGGCATACGCGAGTCATCTACGGTAATATTTTAATTAAGTTTTTGACTCGTCGGTAAGTCATGTCGGAAAATGACCTTTGTTAAGAACTAGATGCAACTAAAATTGATAAACTAACATTTACATAAATGTGTACATAATCTATACTAATATTATAAAGCTGAAGAGTTTGTTTGTTTGTTTGTTTGTTTGTTTGTTTGTTTGCTTGAACGCTAGGATCTCGGGAAGTACTGGTCCGAATTGAAAGATTCTTTTTTCTATTGGATAGTCCATTTATCGAGGAAGGCTTTAGGCTATAGAAAATAACTCTACTATTAATTGAAGCGGAGCATGAAACAAGAATGTAACAAAATCGGGAAAAAATATTCCCCTTTTGAGAGTTTTCGTACGTTTCGTGCTTTGACATGACACATGACAGCATGTGTCAAAGATTGCGTCATTGAATTTCAGTAATCTGTATATAAATAAACCTTTGCTATTTTTTTTTTCTAAATCTGATTTGGTACGACCAATTTCCGACAGGTGGCGTAGCAGGTTGCTGAAGAGGTGTTTTATTTGAAATCGATATTCTCAGGAATGAGTGAACCGATTTCAGTCATTCTTTCACCATTGGATATGTACGGGATCCCGATGAGTGCTATATAATATACCACGGGCGAAGCCGGGGCGGGCATCTAGTGTGTATAAATGTGTAATCTTAAAATAATAGATAGTGTGGTAATTTGTAACTCTGACGCCTTTTGTGGACATTGCAAATGTTCCAAATCCGTTTCTTGTTGATTTCTCGTTTATGTACTTACGTATTTTTTTTATATTACTATTTAAAAAAACGTACAAAAAATAACTTTACATATTAGAATCACGATAAAGCTTTAATAACAAAGAACTAGAGTAAGTATAATTAATAATACAAGACGTGAAGATCTTTCATAATATTTATTTTATGTAATTATCGTTAAAATTTTATGTCGGTTTTTATGTTAATTAGTAATTTATTAAACACTATAATTGTAATTTGGTTCTTGCGTTTCTTTCAGAAAATAAAACGGACGAGAGTGTCGGATGAAACACAATGGAATCAAAATCACAAAGTATTTATTTTTCACAAAGTATTCATTGGATCATTCATTTATTTGAAATATGTGAAGATGATGAGATTTTACAAAAACAGGAATCCATTCGCCCCAAGCTAGTTAGAACTAGTTTTCGGAAGCCAGGGGTATATATACCTATTTGTAACTTTCTGTTATGACGTCTAGTCATAACAGAAAGTTACAAATATTTCTAGATTTGTCCGATGAAAACCAAAGGGAATTTATTTACTTAAGATTTAAAAGACACCCACATTTTCACAATTCTGCGATTGCGCGGTCGAACGAAGAGTATTTTTAAAATGAAAACGCCCGATAAGCCTTATGGCATACTTCTGATTTGGATAAAGCCCTTCCTAAAGGATCCGGAGCTCTCTTGTATAAAATTTACGGCATCCTTTAAGCCGATATTTTATTCATTGTGTTGTTCATGGGCTGCTTGAAACAAGGAGGTCAAAGGAAACTTTTGGTATTAATATGATCTCTAGATGGATTTTTGATTAGATACAATTCTTCAGTTTTATTATTTGTGGTAAGTATATAATTTAATTAATAAAGTTGGCAACACTGGTTATTGGCAGAGTTTACGCGTCACTTCCGTTATATTTTTTGATACGGTTTTAGGCTCACATTATTTTCAGTTCAGTAAAGAAAAGCTTGCCGTGCCGTAAGGAGTTTTATTCCAAAACATTCCCCTGAAACAGTATTTCATTCTTCATTGCGTACATATTGGTATCCATTTCAATTAAAAAAAAAAAATTACACAAGACTTAATAGCAATATAAAAAAATATTATTCATTTAAATACCTTCGGATGTTTCGGCAGCGTTCCGTGGCCACGAAAATTAAACAAGTTCCGAATCCTTGTAAGAAATGAGGAAATCTCCTTCTACCCATTCCATTTGGTGGACACCACCAAAACACCAACCACATCAATGTAAAAACTACCATACTTATTTATGTCGACGAAATTCAATAAAAATTCACAAAGAAATCGCATGCATAAAAACCATTAAGCATTTTGGCAAACGCTCCATCAGTGCGTGGCCGAAACATTGTTTGTGGTCGCCATTTTTGTTTGCGACATTTTCCCGGCAATTTCTGTTGACGTAATTTTTCCCGCCATTCTTTGGCGTCATTTTTTTCCGACGCCCGCCGTCGCCGGCTGTTTTTGTTAACGCCAATTCGGCTTGTGTAATCCCCGCTCGGCTATTCCACGCGCAGTCAACTCGAGTACCTATTGTGAACTCTGGTTAGTTTTATTTTTAGTCTGCGAAAATAGACTGTCGCTCGTTTAATTGAAGTAAAAAATTTGGCATCTCTAGAATTGCGCAGAATTCGTTACCTAAATTAAACACACTAAATTAGAGCTGAAAGCTTACCTATGTGTTTGTACGTAAGTACGTATGAATCGAATGAAAAACGTAGTTAGTACATTTACCTGGATCTAAATATAGACTACTTTTTATCCCGTTAAAGTTAGGAGTTATTAAGCTGTGGGTTACTGTTACACCTCGGGCTGCAGTAACTACAAAGAGTACAAAGAGTTCCTTATTTATCACGTTATTTAAATATATCGTGGGACTTTTTTTTTTATTGATTGACTAGTTTCGATGACAACTACGATGACTGTAGATATATTATGTATAATGCTATTATTGAAATAGCCCGGTGCGCTCAGTCTATTCTAAGCTATAAACTCGAATTCGCTCGATATTCGGCAAAATTCTTCCCGAGCAAGAGAAGGCTATCAAACTTAGATGCGAAGTTACTGGTGCTGATTCTAAAGTGTCCTAAATTAATTTCATTCTACGCAGCCAACTAAATATTCCCACAGCTGGGACTCGGATCCTTGTCGTGCTGGAAGTAATGAAGACAATAATCCACCACGCTGACCCCCAGTGCGAGTGATTTCAAAAATTGTTTAACCGTTGGATATGGTCGTAAAGAGTGCTAAAAGATATAAATCCAAATGTACCACGGGCGAAGCCCCGGTTGACCGCTAGTCTTATATTTACATATATGGATGACGAGGCACCGTGCAGCGCTCGGTAGTGACTTGGACGCTCCAACTAAAAAATTCTGCCTGGCTGTTATGGGAAGGATTGTTGCTTACCATCAGGCACTAGTCTTAATCATCCTTTCACTCTATACCAGGGATGTTATGGGGCTCCGTATCCGTAACCGAAACTATCGGATATCCGAAATAAAAATGTAACCGTATCCGTTTTAAAAGTTTCGGATAGTTTCGGATAGAATTGACTTATTGGTGATGAGACAGCAATATTGTTTTTTTGGGATATATAGTTATCCCCGGCTCAGTTCACTTTAAGTTTTGAAATTATAGGGCTTAGAGATTTAACTTAGATCTCTGGGTGACGAGCGCAATGCAATGCTAGGTAATGATTCGGACTCTTCATGTTCCAATAGCTGCGTGTCACTGTGCTGTTATGTGGCAGGCATATTGCTTACCATCAGGCACATGTCCTGCTCGTCTGGTCACTCTTAAAAAAAAATAAAGCTACTAAAATTAAATTCAACTTATTATCCATTGCCAAAATTATCCGAAATTAACGGATAATCCGAAATAATTACATTTCCGTAATCATATCCAAAATCGATGTAATTTTATTCCTATATCTATATCCGTATCCGGATCCGAAATATCATATCCACAACATCCCTAGTCTATAAGTATATATGTAGTTACCTACCTACCAGTGTTCAGAGGATATCCACAAAAACCTTTCGTCCAGCGATATTTCCAGTTTCAAACATCCATATTTTTTTATTGCATTCGTTAGTAAATCAGTCAGTATATCCCTCTGTTGGCAGTAAAAGGATTGACCCGGTTTCCGGCGCTGCACACGATCTCGAATGCATTGATTTTTCCGAATCGCTCTGTCTGACACATTCGTTCCTCTCTGATCAGGCGAGAGAGTTTTCTCGACAGCTTAGGTAATAGGCTCAGTATTAAATTAGAACGCAAACATTTTGAAAATTAGAACGTAAAATATTTTAAAAATAAAATGTTTTTTTTTGGAATATCTATATAACCTATCGATCATCATCATCATCATCATCAGCCACAAGACGTCCACTGCTGAACATAGGCCTCCCCCCTAGATTTCCACAACGAACGGTCCTGCGCAACCTGCAACCAGCGGTTTCCAGCGACCTTTGTGAGGTCATCTGTCCATCTAGTGGGAGGCCGTCCAACACTGCGTCTCCCGGTTCGTGGTCGCCACTCAAGAAGAACCTTTTTTCCCCATCGGTTGTCAGTTCTGCGAGCGATGTGGCCTGCCCATTGCCACTTCAGCTTGCTTACTCTTTGAGCTATGTCGGCCACTTTCGTTCTTTTGCGAATATCCTCATTACGGATTCTGTCGCGCAAAGAGACTCCGAGCATAGCTCTCTCCATAGCTCGCTGTGTGACTTTGAGCTTCGTTATGAGACCAACAGTGAAGTAAACTATCGATAATGAAACAAAAATAATATATTATCGGATTTATTAACAACCGACTCTAAAACTCGTCGTTATAGACTCTTTGATTCTAGATTTTTTAAGTTTGACGTATCTGTGTGTGTGTGTATGTGTTCGTGTCATCGTAGCTCCGGGACGGATGATCTGATTTTCTATTTGTTGTTTTAATTGAAAGCGATTTGTGTTGGGATTGTTTCTAGCTATTTGATGATAATCCAAGATCCAATATAATTTGTTTTATCAGTCAATGTAATCCAAAATCCAATCCAAGATCCAAATGGTCCAAGATGGCCGCCGCTACACAAAATAGCGGAATATTTATATATTTTTACATACCTTCCACATTAAAGTGGTGGAAAAACATCGTGTGGAAAGCGACGTGTAACTAGGATCATTTCAAGGTCATCCACCAACCCGCACCGTGTCACCGTGGTGGATTATGGCACTGACTCTCTCTTTGCGAGAGAAGGCCCCGATTCCTAGCAATGGGAATATATAGTGGCATGTCTATGAACTGCTATTATTCATATCAATTACGCGAAGTCACCCTTCACCCTTCCAAAAATTGTCTAATGCGTATGTCCCACTCCGCTGCTCCACCGTCGCTGCAAAGCTGCGCTGCTACATTGTAGTTTGGCGGCTAGATATTTTCTCACTTCAAATAGTCTAAATCACTTCAGTACGTACTTATTTGGTACGCAAATGTTGCCTAATTACACACAAACACGTAGTACAGTTGTTGCTCATTACGGTACCTCGCACGTTGGTTGCGGGAGTTTGCACCGTCGGCTCCAGCTGAGAAGTTGTCCCGTTGTTTTAAGGCGAACATTCTACTGCAGAAGCCAAGCTTAGATTTTAAAGCCAGTTTGATATTCACTGTACAATGGTTACTCTTTAATTAGCCAATATGTTGTACTGTTTGCACTTTTAGGGTGGGTCGGCTATTGCTAGCTGGATGGAGGCTTTGGAACCGAAAGACGTGCCAAAAAAGCTCATAGGCAACGATGCCCTTTTAATAAAAGCTGGGTTTTACTGGTTTGTGGTCGAAACATGTGTTTTTGAAGGATGTCGGTTTCCTCACGCTGTTATTTTTCATCGTTAAAACAAGCGGTGATGAAATGGTGGTGACACGTTTAAACTTGGAAAAATATATAAAGGTGCCGACAGGATTCCAGCCTCTCAAGTGTGAGCCTCGAAAGATTCTAGGTAGGTGCATGTTTGTCGATTTACAAGTCGGTTTACAGGTCGAACAAGGGGCTCCGGATCGGCAGTTGCCGTTCTCCCGACTAGACCAGCACCCGTACTTTATTTTCTTTAAATCTAATGGCCGCTAACGACTAAGTAAAATGCATACTTCTTTGCTTGCGGTGAAGTGAATACCTTATGCTGCTCGCCTGCTAATGGAAGCGCAGTTGTGCCGACAATCCAATCACTGCGAGTTGCGAACTGGGGCCGGTAAGCTGGATGCAAAGCATCACCGAACCAGATCTTGTTATATTGTATTTATTTACTTGAACTTAGCTGGCAACACTACCGTGTTGACCGTGTGTACTAGATATCTGTTGAATTTAATGCTAGTAAGATAAATATTAGAAATTCACGAGAAAAAACCTATCACAGGATCACAAAAATATTCGCATTTATAGCAAAACTTACATCAAGCAGGTACCCGTGCGTTTTTCCCAGATAAAAAGCAGTCTTTGTGGTATTCCAGACTGTTATCTGTCTGTTAGATCCCTTCAGCATGTTTGTTTGAAAAAATAACAAACATTTCAACATACTTATGAACTTCCTAATTATAATATTGGTAGGATAGTGTATGCATTGAATTGATTGAATTGATCCTTCAGTTGAGGATCACCACAGCAGTGCGACTGTGGTGTAAGCTCCCAGACTATGGATCATCTTCTCATAAGTCCACTGTCCCCAACACCTGTACACTGTGCGAAGCAACCCCCCGTTGGAGTTTCTGTAGCCACTCACTGGTCAGAAACTGTTTTAAAACTGTTAGAAAATTATATGAAGAAAAAAAAGAAAAAGAAAAAAAAACTAAAAACAAAAGACAAAATTTTAAAATGTAAAAAAAAATTGATGTAGTCCAAATTGAATTGCTGACACGACAAGAAGACGAATAAGTAGGATATAAGATAAGACAACAGTTACTAAAACAGTTAATAAACATGCCATATCTCAAGTTGGACAAAATTACACTTAAATGCAAAATTTTGTGAAAATTTGTTAACTTTGTAAAGAGTTCACACGGAACCATTTGAATTTTATTTATTAAGATTTATAATAATATTATCAGTTTACATATTTTATTTTCAGTCTTACTACTTACGTATTAACGAACACTGAATAATAACTGGCGACAATATTTCGAATCAATTTTCATTTTACTCTTAAAGTTTCCCGACGCGACGTAGTAAAAAACGCTAACACGTCGCGGAGACGTGCTGATAGTGTCAAAGAGACGTCTAGCCTTCGACAATACGACGTGCTTACACGATCCTTCTAAATGCAGCTTATGCACAAGTACAATAAATTTGATCGTGACTTTTCTATTTATTGTCGAGAAGCATGTATAATAAAATATAGCATGTAAATGTCACCGTAAAATGGAACACCGCCATATTGTAATCTAACGCATCAGATATTATAATCTCATGAGTTAGATACGATAGATAGACTCTTTATTGCACTTAATTTAAAAAAAGTTACTTATATTACTTATTCTCACACTTTAGATTATAATCGGTGTTTACAATTTTACGGTATCATAATATAGCAGAAACAGCCCAATTAATGCTCCAATTGCTGGGACTCGGAATCTTCTTTCCTAAAGAGAGAGTCAATTAAACAAAAGATGCCAAGAGAAAATTTGATATAAAATTTAATAAGAGACTGGCAGGAATAAATATAGGTAAACTGGCTACACCAGCATGTCAGATATTATGGGAAATTTGACCGCCAATTGCGAAATAAGATTGCTGTGATTTGAATAGCAAAAAAGCTGATATTGAACACAAAAGATAGTAATAAGCCATGCATGGCTGAATATATCAGTTTTGGCCATGCACGTCTCAGTGCAAGCCGTATTAAGGCGATACCGCGAATGGCTCAATATATCAGTTTTCGTTCCTTAGATCTTACTCAGCAACTTGGATAACTGTGCTAATTCTAGAGCTAATACAAGCAATTAGAACTCAGACCACTGATGTGACGAGTGCCTCTTTTCTAAACTCGTGCAAAGTGATGCTAGTTTTCTCATTATGGGAGAAGCGATTAGGTATTGAAATACAGCACTAGTTCGAACCGAAAAAGTTCACAATTTATTTGGTAAATACATTTTCAACTTCCTCCATACCTCTCTTCTACGAATTGCGGTCTAATATCTCATTACAAGCCTATTTAAGTTATTATGGCGGGAAATCTACGCCATGTTAACCCTGAATTATTTGGCCGAAATACGGAACATTAAGACCCACCCCATAACAGCGCATAACTTTGGCTATAAAGCCTCGATACGTTCTGTAATAGCCTCGTCATAAACGAGACAAAATAAACAAGATATAAAACGTGGTTTCGCGGCGACGGTGAGGCGGCAAATGCACGCTTCCTGGTAAATTTTCACGGGAAATCACTAATACGAGGAATGTATCACAAAATGAAGTCCCTAAATTTCTTGGTAGTAGGTATGTTTGTGCTGAGTTCTTAATAGATTGAATATTTGTTTGCTGTGGTGCAAATTTGTGAAAATTTCACTGCATGTCACTGTGTGGCAGGCATGTTGCTTAACATTAGGCACATGTCCTGTTCGTCTCGTCACTCTTTTTTTTTTAATGGTGTGCCAGAATCTCCAATTTTATAATAAGGTATGGTTCGGATTATATCTGTACCTCTGAGTATTTTTCGAAGCAGCAAATATAAAAACATGCACAAACAGCCCACTAAATGTTCCCACAGCTGGAACTCAGGGCCTTCTCTCGCAAGGAGAGAGTCAAAGCCATAATCTACCACGCCGGCTCATTGCGGGTTGGTGGATGGTGGATACTAAACTTCGAAAGATTCTAGGCACGTGTCGGTTTCTTCACGATGTTTTCCTTCGTCGTTTTTAACTTAGTTACGCACATGATTTCGGAAAAGGCAGTAATGCGCGTAGGATTTGAACTCGGGGGCTGCGAATCTGACTTCGAAAAGACAGTCATGCGCGTGGGATTTGAACCCGGGGCTGCAAACCGGCAGTTGTCCTTCTCCCGACTAGACCAGTTGTAACATATCGAAGTGCAGACTTAAAATTTGGCCATCATCACTTGCTTCAGTGGTGAAGTTAGTTAATTAGTTTGATAATTAGCTTTTCCGCACTTAGCCTCTCATTTGGGCCTTTGTGCGTGGTTCATACTTCCTTTCTACGCCAATCATCCCAGGCTATCCCAGAAGCCTATAATATCTATACTAGCGGCCCGTTTCGGCTTCGTTCGAATATTGTCACAAAGCCCATTAATCGAAATAAAAACTATCCTATCTTTTAAGTTGGATCAATCTACACACGGTGTCCAAATTTGATTAAAATCGGCTTAGTAGTTTAGGAGTCCATCGCGGACAAACATCGTGACAGGAGATTTATATATATTAAGGTTATCCTATATTATCTATTCTATGCCATAAGGCAAGCAAGTTCAGGTTGTTGAAGGTTGTTGAAGGACCAGGTTCAAGTTCATTCACCAGGAGCAGTCCCGGAGGACTGCTCCTGGTGAATGAAGGAATTCTGCCCGTTGATCTGTCACGCTCTCCTAGGTGCTTATTTAAGGGCCAGTCATAGTATGCTTAGTAAGTATAGTGCTTCAGTGGTGACGTAAAATATCGTGTGAAAACTGTCATGTCGTTGTGGTTGATTAAACAAGAACCCAAAGAGAGAATTGTGCGTAACAACAATGTGTATACTAAACCAACGCGACGATGGTGATGACAACTAGTTATACATACATCTCCACAATATCGGCTGAACATAATCATAAAGATTCTAAATAGTAGGAAACTTTAATGTTATAATTGAATAGAAAAGCGAAGTATTTTAAAATCAGACTCTGGCGAATTTAAAAGTAATCTCATTGAAAACATTAATTTGACTCGGATTTTCTCTGCGTACATTGAAATCCGTCGCTACAAAGGCGCAATCACTTTGCTACATACACGTTGTTGAGTCTACAAATATCGAATGGGTTTACAAAAATAAAACATACAAGTTGCACTTTGTAGATTTCGATTGTTAAAATGGGTTAGGGATATTTGCATGCGAGTGCATGGCAATAACACAACTCCTATCTAGCTATCTCTCAATGTAGACTAACGTCTACATTGAGAGATAGCTTAGCTAGATTTATTTTAAGGTCTAAGCAAATTACCTGGTAAATACAGTATTGTCATCAATGTAGATATTGAGCTGTCCGTTTCTTAGGTAAATAGGAAATAATATAGCTTCCATAGTACACACTACGCTTATTTTTGGGCTAAATGGTGTTATGAAAAAAGTGTCAACCAATATGGAAATTGCAGACCTTCAAAAAACGACACAATGACGTTTTAAAATGGCTTTTGTTTGTTTTGTTACAGCTGAACCTTGCCTGAATGGTATTTTATGAAAACAAAATAATGGAGTCTTCGAGTCGAGAGTGAGTTTTAAAGGTAATCATAATCATTTATTAAAAACATCTGTTACTCGTCAATTCAAGTATTAATCAAGTTAAAAATAGTAATGTACAATTATGTGTACTGCTGTATTTCCAGTATGATATTAAATAGTCACAAATATAATAATAGTTTTAAGTCAAGTAATTAATTAAATAAATACAAAAGTAATAACATAGGTTTTCTGAACAAATAATCAAATGTCAAATTATTACAATGAATAAACTATTTTCGTACAAAAAAATCATACCGACTTCAAAACCACAAATAGACACTCAAAAGCGAAAAATAAACTAAAATCATTATTATAATCGCAACTCAATCATCTATTTGAAGTCGGTGCCACACAAATCTAACAGGTAGTGGATAAATACTACTTACCTGTACCTACTTACCATGTGCCTACATAGTATCAATCTACTAACTTCTTGACCTGACTGGCGCCGACTTCAAATAGATGAGTGGGTATCGCTTATAATAATGATTTTAGTTTATTTTTCGCTTTTGAGTGTCTATTTGTGGTTTTGAAGTCGGGTTAATTTTTTGTACGAAAATAGTTTATTTTACCTTTTTTAGTGCAAAACAAGTTTTATTGATCCATTTACACAATTTCGTAGTGACAGGATCGAGTTTCATAACTTTGGTGAAATGTACAACTATGTCATCCAGAAAATTGTACGCAAATTTTAGTTTGCGGTTTATATTTCAAAAACCACCCGGCGGTTTTCGATAAGATTTATATGGAACCATTCGGGAAGCATACCCATCCAAACACAAAAAGAAATTTCAAAATCGGTGCATGGGTTTGAGAAATCAGGTAGCATACATAAAAAAACATAGGGGTCGAATTGATAAAAATATCAATACAGGCAATATTATATTACATCAATATCAAAAGTCCAAATGAAAAATAACCACTTAATTTACAATGTAAGTATATCGTACACTGCATGAGGTGAGGTGTCATTTCAGGCGAGCCATCTCGCCTGTTAACCACTCACCTACTCGTATATGGTAGTAGCAGCTAGTAGGACTCTGTGCAGAGTTCACCTGGCGAAGTACAAATTTTGCCAGTTATTCTACCGTCAAGCAGTAATGTGAAAACATCACTGTGTTCCGGTTTGAAGCGCAGTATTTCCAGTGAAATTACAGGACATATCCATAAAACATCTCATTTCTCTGGGTGAAGAGCACAGTGCAGTGCTAGTAATGATTCGGACTCTACATGTTCCCAACTGCACAGTAACATTCAGCTATTGGAAAAGCGTGTCGCTGCGCTGTTATGGCCAGGCATCTTGCCTGTGCATCTTGTGCTTACATCAGGCACAGCACCTGCTCATCTAGTGTGTAGCAAAAATAAAAGAAAATTACTATGGAGGTACAGGCTCCATCCGACAACAGATAATAAAAGTAAGTATGTTGACTATTCCAAGCGTCTTAGAAAGATCATTGCGATAACTAAGCGAGCACAAAATAACTTCAAAATAAAACTATCAAATAACAAATCTAAAACAGCTTGGCAAATTATCAACACAAATAAATTAAATATGCCTAGGGAAAGTATCACCAAAATCAGACATAATAATATTGAAATAACTGATCCGACAGAGATAGCTAATGCATTTAACAATTTTTTTGTTGACAAAATAATGCCAATTCCAAATTCAGGTAAAAATATCACAATGAATATAAAAAAGAGCACGAATTCCATATTCATGGCTCCAAGTCTGCCCAGAGACGTTGAAAACATTATAAATGGCTTGAAAAACACGAATAGTGTAGGTATTGACGAAATTTCGACTAAAGTAATAAAATCAGTAAGCTAGTTCATATGTGAACCTTTGAGCCATATACTAAATCTTTGTATTTCAACTGGAACGTTTCCTGCATCGTTGAAAACTACAATTATCAAACCGCTATTCAAAAAAGATAATAAACTGGCAATGGAGTGTTACAGACCAATAGCGCTAACATCAATATATTCTAAAAATTTTGAGAAATATATATACAATGAAATCAACAGTTATTTAGAAAAAAATAATATACTGTGCGACGAACAAAAAGGCTTCCGAAAAATAAAACTATAAATTTGGCCATATATGATTTCCTTAGTATAGTTTTGACGTGTGTTGATAAAAGGTTGCCAGTTTGCGCTATTTTCTGTGATTTAACACAGGCCTTCGATCACGTAGATCATGGAATATTGACAGCCAAATTAGAAGCTTATGGAATTCGGGGTAACATTTTAAAATTGCTGAAGTCATACCTAACTGACAGAACCCAAGTTACGGAAATTAGTAGAATAAATATAAAAACTAAAATTGAAGAAGTATCACGATCTTGTAAACGCGCGGTAAAATATGGTGTTCCTCAGGGCAGCACCTTGGGTCCACTAGCATTTATAGGTTATATAAATGATTTTCCTAATGCCATATCTCATCCCATGACACTATTCGCTGATGACAGTACTATTACAATAACATGTAAAACTCTTGACACATACGAAGAAGACATCAATAAATCCTTGACATCAACTATTTCATATCTTGACAATAATAATCTTAGAATAAATTTGACAAAAAACAAATATAATGCATTTTAGACAAATGGGACGGGGTACTTCAAATGTTAACGTTGAGTATGACAATAAAAAGATAAAAGAAGTGGAAGTAGCCAAATTCCTTGGAATAACTATAGATAGAAAACTAAATTGGAAACCACACATTGACAATCTCACAAAAAGAATAAGTAGTCAAGCTTATGCTCTGAGACGTCTAACTCCTATTTTAAATACTGACTCCTTGCTTACAGCGTACTACGGGCTTGTAGAGTCTATCTTGCGATATGGTGTTATATTTTGGGGAAACTCAACAAATAAGACTATTCTGTTTAGAAGACAGAAGAGCTGTATTCGGGCCATGTTTAGACTTAAAAAAAGGGACAGTTGTAAACCGTACTTTTCAAAGCATAAAATTCTTACACTTCCTTGCCTATACATTTTGGAAACAGCTATATTTGTCAAAACAAACCGAGAGCGATTTCCCAGACTATCTGATTCTATTGTAAGAAATCGCCGCGACCAAGATAAAAGGAGTCTATATCGAGGCAAGACAACGCTAATGCAAAATAACATTGTATGTATGGGACCCATTATATACAATAAGATACCAAAGCCAATAAGGGAACTAAATACCAATCAATTTAGAAAAAAACTTAAAGCATTGTTATCTCAGAAATGTTATTATACAATTAATGATTTTTTAAGTGACAAATTCTAGACATTATGCAGTTAATATTGATTTCTTAATTATTATTTTTTTCTTCTTATTTAATAATGACATTTGATTATTTGTTTGAAACATCTATTTTTGCGAGTATTTTTGGGTAATGTTTTTGTGTAACTGTGACATGCTTCTTTTAATTTTACCAGTTAACATTGAATGTAAATTAGTCCTTAGTTTTTATGAGCAGACTGCTACCTACCTGACATTTGTACGCCTAGCCGGCACAGCATGATATGGCAACACAAATTATAATTACACCTATGTGCACATATTTTGTACAAAACTCACTCATGTTGTATGCAAATAAATATATCTTTATCTTTATCTTTATCATCTAGACACTCTACCCTATAATAAATGGGATACCTGTAAAGTCGGTTGGTTTACGGACAATAGTTTAACGTGACAACGTCATAACAAAACATTGGTAAATGCGGCGCAAGCGTACAATGAGCGTAACGGGACAAAACGGGACACTTTTTCGTGCATGCAGCCGGCGTTCATCGATTTATTAGACGTATTCACGTCAAAGAGTGAAAATAAAATAGAAATCAAATCGAGAGAAGTTTTAAAATATTTCATTAAATGAAATGAACTGTTTGTAAATCTAGTGGAACGATTCCCGCAGCGAAACCCGAGTGCCAGCGTATTCACCGCTCCGACCCGAACGCAATCCCTACGGACTGATGCATGTCGGAAATGTCGCTCAATTCAGAACATTTTCGCCTATTACTATTAAAATTGAGTAATTTTACGGCTGTCAAAAATAAATTTAAAACTCCCTGTACACCGCAATTTTTCCAGTCTGTATGTAACCAGCTTTTCCCGTAAATTTACATTCTACTTCCGACTAATACATATTGTAAACGCGAGAGTTTGTCAGAATGTAGGGGTCATATAAAAAATTGACTGACATACTTAGCTCAGCAGCACATGCAGTTCGGCAAATAAGAAAGATAGCGGATGTTGAGACAGCTAGGTTGGTGTATTTCGGGTACTTTCACAGTATAATGTCCTACGGAATATTGCCTGGGGATCAGCAGCTGACGTGGATGCTTTTTTTATTTTACAGAAAATATCAATTCGATGGCTCTATAACATACCAACAAGGTGTTCGCTGCGGGAGGTTTTTAAAACAATAAATATATTTACCTTGCCTTCACTATACATATATGAGTGCATAATGTATGCGAGGAAAAATCGATCCCGTCTAAAAAAATGTTGGATTACAACCACAATACACGACATACAAATAAATTTGCTTTTCCACGCTGTAGACTCCAAAATGCAATTGGTTCCTTTGTCGGAAATTCTGTGCGTTTCTACAATGTCATTCCTAAACCGCTAGAGGGTTGATCAATCAAAAGTCAATGAATCAAAATTTAAGGCTGCCATGAAAAGTATTTACTAAGAAATACGGTCATAGACCGTAAATAATGGGCCAAAAATATATGTACTGAAATACAACTTCAATGAATGACTGAATAAAAATCTATTAGTAGTATTATAAATATTTATCAAATTATAATTTAAATTTATTGACATGTTTAATACATTATTTTTGTATTTCATGACATAATTTATACACAATGACATAATTTGACTGACAATGCCCCTAAACAGCTGCACTTATTGACAAGGCCTCTTTACAGCCGCATTCAATTGTTTTAAATTAGTATGATGTAAGCGGTATTCCTATTTTATAATTGTTTTATGTAACGTTACCAAGTGATGTAATATCCTAAGGTTCGAATAAATAAATTTAATTTAATTAAATTGTACGAATGTATGTTTGTTACTCTAGCACGCTGAAAACTACCGACGGAATTTGGATGAAATTTGGTACATAGATAGATCTGGAATGATCTGGAATTACTGATAGATTATTTTTATACCGGGAAAAACTACCAGAGTGAAACCGCGAGCCACTGCTAGTATGAACACTTAAAAAATAGACTGGAAAGTTCAGACATCATTTTTACTCAGTTATCTTACTAATCCTTCTCATGTAATGAATACGGAGATTTTTAACATTTCGATGTTTTTTGGTAAACACGTCGGAATGGCCGAACGAATAAGGTAAAACATAAAATAACGGGGTTGTTTTATACATTGTATATTTACAATTCTGTTAGATTATTGTATGAAATAGTACCTACATTACCTACTTTTTAACACGAAAAAATGACGGGAAATAGTAGGAGATCCCGCTAGAGGAGACCTTCACCGAGCTCTTTATTGGATGTAAAGTGTTTTATATGTATCTACCTAATCTAAAAAAAATCAGTCCAGAATATGAATAAATAACATATTTTTAATTTTTTTAAATATTTCACTTAAATTGATTGAATTTTAGAAAAACTGTATTACATAACTTATTATTTTTGCTTTACTCAATGCTTATCGAATGCTCTCATACTGAAATTCAACCACTAAGGGTATGAAATAGGGAATGGAAGTTTGCATGAAACATTTCATTTTTAAACATATTCGCATAAAATTTCGCACGAATTGAGCTTAATCAAAATTATGAATAATGTATTTCAGTATTTTTCAAAACTCAACCTCCAAAGGGATAAAATAAGAGATGAATGTTTGTATGAAATTTTGACGTGACAACGTCTTATAAATTGGTTTGCCGGGTGACACTTCAAGAAACTGCGTTACGCTCCGCTCACGTTATGCGCTCACAACGAGAGCGAGTGAGAGGCACGCGTCCCTTCCACTCGGGCATGGTTAGCCCGCCTAAGAGCGAGAGAGACAGACATAAAAAGTGAAAGGCACGCGTCCCTTCCGTAAAATTATTTTACCACTCAAAGTCGTTGTCACTTAAAACTTTCGCCCGTATACCGACTTTACAGGTAACCATTTTTTTTATTGTTTGAAAATATTTGCATGAGATTTCGTAAGCACTGAGTAAAACCAAAATAATACGTTGTTTAATGCAGTTTTTTCTATAATTCAATCAATTTAAGTGAAATATTTAAAAAATATTTTTTTATTGTTATTTATTCATATTCTGGACTGAAATTGTTTGGGCAACCCATTTGCAATATATTTGTTGACATATTAAATTACATATAAAACCCTTTTCATCCAATAAACAGCTCGGTGAAGGTAGTTGTATTGCGGGATCTCGCTCTCGGGAGACTAAAAGGAAACTACTAAAAACCGCGGTGACCTACTACTACTATTTACAATATACGAGTATGTATGTGCCATCTTTACCTATATTGAACTAGCAATCTTCATATTACATAAGTACATCTCTATATAGAAAAATGATATGTGGGTTGTGGGTGGTGTGGGTCAAAAAAAAAGTGTACCAAAAAAAAGCGCTAAGAAGCATAATAACAAATATCAATATCCGACATGGTTTACCTCAGAAATAATTAAAACTTTGGAAAAAAAATATTTTCACTTAAAAAAATACAAATACTTAAATTTAGAATTTAATCGGGAGTTGTATAAATTTTATAGGCAGAGAGCTAAAGAACTCATCGATCGGACGTACGGTGATTATATTTGGCGAACAGAGGCAAATATAAAAACTGATCCGAGATCTTTCTGGAGATTCGTGAAGGAGCAACAGGGCTCCAGACAATCGTGCGACCAGTTCGAGCATAATGGGCTGATTGTCACCGGACGAGAGGCAGCTAACGCGTTTGCTGACTACTTTAGTTCTGTATTTTTATCTCAAGCTCCCGAGTTATCTGCGGCTGATGCGGAGCGCCAAGCGGCTAGCACATTTTGTTCTTCTCGAATTGCTATAGGACACATTTCGCCGGCTGACATCTCGATGGCTATTCGCCGTTTGAAACCATACTCGTCTGTCGGGCCTGATAGTGTCCCGCCATTCATTTTGAGAGACTGTGAGTCAATACTCTTAGCCCCACTGTTATTTATTTTTAATTTGGTTCTTTCTACATCTACCTACCCCGATATTTGGAAAATTTCTCGGGTGACTCCAATACATAAGAGCGGGTCAGTAGCAAAGGTTGGAAACTATAGACCCATTGCTGTTCTCTCGGCCCCAGGTAAAGTCTTGGAATCTATTCTGAATAAATATATTACTGAGCAGATCAAAAGTCAATTGTCAGAAAATCAGCATGGCTTTAGAATGGGTAAATCCACGCTGACTAATCAAATTAACTTTGTGGACTACACCATCATGGAAATGGATCTACTACGCCAAGTGGATGTTGCTTATTTCGATTTTAAAAAGGCCTTCGATCGTGTAAATAACGACGTACTCTTAGCAAAATTTGCAGCAATAGGATTCACTCCAAAGCTGTTGGAGTTGTTTGCCAGTTACTTTTCTGATCGGTTTCAGTATGTGCAGTTGTCTGGTTTCCAGTCCGACCATTATTTGAGCTGTTCCGGTGTAAGTCAGGGCAGTACCCTAGGTCCGACCCAATTCGCAATAATGATCAATGACCTTCCAAGAGTTGTCAAGGCCGCGAGATGTCAAATGTTTGCCGATGACCTAAAGTTATATTTGTCTATCGGCGGTACGGATGACTGTGAGTTGCTTCAGAAAGATATCGATAGTGTAGTTCTTTGAGGAGAGTATAATGAATTGGATCTGAATCTCTCCAAATGTAAAACAATCTCATTCACTCGTACCCGGAATCCCATCCGTTATGACTACCGAGTGGCGGATGTCTTGTTGGAGCGCGTCACTGAGATTGTGGACTTGGGAGTCACTTTGGACGTAGAGCTTAAATTCAACACACACGTAGAACTTCTGTGTAAAAAAGCTTTTAAGTCTCTCGGTTTCGTGATGCGGCAGACAACTAGGTTTCATGACAGGAACGCGATTCTGGTTTTATACAATAGTTTTGTTCGTAGTAAGCTGGAATACAATTCTGTCGTTTGGGATCCGCACGAAAGTAAATATAAGCTTATGCTGGAAAAAGTCCAACGAAAATTTGCCCGCTATCTATATAAGAAACTATACGGATATTACCCGTTTCTATATCCATCCCTGTTTGTCGCCGGTATGGTCGGGTTCAACACGCTGGAGGTGAGACGTAAGTGCGCAATAGTGATCCACTATTACCGGCTCTTGAATGGATGGATTGATGATTCGGAAACCTTGGCGCGCTGTTCTCTGTCTGTCCCAGGCCGTGTGCGCCAGTCTCGCGCCTGCGCCGTCCGGAACCTGTTTCAGGCGCCGCGCGCGCCACCGACACGGCTCGTTTCGCTCCCACCTCACAAGCCCTTAATCTGCTCAACAACCTACTCGCTCATACGCCAAATGTAGACTTATTTGTTGACAATTTCAATGTCTTTTAAGAGTTGCTATCAAATTTCTAAGTGAAAGTACTGCGTAATGTTTGTGAGAATAATAAATAATTTCATAAGTTCATAATTCATATTATGTACAATTTATTTTGAGTTTATGGTTTATATTGTAATTATTATGCATACATTTGCAATGAAGATCATAATTAATGTAGCGTATAATTTGTGAATGTTAGAGACTCATTTATGTAATTTTTTTCCCATAATATTTCTTGTTATAGGTATTATTACAAGTTATGATGTTTGATTTGTTATTTATTCTTAAGTTGTTTTGTAGTATTTTTCTGGCTTTCTGTGCGCTTTGGTGTATACTGTAAGCACAGAAGGCAACTGAAATTTAATAAATAAATAAAATAAAAAACTAAAAAAGTTTTGCACCGATCGAGTTGAAATTTTAGAATGATAAATAATCCGCATCAAGGATTGTTTTTATCTAATTTTTGCATCACAATGTGCCACAGCGAAGCGTGGCAGGGTACAGCTATATTATATAATTTGGTATACTTAAACTAGCTATGGTCGTTATATATCGTAAAGCGTTGTATAACTATTTATATGACTTCATAACGAAAACACGGTATATTAAAATCTTACAACTATTTATATTTCAAGTATCGTTATGTGCTTTTAAAATGCTATAACCACCAAAACTCGCTTCATCGCGCAACATAAGACTATGTTGCGCGATCGCGACAGTTCTTTGCGTGCAACGCAATCGGTAGTGATTTTGAAGTTATGACCATAACTGTATCGCAACGGTTAGAGCGAGATATATACGTAGTAGTATAAGTGTGAGGAAGAAAGACGCATAGATTTAACGCGTTCGGTTATTGAAAACTGAATCATATCCCGTTACGATGAAATACGAAAATAAATGGTTATGAAAAATAAATAGTTTTGATACCGTCTATTTGGATATGCGTAACGTTTACGTTCCGAAAAAAACCCGTAACGACACATGGCTAACTTAAACTAACAACTTTTGCTGAAGCTCAATACATATCTCAAAAAAAATAGTGTTTTTAAAAAAAAAATTTTTTGTCACATAATAAAACCAGTACATAATGGCAAATGGAAGATACTACTCTACCTCCCTTTCGGGCTAGAACTCGTTTCTGTCTAACCTTGTACAAAGGTACTTGAATATATGACTATAGGAGGTATTTACACAACTCGTTTCGCTAAAATATTTAATGAATTTCGATTGAAATGGTATTTGGTTTCAATCTCAGCGTACTTCATCATGCAGGGATTGGATTTGTGGAGCCAAATCGTTCACCCCTTGTTCGCCCAGTACCTAAATTGACGAAAACGCCTACTACATATATATGCTTTACAAAATACGTAAAGCGTAATTTTTAGAATTTTGTATAGAACCAACCGATTGTGTTTCGTGGTATAAAACGTCAATAACTTCGGCCGATATATCGTTTATCTGGAGAGACTGAAGCACTGCCCAGGTTCGATGGAATCGAAGGCTTTCTCATAGTCCACATACGCTATACATAGTGGCCGATTATACTCCTCGGTAATATTTCCATGCAAAGCCTTAATAAACTAAATTTTATACCTCAACGTTCAACGTTCCGTTCGCTTTGCCTCTGCCAACACAAGATCACAGCTTTGATCCACCCGTTGTCAGCGCATTTAGCAGCGTGGCCAATCTAACTCTAAAAGTTCCCCTTTCTTAAATGAGTTTTGATATCTCACTCTCGATCTTGGAGTTTCATATCAAAACATGGACATATCAAATACACATCATATCAAAACAAATTACCATAAGTACGAGTGCTTCCGGCAATGCTCGCAAAAAGCCCCTTAGAGGGCGCCAAATAGTATAAATTCCTACTTTGAATACATAAAGCACTTTCGCGAGTCATACAGTACCGTTGTCATGAAAATTTTACAACGTACTCGAGCTACAAATGTCATGTGTCGGGCAAAAAAGCATAGCGTACGAGAGAAGATAAATTATTCAGGCGGACAAAAAACAAACGCCATTTCTACAGGGAGGCATTCCATAGAAGATATCCTCATTAGCGTCTGAAATACAGTTCGAGCGTTTTAACTTGGGAACATAGTATGATGAATGTATATCATAATGAACTTGCGTGGCTCGGGAACCTCCACGTACTGCACCCTGGGCATCACACAACAACTTGCCTCGGTGGCATCTTGTTGTGTGATGGCGAATCCCGGCCGGCGCTGGAAACTTCTAAACGCGCTCCTCTCCCCCTTGAGCAGTGCATGTTGAGGTTGGGGAGGGGGTGCCAGTCTTCCAGATGAGGGTCCTCCACGAGCACTCTGATTAACAGAGTGTTCAGTGGAAGGACAAGGGCCGCGACGCGGTCATAGAGACGGAACCGCGGCTATCCCTAGCCGCGGTGGTGAGGGCGGACCTCTCGCTGCCAACCATCTTCGCCGTGATGCTTGACAGTGACAGGTCGTGTGAGGTGGAGGAGCGCGACCCGAAAACTCCGGCTCGCACTCCGTCTCCACTGGAAGGCATGGGGCGTCGGACGTTAAGGGCCGTCTGACACCCTACCTAGGGATAGGCCTTCCCGAGGAGGTGACGCGCTGGTGGTTTCCGGCGCGTCGCTGGACCCAAATGCGAGGGTGTGGATGGCCACCCCTGCGAGGTAGGCCCGCAAGGGCGATGGCAGGTGGGTCAGGGTCGTTGATGGGAGTGCGAAAAGTGACCCCGCGACCCTGACCCTGGCCATGCCGGAGAAACCTGTGGGGGCTTTAGTCGGTAGGGGCACCATATTGGTCCCATTGGTCCCATGGTGCCAAGCCTGACATACCCCACTATGTCCCTGCATGGTGGGCATACCTAAAAGTATTTCCCCCAAATAAAAAAAAGTTGGAATGAAGCATCAATCAATCGTTTATTACATAATACAAAGCTAAAAAAGCTGATTAAAATAAGCTCATTTACCCTGTTAAGGTACGGCAATATGAATTCTACAGTACAGAATCTTTACTTCTGTATTGGTAAAAATGTACATTATTATATACTATTACGACGCTCGAATATACTTTGTGATAAACTTTGAACCAGTCTATGTAGCGCTTTGCAACACTTGACCGAACAACACTTGGCTTAGTTGTGCTTGTAAATCATGCGACAAGGAGAAATGATCGAAGCTTGCAACCCCCTGGGCTTCGACTTGCACTCAGTTGGATAGCTTAGAAATGCCGGCATAGTGTTGAAACTTATTATTTTATACCCTTCTATCATCCTACAAAGGTTTTTTTAAAACTTTTATAGGTTTACACTTGACCGCCATCTCGCCTGATGTTAAACGATGATGCGGTCTACGATGAAGCGTGTTTACCTAGAAGAAACCGATTCACTCTCGATTTAAAGACACAAAGATTGTAACTATCGGGAAAAACCCTCTCAGGCAACGTATTCCACAGCCTAGACGTTCTTATCACAAAAGTAGAGTCAAATCTCTTCGTTCGTGTCTTTGGAACATCAACCCTGAAACGATGTCGCTTTTTCGAGCTACGAGCATTCCGATAGAAAAATGGGCAAGGTGGTATTAGATCGTATAAATCAGTCGCACACTCTCAGAAGTGTATCCGATAAAAAACCGATAAGCTAGAAGTCTTTTTCGCACGAGAATGTCATTGCCTATGAGCCTTTTGGCACGTCTCTCGATCGATTCCAGAGCTTCCAGCTGATACTTAGCCGATCCATCCCAAAGGTGCGAGCAGTACTCCATACAGGAGCGAATCTGTGCTTGGTATAACGTGAACAACTGTTCAGACTTAAAGTACCTTCGCACCTTTGAGAGGACACCTAGTTTTTTGGCAGCTAATTTAGCCTTAGATTCGATATACGAGCCAAAGTTGAGAGTCGATGACAAAGTAACGCCCAACAGCTCGAGATGGTCGGATACCGGCACGGATACACCGCGAAAAGTAGGAGTCTGTTAGAAAGGACTCCTTTTTGCGGAGAACAGACACGCCTGCGTCTTTCCCTCGTTAAACCTGACCAGATTGGCATCGCCCCATTTAAAGACTGCCTCAAGGGTCAAGTTTAAACGCTCGATCAAACTGTGACGTGATGTGAGTGACGTACGCTAGAATATCCCCGGTGGACCGGTTTCGGCGAAACCCGTATTGCCGGTCACTGAGGAGATCGTTCGATTCTAGGTACGCCAGGAGCCTGTGGTTTAAGACACGTTCCATAGTCTTGCAGAGTATGGACGTGACCGAGATTGGCCTGTAGTTGGCAGGGTCAGCACGACTACCTTTCTTGGGTACTAGTTGCACGTTGGCAAGCTTGCAAGACTTCGGTACTTGCCCAGTTTCGAGAGAGAGTCTATATAGGCGCGTCAGTATTGGAGACAACTCAGGCGCACAAGCCTTCAACACTACGGCAGGAATACCATCTGGGCCACTAGCCTAATTCACGTCCAGATTGCGTTTGCCTTCTCCATTGCGGTGTGAGCCAGTGTCCCATCAGGTTTCAGCATTGGAGGCAGTGAGGGGCGGCAGAAGTTTGATTCGACCGATTTAGATAGGGACCAAAACGCTTTGCTGCCCGCAGGGTACGAAGCTAGTTTGTTTCCTATTCGACTAATGTGGTCAAAACGAGCCCTCTAAAGAACCTTTTTGCATGCCTTAGCAGCCTTGTTGAACGCTTTCTTCTTCTGGTGTATATCCTTTGCCCTACGCTGTCGAGCATCAACCCAAGCTAGGTAGGTCTCATGTTTAAATGCTTCAGCACTTTTACATTGAGAACCAAACCAAGGGCGAGCTTTGCTGGATAATGTGACGTCGGAGTATGGAATGAAATATTCCATAGCCGTTCGTATTACATTAGTCACAGCATCCGCGCAGACTGAGGGATCACCAGAAGTGAAGCACAATGGCTGCCATGGGTAAGATGCAAAGAAAGAGCGCATCTCGTCCCAATCTGCTGACTTGTATCGCCACATCCGCCGGTTGCCTCTAGGGCTGGGATCAGGCGGATGGTAGACAGATACTGACTTCACCAGACAGTGGTCGGAGCTGCCTAACGGCGAAGATACCAGCACGGAATAACGGTCTGGATCTGTTGTCAGCAGGAGGTCTAAGCAATAAGGTGTATGCGACTCAACGTCGGGTACTCTTGTGGCCTCTTGGACCAGCTGGGTTAGGTCTAACGATAAAGCTAGCTTTCTCGTTTCCTGCCCAGCGTGGTCAGTGTCCCGGTATGGGAACAGCCATTCCTTATGATGGCCGTTAAAATCCCCCTGTAACACTAATTGGGCTGAAGAGTACTTCTGTTGAGCCGCGTCCGCCGCCTCACTTGAATAATCCATAAGCCTAGTTGTCTCCTGGTCACCGCTGTGCGACCAATATACACAGGCGTAGAGAATTTTGTCTATGCCTGTGTCTATCAATTCCCAAAGGACGGAGAATCTTGTGTCCTCTAAGTTACGGAGACGCCGACAGTAGATGTCGTCACGGGCGTACAGGCACACTCCAGCACGGGGCCGAAATTTGTGCTCCAGGGTGTACCCTGGATACGTTAGGTACGCCACATCCGACGGACAACCTATCTGCGTCTCCGTAAGAAACAAGAGCGACGGCTGCTCAGGCTCGAGGTGATGGTGGACTGCTGTGAGATTTGAGTGCAGACCTCGGATATTCGTGAGGTGCATTTTAATCGACAAGGCGTGCAGCCGCTCTTTAACTTTGTTTCTTTTGTTTGTACCTTTCATGTTTGATTTGTTGAGAGAGGATCGGTGAGGAAAACGGCAGTAGAACGAGGCCGCGCACTACTGACCATTGGTCACAACACACAACACAAATACACCATTGGGGAGCTAGCCTGGAGACTGCGGGGACGCCCGAGCCCCCCCCCCCGGGATGTCTATCTGGCCTTGTCATCCGGTCGCCAACCGGCAGGATAGCGCATCCCGGGATTTTTCGCTAGATGGCGGGGCAGCCTTTCATGAGTGGCTAGCTCACTACTTGGGCCCCCAACTATCTGCGGTCGGTCGCGGCAACCGTGCCTCGGATCCCGCTACCCTCCATGACTAGCTTCCCGATGTACAGTATTGGTGTGTGACAGACCGGTCTTGTAGTTATGCAGCAACTGTTCTGACCCGTTTTCCTCTAATGGTGTCACTAGACTACACAACGGAACACAGCTAGGCCGCTTGGCGTCGTGTCTTAATCTAGTGGGTGGTAACCAACCACGGCCGAGGCCTACCACCGGTAGTTTGTCACCTGATTAGCACCACCCAGGGACCACGTGCGGGGTTTCAATATATAGGTGCTTCCCCACGGACGAAGGTGACTCGGTCCCCATAGGTCTCCCGGGGGTTCATATGACCCATAAATTTAGTTCACGGGCCTGTAGTCTATATCCTGCCATAAAGTTTCGTCAAAGCTGGATTAAATCGCTGTAATTTTAACTAGCATCGTTATCGTATTTCAACGCGGGGAGCGTCTAGTTGGTATTTAAATAAATTCAGCATATACATTTTTTGTTTTATAATAATACGTGTGTTTTGGAACACGCCAACTCTACTGAAACATTATTATGTTTTCTCGCCCGTGGAGAGAGCCCCTGCGAGCGCGGTAATGTTCAGCGAGTTTTCAGCGCTCTCGAACATATTTCCAGGTTTCCGCGGTCGGTGACAGCATGACGCGTGCCAACAGAAAAACTAGAAATCTGATCTTTAGGTGTGCGAACATATGTTTTATTCATGTTTACGTTTTTATTGTTTAAGTTCGGGACTTAGAAAATGTTGGTACTCAATAATATTTGACGTACGTCACTTTTTTTTTTAAACTTTTTATAGGTTTACACTTGACCGCCATCTCGCCTGATGTTAAGCGACGATGCGGTCTACGATGGAACGTGTTTACCTAGAATAAACCGATTCACTCTCGATTTGAAGACACAAAGATTGTAACCATCGGGGAAAACCCACTCAGGCAACGTATTCCACAGCCTAGACGTTCTTATCACAAAAGTAGTAAATCACTTGATTGCATACCTATTCATACTGTGTCTTTCTCTTTCTACGGTAAAGAGGGCTTGTATTCTTCTTCCTTCTTATATCAAACCCGGATGGGTTTGATCAAAGAAGTTGGGAAATTAAATTAATTTAAAACATTAAGCAAAGCATCGCGTTGTCGCATTATTTTAGATACGACTACATACTAGCGGCGCCCCGTGGTTTTATCCGTGCAGTTCCCTTTTTTCTCGTAATTTTATCGCCATAAGATGTGTAAGAAAAAGTGCTTAAATTTTTACTTCAATAAAAAACGATTTCAATGTAAAATGTAATACACTCGACACTCGACTTGATATTTATTAATATTATAAATGTCAATGTTTGGATATTTGCTCCACAGTCACATCGTAACCTCTGAATGGATCCAGCTGAAATTTAGTACATTGATATATTATAGTCTGGAAAACACATACACTACTGTTTATCGCAGGAAAATAACGGCAATGGGAATTACGCGATTTAATTAATTGTATTATTTACCTGAGAATTACTATCTAATATATAAAATTCTCGTGTCACAGTTTTCGTTGCCATACTCCTAAACGGCTTGACCGATTTTGATGAAATTTTTTGTGCTTATCCGGTATCTATGAGAATCGGCCAACATCTATTTTTCATCCCTCTTAATGTTAGGCGTACCCCTAAATTTTTTTATTATTTTTGGACAAAATTTTTAATTTCTATTTTTTTATGATACAACATACAAAAATACATACAATCCTCAATTTTCACCCTTCTACGATCAACCCTTATTTTTTAATAGCCATTTTAGTAATTTAATCATTTTTCATCCTCGGTAGTTAACTCTGACCAATCGTCATTTAATTAGTTATCCCCGCCAGTTGTCTACAGGTGTCACTTCTGACTCAGTAGACAGCACGATAATTTGGGGATCAAAAGTAGCCTATAGCATATTTATAGTTTGAACACGCTAATCTCGGGAACTACTGGACCGATTTAAAAAACATTCACCGTTCTTTCATATGTACGTAATTCTGGAATGCTGTAGGTTATATATATGTACCACGGGCGAAGCCGGGGCGGGCCGCTAGTCTTATATATAAAAATGTTGTGTAGGTTTGTGTACGCTTCAAAAACTCAAAAAGTTCTTCACCGATCGAGCTGAAATTTTAGAATCTATACTGTTAGCGCCACTCGTGTGGCATTAATAGATTATATCGCTATCCCTTTCCCACCACACCTAATCCTCGGAATACGACCACTTCCGATCGTATGTCTTCGGAATGAGTGCACTGCGCCCGCGATCGAGGTCAAGGGCAAGGCAGTCTGCATTCGAACGTCCTCTGCATCGGATGTGAGACTACCGCATACATCTAACTTTGTGCTCAGAAGTTAGCGCGTTCGCGACACCACATATTTATCTCGCGATCAGCTGCCCCTAGCAGCACCGCCGCGCCGTGTGCGATATCTTCCGCGCACCATCCCGCTATCGAAGGCCGCCGAACTACCATCAGCCTGAACACGGACACCGAAGAACTGCAGCTATACTCGTTCTCGGAGATACCTACGTCAGGTTAGTGGTCGTTCTATTCCGCAACCCATCCCGCTAGTGAAGGCGCGATTCACCATAAAGCTTGGTGGCCGCGCTAACACAAATTCTTGGTCCCCCGACCCATATCATATTACCAGCCCTAAGCTCTTTTCCCGCAGTTTTACAGCTTTTAGCTGTTAATTCTACACATTTCTCATAGTTTCGTTCATTTGCCTCAACTAAAGGTAGGAAAGATATTTCTTATCGTGTGGTTAACCGTTTAACCGTCGCTTGTGCTGATTCACATTACATAGGATATTCTTATATCTACCCGCATCTTTTGCCGTTACGCAGTTTATTATTCGAATCCAGTAAGCTAATTTGTACCTACAATGTCTCAACAAAGGGACAAATTCGAAGTCAAGGATGATGACACTCTCAATTCCTCGCAAATAAAACGCTTAACGTTAATAGGTAAACGAGATGCCATATTTGCTCGTTTACAAGATATTTACGACCGCTCATTAAATGCCTCCACTGACAATAGTGAAAAGGAATTGTTTTATGTGGAATCATTTCACTCGATCGCTTGCACGCTGAGTTCAGTCGAATTATGGACGAATTAACCGCTGTCGAATTAAATATGAACCCAAAATATAAAGTGAACTTTCAATCTATGAACGCATTCGAGGATATGTACTGCCGTTGTAAATATGTTCAGAATTCGTTGAACGCGAAGTCATCCGATGCTGATTCCTTACCGCAACGCAGAACGTTAAAATTACCAAAATTGGAATTAATGAATTTTGACGGTAGTTATAAGACATGGAAAATATTTTATGAATGTTTTACGCAGAGCATTCATAATAATCCGGATTTAACTGACCACGAACGAGTACAATATTTGGTGAACAAACTGACTGGTCGCGCCTTATCCGTTATCGCCGGTATAGTTCCAAACGGGAACAACTATCGTTTAATCTACAATACCCTCGTTGAAAAATATAACGACCCGCGTTCGCTTGCAACTTCTTTCTTCGAGCAAATTATAAATTTCAAAACGAATACTCAAACGTCGTCCGCAAAAAACCTTGATTCTTTCCTCGATGTGTTTTGCTCCGCCGTATCGAGCTTACATTCCTTACAACTGCCCGATTTAGCGGACTTTATTTTACTGCAGTTTGCATTAAAGAAGGTAGATACGGGTACCGCTCGCGCGTTCGAAATGCAGTTCCGGGGAAAGACAATGCCTAGTTATGACGATTTTACGAAATTCATTCGTGAGCAAGCACGCATACTAGATCGTACCGCCGTCACGCCTGCGCCGCTTACCCGTACTACAGAAAACAAAAGGTCTGTGACGCATTCTTTTACCGCCTCTTATACAAGGTCCAAGTGTTCCTTGTGTAAACAAGACGATCACATGCAGTTGTATCGTTGCCCGCAGTTCGCTAAACTTTCCATTGATGACAGATTAGGTTTTATACAGAAAAATAAAGCTTGCACTAATTGTCTGAGTCTCTCGCACACGCTATCCGAATGCAAGTCAACACATTCATGTTTTAAATGTGATTCGCGTAGCCATCACACTAAGCTTTGCCGTAAGGTTGCACCGCGGGATACTTTTGAACGTAACGCTAACAATTACGCCGCCACACGTTACGAGGAGACGCCTCGCCGTTCTCTGACGTCATCGCAAGCGCAGCGATCTCCATCACCGCCCCGCAGTCAAAATATGTCGACCGCTCAACAAAATAATAACATATCGCTGTGTAATAACGTTCTCCCGTCTGCAAGAACCACTTGTCTTTTGGGAACCATACAACTTTACGCGATTGACACGGATGGCAAAAAACATTGTATACGCGCGATTCTAGACTCCGCGTCACAAAGTAACTTTATGACGGCAAATTGCTCCGCTAAGCTAAACCTAAGTTCTAAACGGGTTCCAAATACCGTAGTGAAGGGGATAGGTTCGTCATCGAATTCTATTAAGGGTGAGATTTCAACTACGCTACACTCACGGGTAAATAATAACTCTGTCTCATTCGACGCTTTTATTATTGACCGCATAACCGAACATTTACCCTCCGTACGGATCGACGTCACGAATCTTTCATATTTAAATTATTTACCGCTCGCTGATAAACATTTCTCGGAACCGTCGGATATCGATGTACTTTTAGGAGCACCTATTTTTGCTGATATTTTACTATCAGGCCGCGTCACTGGACCGTCTCACTGTCCAACCGCGTTTGAAACGATATTTGGGTACGTGGTCATTGGACATGCCACAGTTGATTACTCTCATGTGGACACTGTTCACAACCGCGACTCCGCTAGCGCTGATAACAGTGATCGCCCGCAAATATCTCTCTGCGCCTACGCAGAAGAGCCGCGTCTCGACCAGCTGGTACAAAAATTCTGGCAGCTCGAGGAAGTCAGCCATGTGTCGACCCCGAGCCCTACCGCTCTCGAAAATGAACATATTTTCAAAAATAACTTTTCCCGCGATGGCACAGGACGATATTCTGTCGCATTACCGTTTTGTCGCGATCCCGTGAACACTCTCGGTAGTTCATTCGAAACCGCAAAGAAGCGCTTTATGCACTTAGAACGCAAGCTAACCGCCTCACCTTTATTGCGTACGGAGTATGACGCAATAATTAACGAATACCTACGAGAGGGTTACATTTCTATAATTAATAACGATGACCACCTGTCGGGTTATTATATACCGCATCACGCTATTGCCAGATTGGATAAAACCACTACCAAATGGCGAATGGTAATGGACGCAAGCGCTAAAACAGATAACAATTTATCTTTAAACGACATTTTGCACACAGGTGAAAATTTGCAAAATGATCTATTTACAATACTTTTAGATTTTCGTTTTTACCCAATCGCGTTCACATCCGACATCAAACAGATGTACTTAAGAATTCTCGTGAATGAACAAGATCGCAAATATCAAAATTTCTTTATCGGTTTGATGCTTCTTTACCGCTTAACACCTTCCAATTTAACCGAGTATGCTTTGGCCTACGAAGCAGCCCGTTTCTCGCAATGCGAGTTTTAAGGGAGTTATGTGCCGATGAACGGAAAGGTTTCCCGCTCGCCGCTAGTGTTATAGAAAACAACTCGTACATGGACGACATTTGGTATTCTATGCAGTCCTTATCAGCTTGTTTACATCTGCGCGATGATCTACGGAGTTTGCTCAAGGCCGGGGGCTTTGACCTTGTCAAGTTTGCAAGTAATGCACCTGAGCTAACTGAATCGCTTCCGATAAGCGATAGGCACGCTGCAAATATTACTTTCGATGAACCGGACAGTAAACTGAAGGTTTTAGGCTTACAATGGTCACCTCATGATGACTCATTCATGTTCACCGTAAACATCGAAAATCGTCCCGCGACTAAACGTAATATATTATCGCAGATTGCTCGACAATACGATGTACTCGGACTCATTGCACCGGTTACGTTGTACGCTAAATTAATATTACAAAAATTACACGCATTGCAGATCGACTGGGATGTAGCACCTCCGTCAGAAATTGTCAACCTTTGGCAAAATTATGTCCGTGAGTTGCCAAATATTCAAAATTTACGTTTCCAGCGCCATCTAGGTGTTGTTGAAAATTCAAAAATCACGATTATCGCTTTCTCTGACGCTTGTGAAAAGGGATACGGTTCTGTGGTGTACATACGAGCTCAACTTGATCCTAATTCGCCACCAACCACGCGATTAGTGTGCGCGAAGTCGAAGGTAGCTCCCCTGAAGACTATTTCAATCGCTAGACTAGAACTTTGTGCGTGTTTACTCATGTCGAAGCTTGTTCGTCGGGTGCTCGATACCTACGAAAAACGCCATACAATAGACGAAGTATTTTGTTTCACCGACTCAATGGTGGCTTTACAATGGATCATAGCTTCACCGCATAGATTTAAAACTTTTGTAGCTACGCGTGTTACAAAAATAATTTCCGCGATCCCCGCTAATTGTTTCCGGCATATTCCCGGAAAAGAAAATCCTTGCGCCGACGCTCTGTCGCGAGGACTAACTCCCACTCAGCTCGTGGACCACCCGCAGTGGTTCACTGGACCAATATGGCTACGAGAAAATACCGCCGATTGGCCAGTTAACTCCGTAGTTCCCGCTCGAATAGATTCCGACTTACCGGAATTAAAGAAAATTGTTTCGCTACCGGTGACTCAGTTACAAAATCACATTTCTGATCCGCTATTAGAAATGTCTGTACGAGTTTCAAAATGGCTCATACTACTACGTACAGTCATACAAATTTATCGTTTCATCAAGAAACTACCGCGCTCTAACCAATTCTCCGTTACTGACTTTAATTTCGCTGAGTTTAAACTTATGAAAGGAATCCAAAATCATTATTTTGCTGATTTACTCGATAAAATTAAATCTGGCACACGTTGTCCGCGCGGAATACAACGACTCGCGCCCTTTGTAGATCACGACGGACTCATTCGAGTTGGAGGCCGGCTACGAAACGCTGACTTGTCTTACAATCAGAAACATCCAGTTTTATTACCGCGTAAAGACCACATAATCGAGCTGATAATTACGCACTACCATCGTGTCAATTGTCACGCCGGTCCGGTCGCTCTCATGTCTATACTTAGACAACGCTATTGGATTCTTTCATGCCGCAACATTGTCCGCTCAGTTATACATAACTGCAATTTTTGTTTCAAAACAAAACCGAAACCTACTTTTCCATTTATGGAGATTTACCCGCTTGCCGTGTTAACGAAGCCTCCGCGTGGGCACATACCGCTGTTGATTATGCAGGTCCGATACCAATCATACCAATACGAAAACGTGGCGTACACTCTATTAAGGCTTACCTGTTAATATTTGTTGACAAAGTGGTTCGGTGTTGCCATGTCGAATTAACTACTTCCCTTAGTACTTGCTCGTTTCTTTCAGCATTCAAACGTTTCCTCGCGCGTCGCGGTAAGGTATCAGTAATGTACTCGGACAACGGTAGATCATTTGTGGGTGCAAATAATGCGCTATCCGATATTGATATGCTCATCGGTTCAGATGACTTTCATAAAGCGCTGTCAGACGAGCTAGCCGCGAATCGTATAACCTTCAAATTTAATCCGCCTAGAAGCCCACACTGGGGAGGCGATTTCGAGATTTACGTGAAAGCTTTTAAGAGCCACCTCGCTAGAACTATCGGTTCGCAGTTGCTTACCTACGAAGAAATGTTGACCATACTCACCCAGATCGAGAGCGTCTTATACTCAAGACCGCTTACTGTGCTCAGTGAGGATCCTTCTGAACCCACTGCCTTAACGCCAGCTCATTTCTTAATGACGGCACCGCTACAATATTTACCCGCATGCGCGGCAACAGATGAGCCTGCGCATTTATTAAAACGTTACACTTTACTGGACCAAATGGTTCAATCGTTTTCTAAACGCTGGAAATTAGAGTATCTCCACTTACTGCAAGTTAGAGGCAAATGGAATACACATTCTAATCCCATTAAAGTTGGCTCCGTCGTGCTTATCATTACGGACAACCTTCCTCCGCTCTCTTGGCCCTTAGGTGTCGTCGTCGAGACAATACTGGGAGCCGATGGAGTCTGCAGAGTTTGTCTTGTCAAAACTGCAACCTCCGTGTATAAACGACCAGTCGTCCGTTTATGCACTTTACCTACTCAATAACCTTTTTTTTTCGCTTGCCCCAGGTCACCCCGCTACTGTTTATTTCATTGACCACTCTTTCATTTTAAAACCAATGGTTTTAAGGCCGGGGGCATGTTAGCGCCACTCGTGTGGCATTAATAGATTATATCGCTATCCCTTTCCCACCACACCTAATCCTCGGAATACGACCACTTCCGATCGTATGTCTTCGGAATGAGTGCACTGCGCCCGCGATCGAGGTCAAGGGCAAGGCAGTCTGCATTCGAACGTCCTCTGCATCGGATGTGAGACTACCGCATACATCTAACTTTGTGCTCAGAAGTTAGCGCGTTCGCGACACCACATATTTATCTCGCGATCAGCTGCCCCTAGCAGCACCGCCGCGCCGTGTGCGATATCTTCCGCGCACCATCCCGCTATCGAAGGCCGCCGAACTACCATCAGCCTGAACACGGACACCGAAGAACTGCAGCTATACTCGTTCTCGGAGATACCTACGTCAGGTTAGTGGTCGTTCTATTCCGCAACCCATCCCGCTAGTGAAGGCGCGATTCACCATAAAGCTTGGTGGCCGCGCTAACATATAGGTACTAATATTATAAAGCTGATGAGTTTGTTTGTTTGTTTGTTTGAACGCTAGGATCTCGGGAAGTACTGGTCCGAATTGAAAGATTCTTTTTCTGTTGGATAGTCCATTTATCGAGGAAGGCTTTAGGCTATAGAAAATAACTCTACTATTAATTGAAGCGGAGCATGAAACAAGAATGTAACAAAATCGGGAAAAAAATATTCCCCTTTTGAGAGTTTTCGTATGTTTCGTGCTTTGACATGACACATGACAGCATGTGTCAAAGATTGCGTCATTGAATTTCAGTAATCTGTGCATTGAATATAAACCTTTGCTAATTTTTTTTTTCTAAATCTGAGTTGGTACGACCAATTTCCGACAGGTGGCGTAGCAGGTAGCTGAAGAGGTTTTTTGTTTGAAATCGATATTCTCAGGAATGAGTGAACCGATTTCAGTCATTCTTTCACCGTTGAATTTGTACGGGATCCCGATGAGTGCTATATAATATACAACGGGTGAAGCCGGGGGCGGGCATCTAGTGATATATAATCCGCATCAATGATTGTTTTTATCTAATTTTTGCATCAGTCACATATGTGCTACAGCGAAGCGTGACAGGGTACAGCTAGTGTATAATAAATGTTTTTTAGAAGTATTATAGAGTGACGAGGCGAGCAGGACATGTGCCTGATGGTAAGCATTACACACCTAGCACTGCACTGCGCTCGTCACCTAGAGATATAAGATGTTTTATCTCTATGCCCTGTGATTTCACTGGAAGCATTGCCCTTTAAGCCGTAAAACAGTAATGTGTACACATTGCTGCTTGGCGGTAGAATAACTGGCAAAGGTGTGATACTTCCCGAGACGGACTCTGAAAAGAGTCGTACCACTCTGTTTTACATCCAACATTTATTTGCCTATAAATTTAAATGAATCGTAATAGCCCTTGATTAAAAAACCGGACTCCAAACCATCCTGATTGGTTATCTCTAGTGTAAGTAACAAACCACAAAAATTTTTGGAACAAGGAATGTAAGTTTACTGCCGCATCACAACACTTTACTTAAAATGTTACAACAAACCAATGTTAATTTAATTTAATTAAATAAGTTAACAATGTTAAAATCTCACCGTAACTTTAAAATCAATCAACCAAACCAACCAAAAACTCCAAACATAAAACATTTTTCAGCAACAAATACGCCCAGATTTTACATTTATTTTGTAAAAGACAATTTTGTTGCACGTCCCAGCATCGACAAACACACGAGTTGTTTTATTGCTGCGGCGAGGCAGCCCTGGGGAGACGTTTCTCAAGACCAGATGAAAGCAATATAAACGAGTTAGTGGTAAACCTTCAGGGCGTCTACATGCCCTGCATTCAGTACACGTGGCCTTTGTACTGAAGAGAATGGAAAACAAATTAATATCAGGAAATATCTACTCGTAAGTGCATTTTGAAACAGAAATGTCAGCCAAAATCAGCGAGCAACACGGAATGCGCGGAACACAGATTACATACCTCGCGCGGAAGATCGAGTTGCTCGATGGCCAAAAATGATCGTCGACAATATAAATCCAATTTTTTTATTGCTAAGCTACTAAAGGAAACCTGGTGTTACAATCGGCAGGTTTTTTTGTTTGTTTTTGTCTCCCGTAAATGTGTTTTCATGGTTTTGTCGCTGCTCAGTCTGATACTGAATCCAAAGCACGCCGTGACCATTTCGAGGATCAGCTAGTAAGTGGGTCGCAGACAGCCCCGCGTCTTGATACCTTAGGTACCCCGCGTAGGGTCAGGTCTGTGGTCCTGCCACCTTCTGGCTGCACAAGACTGGGAGCTCTCTTTTCGCACCGCAATATTATATATATAAATATATAAAATATATAAATTCATGAATATACACATTTTTGCGCTCACATTTCAAACGCTGGCTGAACCCTGCGAGATAGATCAAAATGATTTAGTGCAAATTATTAAATCCCTTATCTACAAAAAAGCTCATATCTCTTAGGAATAACCCACAGTTACCATTTTCTTGAATTCTAAGGGGGTAGTGTGGAAAAAGAAGGAACAATACACCTCCTGAGTCCAAAACCGCACACCGAGTGCGGTCCTCATATTTTGCACACCCAACTCCACTCAGCGGCCGTTCTATAAGTCGATTTATATTTATTTATTTATTTATTCATTTATTTATTCAGGTATACAAAACAGAATACAGTTAAAACTTAAATATATAACATGGTACAATTTCGATCCAAACTATATTCCTTACTATGTATACACAACATGAGTGACAGAGTGCTTACGTCTCAAAAGAAGTTAAAACTAAAAATAAGTTGTACACAACTTAGGTTATCAAATGACGTTTTTTTTTTTTATTATTTATAATTTTTATTTGGGTTTACATAATCGGTGAACAGAATATTTTGGACATCATTTTTAAATTTATAAATTTTTTGACAGAAAATATCAATCGAATTGTGGTGTTTGTTTGATATTTTATTGTATTGGCGACACATTCTAACCACTGGATTGTAGTAAGAGGTATTATTTTTGTATACATCTAATGTGAAAATGTTTGCAAATCCTTCGCGCAATCTTGGCTTAATATTTATACTTATGGTTGAGAGAAGAGAAGGTGAATCTATTTTTGAGTGGATAATTTTGTACAAACAAATTAAATCTGAGTGTGACCGTCGAGTTTCTAGAGTTTGTAATTTAAAATAAGTCAACTTATCATCGTACGATTTAAGTTTCCGTTTCAAACCTAGTCTGTGACTCAAAATGCTAAGGCACTTGCTTTGTACACGCTCTATGCGCTTCGAGTGTATTTGATAGAAAGGAGACCAAATGACGGAGTTATACTCTAGTATGCTGCGTATCATTGTCGAATAAAGAGTTACAAAACTGAGAGGATTTTTGAAATTTTTAGTAATGCGTGAGATGAATGCCAGTAGTTTGTTGCATCTGTTTGTAATGTAGTCGTAATGCTCTCTAAATGTGAACTTTTCATCAAACATAACTCCTAGGTCTTTGATTATCGTCTTCCTCTCTAAACAACCGCTACCCAAGCTGTAGTCATATGTTATTTTATTAATTTTAGTGGTAAATGATATAACAAAGCATTTTTTCACATTCAAATACATGTGATTGTCTCGACACCACCCAGCCAGTGCATCAATATCCGATTGAAGAATCTCACAGTCTCTTATACTGCGAACCTTTGTAAAAAGTTTGAGGTCATCAGCGTACAATAGACATGGACTTTTCAGTGCTCCGATAAGGTCATTGATAAAGGCTAAGAACAATAGCGGTCCGAGGTGCGATCCCTGGGGAACTCCAGAAGTAACCAGTGCAGGTGCGGAAAAAAATCCTTTAATCACAACTAGTTGGCTGCGCCTTGTAAGGTATGATTCAACCCAACGAAGCAAATTACCATGAATACCAAATTGCGCCGCTAATTTTTTTATTAAGATTTTGTGACTGACTTTATCGAAAGCCTTTTGAAAATCAGCGTATATACAATCTACTTGCGTACTATTGGCGAAGCCACCGCATATGTAGTTTTTATATTCTAGTAAATTTGACGTGGTTGATCGATTACGAACAAAACCATGTTGCTTGGGCGATATAAGTGGGTGAACATGGTGATATAGAGTATCATAGACTAATGACTCGAATAGTTTCCCAAACAAGACAATACACTAATGGGACGATAATTTGTGCAACAGGACTTATCACCTGACTTTAAAATTGGAACTACATGAGCAGTTTTCCATTTAGATGGGAAAACTCCAGACTGTAGAGAAGAATTAAATAAAACGTGAAGAGGGAAAACCAGTTCCCTTGAACAATTTTTGACGACAAGTGGTGGTATACCATCTGGACCAGCACCTTTGCTGGCGTCCAGCTCAGAGATTTTACGAAGAATGTCTTCCTGCGTAATTACTAAGCCTGTAAGAACATTTGTGCTGTTATTAGTAGATTGAAAAGAGCTAGATGACGCTTCGGGAGGTTCAAATACCGAGCTGAAGTAGCTAGAAAAGAGTTCACATACCTCACGCTCATCTGAGCACACAACACCGCCATGTTTTACAGTTTGAGGAATAGATGGTGACCCCTTTTTTATCATTAACATAATTCCAAAAGTGTTTCATGTTATTCTTACTCAACGATGCTTCGACAGAATTATTATAGGATGTATACTCGCGATCCATGAGTTTTTTGCATCTAAGGCGTAACATAGAAAATGTATCGTAGTCTCGAGGGTTTTTGAATTTACGATATAGACGGTGAAATTTCAATTTTTCTTTCAGAGAGCGGATCAATGAAGGTGAAAACCATGTTGGATACTTGTTAAGATTGGTTTTCATACAGGGGGGTATGATTTTCAAGTATTTTATTAAATTCCTTGTAGAAATTGTCAATTTGAGCATCAATTTTACTGCAATCAAGTATTTCATTCCACTTGACCAACTCCAGGTCTCTATTGATATGTGTGAAATCACTTTTCCTGTAATTTAGACGCTTTACAACATTGTGTTTAAATGATTTTGAGAGATCTCTCACTACATCCAGCTGAGCAACAAGAGGAGGGTGATGTCGGTCCTGTCTACTTAAAGGTTCAGCGCTTTTTACCCACACGTTTGATAGAGTCGAAAGCACAAGGTCCAAGAATCTACCATATCTATTTGGTATACTGTTATGCTGGCTAAGTTTACATAGAGCAATATTTTCCAAAAGAAGATCAGCTCTAGCACCCTGATGATTGTGAGCAATCATTACGCAAGGATTATCCGACTTACCCCAGTCAATATGTGAGTTAAAATCGCCAATACAAAGAAATTCCTCATATTCGTGAGTCCGTACAATATTCTGACATTTTTATATTATGACATATTTATACCAATGGTGATTGCATTTCGCTGGATGACTTTCGGATCAATGGAGAATAAATATTGTGAACTCGTAATGGCGTCTGTAATCCACCTTGTTTCTGATTTACCATTCAGTAGGTAGGTACTTTTCTTAAAAGACGTGTGAAAATGTCCCGTCTGAATATGAATATGCTTTTCAGTAAAGACATTGCTTTCATGGTTTGCAAGGACCACATTATTTCAAACCGTGCTTGCTAGAGTGGCTATAAAATCAAGTACACGAAAGCGTGACAATATTTTGAATTAAAGCTTGCGAGGTCTTTGTAAGTTAGCCACGTGACAGACATCAGTGGTAGCTAGTATAAGTACTAACATGTTCTGGGTATACATTTGTGTAAACATGGCCCATTAATATTGAGCTAGTGTCCGGTACAGAAGTAAACAACCTGACATGCTGTATATAATTGCGCAACATACGGTTAATATTCTGCATGATAATCGTCTATGTTGCAGTCCCACGATCGTCGCATCGTGGTTCAAACGGTTCATCGTGGGTGGTGGCAAAATGCAAAATTCACATTTCATGCTCGTTGTAAAAAAGTTTTGGATTTCACAGCACCTCAATGTTGTTACGCTTTTTCGCTAATGAAAGAACAAAACTCACAAATAATATTAACTTAACAAACCCTTAATACTTAGTTAGTTAGTTTGGCGGGGCCTTTTCCGCACCTAGCCTCTTTAGTTGGGCCATTGTGCGTGACTCATACTTCCCTTTGCTACTACAACCAGCCTAGGCAGTCCCAGAAAGCAAGCATCCGATTAAGGTTGCGACAGGCATCCGGAACAGACGACGGGGATTGGAGGAATTCTGCCCGTTGATTCGCCACACTGCTGCATTCCATGAGTACATGCTGTGGCGTTTCTTCTTCCTCCATGCATCCTCTGCATAGAGGACTGTCTGTTACACCTATCGTAAATAAGTGCTTATTTAAGGGGCAGTGGCCAGTTATTATACCTATAACTTTACGAATTTCGTCCATGTTTAGTCTGATGAGGTTGCGGGCAATTTTTTTAGATGCTTCCGGAATAGCATTTTTTGTTTGCCTGCATCCTTCATTGTTATTCCTTTCTGTTAGATGGGCTTCTTCAGTATTTCTACGCAGCCATGTTTTTATTTGTACCTGGGGTATAGGCATTAGTGGTTCCGGTCCATGTACCTTTGTATTTGCTCCCCTTTTGGCCAGTTCATCTGCTGCGTCATTATCTAGTGAGTCGCTATGTTCTTTAATCCATTGGAGGGTTACTTTGTTCATACCCGCTATGGATTGGAGTGCATTGTGGCATTCCAGTATCAGGACAGAGGTTATAGTATTATTTTTAATGACTTGAAGCACGGAAGCGCTGTCGGAGACAATTTTGATATTTAGGTCTCCAACATCTCTGGCTGCGACTGCCTGTGCTGCACTGGTGATGCCGATACATTCAGCTTATACATACATTTAGATACATTCAGCTTGAAATATTGTGTTTAGATTGCTTAAAGTGGTTGATATCTTTATGTTTAAGTCGTTTGAGAAGAAACATACCCCTGTACCGCATGCGGTTTTGGAGCCGTCAGTATATATCCTAACTTCTCTGCTGCCAGAGCTATCTTTCGATTCTGATGTTGGATGTTGTATCTTCGATCAAAGACATGTTGGCATATTGCTCTGTCCATGGGTGCCTCAAGAAGTGGTATTTCTTTCAGAACCCGATGCAAAACTTTTAAGTGTCGTGTTTCTATGTTTTGTTTCCACAGTCCGTTTGCTCTTAGTCTTAGGGCGGCTGCCGTGGCCTCCTCTTGTATGACCAAATGTAGAGTCTCAATTCCAAGAGATATTCCAAAGCGGCTGATGGTGTGCTTTTCTTGCATCCAGTAGCTGTTACACTCGCTAGGCGTTATAGACTCTGGAGTTTATCTTTAGCTGTGATCAGTTGTATTCTGGGCCATAGATAGCCATAGGTCAGAGAGGGTCTGATAACTACTGATGTGTATGGATTGAGACCCCATTTCTTCCCAACAAGTCTCCGGTATTGCCAAAAAAGTCATTCAGGCCCTCTTTATTTTTGTATCAATCAACTATTATTTACTTTATAACACTAACTACCTACCTACCTAACACTTGAATTTATTCTAAATTCATGCACAAGACAGGGCAATATTACATGTATTTTATATAGGTACGTACAGAAACGATATCTTATAAATAAGTACACATTATATTAAACGTTATTTTTATTTAACACTAAATGTACGCCCAGCTTCGCCCGCGGTACATTAAAAAGCACTCATCGGGATCCCGTACATATCCAACTGTGAAAGAATGACTGAAATCGGTTCAGTCATTCCTGATAATATCGCTTTCAAACAAAACACCTCTTCAGCTACCTGCTACCCCACCTGTCGGAAATTGGTCGTACCAACTCAGATTTAGAAACAAATTTGATTAGCAAAGGTTTATATTCAATGACGCAATCTTGGACATTGGCGAAATTACGGTGACATTACCGAATGGCAGCCAAAATAAAAATTTGAAGTTGAAGTTGACGTAATCTTAGACACATGCTGTCATGTGTCATGTCAAAGCACGCTAAGAAAACTCTCAAAAAGGAATATTTTTTCCTGTTTTTTGTTACATTCTTGATTCATGCTCCGCTTCTATTGATAGTAGCGTTATGTTCTATAGCCTAAAGCCTTCCTCGACAAATGGACTATCTAATAGAAAAATAATCTTTCAATTCGGACCAGTACTTCCCGAGATCCTACCGTTCAAACAAACAAACTCTTCAGCTTTATAATATTAGTATAGATTAAAATATTAGGTTACAGGTTAACTTTAATGGGAATAAGTAAGAGAAACTTACGTATCTCAAAATCAAAAACACCAGAAGTAGGCATAAGCAGCATGCAAATGTCAAAAGAAGTAGCCAATTTGTGAATTATGTCGTCTGATTCAGCGCATAAAACCACCCACTATCGACCCAACTGTCTGCATACCTTTTATACCCTTCTTATACTATTTGGTTTTACAGTCATCGTCGAAGCCTACTATTTATTTGTTCAAGTAGCTAATCCTACTTAATTGTATAATTGTCAATGTTTGGATATTTTGATGTTTGTTGCTCAATCACGTCGTAACGTATGAACGGATCGGGCTGAAATTTGAGACACAGTTACATTACAGTCTGGAAGAATACATAGGCTTTTTTATCCCAATAGCTTTATGTCGCTGCTAGTCCAATATATTTATTAATAGAACGACCTCTTGGTTTTACCCGCGTTGTACCGGTTTCTATTTTTTCGCAATAAAAAGTAGCATTCCTATATGTTTTCCCAGACTATAAACTGTTCGAAATTTCAACCCGAGTTCAGGCTGAAAAACCAAACGTAACCTTTAGGTTTATTGTTAATTTTTAATAATGTATCCTATTTATTAATTTTATTTATTTAACTAGGCGCACATAACAGATCAAAACCGAGAAATTCCAATGTGATGTTCTAAACTGTTATCCAAAGCATGCACATACAATTTAACTATGTATAATATTGAGGCACTCTCCAAATTAAATACATATACCATCTATACTAATATTATAAAGCTGAAGAGTTTGTTTGTTTGAACGCTAGGATCTCGAGAAGTACTGGTCCGAATTGAAAGATTCTTTTTTTATTGGATAGTCCATTTATTGACGAAGGCTTTAAGCTATAGAAAATAACTCTACTATTAATTGAAGCGGAGCATTAAACAAGAATGTAACAAAATCGGGAAAAAATATTCCCCTTTTGAGAGTTTTCGTACGTTTCGTGCTTGACATAACACATGACAGCATGTGTCAAAGATTGCGTCATTGAATTTCAGTAATCTGTGCATTGAACATAAACCTTTGCAAATTTTTTTTTCTAAATCTGAGTTGGTACGACCAATTTCCGACAGGTGGCGTAGCAGGTAGCTGAAGAGGTTTTTTGTTTGAAATCGATATTCTCAGGAATGAGTGAACCGATTTCAGTCATTCTTTCACCGTTGGATTTGTACGGGATCCCGATGAGTGCTATATAATATACCACGGGCGAAGCCGGGGCGGGCATCTAGTACTATATATAGCAGGTATCTTGTGTGAAACTTTTGGGCTTACATGTTGATAGTGCTCTGAAGTGGGATAAGCATATAAACCATCTGTGTGCACGATTAAGTCAAGTGTGCTACGCCCTTAGTCGATTAGCTAAATCAGCTCCAAGAAACGCAGTACGAAGCTGCTATTTCGCCACTGTTCATTCATTACTAATGTATACACAGGTACCGTGGGGTGTGTCCGCTAAACCATACTTCTCAGAACTGGGCATACTGACAGTAACGTCCATATGAATATACCAGGTCAGCTTGTTTACTCACTATGTACACCAGCACAAGTTCCTTGCCCTGGGCTGCGATCGGAAAGGACCTGTCAGAGCCCAGAACAAAAACAAATTTAACCTGTGACACATAAGCTCGATAAGGCCGGTAAATCGGTTTACGTGAGAGGTCCTGTTATATATTATCATCTGCCTGACGACGTACAAAGCGCGGGCTCTGTGGGGCTATTTAAGAAACGTTTAAGGACATATTTAATAAAAAAACGCCTATTATTCTTTGAAAGAGTTTTTTGGTGACAAATACTAGAAGCGATTGTTCTAGACATTAGTATTGTAATTCCCTTTTTAGTTTTATTGAATAATTAATGTATTACATATGTGTGACTTGTAAATGCTTTTTACCAATAAATTATCTGTATCTGTATAAGCAATAAGATAAACTTAACTCATACCTACATGCAACTAATCTGTATAAAAGCGAAAGGTTACTCATAGTATATACTAAAAAGCAACCAAGAAATATTTTATAATTTACTGAATAACCTAATTAAAGACAATGTTAACCAACTTCAGCGGACAAATTTTGACATATTGCTATGAAAGACATAAATTTTGTCGTGGTGATTTTTTATAAATTTCGTTCTTCGAGTAACTCAATCTTCCACGCAAGCACGGAAGGGAGTAGCCTTAGCTAAGAAATATTGTTCAAATCTTTCTGTCATTTCTTGCGGAAGGGGTAAGTTGCACACTAGCGCAAAGCCGCACTATTACATACAAAACATACCTGTACCGATTCATTGCCGATCATACTCATACAGCCAAATCACTAACACATAAAAAATAAAGCACCATTCACAAATCTAGCCCTCAGTCACAGTATATTATTAAACTCCATGGTCCACGCGAACTTGTACTTTGACAGAGGGGAAACGCTGTGTATGCCTACTCCCTTCTGTGTTGCTCGCTGATTTCGTTATATTGGCGACACAATCTGACTATTGAGCTATAAAATGACGTATTGCTGGTGTAAACCTGCAACGAAAATATTCTAGAATGATAGTCTCGGGCTCTATGGGTGATGTTTATGTTAATGTTGATACTGGAAAGAAGAGTAGGGGAGTCAATTTGAGCGAGCAATATCTTAAAGAGGCAGACAAATTTGTTATAAGTACGTCTAGATTTAAGAGTTTGCATTTTAAATTTAATAATTTTGTCGGAATAAGATTGCAATTGGCGCTTCAGCCCCTGCCTGTAACATAGTATGGCTAAATACTTGCTCTGCACTCGTTCTATACGCTTCTTATGCACTTCGTAATGCGGTGACCATACCACAGAATTATATTCTAGGACACTCTGCACCAGAGCATAGTACAAATTGAAAAAACTAGTAGGCCTTTTAAACTTTTTTGTAAACCGAGAACCAAAACCCAAGAGTTTAGTGGTCTTACAAATTATATGATCATAATGATTGCGAAACGTCATTTTTTCATCTAACTAAATGCACAGGTCATTTACCACAGTCTTCGTTTCTAAATTAATTGAATTATTTTTTTAATTAATTTTTCTTCTAAAATTTTATAATTAAACAGTATTTTATTAACTTTAGTTGTGAATGTAATCATAACACATTTATTGATATTCAAAACTACACGATTAACTTCACACCATCTATAAATAACATCTAGATCAGCCTGAAGGATCTCCGCGTCTTTGATGTTGCTAATTTGAGAAAAGACTTTAAGGTCATCTGCATATAATAGACAGGGGTTATTAAGCTTGTCTACAAGGTCGTTGATAAAAGCGATAAAAAGCAAAGGACCAAGATAAGAACCTTGGGGTACTCCAGGTGCTATTAAAACCGATGTAGACAAGAAGGCCCTGTTTGCAACCAACTGACTACGTCTCGTAAGATATGACTCCATCCACCTTAACAAACTACCATGAATTCCAAACTGAGACGATAATTTGCGCACAAATATTTTGTGACTGACCTTGTCAAAAGCAAAGTCGGTATATATGCAATCAACCTGTGATCTTTTCGAAAAATACGAAGATATATTTTTAAATTCTAGCAGCACTTCGAAGCAGTAGATCGGTTACGCACAAATCCATGCTGTTTGGGCGACAGTTGTGAACAAATATAGTGGTACAATATCATATACAACTATTCTTTTAGTGTGTCAATAAAGTTTATACATTATATTTAATAAACTAAACCTCTAATTGATATAAATAATTAATTTCATCAATGACTACTTCATTCAAAATTTAAGTTGTTGTTTCTACTTATTTATTTTTCTCCGCCGTTAAAATTAGAAATAATGACAAACGTGTACTGGCGTCGGGGTTGAGCACTTCTAACACCAATCTTAGCTCTTTTTGTTCAAACTAGCATTGATATTGGATATTAATAGGCCCGACTACCTGCAATAACACCAGAAAACTTAACAGGCAGACTGAGTAATCGAGTTAAATTCACAAGTTACGTGTAGGTGCTCAGAGGTTTTCAGATTAATTATCTAAACTTTCTTTCTTTTAAACTGTGAAAATAACTCCTAATCTTTGACAATGTTGCTCGAAGTGATAGTTACACATAGTCGTTCCAAATATTTGTTTAATCAATTTATGTAGTGCAACTTTTCGTCGTTTTGATTTTGTCCTATCACTGGTTCTTAAAGATAGTTCATAATAACATTTCATTATTTTCGTCTGATTCTTCATTGCTCTCACTAGTTCAGCATAAATTGTCTTGAAGTCCCTAACTAAATGAATCGAAAATTGCATCATATTGAAGGAACGGTAAAAATTGTCCGTGCAGAAAGTGCTGCCAACTCAAAATCGTACGCTTGTTCCGCATCGGTTGGTCGTTTGCGCGGTTTCGGCAGCACCACTGCCAACTTGTCCCAAAACAGTCTGTCGCCCCAGCGAAGGTAGGTGCGGCTGGCGACGTATCGCTGCAATAACTCATCCATAAGAAGCGGTTCTGCCTCCTCTAATAAGATAACGATGAGACGTGGACGATCCTCCAACATGGCCGCAGCGTGAGCCTCGCGAAATTCTGCGCGCGCCCATCCACTTGCAAGGAAATGCTGTGACACCAAGGCCACCGTGCGTCGTGAATCTCGTACGGACTCTTCGATCTGTTCCGGGATCAGCACGCCCGGGATCCAGTCACGTTCGTGAATACAGAACTGGTATTGCGGCTCTAGCCGAGTTAGCACTTCGCGTGCTATCAACTTGTCCTTGTGAGAATAAGTCAAAAACACGTCGTATTCGCGATCGTCATCTTCCTCAAACTCCAAGCGCCACTTCCAGCCATATCGGTGTAGAACCGCACGAGCGAAAAACCGCCGTTCGCGGGACCAACAAACCGCCACGCCAGCGATTCCGAATACCATCACCACAGAGAGAATAACGATAACGATCACGAGCCAAGTGGCGAGTGGGATATCTGTCGAACAGTCCATGACAGATGCTGCATATAATGTCCTGCCGTCTCTGCAGGTGCCAGCACTGGATTTAGATAAAGTTATACTGCGATCTTGTATTGCACGCAACAGTGGCATGTTGAGACATGAACACTCCAGCCGGTTTCCGGCAAGATGCAGTTTAATTTTAGTATTGCTCAATTTCGTTGCAGCTTCCTGTCCCACTTCTCGCAAAGGATTATAACTTAGATCAAGTTCCTGAAAAAAAAGGACAATAAGGATCGATTACAACTTGAAAGTTTTCAGAAGAAGTATAAGAACGAGTTTCTAAGCTGACCTTTAAATTATACTGAACTTCGTGTGGACTCAGAGCAGTGATACTATTGTGTGCGAGTCGAAGATTGTACAGCCGTGTGGGGTTCTGTGGGAGAAGTGGCACAGACTCCAATTTACCCCTCTCGCAGGATGCAAGCACCACCGATAAGGCGCGCGTTGGGTCATCGTCAGGACGGACGTAACACTTACATCCATGCCGGACCAGGTCCGCTGCTTCGCATTCTTTAGATTCCTTGCACCACATTGTCTCTGGTGATATATCATGTAACCTAGTATTACTGCCGTCACATTGTAAATCACCAAGATGTCGCAGAAGAGGCAGCTGCAAGTCCAAGGCACGTCGCGTCCAATACGACTCGCAAGAGCACTTAACGGTCCACATGGTACTGAGACCTATGTTAACCTTGGCTGACAGATTACTCGCTGCCAAGTAGTTTTCACGGGTAAGCTCTTTTAAGCGCACATTGGTACTAGTTAGATCTAATGTCGTCCATAAATTTGTTTTTCGCTTGAATCGCTGTAAATCTGTAAACTGTGAAACGACAATAGCATCTGTAGTGAATCCGAAAATTAAAAAATACTTTGCTATAAATCTTAATCAGTTTTTATTGAGTACTTAATTCAAACGTGCTTATGGTAGATACTGTGTTTACTTATGAATTCATTGGGGGTTTAAGGTTTAGGTAACAACCCAGAGCCATGCAGCAATCATCTATCAGCTATGTAGCTATCAGCTATCATCTGTCCACAAAGAGACAAACCACAGACTAACACAGCGCAACGCTCGTCACCCATAAGATGTGTAAGATGTTATCGCGTAAATCATTCATTGTCTTTTAGACCAAGATCTCAGGGCCGCCAGACGTCACGTTCTGATGAACGAAATGTGGACGATTGAGTAGAGTTAGTACGTACGAGTACTAAGAACACATGCTTACCGGCTAACTTTCTTAGACAGCCAATTTTGAGATATGGGGTTCAGAAGATACATGAAAACATTACTGACTTCATGTATTTTCTAAGAATTTAGTTTCACGTATGTTGTAGGCAATATCTTTAAAAATAAGGCCTTAATACTCCCAGACACTTTCCGTCGGCCGTTTTGCTTAATAGACGCTTTAAAACTCCCAAAATAATGACTTAACTTCACTTAAATTCTTATAACATCATATACCAGTACACAGTTTATACAATAAAGCATTCTATTCTATTCTCAATAGTCCACATTTCGTTCATTAGAAAATACGTGACGTCTGGCGGCCCTGGGATCTTACTCTATTTGTGAAAATCTTTTTTTTTCAAACTTCAACGACCAATTGGCGAAAAATTTGACGAATTGACTTACCGAAAGGAGCTCCACGTTCGAATGGCTAAAGTCCATGTATGCCAAATACGGCATATCTTCAAGCCAATCACGACATATGACGGTTACCCTGGTGTGGAATACAGTCAGTTTCTTTAATTTCCTTGACTTCTTTATTGACGAGTAACCTAGAAAATTGTAAATTTTTAGTATCTGACAGAAAGTAAGCTGTTTATAGAAAACTAGGTGAACCCTGCGCGCGATGCTACGCCACCTCTCGAAAATTTGTCCAGACTCTGCAATCTTCATACAAATGTTTTGGTAATTCGACATAACCACGTGACTTTTACTCTACTAATTTTGGTTGAACAGAAACTCTGTTGAACCAACACGCAAATATACGTATATTTGATTTGGAAGCATTGTAATATAGTATTTCTATATCGCGCGTAAAGATGTCGCTACTTGAGGGAATATTATGCTAAATTTGGTAGGTCCTTCATGTTCATATAACACCAATGTGGTGGTGGCCTGGTGGCCTCCTTAAAATTGTTGATTGATATTTATGACGTATGACGTCAAAATTCAAAAATTTCAAAATCTTACTGGTAAAAATTTTCTGTATATTCAGTTGTTTGTGCAGTATTTGCAATATTTAATTTATCATACTAGTTCGTTGAGTAGAGTGTATCCTCCGAGAAGTGAGTTGAGGTTCTCCTCCGAGTAGTGTGGTGATTATAATTCATTCATTCTGTGTGGTGAGATAAAAGACTCGAAGTTTGGTGATAGAACTCTTACCAATTACCATGTCGTTATCTAGAAAAAAAGCTATTTTAATTTTTATATCAATATTTTCAAGTAAAACCAAATTTTCTTTTGTAAAACCGACTTATAACCTCTCAGTATCCCCTATTAACATGCTATTATTAGTTAAGTCTTATTTAAGTTCTATATTTTAATGTACTTAGCTGTGGCTACCTTTCCTATATTAAATAAAGAGTTAAATGTAACTGTTTATCATTTTTGTACCTACCTAAGATATAGGATAGTAAATAGAAATAGCTAGGTATTATAGGCAGCCGTTATATAACTATATATGTAGCTATTTGTATCATTATTATAGTTACAGGTAGGTATATAGTAAGTCCAAAGCACGAATACAGGTGGCGCTTGCACGTGTTGCCTGTTTCGGGGCTTGAGCTTGACCTCTATTTCCGTATATAACAAAGTACTCTGTGAATTTGTCGTACAACACAGATTTAGAACAAATTTTATTTTAGCTTAGCATTTTGTTTTTATTTTAGGTTAGGTTATAATAACTCAACCTTAAAAGATAGACACATACTGTCACGGATCTGTCTACAGTACGCAGTACACAGTTCATACTTCTTTATGATAAAATTTCTAGTAAGGTCTCGCGGTTTTGCTGGCGTAGATCACGTTCCCATTATTTTTCCGGGATATATATTAACCTATGCGTTATTCAGCCTATATTCTTATATTATTTTCTTTATATAGGTATTCTTAAAAGGTTTTAAATTTCATGGTCTGAGAGCTGACATCATTTTAATGTACCACTACATGGAGGAAATTCATTTAGGAATACCCTTCTGAATACGATGATTCTGAAATGGGTATTTCGGACTCGACACCATCATCCAAATTTTAATTGGGTTTTATTGATGATATTGATGATATGATATGACCAAAACATAGTGATTCTTAAAAGGACAGAACATTTTGGTACGACTTTCTACCTACCAGGTGATCTAACGCTTCTTAGGTAAGTAGCGGGGCAAAATGAATCTCTGGCAGGTGCCAGATTCGCACCTCTGCGTTGGGATAAGATAGGAGAGGTATGTTTCAGCTAGCCTCAAATACCTACCCAAACATTGATGCCAGCTCTCGGAATATCAGCTCGATCCGTTCAACCGTTTCGATGTGGCTGAGCAACAAATATTCAAGCTTTCATATTTATAATATTAGTGAGATAATTACACCCCGCTGTGGAACCCGCTTTTCATGATGGCATTGCAGCATAGATAGAAATAACTTTAGTAAACAAATACTTTTGAGTATTTCACGGGAATTATCTAGACACACGGCAGTGTGGCCAGCCAAGTTCATTCAAGTAAACTGGCGAGCCGCACTATGTGTAATATTACACTTATCATTTGGAGCTACTTCTGTCCTCCTGATAACTTAAAAACTATTTCACATTAACTTGTGAAATTGCTCACTGAGACTTGGAAGATATGTGCTAGAAATTTCATAAACGGCGGTAAGCCCCCCGATTAGGGTCATGGCAGCAGATTGTATTGTGGTATGATGCTGTTTGCTAAACCTATAGCTATATCTTTTGCAATTTAGAGATTTTGGTTACTAGATGGGTTCTAGGCCACCACACTACGCAGCCGTACAGCAGACAGACAGACAGGCAGACAAGCAGGCAGGCAGACAGCCAGACAGGCAGACAGGCAGACAGACAGACAGGCAGACAGGCAGACAGGCAGACAGGCAGACAGGCAGACAGGCAGACAGGCAGACAGGCAGACAGGCAGACAGGCAGACAGGCAGACAGGCAGACAGGCAGACAGGCAGACAGGCAGACAGGCAGACAGGCAGACAGGCAGACAGGCAGACAGACAGACAGATAGACTGACAGACAGACAGACAGACAGGCAGGCAGGCAGGCAGACATACAGACATCGACGTCAAACTTATAACACCCCTTTTTTTGGTCGGGAGTTAAAAACTACAGGCCTATTGCTATACTTCCTTGCATTTCATAAGTTTTCGAAAAAGCCATATACAATAGAATTTACAGTTTTGTAGAACAAAATAATTTGTTGAACTTAAATCAATTTGGATTTCAAAAGGGCAAAAACACAACTTCGGTCTTTTCTTAGGTTTGTCAAAGGTTTTTGACTGTGTTGAGTATGAAATTTTGATAAAAAAGCTTGAAATAATAGGAATACGAGGCCCTGCACTACAACTATTACAGAGCTACTTGTCAAATAGATGTCAATGTACAACACTTTTTCACACACTTACACTTTTACGACTATAAAACTAAAACTATTGAAACAGTTGAATCAGATACCAAATATAATTTACTTGGCGTACCTCAAGGCAGTATTTTAGGTCCATTGCTCTTTCTCATTTGTGTGAACGATTTGCCACGGATAACAGATCATCTCTTTGTTATGTTTGCAGATGATGCAACCATATATATTCCACAAAATAACCTTAGCGTAGAATAATATGAGAAGAAATAAACACTACACTAAAGAAAATAGCCAAAGAACTAGAATCTATTAATTTAAAACTAAATAACAAAAAGACAAAGTGCATCCAGTTCAGTAATTATAAAACAGTACCCCTGAAACTAAATATAAGTTATGATAACTTTACAACTATTGAAGTTAAAAATTCTCAATTCTTAGGGGTTACTTTGGATTCGCAATTGAATTGGAAAGATCATGTTTCCCAGGTCAAAAATTTCAAAGTATTGCTACGCTTTGCAAATACAAAAATATTTTTTCAGAAAAAATAGCAACAAATGCCTATTATGGCCATGTATACCCTCATTTAACATACGGTGTAATATTCTAGGGAAGTTCGGTGAATGCTGAAGCCACTTACAAAATGCAAAAGAAATGTATACGAGCTATTTACAACTTGCATAACACTGATCCTCTCAGAAATGTTTTTAGAGAAAACGACTTACTAACTTTGACTTGTATATTTATATTCGAAATTAGCTTGTTTGTGAAAAATAATCCTTCTTACTTTTTCGAAAATAAATCGTCCCGAGTGGAAAGCCTACGTCTAAAACACAAGTTTGATATTATCAAGGTATTACAAAATGTTTATAATGTACAGGACTTAATCACGATTTAATTCATTGTTTAAATACCTCGACGTTTCGGCAGCGTTACAACCGCCGTGGTCACGAGAAGACGGTACGATGGACGGACGGACGGTAGTCTTCTCATGACCACGGCGGTTGTAACGCTGCCGAAACGTCGAGGTATTTAAGCAATGAATTAAATCGTGATTAAGTCCTGTACATTATAAACATTATGTGTTCAAATCGCGAAAGCTTAAAAACAATATAAGGTATTACAAGTTAACAATGAAATGTAACATAAAAGGTCACTAAATACAGCTATAAAAGTTTTTAACAGCTTACCACTAGAGATTAAATTTGTAAAAGACATCCCTTCATTCAAAAAAACATTGAAAAACGGGCTAGTTGAAAAATCATTTTATAATTTAAAAGAGTTTTATGGATCATCAAACAATTACTTAAAGAAAAGATATTTAGAATAGTGCTAATGTAATAATTAGTAGGTAATCGCATAGTAGAACAGTATAGATATTGTATTTGTATTAAAAATAAGTAGTATTACATGTTTTGTATTTCTTAAATTTAAATAGATTTATTACAGTATGTATTATTTACTTTACTATGTATATTTTCAATATTGCACGCCCAATACAGGGTTATCTGTTGACACTTTTTTAAATGTAACACCTAGTGTACACAGTTTTAAGCAATAAAAGATTTTTGATTTTGATTTTGAATAGTGTATAAAATAGAAAAAGGATCTCGCTAAATGGTCACACAGTTGGGACTTGGGCCCTTCTCTCGAGAGTCAAGGTTATCCTCGACGCTGGCTCAGTGCGGGACGGTAGATGATACATGACTTCGAAAAATTATAAGTATTTGCCGGTTTCCTCATGATGTTTTCCTTCACTGTTTTTAAGTTAGCGCCGTTACGCACATGACTACAAAAAGACAGTGGTGCGCGTGAGTTCTGAACCCGGGGTTCCGAATCAGCAGTCGTCATTCGCCTGGTTTACCAGCCGTAACTATCTATATCAGCCGTAAAATCTAAAGTGTAAGTTTATATTACTTGCTACAGTGCCGTAATTTTACCTGCATAGTTCTTTTTCCCGTTATTTTCGCGGCATAAAAAGAGCCTCTGCGCTATTCTAAGCTAACCCAAAGTCAAAGTTAAGTTAAAAAAGCTAAAGTTACAGTTGGTCCCCTGTCCCCTAGCCGCAAAAAAAGCCTGAAAAAAGAGCAGCCCAGGGCTGCTCTTTTTTTCAGATACGATTCGATTAAACTGTATGATTTACCCCTAACACCATGTGAATACAGTTTGGCCAGAAGCTGGTCATGATCCACATTATCGAAGGCCTTAGACATATTCGTATATAAAGCCGAAACCTTTAATTTTTTGTCCACCTTAGTCATAACTTTATTAAGGAAGTTGAATATGGCCATGTTGATCGTTTTACCCCTTCTGAAACCATACTGTTCAATACATTACGTTTGAAGAAATTGTAAATTGCGTTGTAAATTACTTTTTCATACATTTTCGAAAATATTGGCACAAGTACCACCAGGCGATAAATTCCTACTCCTTTTTTGAACATTGGTCCAACCTCAATTCCAGTATTGACCAAGTAACTGAGCACGGGAGCAATAACTTTAGCTACGTCTTTAACCACATTCGTTGCAAAACTGTCTATTTCAACACTATTTGTATTTTTTTAACCTGTGACTACATTTTGATGGACTTGATTGAATACATGCTTGGCACTGTGGTTATTAGCTGTTTCGTTCATTTAACTCACCGTCTGCCTCACAGCGATAAAAAAGCCGTCTATTGTTTCCAAGGTCAAGTTCCTCGAGGTCCTTAAGTGGAACCAAAGGATTTATAAAATTCTCCAGGTTGTTATTAGAGATGGTTATTTTCTGCACTCGTTGGATCCCTTCAAACAAATTGCTGAAAAAAAAAACAATAGAGGAGTGTCTGAAAGAAATGATAAGAAAAAAATTGGCTGCTGAAATAAAAATAGGGGCTGCAGATAGGTGTGAAAACTGAAATCAATAATAATATTTAATTAATAAATACAAAATAAATAAATATTTTTTTAACATCCGCGATTTGAACTGTTCTATAAGTAATGTTAATGTAAATCTATCTACCAGTCTGGTGATAAGTTCGTTTCTAAACAGTTTAACGGGTTAGGCGAAACAAAACTTCGAGATAATCTACTCCAGTTGCGTTTATTTTATATTTCATGTTTTAATTCGTTTTATTTACGGAATAGACAATATACGGAAATAGGTATTTAGATAATAAGAAAATAAAACGTACGGATCGTATTTAAGAATGACATGTATCCTTAGATAAAGAATAAGTAAATAGATCAGATTTTTCCGCACGGTTTCTTATTTTTCTTCTTTTGACTTCACTTTCGTGTTAAATACGTCTAATACATTCTACAGAATGCTTGCCTGAGTGTATATTTCTTGACAGATATAATTTTCAAGCCTAGAGTGAACTGGTACTGGTTTCTTCTAAGTAAGCACTCTTCATGGACCGCGTCATCACTTAACATCAGACGAGATAGTGCTCAAACGCAAAACTATTATCGTATATAATAAGAAAATTCATCATCAAAGTTAAAATAAGCCTAACGTATTACAAAGATTTTCGGCTTTTATAAAAGTTTAGTCGACAACAGTGTTTCGTACATTTTTCGATCCATTGAACAATCAGATTGGCTGTAGAATAATAATGTATCCCGACTGTTCAGTTGATATATTCCATTACTAGAATATATTTTATTTTCTGCAAAACTCAATAACATACTATAGAATATAGAATTCTAGACCACCAGAAATCTAAGTGCTTGTTTTATTCTTTTTAGTTTTTATAGTATGTAAGTACGTAGCTTAGTTCACTTTTTAAGCAGTCGGGTTTTTTGAGTTTTTATGTTATATTTATTTTAATTTATACTTTTTAGTTATGAACAATGTTATGACTGCCATTATGCTCAACAAAATATGCATCTTTTGGTTTTTGACCAAATGTCTTCGTTTTTACTGACAATATGACATGTAGGTTTTTCTACTGCATGTAATTTTTATAGTTTTGTGTAAGTAGTTACCTGTTCATAGATGTCCACAACCGACGTTGAGTACTAAATCGTTTGAAGTCGGAGATGGGTACCCAGGCGGAGTAATCCGAGAGCGATTCCGTGTACCTACCATCAGCGGCAAAGTTGAAACCTTATGGAGGTTTTAGTAGATAGAGCCACCATATCCATACACGGTATAGAATTCAACATAACCCGGTCGTGTCCCCCCGGGTGGTAGGGTATGCGTAAATGCATTTCCTCCACGTACGAAAACAGAGAGTCCAATACATCTACTCGATACTTATGTATAAAATTATGTCCATCCATATTCACACGTACAGCTAGTTTTTTTTTTATTAAAGAGTGACGAGACAAGCAGGTCATGTGCCTGATAGTAAGCATTCCTGCCAAATAACAACACAATGACACGCAGCTATTGGATCACGAAGAGTCCAAATCATTACCTAGCACTGCACTGCGCTCGTCACCCAAAGATCTAAAATTTTATATCTCTAAGCCTGTAATTTATCTGGAAATATTTTCCTTTAAACCGAAACACACTAATGTTTGCACATTATAGCTTGGCGGTAAAATAACTTGCAAAGGTGTGGTACTACCCCAGGCGGACTCTGCCAAGAGTCCTACCACTACAATTATACGAAGTTTTCTGCTACCAATAAACCTATAAATGTGAGAATGGTTGTTACGCAACTTTTAATTGAAACACATACTAAGCGGTCAGCAAAATCAAAAAACATTAAAAGAAAACTAAAATTTATTTTTAAATACCTATTCAACGATACCCCTCTGGACATAGTTTGTGGACTTTCATTTTTTTTAATTTGGACAATATGGCGTCCGGTAGCCGCCATATTGAATTTATAATATCAAATCTTTAGTGTCACTCGCGAGACTAAGAGAAATCGATTGACGTGTGAATCATAAAAATCGGCCCAGGCGTTTGGTCCGTATAGTGCTTCAAAGAATCATACATACATACATATATAGACTGATAAACACATTACCACTCCTTTGCGTCGCGCAGTTGTCTAAAACTTATGTATTATGTTACTTGCTGCTACGGAACCCTCCATGGGTGAGTCTGACGACTTGCGCTTGGCCGCTTTTATTTCTATGAAAATTGATATATTTACCTTGGAAGAAATATTAAGCGATTATTGCTTAAATCGATTTTGGTTAAGTTAGGAGAGTAAAATAGTAGTCCAGTCGGTAAACTGTCAAGTAAGGTGTCCGTGATTGTCAGCTCTGTGAGAGCTGTTGTTCCAAGCAACAGGTCTCCAGGTAGATTTGTTAAATTTGGTGCATTCTTAATGAAAAGTTTTCGAAGAGCGGTACAGTTAGACAGCCAACTGTGTGGTAGGCTGACTACTTCAGTTTTATCTAAGACCAACTCGCTCAGCACGTCACACTTCGTTACCGGAACTGCTTGTGTTGCTCTCCAGGTACATAAGCGAAGATACTCTAGCGTGGATGACATGGGCAATCGTCTCGCGGCATTCACATCTCCTGCCTCGTATTCCATGTCGAGTACGCGTAGTTTGGGCGGCAACACGTCTAATTCGCCGAGTTGCAGCACCACCAAATGTAACGCCAACAAACGCAAATTGTTCAAATGCGAAAAGAAGTATTGTTCTGGATTTAAAATTTTTAAAATATCGCCGTAGATCTCAAGACTTGTGAGACACTCGAGGCCGTTGAAATGTCTATCCATAAGTGATGGTGAGACTGGTAACCACCAAAGAGTCAGGTTTCTAAGAGGCCTTTCCAAGTTGTTTTCAAAGCTGCATTCCATCGATGCATTAAGCTTGGAGAGTACATCGCGGATCGATTCATTTAATGGCAGTGCGCAGTTCCACAAACTTAAGTGCGAAACGCGCATTGCTGGATCGAAACGCGGCAGTATAGGGGAATCAAGGACGCTGTCGCCATCACAATGTAAATCTAATGAGTCCTTTTTGGTTTCTATTTTTACCAGCTTACCTGTGAAAACATTACTTTAGTCACAAACTCGAAATATCTTGTAATATACTACTGTAAAATTGTAAAAACCGTCAGTAAAACGTGAGAGATTATAAACATAGGTAGGTTAGATTGGGTTAGTTAATATGGTGGAGGTATATTTTTGGGGTGCGTGGCTCGGGAAGGTCCACGTGGTGCACCCTGGGCATCACACAACAACTTGCTTCGGTGACATCTTGTTGTGGGATGGTGAATCTTGGACGGGGCCGGAAGCTTTTACTCGCGCTCCTCTCCGCCGTGAGCAGCAGTGCGTATAAAAGTTGTAACTGTGAAAAGGCACTGAAAAACTTGGGAAGGTTACTCGGCTGATATCGACTAAGTAAAATTCCTAAGCTAAACTGCTCGGTGGAAGAGCATAGGCCGCGGTGTGGCCACAGAGGTGTAACCGTGTTCACCTTTAGATGCGGTCGTTAGGGCGGATTTCTCGCTGCCGTCGAAAAGTCGTGTGAGGCAGAAGAGCTAGATAAACCTCTCGCTCATCCACTGAGGCAAAAATGGACGAAGGGGCGAGCCCAGAAGGGCACTCTGGCTTGCATCTTGTGTCCACCCTGGCCTGGAGCGATGAATGTTTGGCCGTTCGGCAAGTGGGCCCGCAAGGGCGGTGGTATAGTCACGGTTGAATGTGATATGGGTACCGCGGCTCTACCACTAAGCTACGGCTGGTAAAACACGTGAGAGTTTTAGTCGGCAGGGACACCAACGATCCGTGATGCCAAGCCCGACATACCCCGCCGTGTCCCTGCACAATGCGTAAATGCATTTCTCCCATACACACTACAAAAATAGCGTCTGTTTAAAGTCTAACGGCGTTAGATTATAATCTGACGGTTCTTACAACTTTATCTAATATATAAAATTCTCGTGTCACAGTTTTTGTTGCCATACTCCTCCGAAACGGCTTGACCGATTTTGATGAAATTTTTTGTACTTATCCGGTATCTATGAGAATCGGCCAACATCTATTTTTCATCCCCCTAAATGTTAGGGGTAGTCCACCCCTAAATTTTTAATTTTATTTTGTAGACAAAATTTTTAATTTCTATTATTTTATGATACAACATACAAAAATACATACAATGCTCAATTTTTACCATTCTACGATCAACCCTTATTTTTTAATAGCCATTTTAGTAATTTAATCATTTTTCCTCTCCGGTCGAAAACTGATCAATCGTCATTTAATTAGTCATCCCCGCCAGTTGTCTACAGGTGTCACTTCTGACCCAGTAAACAGCACGATAATTTGGGGATCAAAAGTAGTCTATAGCATATATATAGTTAGAACACGGTAATCTCGGGAACTATCGGACCGATTTAAAAAAATCATTCACCGTTCTTTCGTTCGTACGTAATCCTTGAATGATGTAGGTTATATATATGTACCACGGGCGAAGCCGGGGCGGGCCGCTAGTCGTAGTATATACATCACACAAAAGCTATGGCTGGTGGCAATATAAACGTATGCCTAAGACTGTACAGTTGACTTAAAATGAAATGACTTTGAAATACCTATACTTCTTAAAATAGTTGTAATTTCTTTAGAACCGATATTAGTAAATGGAGCTGGTATTAAACAAGTGGAGAAATTATTTTTAAAAAAAAAGCTAAATTTAATACCCTCAAATAGAAAGAAACACTTTATTATGTATACCTACCTGCAATAAATTAAAATATACAAAACATGAAACATTGCTTATTTGTCGTGACAAATCATACGAGCCCAAACTCAATCAAAGGTTGTGTCGTTTAATTAGCAAGTAGTCAGCTTCTAGTTCCATCATCAGATCAGCTCCATGGTACCATATTAATACATTGTCACCTAAGTTACATAAGTGAACCAAATTTCAGCTCAATGGGTAACGAGAAGTCTTTCAATTTTAACTTGCAAGATTTGACTTCAGACAGATATCGGACAGGTGAAGCTAAATAATGCCCAAGCTACACGAGGCTAGTTTTTCAAGTTAGGATAGCAAGCTAAACCGCAGGTGCGACTAGTATGTCTATAATTCTAAATTGTTGTTAAAAATTTCGATACAATGACTCATTATCGCTTCAAAATATCGAATATACATATAAGGTTATCAAACGTAATTTATAAGGACAAATTTAAGCATTTTAAGTAATAATCTACGCAAACAAGCTTTATTTAAAAGAAACATTTAAAAAACAAGGCTATTATATTTATATTGTAATTATTTGAAGGATTGTATAGCTTTGTTTGAAGACTAAATAAAATAAAGATGAGAGATTGGCGATAAAGAACTTATGAATTCATCATTTGCACTATACATACTAAACAAAAAAAGAATCATCAACATTAATTAATGAATAAATCGGTGGGGCTGTCGCGTAACATACAAACAAAAAAACAAGGGAATTGAGAATTTCCGTTTTTTTTTAAATCTGTTAAAAATAATACAAAAACACTTAAATTTACGCTCCCTGTTTAGATCTATGCGTAACATCGATTTTTATACAAAGTTTTTGATCAAAAATTATCAATACGGTGAATTAATGAAAGCACAATCTACGTACCAGCCACTTCAAACACATTTTGTCCCTTATTTTGGCACTCTGGAGGTTTGCAGATCAGTAAACTGCGCTGCGTTGCTAATGACACCTTTGGCATTACAGCTGTAGTAAATCGCAATGCTGGCAGCGTCACAAGAAACATACAAGTGACCGAGAATATTACGCACATACTCGCTTACTAAACGACTGCACTAGTAGCGGAATAATATGAACTAACGTCTAACCAGCGCAATGAACTGACCAACAAAGCTTATTTCCCGATTCCCGACATCTACTATCTCACTAAAATACATATATATAGGTAGTAGAACTGGGCCTGGGTTGATTGTGCACAATTCGTGATTCCCAAGGACTAATAAAATTATAAAATTGGCTGCCGGAAATCACGGATCGCTAGGGTTACCAACCGTGGTTGCCAAAGAGTTAGAGATAGCTAAGATTTATTTACAATTAAAATTTAAGATATTATGAAATATAGTTTTGGCCGTCCCTGAAACTGCCATAACCTAGTATAGGGCCATAACCAAAATGAAAATAAAACTACAGCTTAAACCTACGATAGCACGGGATTGCAAAGAATAAATTTATAGCATAAGCGACATACCTAGAAACAGACAGATACCGACAGAGTACCCGCCTACATACCGCGTACCTATCAAGCTATCAAAGCCAGTTTCTGAGAGAGGACACAGCCTTAGATAAAGTATAAGTAGGTAAATAGATCAGGTTTATCCGCACGGTTCTTTTGTGTCAATCGTAAGCAAATGAGGTCCATGTCAGCTATGGCAACATAGTGATGTGCCGCGACGTAAGAACCATGCCACTTTCTCAACTAGTAATTTTTTACCTGCGACCAAAATGGGGTGTTATAAGTTGTGTTATAAGGGATGTCGATGTCTGAGTGTCTGTGTGTGTGCCTGTCTGTGGCACCGTCGAGCTCAAACGGATGGACCGATTTCGATGCGGTTATTTTATTTGAAGGTTAGTTTCCGTGCGTTGATTTTTGGCTATGTTTGGTTAATATCGATTCAAGATATTAACCAAAATATGCAATAATTTTTGAATAAAAATTTTGCCTGCACAATATGGCGGACAAAATATTTTTACCGCCCTCAATATGGGTTTCAAATACTTGACTGGACTATGCCACTATATACTCGTATTATGCTATAGTTCCCGGATGACCGAGCTGTATTCGGTTTAAGCACTGAGTATACTCAGATAAAAGGCTCCTACTAGTAATAGATTAGCTCCTAGTAAAAAAAGAAAAAACTTGAAAAACAACACATTTCTCGAGAACACATTTAATCTCTAATTGAGTAGAAGGTTAAAAGAACTTGAAAAACAACACATTTCTCGAGAACACATTTAATCTCTAATTGAGTAGAAGGTTAAATTAACAGCTAAAACCTGAGCGTGCTTTCGATAGCTTTGACTGGTAACACAGATTTGATCTTATATGGAATACATTTCGCACTTTAGGGGTGATTTGACAAGATACTAGAGGTTCGATTCGATCAAGAGTTATGTCAAAAGGCTCAACTCTCTTTCGATTTCCAATGTCAAAAAAAACTTCAAGTCTTCAAAATAATATTGAAGTTATTATTATTTATCCGTTTTTTATCGAATACGTTTCGGAGAGCCTGCAACTGACCTGCATGATAAAATTTCACAATAGCCTTTTTATATTTAACTGCTGGTAGCTGAGGCAAAGGAGGTTTGGCTGTAATCTATGCTGTAGAATACGTTGTTTAAGTAGATATTCCCTGATCTAGTATATCAGATATACTCTGTGATCTAGTTTTAACTGCCGACCAAAAAAGGGGCGGGTGTGTAAATATTGTGGCACCGTTGAGCTGAAACGGATAGGCCGATTTCGATGCGCTTTTTTATATAAAGGTTAGTTTTCGTGCGGTGGTTCTTAGCTATGTTTGATTAATATCGATTCAAGATGGCCGCCTCCATAAAATGGCGCCCAAAATGTTTCTACAACCTCATCATATGGGTATCAAATAAAAGGGCTTGACTAGTAAAACACACATTATGATAAATATAAAATCCAAGATGGCCGCCACCACAAAATGGCGAATTACATTTTTATGATGTTGGACAAATTACAAATCCGAGATAGTCAGAGGGAAATCAACATGTCTAAGTTTGTTCTTGCCTTTCAAGTAAATACGCTCGCTCCGTCGTGTACCACATCATCGCTTGCATGATGGCGTCGAAGTGAAACCAATTTTGATGCGTTTATTCCTTCAAAAGTGGAAACAGTGATCAAGATTGTTTTCAGCAAAAGTGCGCCACTGTTGCCACAACTTTTTTCGCAGAAGTCAGAGTTGATAGCCCTGCTTTGACGGTTGAGCGTAGGTATGAAAAGTCTTAAGGCCGGTTTTCATTTTGATTAGTACGAGTGCGAGTGATTTGTGCAGGTGCTTAGTGATTAGTAGGAAACTCGTGTGGACACCGGTTGATTAGTGCCAGTGTGTAGTAACTTGCGTAGTGAAGTGATTAGAAACGTGTATCTATTTTTTTGTGAGTAGGTTCCTCCCGCACGCTTTTCCTCCCCCCCTCACTCGCAGCTTGCCACTAAATAGCACCGTTTCCATATAAACAGATTTCTCCGTATTTATACAGATTTTTGATGTGCGATACAGATTGGCATTGGTTACAAATATATTTATAGGATTATTGGTAATCACCCTCCATCCTTTTAAGAGCATACTAAGTACATTATATACGTCAACGTGTTTTCTACAGTTCTTAAAAATCATATATTTTCTCGTACAAAATAAAATAAAATTATATTGGCCCTGTCTAAAAGCATCTAACTCTTCGTAACAAGAGCGCGCGCTCTCTTTAGCGCTCGATAAATGATGTGCCGAAGTAAATAAACACTAAACACATCCGCTAAACAGTGCTAGAGAGAACAACAAATACTGTTTTTTTTTGGGATATGTATTGAGTTTTAACAAAAGTTGTTTGTTTAAATATACAGAACATGCTATTAAACTGATGAAAGCTGATTACCAATAACCTTGTATAAGTACAGAATATTCACATTATATATATTGTCCTTTTATTTATTTTATTATTCATATTTTTTGCTTGCATTAATATTATATTATTTTTATTGATAGCTGCCTGTCACTGTGCAGCTATGTCGTAGGTATGTTATGCGTTGAGCTGCTTTTATGCTCGTTAATTAGGTAGATACATTTTACCTTGCTCCCTCCCCCCTAAGATGAAATATTGTAAGATAATGCGCTTTCGTGGTGAATACAAACTTTTAGTAGAAATTAGCATTATTTGTGTTTTTGAAGATCATCCATACTTGCGGGCCGACGGCTGGCAACTCAATGAACTAAACACAGCTACTATATAGAATTGGACAGTACTCGCACTACACACGTGCACTAATAAGTCACGATCTTTCGCTCGCACTCGCACTCGCAATTGCACTAATCCAAATGCAAACAGGCCTTTACATGGATAAACAAACATTTATTTTATAGTACTGAAACAATAGGTAAAAAACATTACAGGGTATTTTTATTGAAAAATGTTATTGTACCTATTTTTACCACTCGTCAAAACAGGAAAATACAATCCATAATTTTTTTACATTAACAAGTTTTATGTAATTATGTTAGGTGTGTATGTATGAGTATAAATCATTTAGTCAGTGGTACAATGAATAATTTATACTTACTCATTTATTTGTTCGGTGAATACACTGAAAAACATATGATGTTCTCAATACTGTCACTAACAGTGTGTTCTTGTACACACTATCAATCCTTGAAATATTAAACCGTTCCGTTATCCTATTTATTTCTACCACGAACTTGCAGAATTTTGTATATTTAACCAGAAGTATTTTTGAACAAGAGTGTCGTTGCCTAAAAAAAGATAAAAAAAAAATTGGTTGCCTGTAAAGTCGGTATACGGGCGAAACTTTTATGTGACAACGACTTTGAGTGGTACAATAATTTTACGGAAGGGACGCGTGCCTTTCACTTTTTATGTCTGTCTCTCTGAGCGCTCTTAGGCGGGCTAACCATGCCCGAGTGGAAGGGACGCGTGCCTCTCACTCGCTCTCGTTGTGAGCGCATAACGTGAGCGGAGCGTAACGCAGTTTCTTGAAGTGTCACCCGGCAAACCAATTTATAAGACGTTGTCACGTCAAAAGGTTACTTAATCTTATCCCATCCAAATATCACAACATATTAATATGTAATTTGAATGAAATAAACATTATACAAAGTCACAATAGTGAGTTTGTATTCAAAACAGACAGTAATATGTATGAATAATATTACAACCACAGATTTCTAAAACAAAAGCTGTGATTACAACAGTTAATGTCAATTATATCTAATGATGCGTTTTAAAGACACAAATGCGAGCAGATCAATAATTTATTTTCTCGGAAAAACGAAAAACGACAAGTAATTATTTAAAATTATGTAAAGTAAATTGTAACGTGTCTATATTATCCATACTAATATTATAAATGCGAAAGTAACTGTGTCTGTCTGTCTGTCTGTCTGTCTGTCTGTCTGTCTGTCCGTCTTTACCGCCTAAACCAACCAACAGATTTTGATGAAATTTGATACATAGATAAAATAGATCCCGAGAAAGGACATAGGCTACTTTTTGTTCCGAAAAAAGGGTTGAAAGGGTTAAAATAAGGGATAAAAGTTTATATGGAAAACTTCCTCATTGTTGAAGAACTATGAAACTTTACGTCTAGATATTTAACACGAAACCATAAAATGTATGTTTTAGCAGTTTTGTAGTTTCGAATTGTACCTACGGGGGTGGAATTGGGGTTTTCTTTTTTATTATTTATTATTATTTATTCTTGGGTCAAATTTAGTAATTCAAATTTCACCTTCTTCCTGTCAACCGATTAATCTGAAATTTTGTATACACTTTGGATTTTGGTGACAATACAATTATGTTTATTCATTATCATTATAAATTCAAGATGGCTGCCGCTACAAAATGGCGGATAATTTATGTTTTATTAATCCCATCAATATGGGTATCAAATGAAAGGGCTCAACAAGCAGAATACAAAATACTATAAAAAATTGAAATCCAAGATGGCGGCCGCTACAAAATGGCGGATAACGTAGGTTTTATCAATCCCATCAACATGGGTATCAAATGAAAGGGCTCAACAAGCAGAATACAATATACTATAAAAAATTGAAATCCAAGATGGCGGCGGCTACACAATGGCGGATAACGTAGGTTTTATCAATCCCATCAATATGGGTATCAAATGAAAGTGCTCAACCAGTAGAATGCAATGTATTATATAAAATTAAAATCCAAGATGGCGGCCTCTACACAATGGCGGATAACTTAGGTTTTATGAACCCCATCAACATGGGTATCAAATAAAAGGGTTTGACAAGAAGAATACAGTGCACTATACAACCTCAATACTTAAGTTGGGCGCAGCCACTAAATGGCGTATCAGACTATCAGACAGAATTTTTGATAGTCGACGAGATTTCCATGGTGTCTTATCAAATGTTATGCAAGATGGACGCTCGATTAAGGCAAATTAAGAACTGTAAAAATGAGTTTTTTGGAGGAGTAAACGTATTACTTTTCGGTAACATTTTACAACTGCCTCCTATAAAATGATCAGGAACACCTGTTTTCAATTCTCATATGAAATTATATATATGAAAGTAACTCTCTGTCCGTTACCGTCTAACGCCTAAGCCACTTAAAGAGTTTGTTACAATTTGGTGCACAGATAGACTACCTAGACTTAGGAAAGGACAACGGCGACTTTTATCACAGAAAAGAGTTGAAAAGAGTGGAAATGAGGAGTAAAAGTGTGCATGGAAGGATCTTGGCACTCTTTGTATGCTATTTTAACCGACTTCAAAAAAGGAGGAGGTTATCAATCCAGTTGTATTTCCAATTGAATCAATTTAGATGGTTATTTTTTTGGTTGGTAGATTATAGTTCAGAGGTGGTCATATAAATTTTATCGAAATCAGTGCGGCGGTTTTTGAAATATGAACAACAAACTAAAATTTGCGTTCATGTAATCAGTCGATATATCTACTAATATCTACTAATAGACTCTAATAAAATTTGGTGGACCGTCCCAATATGATTTTAAATTAAAGTCTGTTTTTGATTAATTTTTGAGAACATAGTTTCTTTGTAATTTGTCGTAAAATTGTACATTTATTAATAAATATAAAACTTTGACTTAGACCGATTTTGATTAGGAAACGTGAATTTGTATGGTAGTAGACATACGAGTAGGTACTGCCTCAATTACTTTAATAAATATGTGGCGGACGAAGTCGCGGGTAAAAGCTAGTATTATACATAATTAAGATTAGATTTATGCAAAAACCACTGTTTGTTACACCCTTAATGCAGGGTATATATGTATGTATCATGTGTACAAGTATTTCAAATCTTTGATTTATACTTGCAATTAAATAAATAAATTAAGTTATTCAATTCGGGCACATGACCAAATTGTATAAACTATAACTAAGTTAACTATTACGGACTAGATAAATGAAATTAAATTTAAGTTTTTGTTCATATTTCAAAAACCGCTACAGGCTACACCGATTTCGATATAATATGGCACCTCTACATGAAATTATGAAAATAAAATGTACGTCCAAAGGAATAGTTTAAAAGGGAATAATTAACTCTGGGAAATTTTCAACCAAAGGGTTATTTTAAACCCCAAAAACCCAACGGTATAGGTTATTATGTAGGTACATGCGTGGCGGTCGTTCATACCTCCAATAATAATAAATTTTGTTGACTTCAACCAGTGATCAGCTTTACTTAGTTCCAAATAGAGGCGAATAAAATGTAAACAAATCAATGTCACTCTCAATATGACAGACCAGCATTTCTCAACCTTTGTTTTACAAGATAGTTCGTTGTAAGCTGTTTGCCCTTTCAGATTTTCATCACATAACAAGGTGAAACATATTTAAATCAATAAGTTATTTTCCAACCTTTTGTCTTATATCTAGTATATTATGATTATACGTTTATTAAATATGTGGTACGCATAAGTTTAAAACATTAATACAGAAATAACTTGGGTGGTTTGTGCATGAAACACAACAGTTACATATTAACAGTTTTTATTAATATGAATGATTAGTACAGCTTTGTTTTGTTGTGTAGCACTTAAATGTGAAATGACTGACTTTTTAGTAAACTTAACTTTTAATGAGCTATATCCACATTCGTATCCGTGGATGTACTTTTTTAACGATCCAGCACATCACTAGTGTAGTTCTCACTACCTGTGTAGGTCCCATTGCTATTATTTTGTCTTAATAAAAAGTGGTGTATCTATATACTATTCCTTGCTTTAATTATTGATCTACGTTTTATGTTTGAACTAAAAAAAGCAATACAGTCTGAGTATAGGTATACTTCCGTTTTAGTTACGATTCCGTAACAAACAAAAAAATAAGGTAAGTAAAATGACAAAACAAAACAAATAGTGACACACAAAAGATATTGGTGGCACTATTCCTACCCATGCTCAGCATGCAGTAATAATAGTGCAAGTTAGCCTCAGAAGATTCAAGATGTTTTATTATTAAGTACCCCATTGGATATTTTTTTAATAATAGTAGGTGTAATTCATTAAAAAATGCAATTAATTTCTATTGCGTTAATCTTCGACTTTAGATGCTGTTACAATTAATTTTTAAAAAAGTTAAGTGTTTTCATCTAACCTAATCTAAGATTTTTTTTAAACATCTAAACAAAGTTGTTATTGTGCTATATGTTTTAGCATTAAGTTATGGCTCGGCTCCGGTGGTCTTGTCACGGCAATACACAGCGCCTGGGTCTAATCTCACGCGCACCTCTGCCTTTTCAAACTCATGAGCGTAATGCTGCTAACGGTAAAAGAAAATATCTTGAGCAAACTGGCATGTTCCTAAAATCTTTCGAGGTCAGAGAGGTTTGTCATCCACCACCAACACGGAAGAATTATAGCCCCGGCAAGGAACATTTAGTAAGTTGCTTATGTGAGCAGCGTCCCGCAAATTTACCCCTTTCCCGTGTTCCCTTTTCCGTAATTTTCCTTCCATAAAAATAAACTTATACTTATGCTTTTCCAGATCATAATCTAACTGTGTTCCGCGTTTAAACCTGAGCCGTTTAGCTGTTCCAACTTGATTGAGCAACGTACATCCAAACTTTTGCATTTATAATAAGTATTAGTTGATTTTCTTGCGAATAAATAGACATTATTAGGTGGTCCATTACGTAAACGTCTTATAATTTATGTGCAAAAACTAATGGTATTCTATCAGAAACATGTATACTTAAGTGAAGTGAGATCAAAGTTCAGTATTATGATATGATATGCCTTGTTTGTTGACTTCAACGACTAAAGTATAGATATAAATGGTCTTTAGTGGTCGGTTCTACAATATATTTATAATAACAGATTATTTTTAAACAACTACAAACATGATTTGTTTTTGTAATTTATGATGATTATTAAGTGAAGCATAAATATATTACAGTCTGACTTGGCTCATTTTAATATCACAATATTGAACTGTTTGTCTTTCACTTCACATTTATTTATGTTTTGATGGGATTGTCATTTTGAGAACCACAGATCAAATTGCCACTGTTTAAACCCGTATCTACCACGTTCTACTATTACTATTTATAACTTTTAAGATAAGTTAATAAATAATTATTTGATCAATACAAATCCAAGCGTGTTGTATTTAAGATCGCAGTAAAGTCGAATCATTTTTGTAAAAAATATTTTAAGACAGTTTTATAAAACTACTAAGGTTAAACGATTTTTATGTTATGTATACTTTGTTTACATTTTCTACACCTCTTCGTGAAACGCACTATAGTTGAAGTCATTATTGTTATTTAAGTCGTTCTGCTATCTATTTATAAATGTCACCGTAAATTCGTAAAAACCGTCAGATTATAATCTAACGACGGCAGATTACAAACTAACTTAACCAGCCGTGAGATTATAATTTCAAGTGTCAAATTTTAATCTGACAGTGTTGGGAATTTTCGGTGACATACACAATTATAAATCTATACTAGTGATCGCCACGTGATAGAAATTCAACCACAACACGATATTAATATCTAGGAGTATTCCCAATTTGACCACAAAATTTGACAATACACAAAAGAACATTTGCTTATGTGGATGTGTCAAATACGTGGTAATGTGTGTAATATATTTTATAGATTAAATATATTTACACTTTTTTTTTAATTAGCGTTTTTAGCTTGAAATGACCTTTTGCGCAATTTTCGTAAAAGATTTAGTTTTTACTTCACGTATTATTTTAAAGATCTTACTAGTTTTTTTTTTTTTTTTTTTTTTTTTTTTTTTTTTTTAGTTGACCCGTGACCACTTCATTGGGCATCTCCACATCTTCACTTGTGACGAAATTATGAGTGTGATTCAGTTAATAATGAGTACTAAGTTTTAATTCCTGACTGCCAAAAAGATAATTACATTTTATTTACTGAATATGTACCTATGAATGTATCACCGTGTCAAATTGGTTATAATCTAGATATAAATAGTATTTCAAATGAAATAATAAAACGGTTATGATTAAATGAATTACGTTTATTTTAATTGTCAATAAATAGAAATAAAATCATTGACGTGTAAATTGTACATCTATATATATAAAACTCAAAGGTGACTGACTGACTGACTGACTGACTGACATAGTGATCTATCAACGCACAGCCCAAACCACTGGAGGGATCAGGCTGAAATTTGGCACACAAGTTATGACGTAGGCATCCGCTAAGAAAGGATTTTGATTAATTCTACCCCCAAGGGGGTGAAATAGGGGATGAATGATTGTATGAAACTTTTTATTCCTTAGATATATTGGCATTAAATTTCATAAAAAATTAGTTTAGCTAAAATCATGAGACACGTATTACAGCGTTTGACAAAATTCAACCCTCCAAGGGATGAAATAAGGGATGAAAGTTTGTATAGAAACTTTTTATTCCTTGGACATATTTACTTCAAATTTCTTAGGTACTTAGTACTGCCAAAATAATGAGAGTTTGACAGAATTCAACCCTCCAAGGGATGAAATAAGAGATGAAAGTTTGTATAGAAACTTTTTATTCCTTGGACATATTTACATTAAATTTCTTAGGTACTTAGTACGGCCAAAATAATGAGCTATGTAGTACTTTTTTTTCAAAATTCGTCCCCTAAGAGTGTTAGGCAAGGGATGAAAGTTTTATATTAACGCACAGGACGAAACCTTAGGACACACTTTAAATTTCACACATATATTATTTTTATAGCGTACGTAGCTACTAAGGGAAGATTTCTCTAAATTCAACCCCTAAAGCGATGAATTAGGGATGAACGATTGCATGAAACTTTTTATTCCTTGGACATATTTGCATGAAATCCTACTTCCTACTCATATTATAAATCTCAATGTATGAATGTTTGGATGTTTGATGTTTGTTGCTCAATCACGCCCAAACGGCTCAACAGATCGAGCTGAAACTTAGTACACAGATAGCTTATAGTCTGGAATAACACATAGGCTACATTTTATCCCGAAATCATGCACGGTTCCTTAGGGTTTACGTTACGTTTGCATTACGTTTGCGTTACGTTTGCGTTACGTTTGCGTTACGTTTGCGTTACGTTTGCGTTACGTTTGCGTTACGTTTGCGTTACGTTTGCGTTACGTTTGCGTTACGTTTGCGTTACGTTTGCGTTACGTTTGCGTTACGTTTGCGTTTGCGTTTTTGCGTTACGTTTGCGTTACGTTTGCGTTACGTTTGCGTTACGTTTGCGTTACGTTTGCGTTACGTTTGCGTTACGTTGCGTTACGTTTGCGTTACGTTTGCGTTACGTTTGCGTTACGTTTGCGTTACGTTTGCGTTACGTTTGCGTTACGTTTGCGTTACGTTTGCGTTACGTTTGCGTTACGTTTGCGTTACGTTTGCGTTACGTTTGCGTTACGTTTGCGTTACGTTTGCGTTACGTTTGCGTTACGTTACGTTACGTTGCGTTACGTTTGCGTTACGTTGCGTTACGTTTGCGTTACGTTTGCGTTACGTTACGTTTGCGTTACGTTTGCGTTACGTTTGCGTTACGCCCGTTTGCACGCCTGCGTTACGTTTGCGTTACGTTACGTTTGCGTTACGTTTGCGTTACGCCCGCGTTACGCGTTTGCGTTACGTTTGCGTTACGCCCGCGTTACGTTTGCGTTACGCCCGCGTTACGTTTGCGTTACGCGCGTTACGTTTGCGTTACGTTTGCGTTACGTTTGCGTTACGTTACGTTTGCGTTACGTTTGCGTTACGTTACGTTACGTTTGCGTTACGTTTGCGTTACGTTTACGTGCGTTTGCGTTACGCCCGCGCGTTACGTTTGCGTTACGTTTGCGTTACGTTTGCGTTACGTTTGCGTTACGCCCGCGTGCGTTACGTTTGCGCGCCACGTTTGCGTTACGCCCGCGTCACGCGTTACCCGCGTTACGCCCGCGCCGCCTGCGTCACGCGCCCGCGTCACGCCCGCGCCACGCCCGCGCCACGCCCGCGTCACGCCCGCGTCACGCGCGTTTGCGCCTGCGTTTCACGCCCATGCCACGCCCGCGTCACGCCCACGCCCGTCACACGCCCACGCCACGCCCGCGTTACGCCCACGCCACGCCCCCGTCACGCCCACGTCACGCCCGCGTCACGCCTTCACGCGTTACGTTTGCGTTACGTTTACGCCCACGCGTTACGTTTGCGTTACGTTTACGTTACGTTTACGTTACGTTTTTACGTTTTACGTTTACGTTACGTTTACGTTTACGTTACGTTTACGTTACGTTTACGTTTACGTTTTTACGTTACGTTTACGTTACGTTTACGTTACGTTTACGTTACGTTTACGTTACGTTTACGTTACGTTTTTACGTTACGTTTACGTTACGTTTACGTTTACGTTACGTTTACGTTACGTTTACGTTACGTTTACGTTACGTTTACGTTACGTTTACGTTACGTTTACGTTACGTTACGTTACGTTTACGTTACGTTTACGTTACGTTTACGTTACGTTTACGTTACGTTTACGTTACGTTTACGTTACGTTTACGTTACGTTTTACGTTACGTTTACGTTACGTTTACGTTACGTTTACGTTACGTTTACGTTTACGTTACGTTTTTACGTTTACGTTACGTTTACGTTACGTTTACGTTACGTTTACGTTACGTTTACGTTACGTTTACGTTACGTTACGTTACGTTTACGTTACGTTTACGTTACGTTTACGTTACGTTACGTTTACGTTACGTTTACGTTACGTTTACGTTACGTTTACGTTACGTTTACGTTACGTTTACGTTACGTTTACGTTACGTTTACGTTACGTTTACGTTACGTTTACGTTACGTTTACGTTACGTTTACGTTACGTTTACGTTTTTACGTTACGTTTACGTTACGTTTACGTTACGTTTACGTTACGTTTACGTTACGTTTACGTTACGTTACGTTTACGTTACGTTTACGTTACGTTTACGTTACGTTTACGTTACGTTTACGTTACGTTTACGTTACGTTTACGTTACGTTTACGTTACGTTTACGTTACGTTTACGTTACGTTACGTTACGTTTACGTTACGTTACGTTTACGTTACGTTTACGTTACGTTTACGTTACGTTTACGTTACGTTTACGTTACGTTACGTTTACGTTACGTTTACGTTACGTTTACGTTACGTTTACGTACGTTACGTTTACGTTTACGTTACGTTTACGTTACGTTTACGTTACGTTTACGTTACGTTTACGTTACGTTTACGTTACGTTTACGTTACGTTTACGTTACGTTTACGTTACGTTTACGTTACGTTTTACGTTTACGTTACGTTTACGTTACGTTTACGTTACGTTTACGTTACGTTTACGTTACGTTTACGTTACGTTTACGTTACGTTTACGTTACGTTTACGTTTACGTTTTACGTTACGTTTACGTTACGTTTTTACGTTACGTTTACGTTACGTTTACGTTACGTTACGTTTACGTTACGTTTTACGTTACGTTACGTTACGTTTACGTTACGTTTTTTTTACGTTACGTTTACGTTACGTTACGTTTACGTTACGTTTACGTTTACGTTACGTTACGTTTACGTTACGTTTACGTTACGTTTACGTTACGTTTACGTTACGTTTACGTTACGTTTACGTTACGTTACGTTTACGTTTTTACGTTACGTTTACGTTACGTTTACGTTACGTTTACGTTACGTTTACGTTACGTTTACGTTTACGTTACGTTACGTTTACGTTACGTTTACGTTACGTTTACACGTTTACGTTACGTTTACGTTACGTTTACGTTACGTTTACGTTACGGAACAGATCAGAACAGAACTCAACACAACACAATACAACATAGCATAACATAACGACGATAAACACGAAAGATTTTAAGGTATTTTGTATGTCAGCCAGTTTTGGCGACATAAGGTATATACTCTGAATCGGCATACAGCTGACTAAAACTCTGCCGACGCGACGCAACGTTACTAATTTGCCAAAATTATTGTTTTTGTAAGAATTCACATAAACTATGTTAGTATTCCCTGGTAAAGAGTGAAATACACAAAAATAACTACGGAGTTATTATAAGAACTATAATAAACAAAGTAAGATAACAACTCTACATTTTTACCATTTTTTAAAAGCAGTGAATTTACACACAAAACAGGTCAAAATTCTACGCGGACGAAGTCGCGGGTAACAGCTAGTTTATGAATAAAGTACTTTGACTTTGACTTTACAAACTTTTATCTACAGACCCACGTAATGAATAGGACATGTACATATGTACGTAGATAGATAGATAGATAGATAAACTCTTTATTGCACTTTACAAAACAAACAATCTTAAAAATAGAGTAGCAAATGGCGACCTTAATGGTAAACACGCCGCTACCTACATATTTGAGTACGTTGAGTAGAAAAAAATGTGTACGCTTAAGACCGTGAAAACTAAAATAAGAAATTTCAAGACCACTAAGTAATTTTAATAATTACAAATAAAAATTATTTAGAAATTGTAAGTTAGTATATACCTAATAAGCACAGCATCACGAGAATAACATGTGGCGAAATGATTAGTATCTATGGCACGAATTTTTTTTTTAAATTACACGGTTCGGAAATAGGGTTTGACTAGCAGTTTTTTTTAGTATTTGCTATTTATTTTATAGGTATTTCGCTAAAAATGCACATATATGTTTTGTTTGAAGTGTATGTGTATGTGCTGTGATGAAAATAGGTATTATTTTCTGTGTTAACGTCGTGTAAGTGCTATGATAAAACAGTAATACATATTACAACAAAAACTTTTTTGCAATCATCTGAGTTTGCAATTATCAATCTAAGTTTGCAATGGATGTGAAATGCAAAATCTAAAATCTAAATAACACAGGCCTATATTATCTTTCTCGATCTGACACGCTTGTTCACTGTATTTTGTTTCTCGCTCTAGCATCCCGAGTTTACCCGAAAAGCTATTATCATACCCGAGCGTGACGGTTCATTTCAATTCACAGCCCACGAAAATTCTGTCCTAGGGCGCCCAAAGAAGTTTTCACTTCAAAAAAAAACAGTGCAATGAGTTCATTATCCAGAGACATCTCTTTTCACTGTAATTTCACTGAAAATTTTGTCTTTCAAACGTGACCAAAATAATGTTGGCTCATTATATGATACGTCCACTTTGCCAAACTTCGCAAAAACGCCTACCATTAGAACTTAAAAGCCTGGAATTTCAAACATCTACTACCTGCAGTCAGGGAGCAAGGAGCATTGTGAAAAGCTCCAATTATTATATATTCTCTAGCAGTGGTTCGAGTGTAGTACCAGTGCCACGATTTGACGATTGGCGCTACTTTTGAATTCTTCAGCAGTTAACAATCGCTATTGCATTATAGTTACGTAGTTCCACAATCTCACCGCAAGGTTTTATTCGTGGCGCTGATTCCACGTACATTTCGATGTGAAAGTGGCCGGAGTCGTATTTACACGGCTGAATGTGGCTCGTAGCTTAGAACTAACTGTAGCCCTGACACGTGGCCTTATTGAGGATACGCCTTAACTTAAAAAAAAATATAAATACGTATAGCGAGTTACAAAGTATACATTATGTTTATGAGTTACATACACCGGCAGGTCTGACGCCTAACTCTCTTGACTGCTTTCATCGGCGAAAGCCTAAAGCAGAAAGCAGGAGAGTTAGGTGGTAGACCTGTGGAGGGTCTGAAGCCTAACCCTCCTGCTATGATTCTTCAGCCTAACTAAAATTGTGTTTGCTTTGATATTGATTTCTTTTTTTTTCGTTTACAAACAACGAAACAAAGCCATAACCAAATACTTAGATGCTAAGGAGATCGCTCCTTAGCATCTAAGTATTTGGTTATGACGGGTGATAATCGTATCACCCGCGACCGCAGCGGTTGCGAGCCCGCAGCTTCTGTAGAATGTTAATAAATGTAAAAATTTAAAGAACAACTTTGAAATGAAAAAAAATACATTCTTACTGATAACCTTTACTATGAGCTCATACCTTATTTTTTTCAACACTGCCTGGGGAAGTACCACGCTTTTTCCAGTTTTTCCACCGCCAAGCGGTAATGTGCAAACATCGCTGGGTTCCAGTTTAAAGGTTAATGTTTGTAGAAAAATTACATACCATAGAGATAAATCATCTACATCTCTGGGTGACACATTGCAGTGTAAGGTTATGTATATCTAGTACCTACGGAGCTTAATCACGAATAATTCATTGTTTAAATACCTCGACGTTTCGGCAGCGTTACAATCGCCGTGGTCACGTGAATACGGAAGAAATTGCGGGTCGTCTCATTGCGAAATCTCGATCTACCCTCATTTGGTCTTAAAAATCGCAGGGTTACCAACACGACACAAGATACTAACCGTATCACCAGGCTTCTCCGAACTCACTCCGCGATGCGTACATTTATCTATGACAGGATTCCACGACGCCGATAACCGAAAACCATCCTCTCGATTAAAATTACGATGTATTTTAATTTTTTAGGCTTCCCGAACCTAACGTCCTAAACGCTCGGTGGAGAGAATCTTCGGGTCGTGGAGATCGATCCAATATGTGTTAGGTTATGATTTGGGCGCATCATGTTATAATATGTTATAATATATACATAAATCCTTTATTTCAGGCACATAAACCCATAATATAAAACTAAAAAAAGCGAGTTTTGCTGTACTGTTATGGCCAGACGTGTTGCATACTCTCAGGCATAAAACAATATGTTCTGCTTGTCACTTTAAACTTAAAAAACTTATTCATAACCATTATAATTGGTTAAACAAATTTCAATATCTTAAAAAGGGTTTCTGTCGTCTTATAAGCGAAACTTCAAGAATGGTTAAATACGTATGTGAAAAGAAGGCATGTAGATTACGTTTTATCGAAAACCGCAAATTCCAGAAGTTGTCGTTGATAATTTTAATGAAACAAATTGAAATAAGTACACGAGCTTATCGTGTTTTTCCTCAAAGTATTCTGAAATTATAGCGATTTAACAAGATGTTAATCAATATTTCAATTAGAAAGGTCTCAATTTATTTTGGTATTTTGAATATCTGCTAATTTCAATGTTTTTAAGTTACATGTCTTCACATCTATTTGTAGTCTAGACTCTAAATCAAACTCATGGGCAAGGGCGGATCCAGAGAGGAGTCATGAGGGTCATGACCTCCCCCTGGGCTGGGTCCAGAATCTAGGTGGACCACTAATCGGGTGTTGTGGCCTGACCACGACTATGTGACCTCGCCTGACGCGAAGAAAAATCCACTCTTGCACACGGGTCCCATGATTAAGTTCAGATAAGCCCTAAAGGGCTTATCAGCAATTTAACGCGTTTGCACTTTTGCCATAATTTACTTAATCTTATTTTTTTCGGGTCTCGTACCCAAAACGTTAAATGAGACTATTAAGTTACTAAGACTCCACTGTCCATGGCCTGTTTATCTGTTCGTCTGTCCGTTTATCAATAGGCCGTATATCATGAACCGTGGCAGCGAGACAGTTGGCATTTTTATATTCTTTGTTAATTTAGTGAATTGCATTATGTACAATTTATTTGTTTTGGGAAAAAGTGTTTATTGATTTTGGTTTTTTTATATTATTTTACAGGACAAACAAGGAACACAGCACATAACAGCGCAGTGTCACATAGAAGATGAAGAGTTCACATGAAGCTAGGTAGTGATGTCAATGCCTTGGATAACACAGCGCACAGCGCCCATAAATGTTTTATCTCATTGCTCTTTCATTTATATGGAAACACTTCCCTTCAACCGGAACGCAACAATGCTAGCAAATTATTGCTCGACTGTAGAATATCTGGTCTCTTTGGTTCTTTTGGTTCTGGTATCTTTGGGAACATACCCTCAGCTGGGATGCGAAACCGTCTCCTACAAAAAGAGAGTCAATGTCATAATACACTACGTTTGCCAAGTGCGAGTTAATGTGAGGGAAGCGACATTTTCTAAGAAAAACATTTTTTGAGGACATAAGATACGTTGTAAACCATTATCGGTTTTCTCACGATGTTTTCCTGCACTTGACCGTGAAGATCTGTATTTGCTATAGAAAACCCTCAGAAGGGTAGATGGGATTCGAAGCTACAACCCAACAATTATAAAATCTGACATTCTCGCTACTAAGTCACCATGGCTTCCACGATAGGTTTTTAATAAATATATTTAACTTTTAATTATACTGTATTATACATCCTGTCTAGATAAGTAAATTTATTATTAAAATTGTGGTTTCGTCTTTTAAATTTATCTATATACCTAGGTGATATGAAGCTATCAGAGTTGCTAACTGCGTTGCTATTACAGTATCATTAAAGTTTTTGACAAAAGTTATTATGGCTATAGAAACGAAATAAAAGGATATCATAATTAAGCCAAACTAAAAAAATCGTCAAAAAATGCTATGAAACCATAATAAAAATTAATATAATTATTTTAAAAAACTATTTAAAAAAAAAAAAGAAATTATTTAAAGACCGTTAAATAATTTTATGTTTTAACAATGAGGAGGAAGAGAGGTAGACAGACCTAGGAGAAGTTACATGAACCAAGTGAAGGAGAATATAAATGTAGTGTCGTATCAGGAAAATAAAAATTATTCAGAAATTGATAATTAGAATAGTAGTAAGCACAAGAATAACATGCAGACGAATGACAAGTGTATTCATGGCCAAAAAAACGCGGATCGGAAATAGCGTTTGACTAGTAAATTTTTTAGTATTTGCTATTTAGTTATTTTATAGGTATTTCGCTAAAAATGCATAAATATGTTGTGTTTATAGTGTATGTGTAAATGCTGTGATGAAAATAGGTATCATTTTGTGTGTTTATGTAGAGTAAGTGCTGTAATAAAACAGTAATACGAGTATTACAACAAAAACTGTTTTGCAATGGATGAATTTCATATTTCATGACGAGTTCAATTAATGTAACCTAGAAATTAATGTCGCGACAAAAATACATAAATATAATAAACACGGGTACACAGGGACTATATTATTATCTTTCTCGCTTTGACGCGCTTGTTCACTGTATTTTGTTTCTCGCTCTAGCATCCCGAGTTTACCCGAAAAGCTATTATCATACCCGAGCGTGACGCTAGATTTCAATTCACAGCCAACGAAAATTCTGTCAAGGCGCGCCAAAAGAATTTTCACTTCAAAAAATGCTTGCTCTTTTTAGGGTTCCGTAGCCAAATTGCAAAATACGGGACCCTTATAGATTCGTCGTGTCTGTCTGTCTGTCCGTCCGTATGTCACAGCCACCTTTCTCCAAAACTATAAAAACTATTATTTATACTGTTGAATCAAATTGTCTTTATTGCTGGAATATAGGTATTGGTTACAGATCTCAAATAATAAATTTAAGCAAGGTAAGTATCACTATATCCGAACCCATGGGGCGTGCAACATTACACATATATACAAATAGTCTCAATTATAATAACTTCATTAATTTCTGTTCAATGTCAATATTCATAATGTCAATTTAATTGTCAATTTATTCAAAGTTGTTAAGTAAATGTATTGTGTGAACCGCATAACCGCATTATGATTTTCATACAAAATATAGAAAAAAAAACAATAAATTTTAGGGGTGTCCCATACTTCACTCTGAAACTCAATTGTTTTTCCATCAAAAACATTTTTTTCTAAACTGAATAGTTTGCGCGAGAGACTCTTCCAAAGTGATGAAATGTCGTCTACCGCCTAACTAAAACTGTCTTAGCTCTGATATTCCTTTCTTTTCTTTCCGCTTGAAATGATAGAGACCGCAATAGCAAAACGAAAGCCGATTTAGTTATAAATAATAAATAAATAAATACTTGTGGACAATTCACACACAACACCATCTGACCCCAAACTAAGCAAAGATTGTACTATGGTGGCCAAATAGCTGAAATAATACATATATAGTTTTAAATACACAGACACAGTGCAAACATTTGAATTCATCACAAAAATATTTGCACTGGGAACTGGGAATCGAACCCACAACCCTCGGCTTCGCAGGCAGAGTTACTACCTACTAAGCCACGACGGCAGTCAAGTTAGTCAAGCCAGTTAGGCGGTAGAAGGGCCGGTGTCTAGGCGTTATTATTCTATACTGGCAAAGCCGTTGTCTCTAATCCTTATCAGAGTATATCCTCACTTTTCTAGTGCTTGCTTAGACTATTTCAACTACTCTCGAGTGCTTTAGGTACTGTGAGCAAGTGTTAGTGTACATTTTAGGTACGTTGAATAGCGGGTTTTACGGTTGCTCTCGTAAATGTGTGAATTTCGTATTAATTTATACGTAAGACTAATAGTGACCTACGGGTTTACCGGCGTAGTTCCCGTTTCCGTCATTTCCTTTATGTTACAGAGATAAAAAGCCTATGTGTTCTTCCAGACTATAATCTATTTATGTTCCACATTTCACCCCGACCCGTTCAAACGTTACAACCTGATTGAGCAGCCAACGTTCAAACCTTAACATTTATAATATTACTAGTAGCGCCCCGCGGTTTCACCCGCGCAGCTCGCATTCCTGTTGTTTTCTAAGATAAAAAGGAGCCTATGTGTTCTTCCAGACTATAATCTGTGTTCCAAATTTCAGTCCGATCTGTTCATACGTTTCGACGTGATTGAGCAATAAACATCCATTACTACAACACACAACACTATTAATAAATTGTCATTTATAATATTACTAGGATTTGTAGGAAGTTGGATAACTACAACACAACATACCTACAGTACTCAGCGGTTTTACCCGTGTGATTCTCGTTCCCATTTGTTTTGACGTGATAAGTAAAATATACGCAGTAGGTAATAAAATAATGTTGTACTTGAGTAAATCAATGACTGATATTTCGCAGAATTATTCCACGGACAGAGTTTCTACTTAAGTACAAATACAATAGTTATTTGTTATACAAGAGTGCAAAGTTGATTTTAACCGCGTGCTCAATTTTGATGACCGAGCAAGCGAAGGATTCTAAAATTGAATCACGAGCGCAGCGAGTGATTCAAAATTTGAATCCTGAGCATAGCAAGAGAATCAAAAGAGCACAAGGTGAAAAATCTTTGCACTCGAGTGCAACACGTAACTTTTCATTCCACCTCAGCGAGGAAATGACTAAATGCAAATTTTTTTAATGTTTTCGCGATAAGCAAATTAAAAAAAAGTAAGTACACCAAGGAGATTCCGAGTTTGAGTTATTAACATATAAAAAAAAATGTATGATGCATTCTGCACCAAGGAGGTAGAAATAAATAGGTTGAATTATGTTTTGAATTCAAAACCTCAGTACACACAATGTTCTAAATTCAAATTTACTTTAACCTCTAGAGGGTAAAAAACGACTTTTGCGCCCTGATATCGAGGAGCAAAAGTACTCTTTCTGAGCTGGTGGGATGAAAGAGTCTTTATTGCTGTTTGCAGGTAAAAGTTGATCCATACAAACGGGCCATATATTACTGTATGCTATAAATAAAGCGATAATAGATGAATGAATTAAAAAACAAGGTTTCTGAATAGCTATGCTGAGTTATGAAGGGAATAATAAGGTTACATTAGGACGCATTGTTGGCGGAGCGGGTAGAAGGGACGGACGCCGGAAATATTATCTTTCATGGACGATTTGCAAATCTTGTTTTGCAACGTTAGTGACGTGACAAGCTTCGAATTAATTATTAGCAAGAAAATAACAAATAGCTTTCTAGAGAAAAGCCTTGACCAATATGTTTCGAGGTGTTTTCAGGGAGTCATTGGGGCTGAATTGAATTTTGATACAAAAATAATGTCCGATGATTGGACATGCATTCTCAGGACATTTATAAGTCTAGAAGTAGCTGGTGATGGTGTGATAAGTGATCACCGGCTGATTCGTTGCTGGGGGCAATGTAATACTTACCTACTTGAGTTTTTGAACTAAAAACTTCTTTTGCGCGTCACAGACATATTTTTCGTGGGTTGTGAATTGAATTCTAGCGTCACGCTCAGGAATGATAAGAACTCTTCGGGTAAACTCGGGACCATGGCCATTGGCTATCTAGAAATGCGTGAACATCTCTCATTGGCAATGCTAACGCGTTTATAAATGGCCATGCTCATGGCCACGCCCTCCGGTTTCACCCCCGTAGTTTCCAAAGTAAGCTATCAAATTCTTTGATTTATAAGTTTTCGCTTCTATTATCTCTTATTCATCTAATAATTCAAAAAAATGATCGGCAGTCATAGGAACTGCCGTTTTTTTATGTTTTAGATGTTATAATAAACAATTTTCGTACAAAAAATTAAACCGACTTCAAAACCACAAATAGGCACTCAAAAGCGAAAAATAAACTAAAAACATTATTAGAAGCGCTACTCACTCATCTATTTGAAGTCGGTGCCAGCTAAATCTAACAGGTATAGGATAGATACTACTTACCTGTGCCTACATAGCATCAATCTACTAACTTTTTGACCTGACTGGCACCGACTTCAAATAGATGAGTGAGTAGCGCTTATAATAATGTTTTTAGTTTATTTTTCGCTTTTGAGTGCCTATTTGTGGTTTTGAAGTCGGTTTAATTTTTTGTACGAAAATTGTTTATTTTACTCTTTTTAGTGTACAAGAACAAAATTAAAAATTTTGATTAAACCCCGACTACCTTGGATTTGTTATCTGTACAACATTCTACTAGTCAAGCCCTTTCATTTGATACCCATATAAGGGGGTTGTGAAAAAGAAATGTATTTCGGCATTTTGTGGAAGCGGCCATCTTGGATTTAAATTTTTTCATAGTGAAAAGTATTCTACTAGTCAAGCTCTTTCATTTGATACCCAAATTGAGGTAGTAATGAAAAATATAATATAATTCGCCATTTTGTCGTGGTGGTCATTTTGGATTTGAAATTTGTTATAGTACATAGTACTCTACTAGTCAAGCCCTTTCATTTGATACCCAAATTGAGGTAGGTTGTGAAAATATTTTGTCCGCCATTTTGTGGAGGCGGCCATCTTGAATCGACATTAACCAGACATAGCTAAAAACATCTGCTATGGTATTAACCTTGAAATAAAAGAAACCGCATCGAAATCGGCCCATCTGTTTGAGTTCTACTACGGTGCCACAGCAGATAGACAGACACACAGACAGACATCGACGTCACTTATAACACCCCTTTTTTGGTCGGGGTTAAAACAAGTTTTATTAAAGCATTTACACAATTTTGTATTGACAGGGTCGAGATTCATAACTTTTGTGAAATCTACAACGTCATCCAGATACGCAATTTTTCAGTTTTTGGTTCATATTTCAAAAACTACTAAACCGATTTCAAAAAAATTTATATGGGACCATTCGGGAAGCATACCCATCCGAACACAAAAAGAAATTTTAAAATCGGTTCAGAGGTTCTCGAGAAATCAGGTAACATACATAAAAAAAAAAAAAAAAAAAAAAATAGGGGTCGAATTGATAACCTCCTCCTTTTTTTGGAAGTCGGTTAAAAAATCAAAGGTACTGTGCTGCACTACTCGTGTCACTACAGATCTAATGTACTACTTTAATTATTGTCTGATGTCGGCTGGCTTATTTTTTGGGGATTGTAATCTTGATTACTAGAAAAGAGAAAAGAACGGAGAACGGAGAAAATAAAGGAGAAAAGAACATTAATGGAAACAATAGAAAACAGAAGAGAGAAGATGTTGGGACATCTAATACGACACGACAACTTCATTAGAACAATAATGGAAGGTAAATTAGAAGGGGAGAGGAAGAGAGGTAGACCTAGGAGAAGTTACATGAACCAAGTGAAGGAGAAGATAAATGTAGTGTCGTATCAGGAAGTCAAGGAGAAGGCGGAGTGTAGAAGTACATGAAAGGAACTCCACCGACAAGAGCGTCGCTCTTAAATTATGAATGAATGAATCTTGATTACATTCAAGCTAATATCCATCATAAGTACCTAGTTCTCTTTGACGTGTTCATCAACGACAATCCTAATAAAAATTACATAGAGCTAAATCATCTTATGCGACAGGGTGACGAGCGCAGTGCGTACCATCAGGCACATTTCTTACTCGTCCCGTCACGCTAATATTATACAAAGAAAAAACATTGAAGTAATCATTATTTCTCATTGTTCCTCATTTAATTTAACCAATACAGTTCAATCAGTTGTACCCAAGATGTGCAAACCCCTAATTTGTTACTCCTATTAAGCAACTTGTGCAAAAATATGTGATCCGCCATTTTGTGGAAGCGGCCATCTTGCAAATATATTTTCACCCCTTCACTTAGCTAAAACACTCTCTAATAATTGTACTTTCAATCAAAACATAATAATTGTTTCGGGAGCTACAATGCCACAGACAGATACAGAGAGAGTTGTAAGAGAGAGACGTCAATCTCAAAACAACCAGTCGCCTTCACGTCGTGGGTTAAAATTATATAACACACATATCAATGACATAAGCAATTTCGTTAAATGGTAGATCCTCTGCTGAATCTTTCAGCGCTGTCTTTTGTAATGCTAATAACAATGGATTACTTCCTATACTGCGGCCTGGTTCTACTGAAAGCCGGGAACCCATGAACTCTAATTATTATCTATTTTATGACCACGAAAGCTCGGAGGCTTCGACAACCACCTAAACATTGTATTCCAAAAGACTGAAATATTTCTGTTCCATTTTGAAATATCCGATAGTTGATTGGGATTCCACATGCTAAGTGCCGTATCCAGACAATGTTGCCATTTACATGATAGTCGCCGTTTTGTACGTTGATTCTCGCTAAATTTTACGGATACTTATACCACAAATAAGAAATTAATTATGCCTATACGATCACAGTATTCAAGTATACGGCAATTTTACGACCGAAAAAAAAATCGTTTTTTTTTCGGTCGTAAAATTGCCGTATACTAACTATTTAATTTGCAGACAAAACATTATGTATATAGAGATAGAGTGACAAGATATGCAGGACATGTGCCTGACGATAAGCCACATGCCTACCCATAACAGCACAGTAATACGCAGCTACTGGAACATGAAGAGTCGAAATCATTACCTAGCACCGAACTCCGCTCGTCACCCGGAGATATAAGGTGTTTTATCTCTTAGCCTAGTAATTTATCTGGAAACATCGCCCTTCAAACCGAACCACAGTAATATTTACACGCTACAGCTTGGCGGCCGAATAACTGGCAAAGGTGCGGTACTCCCCAGGGGGGGCTCACCAAAGAGTACCAGTACCAAACTAACCGTTAACCACTCATAGTATTATTTTGAGAAATGCCAAGAAAAATAATTTATTGCATAAAAATATGTTGGTGTTTGTCCGTATAAACTCACTGAGCGTGAATAGACAACTTTGTTTACAGAGTCAAGGTCACAATAGTGTAGGTATATTGACGAATATTCCACGTCCAAAAGATTTCGTTGTCTGTTGGTTTCTTAGTGTTTTCTCTTTCACGTTTATACCTATTTTGACCCTTAATAAGTCAAGAAGCTCACATGCGACAGAAAGAGAGGTTCAGCCCCTCATTAGTAATGGTAAACCCAAGGTCTCTGTGAAAATTTGGCTCTGTCGGAATTTTCGCTGTTTGACCACTATTTTTAGGTCTAAATTGACCGAACTATGTGCATTGTACAGTGAGAACAATACGTTGAATAATGTTTGATAAATCGAACCTCGTTAAGTCCTACTTCTCAGTAATACACAAAAAAATTGGCAGTCATAGGAACTGCCGATAGAAGTGAAAACTTATAACATTTGATAGCTTACTTAGGAATCTCCGCGGGTGAAACGAGAGGGCGAGGCCATGAGCAATGAACATGGCCAACTAGAAATGCGTCAGCCAATGGGAAATGCTCACGCATTTCTAGATGCCCAATGGCCATAGTCTCGAGTCTACCCGAAGATTAAATTTATTATCATTCCCGAGCATGACGCTAGAATTCAATTCACAGCCCACGAAACATCTGTCTGTGGTGCGCCAAAAGAAGTTTTCACTTCAAAAATGCTATTATCTACCACTAGACCTCTGAATACGCGGTATCTTGCATTATTTTGTAATTCGTAGCAATTAGTAATTCGAACTTCGTAATTCGAAATCCTTGGTAATTCGAACGAAATACCATTATCATGCGCTGTGTGCTTAATATTATGTAGGACCATATTTATAAACAATGACTCAGATTTCAGAGAAGACTAACTAACAATATTAAACTAACTGCGACAATTGAATATAATGGCTTCGTGGACGTGATTTTGAAGTTCAAGAACCAAGCGAGATTCAAAAGTGTTTTACTATAACTTTGATCAAATACGATTCACGCAAACGAATAATTTCATTTAGTGTCTTACATGAATCTCTTTTTGAAATAGGAAAAAAAATGTGCTTCCTACGTGTTAAGTTTCATCAAAATCCATTCAGCCGCTACAGAAATGCGTCGCACAAACACACGCTTGAAAACACAAACCTTCGCTTTAATAATGTTACTATGTTTTTTTTTTATAAGGTTTTATAATATTTGCGTCTATATACGGCAGTTGTGAATTTTTCCTGGCAACATTGCTCTGTGTGCATAACGGTTGCCACCGTGTCGCGATCGTATGTAAAGTGAGTTACCATGCCTTTGTCCTCGATCCCTCGTGCGTGTCTCTATGGACGGATAGTTAGCATTAATGGTTACGAGATATTGAGTCCTTTGAAATGGAAAAAAATGAAATTCCTCTCTAGCGCCGAAAAACGTTCTCTGAATCAATAGAATGAATTCACTTCACTAAACATTCTAACTGAGACTCAGAACTTTTTCACATTGAAAAGTAGTCACGCCGGTTGCTGGATGACGAATGATCTAGCAACGATAAATGAATTACAACCGAGATTTACCTTCTTGGAACATACCAGTTTCCGCATGATGTTTTCTTACACCGGAAAGTTCTCTGAACAACTAGTAATTAGTTGAGTTTTTTTATTTGTTAATGTGAATGTATTTGATTTATTTTTATTGTGTAATTTTAATCATCATTTAATTGACAATTTGTTGATTTAATTTATTCAATTCTTGAATTTGATTATTATTATGGTCATGTGACTTATGTTGTTATCAGTAAAATACTCTGACTATGACTAATAGCCAGTGAGATAACAAACTTGTACTCCTGCACTTGGAAAATGCTCAAAAGTGGAGGCGGGATTTGAACCTGGCGACCTGGCAATAATGAACCGCACGTTCTAGCGACTGGGCTATCAAGCCTTTCTTTCTAAAGCGGTTGAGGATATTCAATCCACTTGTTGGTATCTTGGCCAGAACTCACAGTTTCTCTCTCAAGTAACGCTTACTAAGAGTCCACCTATGTTATGTGTGGGTTATACGTATCGTAAGTATGTTTAGAAGTTACGGCTGGTCTAGTCAGGAGAACGGCGCCTGCCGATCCCGAGACCCCGGGTTCAAACCCCACACGCACCACTATCTTTTCGAAGTTACGTGCGTAATGCCGCTAACTTAAAACGGTGACGGAAAACATCGTGAGGAAACCGACATGTACCTAGAATCTTTCGAAGTCATGTGTCATCCACCAACCCGCACTGGGTCAGGGTGGTGGATTATGGCCTTAACACTCTTCTTCCGAGAGAAGGCCCGAGTCCCAGCAGTGGGAACATTTATTGGGCTATTGATGTTGAAGTATGTTTTCGATTCGTCCACTGCTGGATGTAGGTCACTCCTAATGAACACCACAAGGTGTGGTCTTCCACATTGTTCATCTTTTTTTTTTTAATAAAGAGTGACGAGACGAGCAGGACTTGTGCCTGATGTTAAGCAGCATGCCTGCCAACATAACAGCACAGTGACATGCAGCTATTGACACGACGAGTCCAAATCATTACCTAGCACTGCACTGCTCTCATCACCCAGAGATCTAAGATGTTATATCTCTAAGCCCTGTAAAGGGCGGTAGAATAACTGGTAAAGGTGTGGTACTTCCTCAGGCGAACTGTGCTAGGAGTCCGCATCTACTTTCGACCGCCAACCTTTCGTAGATCGTCTCTCCAATTTGCCACTGCGATTACGGGTGGTATCTTCAAGTACATATTTTAAGTATAAACCAGCTTTCTGGCTCCCATAAACAAGCTTTTGAGCTAGTTCGCGTTCTGTGAGAAATGTGCACCAATAAATAAATAAATAAATAATAAATATTGGTGGACAATTCACACACAACACTTACTTATTTGTGCGAAAGATACAGGTCTTCAGACGTCAGATATTTCAAGTATTTGCCTCGGTTCCCGCAACGTTAAAGGAGACTAGTCTATAACTCCAATGTTCTTACTTCGCCTACAGGTTACTAAACCAACTTATGTCAACGTAGTTTACAACTCCGCTAAGAGGAGGCGCTGCCTGTCGTATAAAATACCCCTCCTTTACTGCCTGCCTCGGGACATTCATTGCGAGTAGCTTCCACATACCTTGTTCTACGCGAGAGGCAAGTGCTATAAACATGATAACCATAATTATTATGTAAAACACTTAAATTAAAAAATAATAATTTACACTTTTTATAAATTCAGAAAAATAAAATGAAATGCCGACTTTTAGAGAAAAACAATTGCCTGTTGTTAGTGCATTTATTTAGCGCTGGAAGATATAACATACAGAAGATTATGAAACAAATGAAATTTCTATTCATGTATTTGTCATCATAAATTGAAATAACTGTCAGATTGTAATCTAATAACATGAATTTATTATAAACTGACCTAACCCATCTTAGGATTGTAATCTCACGTGTTTTATTGTAAACGAAAATGCCGGTGATTTTAGTTTACGTGACAAATACATTGTTCAGATTTATATTGATTTCAATAAAACCGTTTCAACGATTACGTTCAAATTTGAAAAAGACCGTCTAGAAAGTATCTAATCTTGTAAAACCGAAAAACAGTTTCCTAAATAAGTAGGTATAGACAAAGCGGCGAATTCAGTCTTGAACATCGAAGTAAAACTGTTAGTTTACCGTTTTTTATCGGATACACTTCGGAGTGTGTAACTGATCTGCATGATTTAATAAATATCACCTTGCCTTTTTTTCTATTTTACTACTCGTAGCTTGAATAAGCGACATTGTTTCATGGTTGATGTTCCAAAGACACGAACGAAGAGGTTTTACTCTACTTTTACTTATGGTTACATTCTCGCTGTCTTCAAATCGCGGTTCAATCTCGATTTGACGGGTGTCTTGTCTTTTAAGTAAACATGCTCCATCGTAGTCCGCATCATCGCTTAACATCAGTCGAGATGATCAAGTGTATACAAGTTAAAAAGAAAAAAAAGAGAAAATTATAACAAATTGAGAATTTCTTCGTTAAATTCAGGAAGTTGCTCTCATTCAGTCAGTACATACAACACTGTGACAAGAACAAAATTAAAAATTTTGATTAACCCCCGACTACCTCGGATCTCGGATTTGTAATCTGTACAACATTCTGCTAGTCAAGCCCTTTCATTTGATACCCATATTGTGGTAGTAGTGAAAAAAATAATGTAATTCGCCATTTTGTGGTGGCGGCCATCTTGGATTTGAAATTTATTATTATGTATTGTATTCTACTAGTCAAGCCCTTTCATTTGATACCCATATTGAGATAAGTTGTGAAGAAATATTTTGTCCGCCATTTTGTGGAGGCGGCCATCTTGAATCGATATTAACCAAACATAGCTAAGAACATCCGCACGGATATCAACCTTCGAATAAAAAAAACCGCATTGAAATCGGTCCATCCGTTTGAGCTCTACGGTGCCACAGACAGACACACACACAGACAGACAGACAGACAGACAGACAGACAGACCGACAGACAGACAGACAGACAGACATCGACGTCAAACTTATAACACCCCTTTTTTTGGTCGGGGGTTAAAAACAACATATTTCAGTGTCACAATGTGAAGGATTTATTTAAATATTTCATTACATCCATGACTATGTGACGGCGGAATATTGGATCGATTTTCGTCAAACATAGCTACGAATAATCTCGACTAATTCATCTTTAAAAAAGTAGTTCTCAATTGGTTTATCCTTTGGGGAGCCATGATGCCACACAACCAAACACACATAGCAAAAATATTGATATACGGGTATGTACATCTTAATAAATGAGCATGGACATTGCTCATTGTGTTTGTACATATGTTAATCATTGCATACGCACAAGTCTATGAATTATTTTTACATTACATCGCATAGCATCGCTACTGCCTATTAATACATGTCTCACCTACAACATTGAGCTTAAGAGACAGAGAAAGTTGTGTGTAGGTGAATCTGTTACTGAGTAAATTAGACGGTAAGTCAAGGTAATAGTGATTTATCATTTAGGATTAGTTACTTTGAGTGACTTATTATAATGAGGACGGGTGACGTAGTCTTTTTACCCCACGCTTAGTTATTTGTGAAATGATTTTAATGGAATAGGAATAAATTAATGGAAATGCGAAGTAGACATCTATGTGGGCGTTGTAGCGTACCTACATGACGCAAATCTGGAATCTTTGGAACAACCCCGTCTTAAATTATTCCTGAGTTATTAAATGGGGTTGCTTAGATCACTACATGCAGAAAGAGAAAAATACTCTAAGCTTGATAAACAATGTTTTATTATTTAAATTCTACATACAAAATTGGTAGTCGTAGGGACAGCCGTTAGAAGTGAAAAAATGATAACTCAGAATTTGATAGCTCACTTTGGAAACCTCGCGGGTGAAACCGGAGGGCGTGGCCACGGCCATCTAGATCATATGAGTTCATCCGAAGATTTCTTTCATTTACAAACGTTACGCTTCAGCTCAATTCACAGCTAAAGAGAAATTTGCATGTGGTGCGCCAAAATAAATTTTCACTTCAAAATCTAACCAAATTAACAAACGAAATTATATCAACTATCAACTTGGCGGCCACTAGAAACACTAATGGTATACTCGTAACATTGAATATACTCCTAGATTAAAAGATGGGCAATTTATAGCCATTTAAAGAAAGCAGGTTAACAGTTCTCGAACGCAGAATACATCAAATTTTTACATTATAATACTGGATAAGGCTAAGAACTCATGGAGCGGTTTCCAAACGCGCCCGAGCGCGTGCACGGGCTTGCAGCTTCTGTAGAATACATATTTACATGTAAAAAATTGAAATCTCAACTCACGAGAAAGTTTACTGGCACGCAGCTCTCGCGCGATCGCCGCCCGCCCGTCCCTCCTGGCCACGTGGTTCGACTGCGTAGTCTTCTTCTTCTTCGTGTCGATGATGTTGTCTTTTTTTTGTGTGTGTGTGAGTCTTTTAAATTTTTTGCTGCCCAGTATTCCGCAACTGTGACTCCTGGTATCGAGGCCTCCATCAGGTCGGTTCTGGTGCAGCTGGTTGGACACCGCGGGCATGACAGCAGATGCTGCATGGTCTGAGTGGCACCACAGTCGCACAGGATGTTATTTTCGTCAGAGTATCCCCATTTCGCCATATTCACTTTGCAGCGGCCCACTTGGGTCCGGACTGCGTAGTTCGATCAATCGGACCACGTGAACTTTTTTTCCCCGTTGGTTCGATTTTAGAACCGCACCACGTGAACTACTAATCCTTGGGACCTCGTGGTGCGACTCCAGTGGGACCACGATGGCAAGTTCAACTGGTTCTATTCATCGAAGTACACTCACAGGCACAATTAACCCTGTATTTCTCTAGTTTGCAGAAATCGTTAATTTTAAAGTAAATTAAATTGTAGTACCTAACAAATCGTCACCTTCTACGTTCGCGGACGAAAATCAGACTCACTCAAAATCACCGGTCTCGTGAGTTTTGAAATAAAACCGTAGTTGCGCAACCGCAGCGGCCGCGGCTGAAAATAGCTCCATGAATTCTAAGCCTAATAGTCCGTCCATTCACAATCTACTGAAATACATTTTTTTGACGATAATAGTTTTGCGCTCTTGTCGTATAATCCGGGCCTGAAATCAAAACTACTCTTTGAGTCTACGTCGGATATTGGCTCTCTGGGCTCTGTTCCAAAGCTGATTCAACACTTTTATTCATCTGGGTCCTCTCTGAATAATTAAAAGTTCTTCATCAAACTCCGCCCTCAAGTCTGCATTGGAGCTATTCCTGGTTTTATCCCGATTTACTCTGAATTGCTGCACTAATCCGAAAGGTTGATTTGCATTATTCATTATCCTTACACCAGTCTGACGGTCATCTATCCGTGAATTTGTTGGAGTAAAGTTTAGAAAAGAACTGTAATAACTTAGCATTTTTCACGATAAAAATGTAGACTATGTGCTACTCTATACTAAAATCTATTTACGTTTACATTGTGACAGCAGTTCCCCGCGGTTTTAATCGTGTTTTTGTCCGTAGTAAAAAGCATATATATGATATAATCTATGTCGATGGAAATTGTTGCTCAATAACGTCTGAATCGGCTAACGTCTAATCATCAACGCCTGGTCGGGAATTTCAAACACAGTTGATTATAGTCTGGTAGAACACAGGCTCATTTTTTATCGCGGGAAAACCACAGGAACGGGAACCACGCGGGTAAAACAGTGGGCGCAGTTAGTAATAATATATACTAAATTTGATTATACACTTAAATTATCTCTATCACAGAACTGCCCCTTAAATTAGGAACATCGTGTTATTACGCTATTATTATCGAAATATCCCTGAGAAAGCCCTGAGGACAGGCTTATTAGGGCATAAAGCGCCTTATAGCCTAAAGGCCACGTTAGCGATGTCACCTAAATATATTTTTTCATTAAGAAATAGACTTGGTTTTGTTTTTAAAATGGACTAGAAGAATCGACTATACCTGGAAGCAATGATTCTATTTGGTGGTTTCCTAATATTACGTATCATACCAGCCCAACTAATACCTATTAAACTAGTCTACTAGCACTAATCCAATGAATAGACCGTGATCATTCCCAATCGTCACAGTGTTATAGTGACAGACTAACAGAATCTATCAAGGACCATCCACTAAGTTAGAAGACGAAAGAGGAAGTTTAGAAGTAAGTAAATGGAAAGCGAAAAAAAACTGCTTCGTTTTAATTTTCACAGCATGATAACATTTTTTTTTATTTTTAGACTATGAGAGCTGCCCGAAAAGTAAATAAAGATATTGCAGTATTTGATATTATATAAACTTAATTAATAGAATTTCATGATAAAGGCACAGGAATATCTAAATGCAATATCATAAGTAGATCTCGTAGCTATGCTGCTTTTAATATACCACCTAGAACAATTTGGGTTAGTCAATAATAATAATTACCTGGAACTCGGTACTAATATAATTAAGCCCCAATATTACTAACATTCTATTGACTATCTTTCTGTCTATCCGTCTGTGAGGCAGATAGTATAGGATGACCTATAAACGACCTATAATTCATAGAAATTTTCTAGATTTCACAAGATGTGTTTTCACGGACTATAAACTAACAATCAAAAACAACACGTACAAAGTAAATAACGTGTTTTTCATTAAAATGTTTATTTGCTCTCAGGCTAAAATTGTAATGCAAATAATATACTTGCTTGATTGGATTACTTACTGCGGCCTAAAAATGCTATAAATCAATAAGTAGCAAAATTCATCTAGTAAATATAGATATGGAAATCAAAACTAACTTTATCCTAACTGTAGTACTTTCTAGTTAACGTTAAATAACGGGTAGTTGTTCAAGTAATATTAACACAAACTGCTATGATTATCAACTGATTTTTCTTAACAAACCACATCTCTAGACCGATCTAAAACACTGACTGTCCGGTGTTTCACAAACTCAAATTGAACACAATCCTATACGAGTGTAATAAATGTTTATTTCCTAATAAACCCGTTATCGAAGCTGTGGTCTTAATACGTCGGTTTTATGGCACATGTTTCTGTCTTTATGAAAGGAGCGAAGGTGCTTGCGTCGGGGTTGTGTGTACTGTGTACCCATGGGATCTAAAGCCTCATTTTTGAAATCACACGCCTGTAATCAGATGCTATCCCTTAGTGGTACACAGAAAACTACACACAGAAAAACGTTGCAGGTATATGTGACTAGTAATCATTTCTTTACCTTATAATTTAAGATCCCATTCACCCAGACTTTGGTACGCCATTTAAAGATAGAAATTTTAGGATCAGTATAACGTACTCTTCCAACTCGTGGTTGTTCTGAGTTAGTGTGTTGTTAGATTTTAGTCTAAATCACTTTTCGTTACATTTCTAACCTAAGGACTCGTAGTAGGTACAAAGATGAATAAAGTTCAATAGTTTAAATTTAAGGATAATCAATAATTATTGCCATGTCAAATGCTTAAAATACTTAGAATTAGATAATAATTAATTCAAGAAATGCTTAAATAATTATTTATTGGCAATTCCTTCTTTAACCTTTTGAATTCCACAGCTGGATTAGAACCTTCAGAAAGCATTCAAAATTATCATCTACCTACAAATTTATCTGCTCTAATATATTTATTAGAAACCAAACAAAATACTATGAAACTATATTACCTCGTCCTCGTGTTAATATTTGAGGCTGAAACGGGTAACGTGGATGTGAATGGACAGATCAGCATCAAAGTAAATGGTGAGGCATATTTTGGGGAAGGTCGAATACAGAGAGGAAGTGAGAATGGTGTGACAGCAGCACCGGCGGTGGAGTGCACGTACCAAATGCCGGAAGAAGCCCAAGCGCGAGCACTTTTGAGCAACATGATGAATGAGCTCACAAAGGTACATGCTTTTTGAGATAAATCTTGTAAAATCGTAAATGAGAACGGCCAGACGAATTCTGAAGCATTTCTAGATGACCAATGGCCATGGTCCTGAGTTTACCCGAAGATTTCTTATCATTTTAGAGCGTGACGCTAGAATCCTATTCACAGCCCACGAAAAATTTGTCTGTGGCGCGCCAAAAGAAGTTTTCCCTTTTAAAACACGCATACACATGAACAGTTTTGTATCCATTTCCCCCATTGATTTTAGACTCCCATAAATACAAATGCTGACAAATTTTTAGATGACCAATGGCCATGGTCCCGAGTTTACCCGAGTCCCGAGTTTTGAACAAAGATATATATTAACAAAGATATACACTTCCGAGCGTGACGCTAGAATTCATAGAATCATGGAGCGCCAAAAGAAGTTTTCACTTCAAAAACAACTGCGCCACCACGGTTTATTAAAATCTTATCAGATATTGGTTTCAGATGTTTGTAAAAGTTCACAAAATTATGAAAACAAACTTAAGACGTAAAGCAAAGGAAACCAGATTCAGGGTAGTGTCCAAGAAGCAGACCGAGTTTTTTGAAGACATCTACAGGAACATGTCAAAACAATATTTGTAAGTTGTACTTTGTGAACCTACCGTACAAACATGACGGGTAATCTTAAAGTTGTTAGAACCCCCCAAAATCACACTCGTACCTGATTACGTGGGCACTTTATTCAAGCTTGATACGAATAGTTAAGGGCGTGTGGGCCGTAATTTTGAATTTTTAAAACAACTTTACGACTTTTAAAATAGTGTATTAAACTCTGAAAAAAATATATGTATTAGTTAAGGATCTAATCTAGAGCAATTCGCAGTCAATAACACGATTTATTGAATTTTACTTGATAGAAAAAAATCCCAAAGTTACCCCTTTTCAAAAAGTTTTTTCAAGTTTATGACTAAACTAATGAATTTTTTTACTAAATTTTTGTACTCAACGAAAGCCACTAAAAAGTTACAGATGCATTCGCAGAGTTTGACTTGATAAAAAGTATCAGTTATTCAACATGTTTTAATATCTACCATATATATAGCGCGCCGCTCGGCAGGCCTGATCAGTCGCGTTTCGGCGCTCACGGACGACGGGCCTGTGCTTGATTTTGCAATTTTGACAACCAATACATTTTAAATATTACGATCATAGTGCCACAGTATAACAATATCAGTAGGTATTACTAGTGAAGCACGCTATGATCTTGATTTTTGATACCGTTTTCATTGGAATTGCAAATAGACGCTGATACTAATTAGTACGCTGTTGTTTACTTTATGTTGAGGACCAATATATAGGGGAGTCTCAAAAAAACTGACGTCGATAACACATCAGTAAAATCAATGCGGATGCAATGGAAAATAGATAAGTATCGGTAAAATATTCATCCGTCAAATCAGAGATCGAGATAAGGAAATAATGAGAGGGGGAGAAATCCCCTGCGTAAATCCCCTAATATAAATGCAAGTTAGGTATCATTTATGATACCATTTAGGTAAATTCTTTGGTAGTAAGGTACTTAGTACTTGGAAGAAAAGTCCTCACATCCAGATGTTACCACTTTGGAAGAGACTCCTGTGCAAACTATTCAGTTTAGAAAAAAAAAAATTGTAACTTCAATACAATTTTTGAACACCTATCCATAGATACACGTATGGTTTTGATAGATTTTTTTAAAATTTCTTTTCCAAGTTTGTGACACCACCAAAATATATTGTTTTTTCTTTTTTTGTATGAAAATGTTCATAGTGTTTATAGAATACATGTACTTACCAAGTTTTAATAGTATGCTTCTTTTTCGTTTCGGAGAAAAATGGCTGTCACATACGGATGGACAGACATAACGTATATTTTAAAATTTGTCTACGAATCCCTAAAAACCCAACTTCGGTCATTTAAAACATATTTAAAATGAAATTTAGACACTCGACCAAATTTGATAAGAAGCCTTTTAGGCAGTAAAATTACTCGTAGAATTTAACTCTGTACTAAATTTCCGATTCGTATTTTTTATATAAGGTTTAGAATCATTTCCTGAGCATAAAATTACAAAATAATAACAAATCCAGGTGGACCTTCAAGCGCCAGCTCGAAAAAAACGTTTTTGGCCGATATTCCGAAAAAGTTATAAAGTCTATTATTATTGTAGAAAATAAAATTTCCCATCTTTTGTTGCCAGTAAACTTTTTTTTTCGAACTTACCGATTACGATTTATTATGTCCAATTTAATGATAACAATGTAAAAAATAAGATGTGAATTCTGTTCCCAGTAGCATAAACATGTCTTTTTTTACCGGAATGGAAGAAGGGTTATGTTTTTCGCGCGTATCTTTATGTTTGTAAAACTTTTGTTTCCACATATCTTCTAAACGTCTGGATGGATTTTGGTAACTAAGATATTCTAAGACTAATCTCATTCGCCAAAGTGTCCTTAGATAGTAGGTAATATTTTTTTACGTGTAGTTTTTTTTGTAGTCGGGGTTTTTAAATTAAAGTTATTCTATAAAATTGCTCGTTGCTCGAATAAACAGCACCGTTCATCATCATGATTGAAGAGTTGAACGAAGAGTTTGGTCTCCACTTTTGTAATAAGAACAACGAAGCTGTGAAACGCATTGCCAGAGTGGGTTTTTGTCGAAGGTTCAAACCTTGGGGTTACGAGGTACACTGTGTTTGTTTCTATTAGAGAAGCAAGTTCCATCGTAGACCACATCATTTTCATCCACTATTATCGGCATCATCGCAACCGTATCATTAAATGGGTTATAAATCGTAAACGGTAAGTTTTACAAAAAAAGTTTACTAGCAACAAAAGATGCAAAATTTATTTTCTACAATTATTGTCAAAATATAAAATTTACAAAATATCGGCTAAAACAGTTTTTTTCAATCACCTTGATACGAGTATGTGAGCATTTTGTAATTTTATGCTCTGTAAGTGATCTTTACCTCATAGAAAAAAATTGGATTAGAAATTTAGTGCAAAGTTGACAAAAAAACCTTCTATTTTTACTGGTCTTTCATTACGTTTCAGCACATTTTTTAAAATTTTTGACGAGTTTGTGAATTATTAGGAACCATTTTAAAAAGATGCATGAAATTGGAAAAGCCGTTCTCAACTTATAGTGTGACCAAAAAAGAAAAGGTTGAATTTTGTATACCGACGAGTATAGATAAATTTAATATTTCTTCGTTTATATAGCAACAAAACTCTTATCATAAACAAACAAACATAAACAAATTTTGAACAAAAAATGAGTTTAAATTACATAGTCCAATATTTTATTGTTATTTCTGCACTGTGGCACCGATTCCGCGGTCGGTGACGGTCGCGAGAACAAGACAGCGTTAAATGCCTACTTTGACAGAATTACCTGGCCTTAATTGAATATGGATTGTTGCATCAAGTTGAAGTTGTGCCATAGTATCAAGAACTTTCGATGTCACAACCATAAGGACGAATTATGGGAGTATTTTTCCAAGTTCATGTGTACCACTGACTTTGAGGGAAGAGGAAAACATCTTGAGGGAACTGACATGTTTCAAGAAATACAGCTTTCAAAGACATGCATCATCCACCAACCGGCACTTGCAGTGCCAGTGCTCTTGGATCAGTGGATGGTCTTGAGTCTTTCCTTGTGAGAGACGGCCCCAAGTCCCAGCAGTGAATACATAAAGTGGCAAATGTAAAATACCAAGCCTAAATTTTTGCATTCCAATGTGCTACAGCGAAGCGTGGCAGGGTACAGCTAGTTTAATATAAATTCAACTTAATTTTTACATATTTTTTTTTTACAATCTTTCACTTTTAATACTACAAACTTTATGAAAGTCAGAGTCCACTTTGAATTTCCTATCAGGGACATGTGTTCTACATATATTATGATAAATTTATTTTTTGCGATTCCAGATCATTCTACAAATCAAAAACAGATCGAGTCGACCGTTCAGGTCGAAATAAAGATCCTTGTGAAAACCAAACTGAAATGAAGCAACTATGGCAAGAGCTTCTTGACAATTCTCTCTCTACGTTCCTTCAAGCGGCCTTAAAATGCGTAGACGAAAATTTGAAAAGTAAAGGGAAGGAAGAAGACACAAAGATGAGAGAAATGATGAGCCTGCATGTGTACAGGAAATTAAAGAAAATAAGGATTAAGCACCTCACCTTGCTGTGTGATAAGTTTCAGCTCTGCTATAATGAATTCATTGAAAGAAATGATAAAAGAGCGAAATGAATTGAATTTATGAGACTCTTCAAATACATTACCATTACATAAACGATGCCACATGTATAATTAATAATAGCAATGGTAGGGTTCTTTGCAGAGTCCACACCTTTGCCAGTTATTCCACCGCTAAGCAGGAGTGTGCAAACATTACTGTGTTCCGGTTTGAACGGCAACGTTTCCAAAGAAATTACTGGGCTAAGAGATACAACACCTTATATCTCCGAGTAACGAGTGCAGTTCGGTGCTAGGTAATGATTGGGACTCTTCACGCACCAATAGCTGTGTGTGTCACTGTGCTGTTATGTGCATGCATGTTGGTTACCACCTGGCACATAGACAGCTCGTTTCGTCACTCTATTCTTTCAAAAAAATACATTATGGGACAAGTGTGTAGTGATTACCGCTGAAGTGCAATTGAGACCCGATTGTTAGGTGAGGGTCTTTTGAGAGACGAGGACGATAGGTACGGTAAGTGCTAAGGATTAGGCACGATGACTACAAAAACTAATTAGTCCGTCTGTTAGATCATCAAAAAATACTGTAAACGTATTAGTCCAAGCGCCGCAGCAAATAAAGTAGGTTTGTAATGCAACGTACGGGACCTGGTTTTTTTTTGAGTATGTTCAAGGGTGTCCCCTGAATGTAAATCCAAGTTGGCGCGTCGGGGGATGGTTCACTTCAGCCGACATCTTGGGAAACACGTTTTATTGAATATCTCGCGAACCGCGCATCGTACGATAAAAATGTTGAGCTCATTATTGTAGATAATTAATTGAATCTTTTTTAGTATAACGCATAGGTTTTTAATTATAGTGCTCCAAACTGTATTCAATATGGTTTTTACTAAATGTTTAGTTTATAAATTTAAAATAATGGTAACTGAATTGTAGAAGTATGAAATTACCTATAAATTTACAACTTATAGGCGCATAATTGAATATACATCATTATAATCTCATTTACAGCATTATAGCTCCTAAACTATAAATGCTACGGGAAAAAGTTTATAATAAAATTTATAGGGCATTTCATGTTCTACAATTCAGTTACCATTTTTTTTAATTTATATACTAAACATTCAGTAAAAAACAATATTTAGTAAAAACCATATTGTAAAAAGTTTGGAGCGCTATAATTAAAAACCTATGCGTTATACAAAAAAAAGTTTCAAATAAAATAGATGAAAAATATAATATAATCTACAATAATAATTTCACATTTTTATCGTACGATGCGCGGTTCGCGAGTTATTCAATAAAACGTGTTTCCTAAGATGGCGGCTGAAGTGAACCATCCCCCTACATTGTTCCTTTTGTTTCACAAACCAAAATGACGAAGATGACGACATGGGTTCGATTATCAAGTATGTTTTTGAACAATTCAATTGAAAGGACAATTTTATTTTATAGTGTTATGAATTGTATTTTTAACTTTTGTTATCGTTTACGCAAAATAATAAATACTATTATTGGAAAATCGCCCACAACTAAAACGTAATAAAGTAAAGTTTCAGAGTAAAAATAAATTACACACTAAAACAAATTTACTTTTTTCCATGCTCTTTTTGTGGAGGTCTACACCGAGAATACGATAACATTTCATAAACAACAAACATATCTTATGTACCACTGCTGGGACTCGGGACTTTTCACACAAAGAGAGAGCCTAGGCCATAACCCACTACGCTGAGATAGACCGCTTTGGCTGACGTGCATCCTCTAAAGATAACTTTTTTTTTTATCGCGTATAGGTCCGCGTTTGACCACCAACTCGCCTGATGGTAAGCGACGGTGTGGTCGAAGATGACGCACGTTGACATAGAAGGTACCTATTCACTCTGACCTTGAAAAGTTCTAGATTGTATCTCTCAGGGAACAAGGAAGCCGGCAACTTATTCCACTCCAAAGCTGTACGTACGAGAAAAGTTTCTTTCTCGCATGCCAATTTTCTAGTTTTCTTTCACCGCTAAACTTTTTAAAAGTGTGCAAATATCCTGTGATATTTAAAAAGTCAGACAAAACACAATGCAAGGAATATCGCATTTTCCGCTGTATCCGACTAAATTATATAAAAAAATACAAAGTGCTTGAAATAATTCCTTACAATATAAATGGCAACCTTGTTTTATTTCAGTTCAAATAAATTGAGCAGAAAACAAATAAAATGTAGTTTTTATTTCATCTAATAAAAGAAAATCGATATTGGTTTGCAGAGCGCCATTAAATTTACAGCTCGCATTTTTGTTACAATAGGTTTCGTTAATCATTGATAGGCTTACCGGTATCGTTTATGTATATATATTGTTTTGCGACGTGATCTATGTTGGAGCACGTTTACCCAGAATGACCCGTGAGTCTACCGCCTAACTGTCTTCGCTTTGACATTGCTGTCTCTTTTCTTTTCGCTAGAAACGATAGAGACAGTTAGGGGGTAAAAGGGCCGATTCACCTTGCCATGTTTCTATCGGATTGCTCTTATCTCGGAAAAGCGACACCCTTTCATGTTTCACATTCTAAAGACTCGAACGAAGAGGTTTGACTCTAGTTTAGTGGTAAAAATGTGTAGGCTGTGGTTGCCTGAGTTTTTCCCGATGGTTACATCTTGGTGTCTTCAAATCGAAAGTTAATCGGTTTATAATAGGTGAGCACGCTCCTCGTAGACCGCATCGTCATTTAACATAAGGTGAGATAGCGGTAAAGTTTAGTGTAGACCTATTAAAGTTATTTAAAAACTCTCGGTTTGAAGTTACTTACTAAGGTTAAAGAGCTAGGCAGGGTAGGTTTGGGTAGGCTGGCTGGGGGGAGTGAGTGCAGGTCATTGTATTTACTCACCCTATCCATTCAGGGCTGGTTATTTTGAGCTTGATACTCGAGCTCGATACCTTCCGACTAAAATCCCACAAGTTTCTTCAGCCTTGGCTTGGCGGCAGACTCGTGGGAGCGCTCTCGCACGACTCTGCCCCTGCTACCACCATTGCAGCATGCCTCTTGGGGATAGACCAGTATGACCAGATATGACTCCAGTGATACGCCGGAAACCATCGGCGCATCATCTCCTTGGGAAAGCTTATCCCTAAGTAGGTTTGGACGATCATAAACGTCCTCCATCCCTGGCCTTCTAATTGAGATTTGATGCAAGCCAGGATGCCCCTCCACCTTGACCCCGTATCCAGTTCCACCTGGTCGGATGACATTAATCATTCAAACTGGATGAAGTTGTACCGGCATTGTAGTTTATTACAAAAGTTATAAAGTTATCTTGATGCTCAAATCCATTATATCAAAATCGTATCCAAAGAGTGTGAATAATTCTTTGTGCCTATGCTTAGGGTATGTAGTTTAAGGTAGACTGGGTGTAACATGCATAGAACTTAGTTATCCAATTGTTTACAACCAAGATCCAAAAAGTAGAAACACATTTAAAAGATTTTTTTATTTAACAAGCAATTCAACACTATACATACACAGTTCAAAAATGTACATAACAATGATTTCTTGAGTTGTCCAATAAATAAATTAAATTATTATAATAAACCGGTCAATCGGCGAGTCGGCTTCTAACAAAAAGCCTATCCATTTTACAAGTGATAAAAGTTAAGTTATAAATATATAAAAACATTCCCGATGCAAACTCTATCTTATGTTATTGTGATACAATAGATCCAGATAGTTCATCTGGACAATGAAGCATTCACTGTCAAACCCAATTGCCCCAAAACAAATGGGCAATTGCAGTTGCTGGATACTAGGCGCCACAAATTGAATTAACAAATCTGTTTTGTAAATATTTTAGTCTAATCGTGTAGTATATATATACCTCAATAAAAAATAAGGTAACGTAATCAATCGATATCTTATAAATAAAGTTCACTTCAAATTCATATCGTGTGCCAAACTCGCACTTGGCCAAGTTTATTTATAATAATAAATTATGCTTATTAATGCTAACAAGTTACCAGCTTTTGTTAATTGCATACAAGATAAAACCTCTAATAAGGTAGCTAATTCGCTCTAATAACATGTGTTTTGTGAAAACGTTAACTATACATTTGGCTGGCCTCATGGCTTAGTTGGTATTGGTAGAAAGCGTGACCAAAACTCCAGAGGTTATCGGTTCGAATCCCATTCACATGGCTATTTTTATCCTGAAAAACTTAATTTGTGACGTTAATTAGCCGTATTCATACACAACGAACAAAGTTGTGAACAGATGTTAATAGTGAAAATAGTAAGAAATAAATAAATTTTTTAAATAGTTGAATTTCTAAAATATCCAAACATAACAACGTTGTTAATAGTAGTGTTCTAGAAATAAACCATAAAATAAAAAGAGAAAAGTATCGATATATAATCGAATCTCAAAACGTGCTAATCATGTCCAATAACTTAAAGATATACTTTATCAACCGTAGGTTATAATTAAACAACTCATATAATACAGCTTAAACTACACTAGAAGTTTCTTTGATCACATATTATTATTATCTACTTATATTTTTCCATAAATTTAATGTGGAAGCTCTTAATGCTCTCCAGCATGTGGTTGAACTGGTCTTGAGGATGGAGGATAGTGGCGCGGAAGTGAAAGGTTCCAGACTTCTGCCCAAAGCCGTTCCCAGGGACTACACAAATACCTGAAAATATTAAATAAATCATATTGATAATTTACCAATTAACTTTCAAGCTATCTATTTATTTATAGACCAACAAAGAACAAAAAGTTATCTTCAAATTTCTTTTCTCGCTACCAAAACAATTTCAACAACCCTGACGGGGGATGAATCCGCTCAGTTTTCTATTTACCACCTCCTGTTTTTTATTTGTTTTTTATTAAATGGCAGGAAACTTCATAAAACCAAAAAAATATTATTTAAAAACTATCGAAATGTGAAGAATGTGTCAAAAACTATCAAAATGTGAAAAAATTGTAATAAAAGTATTTTATTTAGAAAAAAAATCATGCAGATCCGAAAATGCCCAAAACGCTCACTATATTTCTCTCTTCCTACTCTACGTCTACGTTGTTAGTCTTATTTAACATCACAAGTGTGAGAGAAAAACACACACACACACACTTACATGTAACACAATCTATCACTAAGAAAAAACTTTGCTTAGGAGTTCCGGACTTGAGACTGTGCGGCAAGGTGATATTAGATCATGCAGTTCTGCTGCACATCTGTGAAATGCCACTGTTTACCATCACTTCTAACTTTAACGGTGAAAGCAAACATCGTGAAGAAATTTGTATATTCCGTGTTCAGTTGACTATTAAAGTACGAATCACTTTTCTACAAATCAAGTTACGGCTGGTCTAGACAGGACAATGGTGACTGCCGATTCGAAGCCCATAGTTGAGTTTTTTTTAAATCATGTACCGATGACTTCTAAACGGTGAAGGAAAACATCGTGAAGAAACCTGTATGTTCCAAGAATCTTTCGATGTGCGTCATCTACCAATCCGCGCTGTGCCAGCATGGTGGATTATGGTCTTGACCAAATAGTTTACATATACCTACTACGTATAGAGTTGACGTAAACGCTTTACACCGAAAGCACGGGTAGCATCTTTCTTGCCTTGTCGCTCTTGTAGAAGTGTCATTCTATGGTCGCGGCACATTACTCTATTGCCATAGAAAGTATGCACGTCATCTGCTTACGATTGACACAAAGGAACCGTGCGGAAAATCTAACTCTATACGTAGTATATGTAAACTCTATGGTCTTGACTCTTTAGTTATGAGGCCCCGACTCCCTGCAGTGGTAACAAGGTAACATGTAGTGAGCTGTTTATGTTTTCTAATAAATACCTTTTTCTTCTAGCAGTTTTAGTACGTAGAACTCATCAGGTTCCATTTTTAGATCCGCTGCCAACTTTATCGCGCGTTCTGGGATGGTTACTCGTGGAAACGCTACTATTCCCCCCTGACGATATAAAACGAATTTTAGTTTCAAATTAATATTAGAAGAGCTACGACGAAGCACCGACTTCGACACATCCTTATCGGCCTACTACGCGTACGCTTACTCCAGGCTGACCTACGGGATCCTACTTTGGGGTGGAAGTGTTGATGCCGCCGACCTCTTCATCCTACAAATGAAATGCGTGCATATCCTCGCCAACGTCAAATTCCCCGATATAAGTAAACCACATTTTCATAAACCCTATTTCATTGACTACAAAATTTTAACTTTGACATCACTTTATATATTGGAAAACTGCAAATTTGTTAAAAAACATCCAAATTTATTTAGTAAAGTATCAGACAACTAACGCTACCCGATTAGGACATTATACAAATACAACTTAAACGTACCAACATCAAAACTAACTTTACATAGTACCGGTCCGCATGCGATGGCTACAAAAATTTATAATAAACTTCCCAATAAACTTAAGGAAACTGAAGACGAGCGTAGGTTTGTTAGGACCTTGAGAGATCTGTTATTGTCAAAAGCCTATTAAAGCCTATCCGAGTTTTTAACCGATGACCTAAGAACCTTCGAGGAAGAAAACCAAGTACCTATTTGACTGTGAAATGAAACGCTTTGCTCCAAAATGACACTTAAATTGCAATGCCCGGTGTGTTACGACTAATTTTGTACTGATTTTGTTTTAAATGTACTTATTTATTACTGTAACATAATGAAGCAATAAATGATTGAGTATTGAGTAAGATTTTTATGGGGATAAAAATAATATTACTTGATTTACTCTGAAAAAAAACGACTGCAATTTAAAATTCATTCAGACATCCGACAAAATTTCATAATTTTGGGAAATCGTCCTGATAAAGGTACCTACGCAAATGTTTATTTTTGTTGATAATTCAAAAACCGCTCCCAGGTAGGATGTGGATTTTTGTAGTTGTAAGACTCTGTTCAGAGTCCACCTGGGGAAGTACCACACCTTTGGCAGTTATTCTACCGCCAAGCAGTAATGTGACTTTGTTTCGGTTTGAAGGGCAATGTTTCCAGAGAAATTACAGGGCTTAGAGATATAACATCTTAGATCTCTGGGTGACGAGCGCAGTGCAGTGCTAGGTAATGATTTGGACTCTTCATGTTCCAATAGCTGCGTGTAACTGTGCTGTTATTGGCAGGCATGTTGCTTACCATCAGGCACATGTCCTGCTCGTCTCGTCACTTTTTTTATTTAAAAAAAAATCAAATTTATAGATCTAAAGTGTGACTCACATTAATAGTGTTGCAGGAGTAGCCAGGTATAGCCTTTAAGAAGGTATAGGCGGCTGCGTACCGCTCCGACAATAGACGGCGGATTACTGAGAGTTCCTGAGAAAACTTTTCATAGGACTCGTCTCCTGGTACTGGTGGTTTCATCTGTGAATATAAATATTTTTCTTCATAACTTAATACTTCGAAGAAAATTTATTAATATCTTTTTACTTTAAATGTCCTTTTTTTATTTCTTTTGAAAATTAAGTATGTTAAAATAACATAGATTCTGTGCTAAGTTTAGGATTTCCATATCCTTTGTATATGGAAAAAAACCGTCGTATCATAATGAAAAGGGATGGACGACAAACAAAAGACAAATTAACTTTGTAAAAGAAGGCTCAACTTCAAACTCCAGGAACAAGCCTTACTCAATCCTGGGTACAGCACCTGATTGGACTATTTTAATGGACACGTATGAAAAGCACTACAAAATCCCAGAGGATGTGGGTGTTTCGTCATCCAGACCGGACATTTTCCTTTTTTTCTAGAGCTACGAAACGCATAGTCCTTGTAGAACTTACCGTACCGTGGGAAACTAATATACCTAAAGACCACGCGATTTAACAAAATAAGTATTACGACCTCCTAAACGAATTAACAAACAACGGCTATGTAGTTAGTTTATACGCTGTAGAAGTAGGAGCGAGAGGTATACCAGCAAAATCTCTCTAAAACCTACTGAAAGACCTTGGCTTATCCAGAAGTGCAGTAAGTTCTATACTAGAACGAGTATCTAAAGCTGCACTAGTAGGCTCAAATCAGATTTGGCTGGGCAGGGAGAGAAAAACGAGTAGTGAAGGTGAATGTTGATGTACGTCAGAAAGGGGCCCCTTAAACCTACGCCCGAGTCACAAGTCTCGGGAACTACTCGAGTTTTTCTTTCTCTGCCACACGATGGACTCGGCACCCGCACGGTGAATCCATGGAATGCTAAGAAGATCGTCTCTAGACGGTGTTGACAATTTTACGGTGACACACACATAGGTACAAAAATCTTCTGTGCGTGAGTTTGTAATTTAACTCCTCCTCAGCGGCTGGACCGACATTGATGAAACTTTGTGTGTGTGTGTTAAAAATGAACTCAAGAGTGGTTTGGATTAAGACATTTTTGTGTATAAGACGTGTGTATGACAACGTCTGCCAGGTCCGCTAGTTTTCAATGAAATTATGAACAGCCAAATACTTAACTGACCACACAATCTAAAACACATTGGCCCATGACGCTTGAACACTGTTGAAGGCTCCGCATGGTATGGAAAGCAGTTTTCACGTCTGGATGTATCCTCAGGAGCTCCCCGTACCCAGATCTGGCCCCTGACTCCGCGGCCCAACCTTTTGACGCACCGTAAAAACTTGCCAGCTCCATTTCAGAATATGGAGGACCCATTTCGTGCATCGCCTGGGAAAAATCTAAAATGTATTTTCGTCCAATTAACAGAACAGGAACAGAAAAGTTCCGAAGGCTTCAACAGGTTTTTATAATGGTTTCTCAAATTCGGTATCTTCCAAAACAGTGATAGGACTTTTAGCAGAGTCCCCCTGGGGAAGTACCACATCTTTGCCAGTTATTCTACCAACAAGCAGTAAAGTGCAAACATTACTGTTTTCCGGTTTGAAAGGCAATGTTTCCAGATAAATTTCTCTGTAAATACAGGGCTTAGATATATAAAATCTTAGATCTCTGTGTGACGAAAAAAAAACATAAGCCTTCGATAAACGAAGAGTAGGTAAGCAACACACGAGTACCTACATACAAAATCAATGATCCCTCTTTCCCATGGTGGAAGTTACGGCTAGTCTAGTTTGTCGAGCGGCAGCTGCTGATCTGGAGCCTTTGGATCGAATCCCACGTCATTCGTCTTTTCGAAGCCATGTGCGTAATGGCGCCAATTTTATAATGGTGAAGGAAAACATCGATTGAGTAAACCGACATCTACCTAGAATCTTTCGAAACCATGCGTCATCCACCAATTTTTTACTGGGCCAGCATGGTGGACTATGGCTTTGACTCTTTTTTTGTGAGGGAAGGGCCCTAGTCCAAGCAGTGGTAACATTTAGTAGGCTGCTTCTGCTGCTTTCCCGTGGACCTTATTTTTTACGGTAAACACTTTTTCTATTTTTTACAATCTTCACACGTATAAAAGCAATAATTGATGGTGGCTTATATGTCTGCTTTTACATTCGTGTCGTATGTGCATCACCTATCACCACCACCTATCCAAGTATTTTTCCAAGCGCGGATGTAAGTTCCTCATCGCCGCTGGCTTTAATAGTGACGGAACACATCGACAAACAACTGGCGTGTTCCAAAGGAATATCGGGGGTCTACCGCCGAACGAAAAATGTCTTAGCTTTGATATATCTCTCTTTTCTTTACACTTGATACGATAGAGATGACAATAGCAAAGCCGAAGCCGATTTAGTAGGTCGAAGGCCGGGAACATGTGTCCTCCGCTAACCTACACTTGGGCAGCGTGGTATATGACCTGGACTCTTTTCTTGTGAGAGGAGGTAGGTACTGAATCTTGGCAGTGAGAACAGAGAGGCTGCTTCTGCTGACAAACACTTTTAATAAACTTATCAGTAGAAAACAAATCTACCATTCTAATTAGTCTGTCAGGTAGATATTGAAAAAATACGGAATACGTATTTATGCTTTAACTAATTATTAAAAACGACAAAGATATAAGACAATCAAACTTTCGGAGTGACGTCAAGTCTACATAAAAGTTGTTTTTATGTAGAAGTGACATCAGTCGAAACATAAGTAATTTCTTCGTCATTTTTTTGTTTTTGAAACAAGAGAAAAAATATGCCTACGATATTTTTAATAATCTAACTAACGGACTAATTAGTTTTTGACGTGACAACGTCTAATAAATCGATGAACGCCGGCTGCATGCACGAAAAAGTGTCCCGTTATGTCCCGTTACGCTCATTGTACGCTTTCGCCGCGTCTATCAATGTTTGGTTATGGCGTTGTCTCGTTAAACTATAGTCCGTAATCCAATTGGCTTTACAGACAACCAATTTTTTTTTATTCACCATGCCTATTGGTTGCAAATTATTTCGACATTTTTCTTCCAGATCTCTTCACCTTGAACAAAATACGACTATCATTGGTCCTTCATGGCCAAATCTCGGTTTTCAGATTTTAATTTTCAGTGTACATTTTTTTAAGCTATAGAGTAACGTAAGGAATAGGAAATGTGCCTGATGGTAAGCAAAATTTTACCCATAACAGTATAGTGTCACGCAGCTATTGGAATATGAAGAGTCCGAACATTTCTCAAGCGCTAAGCTTTCTATTTAAACTGTCTCTTCTCGCTTTGCGGAGGCTGAGAAAGGAACAATATTATCATACATTTCATCAATGGTTTTATTTTAAATAAAATACACTTTTTACCTTTTTGAAAGATATAAAAGGTTTTCCAGCGATGTTTTCTTGGTACATTTCGTCCGTGATAATAAATAGACTTCTTTCGAAGGCAAATTTAATTATCATTTCTACTTTCTGTCGGCTCAGGATCTGAAACATAAAACTTGGTTATTCTACACCGCTAGTAGGTATTCTTAAAAATTTCTTCTTATGTAGGGTGGTTACCAAAACGGGTCTTTTTAGAAATGATTATTCTCCAACAACTAACCTTAGTCCTTAATTAAATCGTGATAGTAAGACACATCAATCAGATAAATTTACTATTTGACACATTGAAACAACATAGACAACATACATTCCTAGACAAAAATGAATATCGTCGTCAAACAAGACTCCCATAGACCATTGAATGGATATACCTGTCCAGTGGGGTTCCCAGGGTTGATGATAACGATTGATCTGACGTTGCTATGAGTACTGGCTTCCTTATAACATCTCTCCAACTCCTTAATATCTACATCCCAGTTGTTATCTTCGTCGAGCATAAAATAAGCAGCCTTCAGGCCTAGCTCAGATAGAGTTCCGGAAAATAGTGGATATTGTGGACAGGATAACATAACAGCTGAAATAAAATAAAGAAATTGTCAGTGGGGCGTAAATTATAACTTCGAATTTTAGTATTAAAAAGCATCAATATTTCACGATACGTCATTTGTAGCAACAGATACACTAATACGCATGTCAATGGCGTGAACTCACAAGATTTTACCCATCCAAGAAGCGTACAATGGATTAGAGCAGTCGTGCGACCGACTTTGTTGTTGCTGTCTCAATCATTTTAAGCAAAAATAGTTAGGCGGTAGACCCTCCACCTTTAATACTCCATCGTCGTTTTGACGCTACGCAGCTACGTTGCTACATTAGCATGACATTTATGCAATACCCATGAAATTGTCTCCTACCGAGAATTGATCGACGTGGTTAAGATTGTTTGGCTCCATAAATATAAAATTACGACCGATCTAAATTTATAGAACTACCAGGGAAACACTACAATAATTATTAGGCACCTATTCCATCGACAATATAGAGTCTCAAAAACAAGATTCTGTATTATTAATGGTTACAAAAGCATTCTGAATCGCTGTTCAGCACGAGGCAATGTAAAAGCAACTTAGCATAATAACGCCACGGACATTGGTATCAAACATATATCAAACTTATTTTTTATCTAAATTGATCTCATAGCAAGAGTTCGAAATATATTCTGATGTCACGAGCGTTTGTTTTAAACGCAGTTATTGAAAGGTATTGATAATTCAAATAATAACACAAGACCTCATGCGTAGCGTCACCACATACCTGGTGTCTTTCCGTTTATATTTTGTACGAAGAGACTCAACACAGATTTGATGACGTCTGATGCTCCGGAGCCAATATAGATATCTTCAGGGAAGGCTGGCACTCCATCGCGTTTCGTAATATGTTCTGCTACGTGCTGCCGGACTATTTGTAGGCCAGGAGACTGTGTGTAAGCGCCTACTGATTGCCGTCTGTAATTTAGTAAGGTTTTCGGATTATTATTGTATCTTGGCATAAGATAGATAGATAAACTCTTTATTGCACTTAACAAAACAACTTACAAAACAAACAATCTTAAAAATAGAGTAGCAAATGGCGACCTTATCGCTAAAAGCGACCTCTTCCAGGCAACCATGCAAACCATAGAAAGACGGGAGTATTCAATTAAAGAGTAAATTGATATCTACATAATAAAATAAATAAGGCACTAATTACCTATTTACTAAAATATAATAAACATACATTCTAATAGTAATAAAACATACTAATACATAAATAACCATATTTTTATATACTAATACATATGCAATGAATGTAACAACACCGTTAAAAGGAAAAAATATGTAAAAATATACACAATATCAACCTCAGATATCAGCAGGCCTTTGCCAAATACTGTTTTTTGACTTGCGCTTTAAATACAGAGAGTGATGGAGCTTGTCTTATTTCCACAGGCAAGTCATTCCACAACTGAACTGCTTGGAATGCAAAAGATTTGCCGTAGAAAGTTTCACAACGTGCAGAGGGCATTTGTAAGGACAAATTATAAGTAGATCTCAGATGACGTGAGTGTGCGGTACTCCAGAATGTAAAGCAGTCTTTCAGATATCGTGGCGTAGCAGGGTTAAATAGAACATTGTAAAGCAGTGTAAGAATATGAGTATTAAGCATTAGCAGCTCACTAAAAGTTTCCACGGCTGGGATTCGGGGTCTTCTCAAGAAGATAGTCAAGGTCATAATAAATACATCACGCTGGCCTAGTACGGGTATGAAACATAACCGCGAGAGATTCTAGGAACATGTCAGTTTCCTCACGATGTTTTCCTACGCCGTTTTTAAGTTAGCGATATTTTACGTACATAATTTTGAAAATACAGCGGTGAGCGTGGGATCCCTTGAGGGGTGCACTTTGAAGATCTTAAAAATAACAAGTAGGCTGCAACTTCATTCACGTGGCTTAGAATAGAACGATTTCGTGGGGAAATATTTTTTTTGCATTAAAGAATAAAATTCCATTCTAGCCTCAAATCTATTAATATTCTAAAGTTTAGCCAGATCCGTTCTGTTTTTTCGACGTGATTAAGCAACAAACATTCAAAACTCTAAACACTTTTCAATTAAGACACATGTCTTTCCAATTTACACCAAACCCAAGTTTGATTTGTGAAGGAAATACATCGTGAGGAAAACTGCTTGTTGGCAAAAAAATTTAATCTTCGAAGACAAGTAAAGTCTGCAAGGTCGCGACATGGCCAGACTATGGCCTAAACCTACTTGGGTAGGAGAAGACTCATGCCCCAATAGTGGGGATTCTAGGTGTTAAAACGGAGGAGGAACCGTATTATGCCCGAGCGACACGAAGCTAGTTTTTCAAGCTGGGATAGCAAGCTAGTGTTAGTAAGCTAACAATTTAGTACTTCTAGCATCGTGTAGACAGTACTGGCGTTGCGTAGCGTTATCTACACGAAGCTACTTCTAGCTTCGCTACTAGCTACTAGCTACTAGCTACTACTAGCTACTAGCTACTAGCTACTAGCTAGCTAACTACTAGTAAACTAGCTAAGCTAGCTTACTATCCTAGCTTGAAAAACTAACCTCGTGTCGCTCAGGCATTAGCTAGGCTAGGAAGAGTGGGTAGAAGTTAATAACAATAATTTATTTATCATCAAAAAACATTGTTTTTTTTTATTTTATTTATTTAAGTTAGCCACTCCACAGACTCCGGGTCCGTGATCTTTGTCACTACAATTACCTTTTTTTTACACATTTCTTGGACAAGGAGAAGAAGAGGAAAATAGGAGGGAATTGGGTATATTTAAAATCTAATTCTAGTGCTCCTCTATAGAGCCGATCGCTACCGGTGGGGATTAGCTAGTAATCGACTCGACATCGAGTGTTTGCCTAATTGCCTTTTGCCATTTGCCTAAGCTGCCTCCTCCCGGCCCAGAGCCTCCATAACAAACATGGGTTAATTGTATTTATTTTGTAAATATGCCAACTAAACTAAAACTAAAGCCGAGCCAAAGTATTTCATTGACCTATTGGCCATGGGCTTATTTCCGTCATTACCACATTGTTTGTCAGAATAGTCACAACTCAAATGGAAGGTGATAATATAGCCAAAATGTTTAAACTGAAACAGTAAGTTAGTAAGTAAATGGTGTGACATTGACATTTTTTTTCTGCAGTCGTCTATAGTTTCCTCTTTTGTTTAATATTTTTTAAATTAATTAAAAAAATATTTATTTATTTCCAAAAAACACATGACAGAACATTTAACATAATGGTGAAATTGCGGAATTAATATAAATCTACTAGCCGTACCATTGGGCTCCAAATAAGTTAATAAGTTTATCTTTCACTTATATCTCATGGGTTTCTTCTTTTAGTAAGCTCTACCGTAAACCACATCGTGCCTTAAGAGCAGACGAGATGACATAATATGTCATTTTATCTTTAAAAAACGTTTGACCGGAATTGAAATGTAGACCATTTTCATAATGAGCCGCAACACGTCCACTGCTTAACATAGGCCTCCCCTAGATTTCCACATCGAACGGTCTTGCGCAACCTGCAACCAGCGGTCTCCAGCGACCTTTGTGAGGTCCTCTGCTTATCTAATTATAAAAAATTAAGGGCGATGTCTCAGATCCATAACCATTAATTCAACGAATAACAGTTGAACCAAAAAATTTTATCTAAAATATAAATTTCCTTTGTAATGTCTGCTAGTTTTCTTCTATAAAAATACTCTGTATGACCACTCACTTGCAGCTATTCAACAGATCCAGAGCTCTCTTTTTGACATCCTTCGGAAAATTCGGAGACTCCAATAGACTAGGATTAGCTACCAATGCTAATACCTGTAACATAACAATTGAACACCCAAAGCTATTACACTAGTGTTATTCATTATGAATGACGATTAATTAGAGAATGTAAATAGATAATAGGTATAATTAATTTATAATTAATATTATAATAATATGATACAATTTACAATGTCAGGTATATCAACAAACACAAGTTTGAAATTATTAATTTAATCCTCAAGCTTGTCAAATTCCCGAATTTGCCCACCACACTGGCGGCATTTCAACGCTGTATGGCCAGGGAAACGTTATGGCTAGTGTTTTTTAACCCCCGACCAAAAAAAGGTAGAATGTTGTACAGATAACAAATCCGAGGTAGTCGGAGGTTAATCAAATTTTTTAATTTTGTTCTTGTAATTACAGAATACTCACCGTGGTATAGAGTGACTCCCCGATTTTTAACGCAGTTTCGTACATATTAGCATTCACGTTTAAACATTTTTTTATAGTATAGAGTGAAGAGACGAGCAAGGCATGTGACTGGTGGTAAGCAACATGCCTGCCGCATAACAGCACAGTGACACGCAGCCAATGGAACATGAAGAGTCCAAATCAATACCTAGTACTGCACTGCGCTCGTCACCCAGGGATCTGAGATATTATCTCTCTAAGCCCTGTAATTTCCCTCGAAATATTGCACTTCAAACCGGAACACAGCATTGAAACAAATCTGCATACAAATGGCGTATTTAAGTACCTACTAGAGAGTCAACAACACACTTCGCTAGAAAGGAAAACTAGGTCTAGGAACACTTCGATTTCCTCACGATGTTTTCCTTAATCAAGTTTAAGTTAGCTGCATTACGCACATAACTTCGAAAAGATGTGATTTGAACCAGAGATTCAATCGGCAGTTACTGTTCTTCCGACTAGACCAGCCGTAAACGAACGTACTCTTCTTCTTAACTTGAGCCGGAAATAATGGTCCTAAGTTAATCTCGAATCTAAAATTCTAATGAAAAAAATTAATTCCTTTTTGCTATTCCTAACCTAAGCCGGGATCGGGTCAGGTTTTCGGGTCAGGTTCGAAATAAATCGTAACTTTAACATGCTAACTGCTACATAACCTACAATATCATAAAGTTTGCTTGTACATACCTGTCTAATAAAGGTGATAGGTTTCTGCCCCAACGCATGAGCGTCTGCTATGTTGGCGTACACTACGCGATCAAATGGTTTTGGAATGCCCTGCAATATTACAATTCAATCAGAACGACGAAAAAATCCGTAGACGTCAATTTATTTGAAGAAGTAGATTTAAGAAGTTGTCTAGAGTTGAGTAGGAGATTACGGGATAATTATTGTACCACATCTTATAAGTCCTACTCATTACTAAAGAAATGATTAGAATCTTATTTCTTATTCTACTATCCTACTAAAATTATTAATGTCAATGTATAGATGTTTGTTGCTCTAACACGTCGTAACTTATAAACATATAGATCGAGCTTATATATATATAGATCGAGCTGATATTTGAAATACAGGTAGATATAGCTTGGAAGAACATATAACCTACTTTTTTGGGTTCCGTAAATTTTGGGGGTGTCCCATACTTAGAACTGAAACTCAGTCAGAATGGACACCCCCAAAAATTAATGTTTATTTATATTTTTTTGTATGAAAATCTTAATGCGTTTCACAGAATACATCTACTTACCAAATTTCAATAGTATAGCTCTTATAGTTTAGGAGAAAAGTGGCTGTGACATATGAAAGCACAGACAGACAGACATGACGAATCTATAAGGGTCCCGTATTTTGCCATTTGGCTACGGAACCCTAAAAATGTTAGCCTGCCTACCTACCAGCCCAGTATACCTGTTCTACATAATCCTATAACGTGTAATATTGACATTATTCATGAAATATTTGTGAACTTTTGTGTTACATAACACAACTAGGAACACACTAAACTTGATAATTGATCTAACAGATAAACTAATATTTGTGTTCAGAATGCCTAAAAAGTACACCTGCGTGGCTTACCTCAAAAGTAAACGGTGACTTTAATCAATTTATTATTCTGAAGGTTTGTGTGTATTTTATGAAGTATTGACCTGTCGACATAAATACATATGTCGTTATACACAGATTCTGATTTCTGATCTAGTGGGAGATGCTTCTGATGATGCCAATATTATAGCAAAAATAAATAATGTATTGACTACGCCTAGTCTGAGGTTTCAGGTCTGACAGAGGTCAGAAACAGAATACTCTAGTGCAATAAAAAGATGTGTGTGCAGACATACGTGGTTTAGTGGTTTAGTTACATACTACGTACTACTACATCCGATCCTTATGAATGATTATTATGATTTTGATGCGGGATTTTAATAGATACCTAGAGATTCAAGAGGAAGGTTTATAATTATGTATAATACGTGCATAAAATAGCAGAGACACGGATTATTTTAAAGGTTTCTAATGTAACATCAGAAATAATCTCATTTTTTCGCTTACACTCCAAACACTGGAACCCTATGAGCTAGATCAAAATAATGTACAGCAATATTTTACCATTTAAAAGGTTTGCAATAATACATGTCTATTGTCGAAGGAATAACCCACTTATATTTAGTAGTTATCAGCATTGCATTGTGACTTAGTGGGTAGTAACTCTGCCTGCGAAGCCGAGGGTCGTGGGTTCGATTCCCACCCACTGCAAATATTTGTGTGATGAATTCAAATATTTACACTGTGTCTGGGTGTTTCTATGTATAATAAGTATGTATTTACAACTATATAAGTATTATATCAGCTATCTGGCCGCCATATTACTAAGCTTTGCTTAGTTTGGGGTCAGATGGTGTTGTGTGTGAATTGTGCACCAATATTTTTTTTTTTTGCAGCCGGTTATTTCATATTTCTCCGCCCGCGCAATTTTTGTAAAAAGCCCGAGCTAACGTAACAAATTAGAACTATGCTCATCGCTAAGGTTTCTTGCCTCCCGAAAACTGTTTATAACTGGCGTCAAGCAACCCTAGTGTGATTACTAACTGAAATTATCTACGCTTAATTTGAGTGATATAAGTACTCCCAAAGGGTATTTATTAAGAGTATTCGATTCGATTTTAAGACGCAATTTTGTAAGGTAACATTGTTAGCACTCGAGTAATTCAGATTAGGTCATCGAGTAACATAAATTGGCGTTTTGCAACGTCCAATAGTTCTCTCTGTGGTTTAGTGTCCGCGACACTCGCAAAACATCGCAACCACGGGCCCCCCTCGCCACGTTACCAATCGACATACCTCCACCTTGAATTGAAATTTGATAAAAAAAATAGAAAAGTAGACAAAAAAAGATTGAATCGAAAGAAAAAAATAATAAAAAATGATAATTATACATTTAGCAATAATTTATTAATTTATTTATAATATTATGAGTTTTTGATCGGGACTATTAAGTGACCTCACACGATTCTCTGAGCGTGCGCTCTTTGCCCTCTATCTCGAAAAGATTTCGAGATATGAAAATATAATAAAGAAAAAAAGATCGCCTTTGTGTCCATTATGCGTTGCTTGTTTTATTTTGATTAGTTACCTATTTGTTGTATTTCTTGTGGTGCCAATAGAGTGTTTTTTTTTATTGTATTGTACTTGTGTGTAATTATAATTGTCAAGTTTGTAATCTTACGTCTGTCTATAGCTAGTATATGTGAGTTTAGAGACAAATTTTAGTATGCCAACATACTAGTTTGAGAGTTTTCACATGGTACTGGGTATCTCGGTTTTCCGAAGTAAACCCCCTTTAATGACTAGGCTATAAGCTTATTTCGTCGATGTCTAGTGACGATTTCGAACAACACCTTCATAATTCTTCCTCATGATTTTTTTTCAATATTTAAAATGTTGAGTTAAACCTTTTAACAACAACGTTGAAATATGACACGTTTTTTTTTATAATTTTGTTTACACTGTGTAATATTATATCATTAAATGGTTTCTTAAGGTTTAATAAAATTACTTTAACCAAAATTCTTACTTTTTTTAATTCACGTTCAATCTGCATCGCTTTGTGTACGACAGGTCCTCGAACCGCGTACTTTATTTCCAAAATCTGTTGGTTCATATTTTCCAACGTCAAAGTTTTTTCCAGCTTCATACTTGCTGTTTTCTTTCTTGACCTGAATGGTATCCAAAATTTACTATTAGTTACTGGATCGTACGCCTGTGAAGCCGCGATAGCAACTAAACCATGGTTGGCGCAAAGCCTTCTTATAAGATTCTGTTGGTACGACGTCATTAAGTCGATAGAACACGGATATGTGTAGACTAGTTGGCCAAGTACAAACAAACATATGGTGAGAAAGTATTCGTCACGCGACGATAAGGATGACTGGAATTTTAAAACAAATCATGCGACCCGCGATTTATAGTTACAGTCCAAAAATGTAAACAAACATATTATTATGTATGACAAGACAAATACATTGTCAGTGTGATTAGTGTCCACTGTTCCACAGACTTCTGCTTATTCCTAGAAGTTTGTGAAGGAGTCTTTTTAAATAGACTACAGGCCCGTGAACAAAATTTATGGGTTATATGAACCACCAGGAGAACTATGTAGGAAAAGAGAAGTGTATAGAATTATAAGATTCCGCACTGAGATGATTGTACCTAACCTAATTTTCTTTTAATTTTATTTTCTTTAATTAGTACCTACTAGATCAAGGCAATGTAATAGAAGGAGCCTGGATTCCCACAACACAGGTCACCTTAGTGTGGGGTCCAGTGCACACTAACACTCTTAGAATCCGCACTGCCTACTTTATTTTGTCTCATATCTTTTTTCATGTGTTTTTTATTTTGTGTATGTTTTATTTTGGCACAATAAACGTTTTTTCATTTCATTTTCATTTTTCACTATGCAGGCATTTGTAGATAGATAGATAGATTTATAAGATAGATAGGCATTTGTAAGATGTCCAACTGAGTGCAAGTTGAAGAGGAGGGTTAGCAACCCTTGGTCATTCCTCCTTGACGCATGATTTTTGTACGGCGTTGCGGAATAACATCACGATCAAATGCATAGTTTATGATTCTACAATTGACATACAGACAATTATATTTTACCTACATAAATATTATCCATTCTATGACTACGGGACCACCCTGAAATTGCAAAAAAACTAAGCCAGTCAAAAATAATCTTGGAGTTTAGGAAATGCGGGAGATAGTTGTTAATTTCAGACCCCATAGAACCTTCTCGACTTAATGTGCACTTTCTGGGTGTAATATCTTGGATTTCTAATATCAAGAAACGTGTCCTTAGCAGCTGAGAATGGTATATTTATTATTCATACAGCGTTATGTTTATTTTTTTTTATGTTTTATTGTTATCATACCAACTTACGTCTACCTATTTTCTATTATGTAATCTATTCTATTATGTAGTCTAGTCGAAGGAACGGCGACTGCCGATCCGGATCCTATGGTTCAGATCCCACACGCACCACTTTATTTTCGAAGTCATTTGCATAATGCCGCTAATCTAAAAACGGTAAAGGATAATATAGTGAGAAAATGTTCCTAAAATTTTTCGAGGTCATCTGTGTCATCCACCATCTGAAACTACTAAAGGGATTTGGATGAAATTTGGTACATAAATAGATAATGGTCTGGAATTACCTATACGCTACTTTTTATCCCGGGAACTGGAACTCCTAGGCTAAAACCACATGGCGCTGTTAGTTGTAGTAAAATTTAGAAAACTAATATTCCCTCAGAAGCTCTGCATTTTTTTTAATAAAAAATTTCAGCATCTCTCACATGGTCTCGATAACGAGCATGGGTCACTTCATGGCTCTCTGTGCAACTTACATTGTACATAGCTTCATTGGCAGCTTCCATGTATCGGCACCATATGTCATGGTCGACACATTGATTTCTAATGAAGATTAAAAACAGAAATGGGTATGAGACCATATACTTTGTTTTTATTTTAAATACAATTTGTAATTAACTATTTGGGGTGCACCTACGTAGAGTAATGAAATACCAGAGGTTGCTTTAAGAATTTTATTCAACATTATATAAGCCTTTTACACCAAACAATAAGAAGTGCGTGTGCTTAACATCACACCGCAGAAGTGAAAACTAAATAAAAACTATTGATAATTGACAAATAATAATTAGAAATAAAAATTACAGCATATACCTAAATCGAATATAAAACCTAAGCACAGTGACACGACATTGAAGAGCCGGAGATGACTATATTATTCTCGCTCGGGTACGCTTGGCGGTCCTGAGTTCACCCGATCGAGCCTTTCACTTCCGAGCATGACGATCAACCTCATTCACAGCCTACAAAAAAATTATTAGTGATGCGCCAAAAGAAATTACTCTTCAAAAATAAATGCTTCAAATAGACTAGCTTATGAGCTATGAGCTTTTCAGAAAAACACAGATCCTACAATAACTAACATTTTCGAGATTTGTCTATTTTAGGAGTATTTATGGAGGAATTTGATGTGAAAACTTCTAATGCTGTTCATGATGTATTGAAATTGGTGCTGAGAATGGAGTATGCTGGCTCGCAGGTGGTAGGTGCCGGGAAGTTGACCGAACCCAGTGCCGGGAACAACGCAGATACCTGAAAAACGAAAAAAATATTTTTAACCGGCTTTAAGTTTAACTACGAGTACTTTCAGTTAGACTATTTATGTTTCCCTCACAGACACAATTAACCGCCTACCCCGTGTGATTTCTGTAAGCAAAAATCGTACATTTTATGGATGTTATGTAAGTTAATTTGATGGAAGGTAGAAGAAGTTGTCATTGAGCAAAGGCAAATCATTAACTCCGTGCTTTAAATGAAATACAGCGTTTCATAAAAACTTATTGTCATAAAAACAATATCTATTTATAATATCCTAGAGTCTTTATGGAAACAAAACTGATTTTTAATTGCTTCCCAGACTGCTGTAAATTTTGACTCATGCCGTTTTAAAATTAGGACACGAATAACGAAAATAATAAAAAATAATAAAAAATAACGAAAATACGCATACGAATTAGGTATTGAAGATTCATGTATTACACATAGTATGTTTTATTATTTGGATTATTATATTTATTTGTTATTAACACAACCCAGACAGTTACAAACAGACTACGAGTAAGTTAAGCTGTATGAATGGAGATGACAATCTTTGAAATTTAACATTTAAAGTCTTTTAATATATAAAGTTAAATGATGAAGTTAAAACAAAGATAGCCTCGTAGATTGATTGTTGTTGCTAAGCAAGTAGACAATGCCACATTTAGTGATATAGTTACGCTTAGTCTGACGTACAACAAAACTAATAAAATTGGTCAAGTGCGAGTCGGACTCGCCCATGAAGGCTTCCGTAGCAGCAAGTAACATAATAAAAAGTTCTTGTAGTTCGTTGTTACTTTAATCAGTGTTTTAACAATAGTCAATTTATGACGTATTAAAATAAAACTACTTACTAGATCTCATTCAACCAACTTTCGTTGATAGTTTACATGGTAATGTACATCATACACGTTTTTTTAGTTTTGTCATTCTCTTATTTTAGAAGTTACAGGGGGGGGAGGACACACTTTTTATCACTTTGAAGAGTCCCTCGCACAAACTTTTCAGTTTAGAAAAAAAAATGTTTGGAACCTCAAAATCATTTTTGATGACCTATCCATAGATAACCAACGCGTATGCTATTGATAAAAAAATTGAGTTTCATAGTATGGGACACCCCTAAATTTTTTTGTTTTTTTTTTCTATTTTTTTATCAAAATCTTAATGCGGTTCAATAGTATATAGCTCTTATAGTTTCGTAGAAAAGTGGCTGTGACATCCGGACGGACAGACAGACAGACAGACAGACAGATAGACAGACAGACATGACGTATCTATAAGGGTCCCGTATTTTGTAATTTGGCGACGGAACCCTAAAAACGAGCCAATTGCATGTCGGGTGCACTGAAAGAAGTAAAGAAAGAAGAACTGAAAGTTACATCCATATTGTGATACGGAACTGTGCGGTAAAGAATAAGTACACTTTACTGAACATACCAGATAGTAATAAGCGACTAGTTGAAACAAATTATACACTGAAAGCTAGTGCGACATATGTTGGCCTTATCGCTAATTGCATCTTTTCAAAGCAACTTTAGGGTGAAAAAAATAAGTGGAAAGTTAGATGGTTAAATGGTGTGAGCAAAAGACATAAAATATCAATAAATAACATAAACTACATATAATTGAAACGTAGCTAACGTTTCTCTAATACATATTTTATAATAACCAAAATGTATTTACCAAAAATAATGAAAAATACACACTACTTTTTAAACATTAACAATACAAGCAAACAAATCCAAAAATAGTGACAAATAAGTAACACGAAATTTATAGCGAGGATACAGGTTTGATAGATAAGTAATAAATATTGGTGGACAATTCACACACAACACCATCTGAGCCCAAACTAAGCAAAGCGACTATGGCGACCAGCTGATATAATACTATAATAATAGATATAACTGTTTGTCATTTTTTTGAAGGAAACATTTATGGAAATATACTTTTTTCATAATGACTTTACTCACATTTCGAGTATCTAATCTAATTAATGTTACCATTGTTCTCAATGTTCTTATTTCATAAATCTATTAATTGGGTGAGGTGATAAAGGTAATGCTGTTAATGTCTGTGCTGTTAATGGCGATAGGTTGATAGCAATAACTTGGAATTATTGCCAGGACGTGAATAGCTCAATGAGCCACAATAGAAAACAATGGGCTACAAAAGTAAGATGAGAAAATTAATAAGCATATCGAAATGCAGTAAATAAAGGAATGACATTGGCATTGACACTACCAAGGTTATTTTTTATTGACTATGGTGACCAATTGCCTAATTCTTTTTTTCAGTGGTCTCTTTGCAGAAACCGCCTGGGGAAGTACCACGCCTTTGCTAGTTATTCTACCGTCAATCAGTGATGTGCAAGTAACACTACCGTGTATCGGTTTGAAGGGCAATATTTTCAAAAAAATGAGCATGGAGATAAATCATATAGGATATAATCTGACGAGCGCAGTGCAGTATCAGGTAATGCTTTGGACTCTATATGTTCCAATAGTTATTTAACACTGCTGCTATGGCCACGCGTGTTGCTTACCATCAGGCACATATCCTGCTCGTTCTTAAGTTAGCGGGCAGTCCCAGATTTAGGTATTTAGCCTTAAAACCCGGACGAATCCAAGGCAGGCAATTGTCAGAGCATGACCTCGCATCCAAGACTAATGAAAACCAAATCGAATGAAAAATTAAAGGATTACCTGTCTCTTCTAGCAGATTGAGTACATAAAACTCGTCTGGAGAGATGCTCAGTCCCGTTGCAAGGTCCTGCGCTCGCTCCGGGATCTCTATCCGGGGGTATGCCACTATGCCAGCCTGGAATAAGGATTTGATGTTTACTTAATCATTACCTGACGTTAATAGATGTATCCAATTTTAGGACAAACTAGTATCACAGTCTATTAAATCATACAGTGATTTGACGAAGCCGTCCAGGCGGGCAATCGTGCGGGAAGCGCGCTCCTGCATTGCCTACATCACAATGTTAGTATTGTAGGAGCGTGGCTTACATCTTCCGTATGTTTTAATTTTATTTTCGTAATAAGCATTTTTGTTTGCGACAACCCTACCCGTGTCTAGACATCATCGGTGTTTCTCCCAAGATCAAATGCGATGAACTACTGGTAGTATTTCTTGATACTGTGCTAGTATTTTCTAGGCTAAATTAGTTCATGATAGGACAAAGCTAAACAGACTAAGCTATACTACGAGTAGTTCAATGACCGACAAAAGCAACTAGTATCCAATTAATATCATAAATGTCATTGTTTGGATGTTTATAGCTCAATCACGTCGTAACGAATCGAAGTTATATTTGCAACAGAGATTAACAGCTTGGAAGAACACATATCTGCCACTTTTTATCCCGAAAAAAAACAACGGTAACGGGAATTACGCGACGCGCGGTGCTGCTAGTACTAACAAACGTTTAAAAAAAAAATCTAAATATATTGCAAGAAGTTGGTACTTCAAAACTTATTTTTTGAAAGACCAAAAAGTTTACACATACATACTACGTATAGAGTTAGTATATGCGAACTCTTTGTGTAAGGCGTTTTGTAGAGTCCACCTAGAGAAGTACCAAGTAGCACACCTTTTACGACTTCTCTAACGTTTTGTCAACGTTACCAAGTTTATAGACAAAAATTAACGCTCTTCATTTGCATAAAAATCGTTCAAGGAATGACTGAAATGGATTTTATTCTCCATACATTGAAAAGTGTTTCCGCGACGAAGACGCTTGAATCTGTACTACGCTTAGGTACTGTAGATTTTGCGGGTGATCTATTTGGGAGAATGGCGAATGCGGTTCCGTAGCTCGTGGTTCGAATCCTACGCGCACCACTTGACTGTCTTTAGTTTCCGAAGTCATATGTGTAATGCTGCTAACTTAAAAACAGTGAAGGAAAACATCGTGAGCAAACCCACATGTAGATCTTTCGAAGTCGTACAACATCCACCAAACGCACTGGACCAGCATGATTATGGCCTTGACTCTCTCCTTGCGGAGAAAGGCCTCGACTCCCTAGCAATGGGAACACTTAGTAGGCTGCTTATGCTTGCCGTAACTACCTATTTTTCGGATGCGAGGATTGGGAACCTTTACGTGGTGCACCCTGAGCATCACACAACAACTTGCCGGGGTTGCTGGCTCGGTGGCATCTTCTAGTTTGATGACTAATCCCGGTCGGGGAGAGAGCTTCTACTCGCGTTCCTCGCCCTTTTGAGCAGTGCGTATAGAGGCTGGGGAAAGGGGCTGGAAATCTTAAGAAAGTTACTTCGGTTCATCGATTAAGCCTTTGGCTTTTTGGCAGTTACCTGTGGCTGAAGCCACGGTCTTTTTTTTGCAGACTTTTTTTGTAGGCTTTACATTACAGCCTACTGTAAAGCCTCTGTGTGCCACAAAATAAGTTTTCAGTTCAAAAATAAAAGGTATACTTATCCTTACATCAATGGTATTGCAAGAAAAGCCAGGTACAGCGTTGAAGGCTCGACTCGCGGCCGCAGTCCTGGCAGTGAAGCGACGACGAATCACCTCTACTTCTCGGGCGAACTGTTCGTATGACTCGTCTCCTTCTACTGGTGGCTTCACCTGATCATCATAATCAATGAATAAATAATGGAAGATATTAATGATAGACGTACGAAACATTTTTTTTATATCTATATCTATACTAATATTATAAAGCTGAAGAGTTTGTTTGTTTGTTTGAACGCTAGGATCTCGGGAAGTACTGGTCCGAATTGAGAGATTCTTTTTCTATTGGATAGTCCATTTATCGAGGAAGGCTTTAGGCTATAGAAAATAACTCTACTATTAATTGAAGCGGAGCATGAAACAAGAATGTAACAAAATCGGGAAAAAATATTCCCCTTTTGAGAGTTTTCGTACGTTTCGTGCTTTGACATGACACATGACAGCATGTGTCAAAGATTGCGTCATTGAATTTCAGTAATCTGTGCATTGAATACCTATAAACCTTTGCTAACTTTTTTTTCTAAATCTGAGTTGGTACGACCAATTTCCGACAGGTGGTGTAGCAGGTAGCTGAAGAGGTTTTTTGTTTGAAATCGATATTCTCAGGAATGAGTGAACCGATTTCAGTCATTCTTTCACCATTGGATTTGTACGGGATCCCGATGAGTGCTATATAATATACCACGGGCGAAGCCGGGGCGGGCATCTAGTATAGTATAGAGGTATAGAGTGCCTGATGATAACCCACACCCACCCACACTGCCACAGCGCAGTGCCACGCAGCTATTGAAACATAAAGATTCCAAATAATTATCTAGCACTGCACTGAGCTCGTCACCCAAAAATGTAAGGTTTAATATCTTAGATTTTTGGCTCTAAACCCTGTATCTGGAAACATTTCACTTCAAACCGGAACACAGTGACATGTGTGAGATCATCAACTTAAATATTTTAAAGCATACAAATCCAGTGTCATGGTGTTTATTCCTAGTGAACTCTAAACTAGTAATTTATATGTACTTATAATTTGGTCCAATTTGATAGATAGGATAGTTTTTATTTCGATTAATAGTTCTTACATACATAACAATGTCCGAGCGAAGGCGGTACGGGTTGCATAGGGATAAAAAACCAGTGGCACAGCTGAATGAAGTGAAACTTATTAAAATTAATTTATTAATATTTATTTTTACAAACAAAATTAATTATACTTAAAATCCTAAAATCAAACAGTACTGACATTACAAAATATAGCTACAGGTATAATATAATATGGCACAGTAATTTTATGAAAACCGTCAGATTATAATCTAACTACCTAATCGTGAGATTACACACTAACAAAAACTGCGAGATTTTAATCTCACGATTTAGATTATAATCTGACGTTGTTGACAATTTTACGATGACATATTGTATACTACAATTTGTGTACGTCATTCGTTTTATTCAATGGATTGTTTTTTTATTGTAGCACATATTGTACATACATCTTTTAAAACATAGTAAATTAAAATCAAAATCATCATCAAATAAATTAAAGTAAACTCATAACCTAATATAATATTACAAACGCGAAAGCAAGTTTGTTTGTTACGATTTCACAAGAAAACTACTAAACCTATCGTCATCAAACTTTGTACACAATATACTAAGCGGGTAAAACCGCTGTAATGATATTAATGTTTGGATGTTTGAATCATTGTTGTTCAATCACGTCGCAACCTTTTTTTTAACTTTTATAGGTTTACACTTGACCGCCATCTCGTCTGATGTTAAGCGACGATACGGTCTACGATGGAGCGTGTTTACCTAGAAGAAACCGATTCACACTCGATTTGAAGACACCAAGATTATAACTATCGGGAAAAAACTCACTCAGGCAACTCATTTCACAGCCTAGACGTTCTTATCACAAACGTAGAGTCAAACCTCTTCGTCCGTGTCTTTGGAATATCCAACATGAAACGGTGCCGCTTCTTCGAGTTACGAGAAGTACGATAGAAGAAAAGGCAAGGTGGTATAAGATCCTGCAGATCAGTTGCACTCTCCGAAGTGTATCCAATAACCTGGTCTGGTTAAAATTTTAATAATTGTCTGTTCAAGATTTAAAAAGAGATTATAGAGAATAGAGGTAGTCTGAAAAAACACATAGGCTGCTTTTTCTCCCAGGAAATTAACGGGAACTACGCGAGTAAAACCACGGGGCGCAGCTATTTCTAGCTAGTCATGATTTCGCTTACCACACAGTCCATAGCGCACTGCCCCAACACACTAGGGCACTGCATCACTCCACACATGGTATGGAACGCACTCCGCACCATCGGATGTAGTCTCACCAGCTCCCCGTACCCAGATCTCAGTCCAGACTCCGACGCCCAGCCCTTGGACGCCGTGAAGAAACTTGCTAGCTCCATTTCGGAGTACGGGGGACCCATCTCGTGCATTACCTGGTGAAAAATGTATTTGTATAATTTTTTTTTTAATTTTGAACTGAAGACTTCTTTGGTCGCACGAGCTCTTTTTGGCGGGGATTTTTTTTTCAGATTTTTCAATACATTGCATTTTCAAGATGTGATACTGTCTTCTTCCGATTTCACAATCCTGTCGTAGGTTTATTAACCCTCTTGTTCATAAGTATTTTTGGAAGTGTGGATGTAAGAGTTCGATCAGATTTTATTTGAAAAGAAAATACAGTTAGGAAACCGGCGTGTTCCAAATTATCTTTCGAGAAAATGTATCATCCACCTCTTTGCCATAATTGTGGATTCTGGCCTTTAATCTCTCGTTGTAAGGGACGGTCGCGACTTGTGACCTGCTTATCCTTTACCGCAGGGTATGGTGGCAATGTGATACTTAGTCGTATCAAGTAAACATTAAATTAAAAATACCCAACGCATTGTTTAAATTATTGGCCACAAGTATAATTCCAAGTAAAGCCATTATGCGTCTAAGATTCATCCGCAGCTAACAAAGAAGTGGCTTTGAAACAGTTGGTACTATTTTGATGATATCTAAGAACACAAGGAGATCACTAAACGATCCCACTGCTGGGACTCGGGACTTTCTCTAAAAGAAGAGAGAGTCAAGGCCAAAATCTACTACGCTGTCCCGGTGCGGGTTGGTGATGCTGGTGGTTAGCTCAGAATACTACCGGCTGATTGACCTATCAAACAAAAAAAAACTAAAATAACATCTGTTTATCCGTTTGGGAGTAAGTCACTCGTGAAACTTATAGCACTCCGTTGTTTATGCGTCGGGGGTTAAAAAAAAGACGAAAGTAAAAGCCATACCATAGCTATACTTTAGAACTGCGCTGATAAACTTTTTTTTAACATAAATTTCCACTTTACCTTTTTAAATGATAAAAACGGTTTGGTAACGACGTTTTTTTTGATGAACTTCATCCGCAAGAATGAACAAATGGTGCTCATAAGCAAAACGTATGATTTCTTCGATATTTTCACGCGATAAAATCTGAAACAAAAATCGTGTTAGTCTGATTGTCGGTGGAAATCTTTTTTTTTTCTGCTTTAACTCCTAATACTAATATGTAACAAAACGAGTGGCCGCTAACCCCATCCCACTTATCACTGTTTTAATTAAAATTTGTTTAAGTAATCCTACACTATAAATAAGTTTAAATATGGCCAGAGAAATTATTCACAAAACTATCTAGAAATCACAAAATAACGCCAGCATTTTTGTCACGCGTCGCGTCGACGCGCCCAGAAATATTTTTAAAAATAGTGCTTCCGAGGTTTATTTGACATGGTAATATCTTCAATAATTTAACACAGGTTGTATAAATATCGATAGGAGCGTGCAAAAATAACAAAACCACAAATACTTAAAGGTCACATAATATGTATGTCAAATAGAACACAAAAAACCACTTCATAATAATTTACCTGCCCGGTGGGATTCCCAGGATTGATAACCACAATTGCCCTGACATTGCTATGAAAACCAGCTTCATTATAGCATCTCTTCAATTCCTGAACCCGTATTGCCCAGTTCACTTCTTCATCGAGGTAATAGTACGCAGCATGGATTCCCAGTTCTGATAGAGCAGCGGAGAACAGAGGGTATTGGGGGCATGAGATCATTACAGCTGAAATTACAAAGTGTGGTTGGAGAACACAATTTCGGTATTCGGTTTCGCTAATGTCTTTTGCAAGGCTATGTGAATTGACAGAATACTTGATAAGATAAAACTACGAGTGGAACAAACCAGCAAATGAGATTTCAGATAGAATATTGGTTAAGTGACGGTAAGATTTGCAATTATTTTTTTATAATACAAAGTGATATGAGAGTGATACGAGCGAACAGAGCCGAGTGGGACGTAGTTGTTTTCCGCAGCAAAGTTCAAATTATTCCTTAGCAATATATGTACTGTGCTTATCACCCTAAAATATAAGATGATTAATCTGTACCATGTAATTTATTTGAAATATTACTCTTTAAACGGGAGTACAATAATATTTGCAAATAACTGATTGGCGGTGCAACTAGTAAAGATTGAAGACTGTGGACACTATAAATAATCCTACGACAATAAAGAATACTGTGACATCAATTAGATATCCCTGATGTTCTATGCGAAAAATCAGTTAATTTATTCATTCATTTAATGTAAGTTTGTTTTGATTATGTATTTATAGTTCAGAATAAGCATGTAAATAAATATTCCCACTGCTCGAAACTCAGGGCTTTCTCTCGCAAGGAGTGATTCAAGGGTACAAACCACGACGCTAGAGCGTCGAAACATGACTTCGAAAATAGCTAGGGGCATGTCAATTTCCGCTAAATATTTTCCATCTCCATTTTTAAGTTAACGGCATTACGTAGGTACATGACTTCGAAAGACAGTGGTACGCGTGGTATTCAAACCAAGATAGATCAGCAGCTACCGTTCTCCCTTCCAGGTATTTGATACAATGAAATTACTTACACGATGGTTTCCCATCCACATCTGCCGCAAACAATTTCAGAACAGATTGGACAATGTCAGACGCTCCAGAGCCCATGTAAATATCATCTGGGAAGGATGGTACTCCATCCCGTCTCGTGATGAATTCCGCTATGTGTCGACGGACAATTTGGAGACCAGCGAACGGGGAGTATGCTCCTACTGACTGCTGCCTGTAATAGTAATATTATATTATATGACATAACGCATAAATAACCTCAATGCTCATATGTTTCCACTGCTAAGAATAAGTTTCACTGTTAAGAATAAGTTTAGGTTTTTTCTACAGGGCGAAAGTCAAAGAAACATCTCTCCCAAACGTTCGTTGGTGGGTAGCTGATACTCGTAATTATTATAACTTGTATCGAAAATAATGTCCAAGAGTAAATAATGTGCTGGTATAAGTGTTGGACATGATAACTGAGATAGTCATTCTCAATCCAACAATTTTACTAATATTATAAATGCTAATGTTTTAGATTTTTTTCTCAATCACATCGAAACATCTGAACGGATCGGGATCGTTGCCCGAGTGGGGTTTCCCCGATTTTTCCCGATTCCCGATCTTCGTGTCTTCAAATCGAGAGTGAATCGGTTTCTTCTAGGTAAACACGCTCCATCGTAGACCGCATCGTCGCTTAACATTAGGCGAGATGGCGGTCAAGTGTAAACCGATAAAATTTAAAAAATCGGGTTGAAATTTGAAAATACGAGTAGAATCGTTAGATTAGGGTTTAGATTAGCACATATATAGACTTTTAATCACGGAAAAGTAAAAGAAACGGGAGCTAAGCAGGGGAAACCGCGTGACGGACGCTACATGTGTTTTTTTTTAATCAGATATACTATAATGGAAATAAATACATTCATACAAAAACTAGGTTACTATTAACGTAATCGGAAACTAGGTTACATTCAGAAGTGGTACGACTCTTGACAGAGTCCGCCTGGGGAAGTACCACACCTTTGCCCACAGAACATAATAATAAATATCACTGTTCTGTGCCTTTGCCAGTTATTCAACCGCCAAGCAGTAATGTGCAATCATTACTGTGTTCCGGTTTGAAGGGCAATGTTTCCAGAGAAATTACCATTAAATGCAAAAGCAAAGGCAAGAAAGGCCTTAATGGGTTCGTAATTACAACTTCACAAGCCTGACTGAAGTCGCTCGCTTAATTACCGAAACTGAACCAATTCAGTCCCTTCATCGAGTGATTGATTCTCATTTAACGCGTTTTTGTCCGAATTCATCAACCCATACTTTAAAGCTTTAAACAGTTACACTTATAGCTTGGTGGCTTAGTAGTGAATATGTCTGATTTAATTACTGTCAGATCATAGATTCAAGTCCCATCTACACCTCTGAGTACTTTTCCAAATGTGTTTGTAGGTACAATTTTGTCATCATGCATTTCAATTGCACTTTCCCCGATATGTAGGGAATTTAGGCAAAGAAACGAAACATCATATACCTCTGGGTGACGAGCGTAGTACAGCGCTAAGTAACAGGACAACAGTATACAACAGTAAGTAAGTACAGCCTAAAAATAGTAGCACAGAACACTTTCTCGCTCCTGATGAAGCACTTTGTGCATATTGCTCTCAGTGGAAACAAGAGGGACTGCGAATTTATGTGTTTCTAAAATTTAATTTAAATATAATTTGTATTTTTCCTTTTTAATTTTGACATAATATGTTTAATTGTGTAATTTTAATTTAATTTTAATATGGTATAAAATAATCGAAATAATTATAATAGAATTAAAGTAATGGAAATGATATTATTGTATGTGTTAATGGATCTGAGATATCTGAAATAAAAAGATTTTGATTTTGATTAAGTAGACTAGCGCTCTTCATGTTCCAATAGCTGTGTGTCACTATGCTAATAATAGCACAGTAATAACAGCCTATAGGGGCAGCCGTATTTCTCACCATCAAGCATAATTATGTCCCGCTCGTCTAGTAGCTCTACACTATAAATAAATCACTTACTTGCAATCGTCCAACAACTCTTGAGCTCTGTGTTTAACATCTTTGGGAAAGTTTGCGGACTCCAATAATGAAGGATTTGTAACTGCTGCCAACACCTAAAACAAAAATAAATAGATCTAAAGTAGCCGTTTGCAAAGAAAAGTAGCAAATATTGACAACAAGAACAAAATTAAAAATGTTGATTAACCCCCGACTACCTCGGATCTCGGATTATCTGTATAACATTCTACTAGTCAAGCCCTTTCATTTGATACCCATATTAAGGGAGTTGTGAAAAAGTAAATTTATTTCGTTATTTTGTGGTAGCGGCCATCTTGGATTTAAATTTGTCATAGTACAAAGTACTCTACTAAGTCAAGCCTTTTCATTTGATACCCATATTGAGGTAGTAGTGAAAAAAATAATACAATTCGGCATTTTGTGGTGGCGGCCACCTTGGATTTGAAATTTGGTATAGTGTATAGTTTTCTACTAGTCAAGCCCTTTCATTTGATACCCATATTGAGGTAGGTTGTGAAGAAATATGTTGTCCGCCATTTTGTGGAGGCGGCCATTTTGAATCGATATTAACCAAACATAGCTAAGAACATCCGCACGGATATTACCCTTCAAATAAAAAAACCGCATCGTAATCGGTCCATCCGTTTGAGCTCTACAGTGCCACAGACAGACAGACAGACAGACATCGACGTCAAACTTATAACACCCCTTTTTTGGTCGGGGGTTAAAATTAGCTGCTAAAGGTATATACATATAATTACACAGTACCAGTATGAGACATACAAGAATCATACTAATATTATAAATCACAAAGTTTGGAAGTTTGTTCTTCAATCACGTATAAACATCTGAACCCACCAGGTTGAAATCCGGAACAAAGACTACTCTTTATCGAAAGAACCTAATGGGAATTCCAACACGAGTGAAGCCCCGGGATGCTTCTAGTACGACTAGCATGTAGTACGTACCCCCTGCATACATAATTTCATGAAAAACGATGAGCCGTTTCCAAGATTCAAATTCTATATACTTGTATACATGGTATATACAAGAATTGCTCGTTTAAAGATATAGGATATAGTGCTATTACGCATGTTGGTAACGCAAATGCACAGGAATTAAATTAGTGATTTAATAAAATTGGCAGTCATAGGGACTGCTGATAGAAGTGAAAACTAATAACTCATAATTTGATTTGATGCACACTTTGGAAATTACGCGTGTGAAACCGGAGGGCGTATCCATGACCATGGCCATCTAAATTATCCGAGTTTACCCGAAGATTTCTTTCATTTACGAACGTGACGTTTGAGCTCAATTCACACCTCACGGAAAATCTGTCATGATGACATGATGCGCCAAAAGAAGTCAAACTTCGAAAACCCACTGACCTGTCTGATGAAGGTAATAGGTTTCTGACCCTGTGCCTGAGCGTCGGCTATCGTAGCATATACTACTCGATTGAATGGCTTCGGAACACCCTGAAAAAACGACAACAAATTAATTCACAGATTATATATATACTAGGGGTCCGCCCCGGCTTTGCCCGTGGAACATTTATAGCATATTGGGACTCAGGGATCACGTAGATATCCAACAATGAACTATTTTTTTTATCGGTCCATTAGTTCCTGAGATTAGCGCGTTTTACTGTCGAGCAACTTGGCTAAAATTTTCGGAAGCAAGAAGCCCAACTCTCACGTACGGGGCTCTCTTCCAGGCCGGGATTAGCCTTCACACAACAAGATGCCACCATGCATCCCTGACAAGTTGTAGTGTGATACCACGTCCACCACGTGGTGGTTCCCGAGCCCCTACACACTTTAGTAGTACTCGTAGTAGGACTATTTGCAGAGTCCGCTTGGGGAAGTACCACACCTTTGCCAGTTATTCTTCCGCCAAGCAGTAGTATGCAAACATTACTGTGTTCCGGTTTGTAGGCAATATTTCCAGTGAAATTACAGGGCAATGAGATAAAACATCTCATATTTCTGGGTAACGAGCGCAGGGTAGTGTTACATAATGATTTGAACTCAAATTCCAATAACTGCGTATCCCTGTGCTGTTGTGGACAGGCATGTTGCTTACCATCAGGCACATGACCTGCTCGTCTCGTCACTCTGCTATAAAAAACACCCGTAATCGGGTGACTTCATTGTATATTATCCCCTTCAATCAGCCTCATTTCTCCTGCATCTTGTCGGCAATGTAGCGCACATATAATTATTACAATTATTTTTAGTATTTTACATCTTGTTAATTATTTTGTTCTATTGTATCATGTTATTTCACTAATTTCTTATGAGATTCAGTCGTTTTTTTTACTTTATGTTTTCCATACCGAAAGGTAGTGTATGAAAAATTACATTTCGTAATCATTTCATCTAGTAATGTACCTACTCATGCTCCGTAAATGAATTTTAATTTACTTTATAATTTTGTAGTGGTAGGACTCTTGGCAGAGTCCGCCTGGGGAAGTACCACACCTTTGCCAGTTATTCTGCCGCCAAGCAGTAATGTGCAAACATTACTGTGTTCCGGTTTGAAGGGCAATGTTTCCAGAGAAATTACAGGGCTTAGAGACATAACATCTTAGATCTCTGGGTGACGAGCGCAGTGCAGTGCTAGGTAATGATTTGGACTTTTCATGTTCCAATAGCTACGTGTCACTGTGCTGTTATATGGCAGACATGTTGCTTACCATCAGGCACATGTCCTGCTCGTCTCGTCACTCTTTATTTAAATTAAATTAATTATACTTATATATGCATACACCTTGTAGGTACAGACGTACCTACATACATACAAATACTGCTACACACATTACCCTTCTTTTTGTAGCACAGTCGGGGAAATAAGCTCCCAATATCAATATTTTGGTAGTAAGAGTACTTTTGGGGTACCGCCGAGGCCGAGGGAGCCATTCTCCAAACGACAACTTTTTTGTCTCTTATTCAACGTTTGATATTGTATTGGATGTGTTATCTTTACAGGATATGGTAAATTATTTACCGTATTGTGAAATTCTAACATGAAACATAATAATGTTCAAATTGTTGTATGTTATGTTAATCAGTTTCTCGGCTAAACTTGAATTTGCATGATGTAATATAATTATTACTTTTTTAATTATTGTGACATTGTGCACCCTATTAGGTAATTAATGTTTTTACTTCTTCAATATATTGGTATAAGTACACAATGTTGGCGGAGTGAATAAATAAATAAAAATTGGCTTACACTTTAAATTACATAGGTACTAATATTGAAATAACATTTTCGCAAAATATCAATAAAAACTTTTCAAAATGTTTAATTCTACCCAAAGTCATTTGAACATTATGATGTTTAATAAATATATCATATTTATCATAAAAGTAAAACATATATCATATTTATACTATTGAATATATAGAAATATCCATATAATTTTAGATTATACTACAGATAAATGACAAATAAAATAATTATATTTTACATACAAATTGAATTTTTGCACTTTTACCTATTTTTATGTGTATCATAAATTTTCAAAATTCAAATTAAATTTTTAGATTCACAATAGATTGTTCAATATAAATGATAATTTAAAAAAATGGAAAATAAATTCTGATCTGCACTCATTAATTGCCCCGAGGCCTACAGACCGCTAAATCCGTCTCTGGATGTAAAAGGTGAAGTGAAATTTAGATGGTTTGTGTGAAAAAGGACATCACTTGGCCATCATAGCATTTAATTACTAATAAAAATAGCAAGACTAAAGAATTTCGCTACTAGAAATCTTATTTACAGCTTGCAGGTACTATAATAGGATACCCTTGACGTAAAACGACGAAAATAATTTGTCCCACAAGAGCTGTAAGAACAATTTGTAAGAATATTATAACAAAACATTTCCCCAGTGGAATATAATCTTTTCCTGTTTTAGGAGACGCGGAGGCACCATCTAATGCTCTCATCGATCCAGATCATGTTATCTAGGTCAAGGGCAGTGCTGCCAACCTGATGAAAGTACAAAGCAGTAGTCCATAAATAAGCGAATACTTTTTTACTTTTTTAATTTTTGTAGTGATAGGACTCTTGGCAGAGTCCGCCTGGGGAAGTACCACACCTTTGCCAGTTATTCTACCGCCAAGCAGTAATGTGCAAACATTACTGTGTTCCGGTTTGAAGGGCAATGTTTCCAGAGAAATTACAGGGCTTAGAGATATAAGATCTTAGATCTCTGGGTGACGAGCGCAGTGCAGTGCTAGGTAATGATTTGGACTCTTCATGTTCCAATAGCTGCGTGTCACTGTGCTGTTATGTGTCAGGCATGTTGCTTACCATCAGGCACATGTCCTGATCGTCTCGTCACTCTTTATTTAAAAAAAAAAAAAAAATACTTAGAATACCTTTTTTTAAATCCCAACGATTTTAAGTATGTCGTATTTATTACACACGTATCATTGCTGGTAGAACACTCATGGGTCTAAGGTTTCTATCATAATCAACAAAAGAGCCAATAACTTTGAAACAGCTGAACATTTTGATGAAACTTGGCTTATAGCACTCGCGATTTCCTACAATTCACCTATTAAACACCCTGTTACCCTTTCAGGAGCAACAGACAAACACACATACGCACACTTTAAACTTATAACAACCCGTCGTCATTGCGTCTTCGTTTAAAACTTGAGTAAAAGAAAAATGTTATGCGGTTCGGCTTAGATTTAAAAAAAAAAATCTGGTTGCCTGTAAAGTCGGTTTTACGGGCGAAGATTTTACGTGACAACGTCTTTTTCTCGGTAGAATATTTATTGATATGAATATAATTAAATTGCACAATAGGAACAAGGAATTGAATGAAAATAAGAATTGCACAAATTTTAACTATAGAAATATATTTTGTTTACTAAAACATTGTACATGTAAACTTAAACTTAACTAATTCCTATTTGAGTGATTTTGTTGAGGATAGGACGATGATAGGAGAAATATGAAATGAAAGGAAGTGTTTCTGCTGTAATGTGTCTTGCGAAAGTCAAGTCGATAGTTGTTCCTTTTAACGTAGTTGACTTAGAAACGTTTGATACGCAATCAAGATTATACGTATTTTTCATGAAATTAAGAAATTAATCAATCAATCATAGTTTACGATAATGAAATATCAGTGTACAATTATTTACCTTTATTGTTGTAGTTGTTGTAAATGACGAATCTAAGCACTCCACATTTTCACTACAGACACAGCTGACGATACTTTAACCACACGTGTGAACTTGTATTATGACGCTTTCTTGTTTTTCCAACGCCAAGAACGTTCGAGAAAGACAAAGACAGAGACACAAGCATGCGCCGATTCAATGCGCCTAATTCTCTAGTGCTGCGCGCGCGGCAGACCGATCATAGTTGAGTGGGAGAGAGACGCAAGGCATTCGGCGGGCCTCTCTCTCGTTCGGTGACTCATTGTAACGTTACCGAGCGTTACACTTTTTCATAAGTGACTCCCAGCCGCAACCTAATTTAAGACGTTGTCACGTCAAAATGTGTGTCCTTAAGAGCGCACGGTAGAAGTAAAAACTAGAATAGATACCTAACTATTGAATAATTGATAATAAGTACATTTAATTTAACATAGCAATAAACCATTTTCGTACAAAAAATTAAACCGACTTCAAAACCACAAATATGGCATTCAAAAGCGAAAAATAAATTAAAATCATTATTATAAGTGCTACTCACTCATCTATTTGAAGACGGTGCCATCGATGTCACTCTTTATTTTAAAAAATCAAAGTGCTTAGGAAGGTATTTTCAGAATTCAGAAAGTGTGAAAAATGAATGATTCGTTAGGAAACTATCAATAAATGACTAATTAACTTCTCCGTTCTAAAAGCAAACTGGCACCAACAATTCTCGATACGAAATAATAATAAGGTTTCCCTGAGTGATTTGTGCCCACGCAAAAAACAAAGTCCAGACCACAAAGGCTCGAGACGAAAACGGTGAACTAATTGCTTTTGTAAAATAACTTTCGAATAATAGTGATAACAAGATAGTAGCGCCTCACTTTGTTTAAAAATGTTGGCATGGTCTCTGAACCTGCAAAATGCTACCAACTCCCGAAGAATTTGACTGAAATCGAGTAGGCGACGCGTCAAGCCGCGTCGTGGGAAGGTTGACAAATTATATTATTAATGCCATTCTAATTTTCTTGATGTTATCTTAACTCAGAACAGCATTATGGAGCTCGAAGACTTGACAGCCGTTGGCGTTTTCTCTCTTGTTAGTTGTGTTTTTCGTGCAATTAATTTTAATGTCGTAATTTTGTAGTGGTACGATTCTTTACATAAATTATTCTACCTGTACATGTATGTGTAGGCAAAATCACGATTTTGCCTAATATTCGACGGCCAAACAGTCATGTACAAACCAATCAATAAAAATAAAGACAAAGTTCTTCATTGATAAATGTACACGTCAATTAATAAAAAATAAAAACAAAAGAAAGCGCATACAATTTGTATACGTTTTCAAAGTTTAAAATAATTACTTCAATTTACTAAAATAATTATCGTACAGAAAACTGTCAATCATTATGCGAGTATAATTATTATGTTTTCATACACTATAATATACTTCATACTTAAGTAATTTTTTTTTTAAATAAATAAACACTTGACTTTTTTTACTTTGTCAATAATTTGTTTTAGTATTTCTTTCTTGTGGTACCTGTTTCTTGTTAATCTACAAAACGTTTTACCAATTTAGGACCACTTACTAAACTCGATAGTCCCGATAGTTGACCAAATTTTTAATTTATATTATTACTAGTAATAAATATTGCGTAGATGCCGATCCCGTTGTGTTCGTGGAATAAAAGAAAGCTTATATGTCATTCCAGGCTATTATTATAAATTTACCTTTGTACCAAATTTCATTCAGATTACTTTAGTGGTAGTTCTAGTTTTTGGTTGAAAAAGATACAAACATCGACACATAAACACAAACTTTCCCATTTACAATATTTATAGGAATCTCTTTATTTTGTGAGAACGATAAAGTGTTTCTATAAATCTACGTGATCATTTTCGGGACAGTATCTGCAGACTCCTTTTGTCTTTTGTGGTAGACCAAAAGCAGGAGTTGTCTTTTGTGGTAGACCAAAAGCAGGAGTTGTCTTTTGTGGTAGACCAAAAGCAGGAGTTGTCTTTTGTGGTAGACCAAAAGCAGGAGTTTCATGACTGTAGAAGCCTTCCGACGTCAAATGTCATGGGTCCCTCCAAATAAATCGGCAAAAAGTTCTACCACCTCAAGAATGCACTTCATGACTGTAAGAAAACCTCGGGTAGTAAATGACCGTCTCAATATTGGAAGCTAAAAAGTTCTTTGTCACCATTAACATTCCCCCAGTCTTGTCTAATTCGTTGTAATTAGAGAGACACAGGACCCTCGTAAACTGACTGGGATGGACGGACGGACAGAGCCGTAAATAAAGGATCACAGACATTTATAGACAACACTTAAATACTTCAGCCACTATTTCTCAATCCTACTCGTACTAATGATATAAATATAAAAGTTTGGATGTCTCGATGTTTATTGCTAAATGACGAGATAAGAACGAACCGAACAGTCTGGAATTGGTAACATAGATAGATCATTATAGTCTGGAATAGTGTTGTGTATTTTTTATTGAGTTTCTTAGGGAATAACAAGCTGTAAGTCTACGCGTACAAAGTTACGAGAACAAAATAACAATATAATCAGAAATAGCATTATTTTATTTTTCTATCTACACACTTTATTCTTTAATCCCTGAGAAAATACCTTACGTGTACCATTTTATGTTTACAATTTATGGAATTTCGCAGTTCCTTAACACTTTAATTATTTATTTTGTGCTGTCTATACAGCGTAATCTATTTCGGAAACGGCTTAAAACTTTCATTGGAAGATGTTATTGTTACCAGAACTCGTTCATACTTAGGTTATATTATCAAAGCAAATAAATTGTTAGGAAATTATCAAACCAATCATATCATGTTTATCGCTCCCATTCACGAAGCTGTCACGAAACGGATATTGACAAAATTTTGACAATGTCACAGCGCACGGCGTTCTTAGAAGATAAAATTGATTGATTGCTTCTTTTGAGACGAATCGCAAAGATAGGTATCAACATCTGCTTTGTTACCTTTGTCATCTCTGCGAGGAGTTTATTTTTAATTTTTATACTTCTATTGGCGCGTAGAAAAAATAATTACGGTAAATTATTATGAAGCGTTTACATCGTCACGAATAAGTGACACCCCTGAAGTTAGCTAGTATTGTAGGTACATTGCCATTGTAACTAACTTAAGGTTAATAATTCTTGCGTTGGAAATATTACCAACCTATTCTACGGCTGAAGTTCGACTTATTAGCAAGATAAGTATTTACTTCTAGCGTGCATACATTCAACACTCACACTTTTTTTATTATAGAGCGACGGGCCAAGCAAGACATGTGGTGATAAACACACGCCTACGTATAATAAATAGCTGCGTGAGCTGAGTGATCATGAACTAAATTGAAATTATAAATCAAAACTCATTTATTTCAGGCTACACCCATAAATACAATTAACAAATAAAATCCATAAAAAGCCAAAAAAAAATTGTAAGTAATCAGTAGGAAGTCAATTGCCACACTAAAATTAAAATGTCAAAATAAATGCAAACAATGCTTGTATAACCTTCTCATAAAAGTAAAATCAAAGTCTCAATCATCACATAAAAATATAAATTAAAATGTCAGAATAATCTCTGTAAACATTGCCCTTCAAAGAAAACCTTCAAACAAACAGAAAATACCTAGTAAAGTTTAGGTAATACTGCTTAGCGGAATAACTGGCAAACGTATGATACTTACCCAGGTGTGCTCTTTGAAGACTTATTAGGTACTAGGGTACGAAACATTTTGAACTGAATTGCGGTGTCTATCCTAACTTGTCTGTGGTAAAGATACATTCCTCGGACCATCGTTACACTACAAAAATATGTAAACGGTTTAGTACTTTACCGTAATAAATATTATAAGGGTTCGTTTAATAACTGAAAGGACGATATTATTTTATTGGAGACTCGTAACTCTGACGCCTATACTTATTGGTTGTTGAATTCTCATTCAAGCTTCCCGGGGGACTTCAGAAACGCTGGCCGTTTTATTAGCTAGCTTGTACTAGCTGCGCCCCGCCGTGTGGTACGCGGCTTTCCTAAACTATTAGTAAGGATTTTACCTCCTAAAGGTTAAAATTAGAAACTGAGAATTTTATTTTTAAATAGAAAGCCTTAAAGAGTTTGTTACATATACTACGTATAGAGTTAGAACAAACGCTTTACACCGAAAGCACGGGTCTGATCGTTCTTGTCTTGTCGCTTTTGTGGAAGTATCATATTTTTGTTGCGCCACATCGCTACATCGCCATAGCTAAAATGCACCTCAACTGCTTACGATTGGTACCTACAAAGGAACCGTGTGGAAAAACCTGATCTATTTACTCATTCTTTATCTAAGGGAAGCCTACTTAACTTGGGTTGATGCTCGACAGCGTAAGACACACCAGAAGAAGAAAGCGTTTAACAGGGCTACTAAGGCATGCAAAAAGGTTCTTCTTAGGGTTTTCGGAGTCTGAGTAATTATCACAACCAAAGAATTTACATGATGAGGGGTATAAAAGCAAAAAACGCCACTGTTGTTTATTTGGTCAAAATCAAACAACAAATGCCATCTTGTAGATTTTTTTAAAACGAGTGTTGTCGTTACTTTTGTTTATTTTCAATGTTGACACTGTCCCAAAGAAAAATACGTTTAAAGATCGCAGTAAGATTCAAAACCGACAACCTCCTATGGTATACTGGATTCAAGAGCGCCACTGTCCTATTCGACCAATCAACGAGCTCCACTCCCACGCCGGCAATATGGTAACGCGACCTTGGCAAATGCGACCTAGGAAGGTGCAAAATTGCCACTGTCCAGTACTTTAGATTCAAATATGCCATTGTCATAGCGTTCAATGATAAAAATCACAATATTTTTTTATAATTAAACCTAAATGTGTTACATAACGCAAAAAAATTTAAACATTGAATTATAAAACACACATTATAGGGCAAATTTCACATGTTAAAAGTAAAATCATATTTTCGGCATTTTGATAACTCTAAGAAACTTGGACAGTGGCGCATTTGCTTTCGTACCCCTCACATCTACTACGTAAATTAATTTTATAGCAGCATGATATGCCGCGACAAAAGTATGACACTTCCACAAGAGCAACAAGGCAAGAAAAAAAGAAGCAAAAGGCAAGAGAAATTATTGGGAAATAAGTTTGACATATATTTTCTCATCTGTGCCTATATGTCTGGATTAGGAGCACAATCCAGTTCTGGGCAGTGATTTGGACTCTTCATGTTCTGTGCTTTCATGGGCATGTGTGTTCATCAGATACCTACATATGATTTTAACAACATGTATGTTGCCTATTATCACGAACATAGTGTTCACTGTATATTTAAAAAAATAACATTTGGTACAAACGTTTTACGCATGCGACGTTACAAAGTTTTAGTTGTATGCTATGTACCTACAAGAGTTAAGTTTCAAAGCTCGTACAAAGACTGCCTGGGGCAAAATTTGTTACCTAACTTACAAACTCTAGGTACTCGCAACTTGAAGAGGTCTATGTTTGCTCTACTGAAATCAACATACCAAGTTTAGAGCTACGGGTGATGAGCGCAGTACAGGCAAGTAGTAAATTTAACTCTTCATGTTCAAATATATCTGCGTTGGACTGCGCTGTTATTGGCACGCGAGAATTAGGCTGTAAGATGTTTGGACGTTGGTTTAATCACGTCGAAACGCCTGAACCTATCGGGTTGAAATTCGGAATACAGATAGTTTATAGTTTGGAATAACGCATATGCTATTTATTCATCGCGGGATAAGAACGGGAATGGGAACTACCCAGGTGAAAACGCGGCTCGCTGCTAGTGTATCAAAATAATATGATAATATGGGATGCCGATGCTGTCTGTCATTAGATTTAGATTGGATTGAACTGCTTACAAGAACAAAATTAAAAATTTTGATTAACCCCCGACTACCTCAGATTTGTTATCTGTACAACATTCTACTAGTCAAGCCCTTTCATTTGATACCTATATTAAGGGAGTTGTGAAAAAAGAAATGTATTTCGCCATTTTCTACTAGTTAAGCTCTTTTGTTTGATACCCATATTGAGGCAGTAGTGAAAAAAATAATGTAATTCGCCATTTTATGGTGGCGGCCATCTTGGATTTAAAATTTGTTATAGTGTATAGTATTCTACTAGTCAAGCCCTTTCATTTGATACCCATATTGAGGTAGGTTGTGAAGATATATTTTGTCCGCCATTTTGTGGCGGCGGCCATCTTGAATCGATATTAACCAAACATAGCTAAGAACATCCGCTCTACGGTGCCACAGACAGACAGACATAGACGTCAAACTTATAACACCCCTTTTTTTGGTCGGGGTTTAAAAAGGACTTATAAAAAAATACCATTATATTAAAACAGTTACATCAGCGAAAATAAATTACATAATAAAATAAGTAGTCAAAGTATGTTTTAGTAATAGTAATACATATTTCAAATGTCTGCCTTATCAACTTTTGGTGGTAGTTTCTGCGGCTACCATGGTTGTCACGGGTAACGGCGAACAAGAGTTCGATTCCGAAGAGGAGCCCGAGAAACGGCTACCACATCCAAGGAAGGCAGCAGGCGCGCATATTACCCACTCCCGCACTTCTACCGCCTAAGTAAATCAGCTTCCACTTTGCTATTGCGGTCTCTATCTAGGTTAGCCTTATTTTTAATGTAGAATATTATGTTTTAATTTAATGTAGAAAACTACGTACAGATTAGGATGATAGAAGATAGAAATATACAAAGGTACATTATATGCACATGCCTGTCTTGGTATTCAAGACAGTAGACAATAAAATAGTTTTACATTCGAAATGTCAACTCGACAGCGTCGTTTAGGGCGGTATTTGATGCAGTGAACCGAGAGGGTCCTACTGCGCAAACATGAACAAATTCCGCCATTCCGAACAAATTGTGCTTGTTTTTCTATGTCACAATGCGAAAAAGGTATTTTTATTAGTTACAGTTTCAGACAAATGCAGATTCAAATATATTATGTTGTATGTAACTGACAAATAGGCATTTTGAGTAAAAAAAACAATTATTCAATCAGTTACATTATTAAAAAATATTTTAGACGTATTTTTTTTTGTTTCACATAAAAAAATACGAAGGTATAGCGTTTAGAAGTTTCCAGTAACGTCACTTCGTTGTACGATTTTTACAAAGTCGTGACGTCACAACCCCCGGGAACAAGTAGTGACGTCAATCTCCGTAAGTTTCATTATCTATATCTTTGTCGTTTATTAATAATTTTATGAAACAGAAAATGCGAGTCCCGTATTCTTCCATAGTATACCTGACGGGCTAATTAGGTAGAATGTTTTATTTTCAACCCAGTCATGATTTTAATTATTGTAATCATCATTCAATAAAATGCATGTTATATATAACGATAAATAAGGTTAGGTTAGTTTTTATAATCTCACGTTGTCAGACTATTAAATGTCTATTTTTACAATTAACAAGTAATACACAACAAGTAAAATCAAGGTAACATACACATTACACAATGAAGTAACAAACAATAGTTACCGCCGATTACATAATTACATATTTGTAGAGTATATATTTAACGAATATTATTTACATATTTGACTGGTCTCGTGGCTTAGTGGATAGTAACTCTGCCTGCGAAGCCTAGGATCGTGGATTCGATTCTCAACCAGTGCAAATTTTGTGTGATGAATTCAAATATTTGTACTGTGTCTGGATGTTTCTATGTATAATAAGTATGTATTTAAAACTATATACGTATTATATCAGCTATCTGGCCGCCATAATACAAGCTTTGCTTAGTTTGGGGTCAGATGGTGTTGTGTGTGAATTGTCCACCAATATTTATTTATTTATTATTGTTTGCTCAAAGATCAGACCGGCTGGTCTCAGGCGTTAAACCTGCCGGTCTGATCTTTGAGCAAACTACTTTCTGCCATGCTTTGATTTGTGTTGTCATCGGTCAATTTGATAACGCCGATGAAAGCAGACAACTAGATCTGCTTCATACAGTTCATACGCTTCATACGGAGTCTATTGCCTAACTAAAAAGGTAACTAAAGGCTTTGCATGGTCCTTCATTACCTATCTTCGATTGGAATTAAAATGAGAGCTAAACTTTAGATGCGTTAGTTAAGCGGTAGAGAAGCAGTATTCCTCTCGTGAGCCTTGATTGAATGTTTAGATTAGGTAGGTAAAGTAAGTATACCTTAGATAAGCCGCACTAATTAAGTACTTACGGTGATCAAACGCATACGAGATAACGATGAACGATAATCTATATTATGATCTCTAAAGACGATAACACTTCATTTTTTTTAACTGTATTTTAGGCTTATTCTTGATCGCCATCTCGCCTGATGTTAAGGAACGATACTGTCTACGATGGAAATGATTTGCTCAATAGAAACTGATTCACTAACAATTTGATGACACCAAAATCATAACCACCGTGAAACTAAGATAAGATAGATAAACTCTTTATTGCACTTCAATTACAAAGAAAAATAACAATAATACAGAAAAAAAACATATAACATAGTAGCAAGTAGTTAAGGCAATGCATCCAACATTTTCTAGAACTCTCGTTTTGAACACTCGTCTAAAAAACAACATTACCACAATTCCCGTCCCCGTAGGCGCCTATTTACGAAATTTCGCGGCAATATGTGAGATTTATCCTTGTGTTTGTTACGCTACTCCTTTACAACTCGCCTGCATTAGTCATGGAGTTTCAAGGCCGGAGGGGAGAATGGAGATTACAGCTTGAAGGAAAACATCTCATTTGATATGCTGCTTTCCAACTTCAACTAACTACTCTTCTTTATATCGTGCATTTTGATTATTAAGATTGCGGGCAAAAATTATGGTAACTAGCTGTGCCCTCCGGTTTTAACCGCGCAGTTCCCTTTTCTTTTCCCGTGTTAAAACGTAGCATAACGCATAACAACTGGAACAGATTGCCTGAGGATGTTATTTCAGCAAAGTCATTGAACTCTTTCAAGAACAAGCTGGACAAATGGGTAGCGAAAGACTATGTAATTTTAACAGATAATTACGTATAATTTGATATTCCAACACTGAGATATAGGCATATCAGCTTAAGCTGCTCGCCTATTATTCAATCAATAAATAAATATATAAAATATGTACGTGCCAAATATTCCAGACTATAATCTGTGTTCCACATTTCAAACCGTACTGTTCAGAGTTTATTAGAAGTTATTACTTTTATATTCTACTAATATTGTAAGTGCATAAGTTTCGATGTTTGTTGCTCAATCACGTCGAAACAGCTGAACTTGATCGGGTTGAAATATGGAATACAATTAGACAGTCTGAAAAATATAATGAGTAGACAGATATAAGTACTGATACCTACATACTTTAATTGCTGGATAATTTTATTACGGAAAAGGGAACTACTAAGGTAAAACAGCGGGGTGTTGTTAGTTATTTATTATTTATAAGATATTGTTTTGTGAATTGTTTTCTTTTAATTAGGCATTTAAGTGTTTCTATCTATCGATAATTTGACTTTCAGTGAGTTCCAGTTTGAAGGGCAATGTAAAATACAAAGTAGTAAAATTACAGGTCATAGAGATATAAATATCTCATATATTATCTCTGGGTGACGAGTGCCGTGCCGTGCAGTGCTAGGTAATTGATGCAAACGGAATTCGCCCTTAATACTATTTTCCTCACTACATAAAAGGAGCTCTATTGTCTTTACATACGCTTCATCCATCCAAGGGCGGATCCAGGATTTTTTTCAGAGAGGAGGACAAAAGGCGGACGGGCAAAAATATCAACAAAAACTATGAGTGCGTGAAGAAAATTAGCAATTCCAGCCATCTGTCTTTAGGGTCTTATGGTGTTTCTGTTGTTTAATCATAAATTTTAACAACTCCGAAAATAATTTGGTTTGTTTCTAAGTATGTACTATATAATCTCCGTAGTATGTAAACATACCATCTAGTGGGGCACGTGCAAAGTTACGACTGGTCTAATAAAGTTACGCCTGGTCTGGTAATGTTACGGCTTGTCTAGTACAGCTAGTCTAGTAAAGTTACAGCTAGTGTAGTAATGTTACAGCTTGTCTAGTAAAGTTACGGCTGGTCTAGTAAAGTTACGGCTGGTCTAGTACCTAAAGTTGCGGCTGGTCTAGTCGGGAGAACGACGACTACCGATCTGGAGCCCCGGTTCAAATGCCTCGCGCACCACTGTCTTTTTTGAAGTCACGTGTCTAATGCCGCTAACTTAAAAACGGCGAAGGAAAATTTCCTGAGGGAACCGACACGTACCTAGAATCTTTCTAGGTCATGTGTCATCCATCAACCCACATTAGGCTAGCGTGGTGAATTATGCCTTGCCTTGGCTCTCTCCTGCGAGAGAAGGCCCCGAGTCCCAGCTGCGGAAACATTGAGGCTGCTTATGCTGGGGCACTGGGCCGAAATGGCAATGGGCCGGTCACATTTGTCGCAGACCCGATAACCGTTGGGGTAGACGGGTTCTGGAGTGGAGACCGCGAATTGGTAAACGTAGTGTAGGACGCCCTGAGACTAGATGGAGTGACGATATACGAAAGACAGCTGGTGGCGGTTGGAAGCGTAGGACCGAGGATCGGGCTGAGTGGCGTATTATAGGAGAGGCCTATGTCCAGCAGTGGACGAACACGGGCTGATGATGATGATGATGCTGGGGCACGTGTCCTCATGCCCTCGGGCCCCCCTCCTTAATCCGCCCTTGATACCATCAACTACCGCAACCAAAGGACTCTCCTAAGAAAATAAGGAATACTCTCCACGTACGTATTATGTTGGTCTACCAACAAATTACTATTTACTAACGTCAGCGTCAGCTGGAGAATCAGCGAACTTATTGTGTTTCCTGAGAGATTTATTTGTGTTCATGCTGGCTACTTCTTGCTGTAGGTATCTAGTGCATGTTGAATGATTATTTTTATGCATCACGAGAAATTGTGGGAGTTAAAACTGCACTCTTAGGATCAAGATTGGTTTTAAACCAGCAGCGTTAATGCCCGAGCGACACGAGGCTAGTTTTTCAAGCTAGTGTTAACAAGCTAGTGTTAGCAAGCCAGGACTTCAAGCTTTGTCTAGACAATGCTACGCAACGCCAGTTATGTCTACATGAAGATCAAAGTACTAGCTTGATAGCTTACTAACACTAGCTTGCTATCCTAGCTTGAAAAACTAGCCTCGTGTAATTCGGGCATAAGACACCTGATTTATAAAACCTCATTGAGATTAAATAACCTTGCCAGTTGTTTCTTGACAATTTTAATTTCGAAAAATTAGCAGACACTTAGGAGAGATTCGAGAGATTAGAGAAATTATACATATCCTGATTAGTAAGTAATAACCAAACGAAAAATAATATATTTTTTATCGGAACGAAAAAAATACAAACGAAAGTATAACAACCTCAGATTAATACGAGTATCTAGTTTAACATTTATCGCACTTACACTGTTAATGCGCGTGTTGCTAAAAATGCCTCCAGGCCACGTGGTTCGACTGCGTAGTTCGATCAATCGGAACACGTGAACTTTTTTTCCTGTTGGTTCGATTTTAGAATCGCACCACGTGAACTACTAATTCTTGGTTCGACTCCATTGTCGAACCACTATGACAAGCTCACCTGGTTCGATTCGTCGAAGTACACTCACAGGCACAATTAACTCGGACTAAGAAAACTTGGGATTAAGTATGTGCCTATTTGTGATTTTGAAGACGGTTTAATTTTTTGTACAAAAAGAGTTTATTAATGTTAGTTACTGTATATAAAGTTATAATGTCCTTGGAAACGTTACGAAGTAAAGTAAAAAATGTAACATGGTTAAATGAAGATTAAAATATGCTTATTGTGTTGTTGTAGTATCTAAGTTTTGCAATTTTACAAGGGTTGACTAAGTTCGATTAACCAAACCTATTGAAAAAAGTCCACATAGTCAGATAAATTGAACTATCAGGAGTCTTAAAAACACATGGTTCTATTGATCGAACCAACTGGAAAAAAAGTTCACGTGGTTCTATTGATCGAACTATCAGGAATCTCAAAAAGCACATGGTTCGATTGATCGAACCAATGCCAATGGGAAAAAAAAGTTCACGTGGTCCGATTGATCGAACTACGCAGTCGAACCACGTGGCCTGGAGGTAAAAATGTGAATTAGGATAACTTATTGATAAATCGCAAAAAAAAGTTTTGAACCACGGATTATTGTTCATTGATCTATCCTGCAGGTACCTGAATATTAAAAAATATGTATTCTCATACTTAATAAGTTTAAATAACATGCATTCAAGGTCCGAAGGTGACGTAGCTTGCGTAAGCCGGGGTAACCGTTTTCGGGCGTATTTTCAACCCTCTGGGAAAATTATAAATATTAGTCCCGAAACTCGACAGTTTCGAGTTAAGACTTTTTTTAGGAAATTTTTCTCTTCTTTTTTAATCTTCTTTTAAATTAGAAGTATCTGAAATCGTGCTGAAATCGTTTTTGACGTATTGGCAAATAACGAAACCCTATTTTTTATTTTCACTAAATTTGCGTCTGCTTATGGTAAATCCTCAAAGGAATACAGTCATGATTTAAAATAAATATGGTTAAAAACATTCAAGGATTCTATTTTGTTATGTGTCATCCACCAAGCCGCACTGGGCCAGCGGGGTGGATTATGGCCTTAACTCTGTCCTTGCGAGAGAAGGCCCGAGTCCCAGCAGTGGGTTGATGGTTGGAATGTAGGAATTCTTATCTTTAGAAAGGTTCTCGAGTGGCGACCATGAACCGGAAGACGCAGTGTTTGACGGCCTCCCACTAGATGGACAGATGACAGATCATTAAAACCAAAGATAGAAAATTAAAACCATTAAAACGTATCTTACATCTTACGATGGATGTGTAGATGTGTGCACGTTGTATTTGTGTGAAATTGGTCCATAGTTTGTTATCTTCATATTAGAGCGTACTTCATCTGCCTTTTTTTATTTATATCAAAGGAAAACCCTTATAAATGACCACGCGCTTCGGCCTCTTTTTGCCTCTAGAGCTTTAGACCCTTTTAAATGTAATTCTGTAAAACTAATTGATTTTGTTTTTCTTTTCTTGTCTAGTATTCTTAGAGCACTTATATAAAAAATCGGTTGTCTGTAAAGTCAGTTGGTTTACGGACGATAGTTCAACGTGACAAAGTCATAACAAAACATTAACCGATGCGGCGCAAGCGTCCAATAAGCGTAATGGGACGTAACAGGACACTTTCGTGGATGCAGCCGGCGTTCATCGATTTATTAGACGTTGTCAGTGACAACTTGTCACGTCAACAAGAACAAAATTAAAAATTTTGATTAACCCCCGACTACCTCGGATTTGTTATTTGTAGAACATTCTACTAGTCAAGCCCTTTCATTTGACACCCATATTGACGGAGTTGTGAAAAAAAAAATATTTGAAATTTGTCATAGTGCATAGTATTCTACTAGTCAAGCCCTTTCATTTGATACCCATATTGAGGTAGGTTGTGAAGAAATATTTTGTCCGCCATTTTGTGGAGGCGGCCATCTTGAATTGATATTAACCAAACATAGCTAAGAACATCCGCACGGATATTAACTTTCAAATAAAAAAAACCGCATTGAAATCGGCCCATCCGTTTGAGCTCTACGGTGCCACAGACAGACACACACACAGACAGACAGACAGACATACAGACAGACAGACAGACAGACAGACAGACAGACAGACAGACAGACAGACAGACAGACAGACAGACATCGACGTCAAACTTATAACACCCCTTTTTTTGGTCGGGGGTTAAAAAGAATATTATCCTATTATTGTAAAATAACAAATGAGACAGTAACTCTGTCTGTCTGTCCGTCTTTAGCGCCTAAGCCTCTGAACGGATTTCAATAAAATTTGATAGATAGGTGGGATAGATCCAGAGAAAGGATATGGGTTTTATTACAAAAATGGGGTTGAAATGGGGGACGAAAGTTTATATGGACATTCGTTATTGTTGAAGATAAAACCATGAAACTGTGTCTTGATACTTGACACAAAGCCAATTAATATTTGTTCTAGCAATTTTGAAATGTACGGGGATGGAATAGGGGATGAAAGTCTATTTAGAAGTTTGTTATTTTTAACATCAATCTTGTCAAAATATTTTAATTGACAGCTAGATGAACATGGAGTCCATGTTAGTAAAAATAAAAATAGTAAAGGGGCCATGTCATGGACCCTTTATTTGTTTTGCCATATGAGACTTCGCTGTCCGTCCGTCCGTCTGTCACCAGGCTGTATCTCAAGAACGGTGATAGCTAGACAGTTGAAATTTTCACAGATGATGTATTGCTATTGCCGCTACAACAACACATACTAAAACCAAAATAAAATAAATATTTAAGGGGGGCTCCCATACAACAAACCTGATTTTTTATCGTTTCTTGCTCGATGCTAATAACGGTGACAGGTAGACGCTTTAATTATTCGCAGAATATTTAGTTTTATGTTCTCTTTAAATTAATTAAAATAAAATAAATAATTAAGGGCTACCATACAATAAAAGAGGTTTTCGCATTTCGAACCGTTGGTGCGCGAGTCCCACTCGCATTTGGCCGGTTTTTTATTAATCATACTGTACCTCAGACCAATTATTCTTAGTCCTCAAAGATATCAAGGGCATAAGTTGAAATTCGTTTAGTTAGATACTCAAAATAGTCTTAAATACCGAAGTGTTTTATATGTAAGTAAGTATTATTTTTCTATAGCTTCATTGGGTACTCCAGGGAACTAAAGATCGCGGTAGAAGGGCATCGGTAGAGGTAATATATCTTCGTAGAGGTAGGTATATATAAGTGGGAAACCTTTTGTTGGCTCCTCGGGAATTTCCCCTAATAGGTGTAGTTTTATAGCAGACCATTTCTCATCCGAGCTTAGCGGCGAGCCACGTAATACGATTCGATGCGAACGGATAATGAGAAAAACACGGGAAGCTGGAACGGGAGCTGAATTATAGTTATACCAATCTATAAAATACATTAGACGAGTAACAAGTAGAAATAACACAGCTGAAGTAGGAGTGAAAATAATATTCCATTTTCATTTTACCACTAGCAGTGGCCCCATGCGCAGTCCGAAGGGGGAGTCACAGAGGACATGACCCCCCCCCCCCCCCCGAAATCGTATATGTTAAACTAAAAATGTAGGAAAATTAAAAATATCTAATAGTAGATAGACTTATTTAATTGGATAACGGGACACTCTCGTATATACACGGTCGGTCAATCCGACTCGAGTTTCGGCCGCGTCCGGCAGCCTTTTTCAAGGAGAGTGCACGCGCGCGACGGCTACCCGTTTGGCACTGAAAAGGCCGCCGGACGCGGCCGAAACTCGAGTTGGATTGACCGACCGTATATACGTGAGTGTCCCGTTATCCAATTAAATATGTGTAACAACCACGTTAATTTAGATAGACTATTTTTTAACGCGGGAAGACAACTGGGGCGGGAACTACGCGGGTAAAATCGTGGGGCGCAACTAGTAAAGTATTTTTTTACGCGACTTAAAGTTCTCTACTGATGACCCCCCCCCCCCAAATCTGAGGCTGCGTACTGGTGACCCCCTCCAAAATTCGAGGCTGGGACCGCGCCTGAGTGGCCCGAGGTTTTACCTGCATAGTTCCCACTTTCGCTTTATTTTCCCGGGATAGTATAAAAAGTATATGTGTAGTAGCATATGTGTTCTTCCAGACATCCAGGCTAAAATTTAACTGTGTTCCAAATTTCAGCCCAATCCGTTTGTACGTTACGTGATTGAGCAAAAAACATCCAAACATTGACATTTATAATATTAATACGATTGGAAGGAAAGTGTGGACCCTTCTCAAGCTTTATTTGTTAGATGTTAGATACCTATACCTACATCATCACCGTGGACGTACCTACAACAATTGTATTTATGTACGTCCATGATCACAACATAATGTAAACCAACAAACAAATTACATTTTCAAATTTCAAACCTAAGATTAGTAGGTACGTTAGGTAAGTTTATAGTTTAAAAGAATAGGGCGAAGACAAATTTCAAAAAAAATCTTATATAGTAGTCTCAGATTTCACAACAAAAGTTAGGTTCACAAGAAAAGTAGGTTTGAAGCCTACTTGCAAAGATTTTGCCATTTTAAGTCTGTCATTAGCACTAGTTAACTGTATCTCTTGCAATTTAAAAAAAATGGTTAAACTTATATTGCACGTCCGAAAGGGGTAAACTGTTTCCAGAGAAATTACAGGGCTTAGAGATATAAGATCTTAGATCTCTGGGTAACGAGCGCAGTGCAGTGCTAGGTAATGATTTGGACTCTTCATGTTCCAATAGCTGCGTGTCACTGTGCTGTTATGTGTCAGGCATGTTGCTCACCATCAGGCACATGTCCTGATCGTCTCGTCATTCTTTATTTAAAAAAAAAAAAAAAAAAAAAACTGTTGTTACTTTATTATATTCAGAACCATCTTTTGTACTCAGTAGACTAATTCCGATTCTACGCTACATTTGTAATTAGTATGTCGGTTGACGAGACCCATAAGATTTTGCTCTATCAAAGAAGTAATTAATGCCAAAGAACTTTTCATTTCAATATTAGTCTTCTAATCTTACCTTTCTAAGCTCTGCTTCAATCTCCGCCGCTCGTTCCACCACAGGACCACGCACTGCGTATTCAATTGAAAGAATTCGCTTGTTCATATTTTCTACCGTTAAACTCTTTTCTGCTTTCATTTTATTTATAAAAAAAAAAAACAATGTATTTTAAAAATTAAATGAATTTCGATCGAGTTACTTCTCGGCGTCTAGAGATACGAATAAAGGGAATGTTTCCTTGATGTTCTTTATAAGATGTTGCGATGTCGCCTCATTTCGAATACGGGACTGTTCGGTAAATAGTATACCTACTATAAGACCTAAAGTAGTGGTCAAGTTCGCTGGCGATAATAAGAAACTGAGTGAAGTCCCGGAGATGTTCTATCAAGCATGTAGATTACGTTTAAGATACTGTTGGTTAATTATTATGTACCTACCTACCTAGCAGCTCACCGAGGTTTCACTCAAGTAGTACCCGTAATTTTTCCGCTTTAAAAATTAGGTGACCTATGTGTTTTTCCAGACTACCTATAATGGTTCCAAATTTCAACCCAATCCGTTCAAAAGTTGCAATGTGATTAATCAACAAACAGCCAAACTTTGCATCTATAATTTTTTGTACGATTATGAGTTAGGAGCCGTATTGAATACGCCTGAATAAGCACCTGAAGCCTGCAGCCCAATCAAATGTTTTCAGAAGAAGACAAATACCTACTACTTAAATCTTTGTGGGGGTTTCTGTTGGGTTTTTAGCACTATGTTATGTATTCGCTAATTTTGCCGTGAACGTATGTCTTCAAGTGTATTGAAATTAAGCGCTGCGCAACCGTAGACACTTTTAGTTTCCAGTTAGTGATAGGTACAGGACACTTTTTAATGAGTATTTTTTGTGTCTGTCAGTTACGTACACAAAAATGTTTACGTTCGCCCAGAGAGTGGATAATTTCATACTGGTTCTATATTTATTTATTGCTACACTGTGTAACAATAACTCTTAAAAAATTTAAATACCTGTAACAGTTTATCTACACCTGTCCTACTCTTAACGGCCGTGCAATATAACTATTTTTCATAGGTAATATCACATCCTTGTGATTCTGTTTTTGTTACCAAATATTTTTTTTATCATTTGCATGCTAAACTAAATATTTTTAAATATTCATCTTTCTCGTCGTTTACGAAGTATATAAAATAAATATTTATCAGTAATATGTATCTGACGCAGGACACAATAAGTGACCACGTTTGCGCCCTACCTAAACGGCAAATCAAGAACATAGCTAGACACACATAAAACAAAGGTGAGTTTAACGAATGTAATAAGTCAAAGTGTGTCTTAGTATGATAGTTTATGCCTTAAGCTTTGCGTCTATAAGAGGAGGTCCCACAAACGAGAATTATTCAAAATACCTACGGCAAACAGCCCTATTCACATTCAGGTAGGTAATTATTATTCTTCGCCAAAAAATGTCAAGTAATTTTTGGCGCCATCTATTATACTCGTACCTACTATCACTAACGGTCCGTCCCAGCTTCGCCCGTGGTACATCCCGTGTGATGATGATGATGTGTGTGTGTGATCCCGTACATATCCAACGGTGAAAGAATGACTGAAATCGCTTCAGTCATTCCTGAGAATATCGCTTTCAAACAAAAAACCTCTTCAACTACCTGCTACGCCACCTGTCGGAAATTGGTCGTATCAACTCAGATTTAGAAACAAATTGGATAAGCAAAGGTTTATATTCAATGACGCAATCTTGGACATTGGCGAAATTACGGTGACATTAGCGAATGGAAACCAAAATAAAAAAATTAAGTTGAAGTTGACACAATCTTAGACACATGCTGTCATGTCAAAGCACGCTACGAAAACTCTCAAAAAGGAATATTTTTCCCGTTTTTGTTACATTCTAGATTCATGCTCCCCTTCTATTGATAGTAGCGTTATGTTCTATAGCCTATAAGCCTTCCTCGATAAATGGACTATCTAATAGAAAAATAATCTTTCAATTCGGACCAGTACTTCCCGAGATCCTAGCGTTCAAACAAACTCTTCAGCTTTATAATATTAGTACAGATAAGACTCAGGGATCACGTATCTACGTATTCAAGTATGAAATATTTTTTTGAAATCGGTCCAGTAGTTCCCGAAATCAGTACTTTGAACCAAAAATCTCTTCAGCGTTATAATATTGGTATAGATACCTCAGATTTTATTTCACCAAGTTATTAATAATCGAAAAAATAAGGTAGGTAATATAAATCCTCAAACTTCCGGGGTGGGGGGGGGGGGTTGTGACGTCACATCTACATAAAAGTTACATAGACGTGACATCACTCGAAACTAAGCACTATTAGCGATAATGCCACCATTTAGATATGGCAAATTATCCATACCTACAGCCAAAAAATAGCACAAACTATCGAAGAAAATGGTCAAGACTTTAATCCAGGCTAGTCAACTGTGGGTTGGCGATGACAACATGCCTTCAATAGATGTCTATTATTATAATTTCCTCACCTGATTTTCCATCACCGTAAACCATACCAGTGGAGATGACAAACTTGTACATCACTTTGAAATATATTCTGATTGTAAAATCACTAGGATTAAATTGTACGAACTCTGTAATTAATTGAGTATTCTCGCCATTTGGGTACTACAAAATTCTGCTTCTTCCAAATCAGTGCCTAATTGACGAAAAATACCGGGAAAGTACAGGTGTATGCATACAAGGAAGAAACCTGTCCAATTATAAAGCTTACGTAATATTTGCACTCATGACTTGCTTGAGTACAATAATTCAATAAAAGATAACAATGAGAATATGTAATTATAGACGTCTGTGGTATAGGGGCTTCCCTCTTGGAGTCGATAGGTCGATACGGTACGGTTCAAATAAGTAGGTAGTGCAATGTTCATTATCTTTAATTAGTTGTACTACCTAATTCATCAAGAGTGTATGAAGTTTTGCCTCGATCTCGTTTCTTGACCCTTATGTGACACATAAGTATGTAAGTACATACTTATGTGTCACATAACAAGTACATGTACAAGTGTACATACCATTTTTTTCGTAGTGGTTGTACCTACAGGAATGTGCAAACATAATTGTGTTCCGATTTGAAGGGCAATGTTTTCAGCGAAATCACAAAGCATGGAGATAAATATCGTATATCTCTGTGTAATGCGCGCAGTGCAGTACTAGGTACTGATTCGGATTTAGCTGCATGATATTTTGCTGTTATGGGCGGCGATTGCTTACTATCAGACCAAAGACCTGCTCGTTTCAGCACATAGGCTATTTTTTTATGTAGAAAAATAACAGGAAAGGAAACTAAGCGAATACGACCACGACCGCGGGGCGTCGCTAGTAAACAATAATTAAAAAGCATGTGTTTAGTTACTCAATCATTTTATTCGATTTAACAATGTTTCAACAATCATAAAACCCGTTCACTGCGGTAGAGCTGATGGCCAATCCAACATTAAAAATGCGTTGCGTTGGTTGTACACGCAAACTCATTGAGGAATAAATGCTAATCAGATGTCTTAGGAGGTTACACGCTAACCGCAGCGAAAGGGTTTAAACAATTATCTCATCTAAATATTCCACAAGGAATGTCAACAATATTCACCAATTCACAAACAGTCCCTTATGTCAAAAAATAATCTTGTAAATTTTTTAAAGTCGTGAATAAACTGGTTAAAATGCAAATAAACGTTACAAATAATACTTAAAAAAACAAGTAGTTATCTCAAATAAATCAAATAATAACGAAAAATGAAAAATGGTGCTGTAACAAAATTGTGCTGAAATGGCACAATTGCGACTAGATAATATACATAAAACCAATAATATTAAATAATTAAAAGAAATATAATATTTTTCTGAATAATAACCAAAAGATTTAAAACTATTATAATTTAGTTACAGAAACAATTTTAATTCTCATTTATCTATAATATTGTGTACATTGTTGCTATATTAAAATGCCTGAAATTCGTCATAACTTCATTGTTTAGTAAAAAGCAAATCGTCTTAAATAATTAATTATTATTGACCTCAACCAAAAAAACGCTGCAACGCTGAGGTTAAAAAGTATAATCATTCTATAATTTAAATAAAATTTTAAAATATAATATTAAGTATAATTATTATATTTCAAAATTTGACAAGAAATACCTATGATTTTCAAGATTTTTAGCCACGCTATTCTGAAATATCTTATTTCGAGAAACGGCGCACCAAAAGACATAAATCAGTTGTATTTATTTTTTATGGATGATTGTTGATTGTGTTCCATCATTTGTTCAACATCATTTTTTGTGTTTTCAAATTCATCATTTTTCCAGTCGCCTTTAAAGTACAAAATCCATAATTTCTTGTCTTTCGAATAGTAATTCAGGCAATCAAAGGGTTAAATGCGAATCTTCACATATTCCGCTTACAATTGGATAAATTAATTGATCGTGAATTGAAATTTAGAAGTGCACTAAAGCGCGTAAAAGGATCCACAGAAAATGTGTAATTACCTTTTTTACTTTTCGCTGTGTACACTATAGGAACTTATAATTATATTAAGCCCATATTGTCTCAGTTACAATTCCTTTTTTCTATTGATTCGACTTATACGCATTTTTCTTGGACAAATACATATCTTACAGTCCACTGAGGTGAATGCACGTTGTTTTCTCGATTTTCGTTACAAATGCATTTATTAAAATGACGATTTTGCCAATGCTGCCGCCCTGGCACGGGAACAGTGAGTTCCTCCGTATCTATCCATATCCACTGAGCTGAAATAACATTGTATAGTAATGTAATATCAACTAAAAAATTGGTTGCCTGTAAAGTCGGTATACGGTCGAAAGTTTTACGTGACAACGACTTTGAGTGGTAAAATAATTTTACGGAAGGGACGCGTGCCTTTCACTTTTTATGTCTGTCTCTCTCGCTCTTAGGCGGGCTAACCATGCCCGAGTGGAAGGGACGCGTGCCTCTCACTCGCTCTCGTTGTGAGCGCATAACGTGAGCGGAGCGTAACGCAGTTTCTTGAAGTGTCACCCGGCAAACCAATTTATAAGACGTTGTCACGTCAAAATTAAGAAAGACAGGCGAACCACTGAAATCAAAACTAAGTGAAGTACGCATACTGGAGTCTTTGTAAACGCCATTGTTTTCTAGCCGATACTTCCTACCCTCGCTTTGTTTTTCGTCTCATTCACATTCATTTCCTGAGCTACACTGGTAACCTGTGGGACTGTAATTTATGACACTAGGTATAAATCAAAACAAAAAAAAACCTTAATTAGACGTCCATAAGGTTTTGTTTTCAATGTAATGTAACTAGCACAGTACAGTGTTTCTGTTTGTCTGATCGTCATTGCTAACAAATGCATGACCAATGCCCTAGAAGAGGTAAAACTAACCGGATTTATTGCATCCATTAGGTCTAAGGCATCGCCCTGCATGGGATCGCAGATAGTAAAACTTTTCGTAGGCTACATAGTGAATAGTGCAACAGGGGAATAATGAGGTCACACGTTTCTCCCTTCAATTGCTCATACGAATGTGTAAATATTTAGAAGTTTCATGAGCCAAAGGATCGCAATTACAAGATTTCGATACAAACTACAAGATATTAATGTGTAACTACAGTGGTGGATTTGCCTTCCGGTCGTCCTGAGTGTTATTTTAAAAGCAGTTTTCTTAACTCACATATTTATAATAAAATTTATGAATTTCTGGGTTTTTGGTTGTCCTAAGCCCACACCTAAGTGACCTTAGGGCAAATCTGCCACTGTAAAGACATTCTAACGATCTCCGTAGTAGTACCAGCTATTTACTTACAGATATATGGAATATTAACCATATTTTATTAGCGTTTACAATATACCTACACTATACAATTGATACCTCTGATTACATGGGAACATGATATCTATGAATACATACGCTATATATTTCATTCAAGTTATGTGAAAAAAATAAACAAATTCTATTATAATACTTATTAAAAAAATATTAATTACATTTACGCTTACAATATTTAAAAACACATAGTCGAAAGCTAAACATGGTGTTATAAAAGATTATTGAAAAACGTTTCCGAATGTCTTTGTCTACTGTCATTTAGTCTGGTATCTTGCGTCTCTTTCACACAAGCGAAATTCCAATATGTTAGACAGAGACGGTCGTAATCTCAATTATTGCTCAAATATTTATAAATATTTATAATGGCATTATTCATCATACAGTCGTTATATCAGAATAAATTTAAAAATATATCAGAATAAATTTAAAAATATACAAAAATAACTGAACACAGCCAATTCTAAAAACTATTATGCTGCCAGTTCATAAAATTATCAAAATTATATTTATACAAAGTTTTGCATTATCACTTTTCTACATTGACAGGAATTGATTTCAAAAAAATTTAGTTCTAATTAAATTGCTTAATTCATTACCTACCATCAATTAAGTGATGAGTTATTGTAGTCTTTTTAAAATATTTTTCTAAATACAACCTATCTGGTAGTCATAGTTTTGTTACATAGAACCCAATAAACAGACAACCTTGAAAGAATGTGACAATTGTTGTATGGACATTCAAATATATTAGAGAATCCTTATAGGAAGAGTGCCATACCATTTTTCTGTTGAAATTCCATATTATGAAACACTTCCATATAGCTATTAGTGGAAGAGATGTGGCAAATCGACCTTCACCGATCTTATAACCAGATTTTCACCGGCTCTTAGACCATATTTTATGTAATTCTTTTCGGCAAAATTTAATTGCAATATAACGCAATTGATTATAATTATTACCCGCACCGAGTAGGTGACACTGCCTTTTAAAACACAGTTTTATTAAATCGAAAGGCATTTTTTGGCAATCACGAGCTTAGATGTCAAAATCGTAACAGCTTATTAGGTTGTATTTATGAGAGACTGACTCTATTGTCACAGAACCAAGGCAAGAGTGAGGCCTATTCCCAGCAGTGGGATAACAAAAGTCTGATGATGAGTTGATTGTGAAAAGCACGGGCAAAAAGACAGAAACACTCATCACTTAACAATCCAATACTAATGTCCCAACATTTCTACTACATATGAGTCACTAGCGCTACAACAAACACCTAATGCAATGACAATAAAACCACTTGACGGGTATTTCAAGAGATTCCTCTACAGAGCATACATTGTATTCGTACCTACAATTAATTAGACTTTTCTATTCGAAGTGAAACTTGCTTAAAGGCATTGAAGAAGTTTCGTTGGGGTATAATTTTATGGGTTCGCGTTACGACATGTAGAGGCGTACCGTTGGAGCGGCACTGGAGCGTATTAGACGTTTTTAGATGGGTGAATTCAATCAAGCTCAACATTATTTGAAGACTGATCACCTGAATGAAGAATCATACTCCAATAAAGACACTCTTAATTATCCATGATCCAATAATAAAGACACTCTTAATTATCCATGATCCAATAATAAAGACACTCTTAATGATCCAATAATAAAGACACTCTTATGATAACATTAAAGACACTCTTAATTATCAAACGAACGCTGGCGAAATTGCGGTGACATTACCGAATGGAAGCCATAAGAAAAAAAAAATAAGATGGTTGAATTCTTGGGAGTTCGTGCCAACTGCCATGCGTAATATGCGTTTGCCCATCTAGTAATTGAATATAGTAATTGAATGCAATACCGTTCCTCAGTCAAGCGGTTTTATTGTCAAGCTAATGTAGGTCTTCAGTTAATCGTTTACTTGAATTCCTGTGTGAATTTCGTGTGGAATTGCTTGAAGATGTCGAGCATGTCTTTGAGGAGCTCCGGTTGGGGCAGGATGGTGGTACGGAAGTGGTAAGTGCCGGGACGCTGGCCGAAGCCGCTGCCCGGGACTATGCAGATACCTGGAAGGTGAAATAAGATTAGTAAACAAGAACGACATTAATACCCGAGCGACACGAAACTAGTTTTTTTATTTATTAAAAAGTAACGAGACGAACAAGACATGTGCCTGATGGTAAGCAACATGCCTGTCACATAACAGCACAGTGACACGCAGCTATTGGAACATGAAGAGTCCAAATAATTACCTAGCACTGCAATGCGCTCGTCACTCAGAGATCTAAGACGTTATCTCTAAGGCCTGTAATTTTACTGGAAACATTTCCCTTCAACCCGGAACACAGTAATGTTTGCACATAACTGCTTGGCGGTAGAATAGCTGGCAAAGCTGTAGTACTTCTCCAGGCGGACACTGCCAAAAGTCCTACCACTACAAAAAAGGATAGCAAGCTAGTGTTAGCCCTTTCTTCTATCGGACTTCTCGTTCCACAAAAGGGCGACATCGTTTCATGGTTGATGTTCCAAAAACGCGAACGAAGAGGTTTGACTCCACGTTTGTGATAAGAACGTCTAGGTTGTGGAATGCGTTGCCTGAGTGGGCTTTCCCTGATGGTTACAATCTTGGTGTCTTCAAATCGAGAGTGAATCGGTTTCTTCTAGGTAAGCACGCTCCATCGTAGATCTCATCATCGCTTAACATCAGGCGAGATGGTGGTCAAGTGCAAACCTATTATAGTTAAAAAAAAAAAAAGCTAGTATAGCTAGCTTCGTGTAGACTACGCTACGCAACGCTAGCTGCTAACTAGCTTGCTAACACTAGCTTGAAAAACTAGCTTCGTGTAGCACGGGCATAACATAAAATACAAATAGGCAGTCAAACCGGAATGAAGTTATTCGCAGAGAACTAAAGTCACCGACATAGCTTAGCGCATTAGCAAACTGAAGTGGGCACTCTCACTGGGCCGGTCACATTTGTCGCAGACCTGATAACCGTTGGGGTACACAGGTTCTGGAGTGGAAGGCGCGAATCGGTAAACGTGGTGTAGGACACCCTGAGACTATACGGAGTGACGATATACGAAAGGCAGCTGGCGGTGAAAGACGTAAGACCGAGGATAGGGCTGCGTGGCGTATTATGTGAGAGCCTTTGTCCAGCAGTGGACGAATACGAATACCACACAATACATTTCAGTCAAATCACGAAGTATAGATGGTAGAGCTAAGGAGTGTCATCTTATAAGATAGAAAAAAGGCTAGCTGTATTATATAAATAACAGTTCTAAAATATTCCACAATGGCGCTGGTGTAGACAAAAGGTATGGTATGAATGTGGCGATTGTAAACGAATTGAGTGACGAAGGAATTGAGTATGCAGAGTTAAAAATAAATATTGTCCACTGACCACTTGCTTGTCCCTGGTCACTGCAGTGTCACATTTTTTTCCGGTCAACTGTTACTGGTACTATAATGCCACAAGCGCGAAGCGTTCGAAAACACGTTTTTATTAATAATCAGTAGCGCATATACGTATTGACTATGGTTTTTAATCTTCAGAAAGAATCAGATGGTGTTTTGTGTGAATTGTCCAACAATATTTATTATTTATTAATCATAGATGACGTTTAACCAAATTTTATTTTTTTTCGGCCATTTTAATGGTTGGAATTTAGTAGTTGTAGCGTCGGGAACAATGGCTGCGATGTGAGGAATCATCATACCTTTAATAGACTTCTCATGTATATTTTGTTTATACTCATATTTTATGACTATTTGAAAGCAAATATAACTTAACTTTTCAATGAGTTTATAAAACTGTAACAGATAACGTAAGTTTGTTGCAGTAAAATAAAAATAAAAAAGAAGGGTAAAATTACAATTTAAGTTTCAATTTGGTTTTTCGGTAAGAAGTTTCAGTCGGCAGCCTTTAAACTTCACACTTTTAACTAAAATGATGCCTCGTTTCATTAACTATTTAAATGTATTTTTCTTTTTGGAATCGTTTCTATAATTATATTTTAATTAATGTTTTTATCGGGACAGGTCGCGCGTTTTTCTACGCGTCTATCGAGTGGCAGCGTTGGGCAGTTGACCGGAAAAATGTCTGCTAGCGCTAAATGTCAAGTGGATAAAATAGTTACGTACTACGCAAGTAGTTGAGATTTCCCTAAATTTCAACTACTTGCGTAGTACAAAATAATGTAGTAAATAAAATGTAGTAAATAAAACGTGTAAATAGAGTGGTTTTATTTCGTGAACTGTGAATAGTACGTTAATTGATTTTATTTAAAATTAACCCCGATGCTAATATGATGCCACCCTAATTTAAACCCTAATGCAATAAAACGGACACTATTTCAATTTTCCATGTGCACATATGACACTCCTTAGCTCAACCCTCCATAACACGAAGTGACGCATTATATTATAATAACATTTCATCCTTGTGACTATTCATATGTCAGAACATGTTGGCGCGGTCAGATATTATTAGTACTCATAGTTAATAGTTAAAAGCATAACGTTACCAGTTTCCTCTAGTAAGCGGAATGCGTAGAAGACATCGGCCGGCTTGCCCGCCTTCTTGGCGGCTTCGATCGCGCGCGGCGGGAGCGTTATTGAGGGGAACGCGTACATAGCACCCTGAAAAAAATATTGAATTTTATGTTACATATTTTGTAATGTTTTAGTTTTACATTTGACCGACTTTTTTTAGAGTGACGAGACGAGCTGACTACTTGGCTGATGGTAAGCAACATGTCTGCCCATGTTGCTTACCATCAGCCAAGTCCTGCTCGCCTATAACACCACAATGACACAGTTATTTGGAACATGAAGAGTCCAAATAATTACCGAGCACTACACCACACTCGTCATATAAGAGGTTTTATCTCTGTACACCATATAAATTCACTAGAAACATTGCCCTTCAAACCAGAACACAGTGATGTATTCACATTACTGCTTGGCAGTAAAATAACTGGCAAAGATGTGGTACTGGAGAAGTACCACATCTTTGCCAGTTAGTGGACTCTGCAAAGGGTCTACCAGTACTAAAATAGTCTCTGATTATGGTAGAAAAACTCCAGTATAACCTGACCCCAGAACTTGTTACGACTAATCGTAACGGGAGGTCAATGTATTTTTTACTTTCTGATGTCGACAAATATTGATTGACCTGCGATTGCGTAGAATCCTGACGTGTTCTGAGACCAAGGTATATTAGTTATTATGTTATTCCTACCTGTACGACGTTACACCGGAACCCATCCATAGAGTTGAAAGTCTCCTCGATCATCTTGGCTCGCTTGTTGAGGGACTCGAGCACAGCCGTCTTCTCTTTCAGCCAGAGGTCGTATGACGGGTCGCCGGGTTGCGGGGGCCCCGCCTATAACAAGGGATAAAGATAATTTATTCATTCAATACATGAGTATATTACAATCACACAAAATAAATATTAGCTCACCAACTAAAATCAAAATTGACTAAAACTAGAATAAAACTGTTGCCCTGATTTATCTAGACATAATGCCCTTCAAACCAGACTGGAATGTTTGTGCATAACGATGGTACAATAATAATTGAACACAGGTGTGGTATTTCCCCCAGGGTGACTCTGCAAAGAGTCTTATAACAACTCCTACTTTTTCGCTTCTGTATTTAGGTTATGTATGAGTTATGTATTATGTTTGTATTTTAATATGTGCCTGTTTTGCCACAACGTTGAACAAATGCCTCCTTTTGGGAGACCTTTGACCAGCATTGGGACATTTCAGACTAGTAATATTATAATGGTGAAAGTTTGTAAGTGTGTATGTTTGTTCCTTCTTCACATCTAAACGGCTGAAGCTATTTTAATGAAATTTGGTACGTAGTTAGCTGACACCCTGGATTAACACATAGGCTACTTTTTATCCCGAAAAAATAACGGGAACTTCGCGGGTAAAACATGGGGTTGCAGGTAGTACGGTAATAATTACTAAAGCACTCACCACACAGTCAACCGCAGCTTGGCCCAATACAGTGGGACACAGCATAGCGGATATCGTCTTGTAAAGGTTCGCTTGCACGCCGGGGTCAATGTTCACTAGCTCCATCCAGCCACCACGTAGACCGCACTCGCCCATGTACCCCTTACTGACGGACATGAACGACGCCAGTTCGATGGTGTTGTAAGGCGCACCCAATTCTGTCATCACCTGAAGTCAAATAACTTACAATTATAAATTACCAACATTATTCCGCGACTTCAGCGGCGTAGTATTTGGGAAATACCTACTTTTTTGAAGTGAAAGCTTCTTTATTGTTTTTAAGCTATCGCGATTTGAACACATAATTTAAACACTTTACAGGAATTAATCATGATCAAAACTATGATTTAATCACCTCGACGTTTCGGCAGCGTTACAACCGCCGTGGTTACGAAAAGACTCGTTTAATTAATTGATAGTTTTGACCGTGATTAAGTCCTGCAAAGTGCTTAAATTGTATGAAAGCTTTTTTAATTAGTTTTTTGGTAGGGGAAATCCTTATGGTTTCGCGACGATTACCTCAATATAACAAAATTATTATTTTTCTTTCCCCCCCGACTGAAATTTGTACGGTATGCTACTAATGAAGCCCTTTCATTTGGCCCCATATTGAGGAAGTAGTGAAAAAAATGTAATTCACCATTTTGTGGTAGCGGCCATTTTAGATTTGAAATAGTATTCTTCTAGTAAAGGCGTTTCATTTGACACTTGGTCTCGAAATATTGAAAAAAAAAAAAAATAATTTGTGCAATCGAATGCAGTTTTTTTGGTGTTTCGAGTTGTTTTTTCGTATACAACACAGTTAACCCATAAAACCACTGTCTCCCTTATAAATTATTAATGTAATAGTTACGACTACTTGAGAAATCGCGAAATATTTTACTCAAGTGTCAAAAATGTTAGTTTACATTTTAAGTACATTAATTATAAATAAACGATACCGCTAGAACCGTCTTGAAACGCTCTTGAGTGTAAATGGGCTCAAACGGGTACAAGTAAGGCGGTACTTCATGTGCCGAAGCATAAACACCGCACTTATGTAACCTGACACCCGTTTTCCCGCCAAATTTGTAAACGCGAAGAGCGGGTGGTGTATCAAGTGGCTAAGAACTACCGCAAGAAAAAACCACATCGAAATCGGTCCATACTTTTGAGAGCTACGGTGTCACAGACATAAACGGACAGACATCGACATCAAACTTACAACACCCTTCTTTTTGGTCGATTTCTATAAAATATGTATTTACTGTTTAGTCGCCGTTACCTTCTTGAAACTGTAGAACTTGCTTCCTTTAGCGTACACGTTGTCCTGATACACCTCGTCCGCGAACACGAAGAGGTTATGCTTGCGGGCGAACTTTATTATCATCTCGATGTTCTCGTGGCTCAGGACCTGCAAATAATAAATTATTTATTGACAAGTCCAAAAATATGTCTAACTATATAAGATATATTTTTATTTTCTCGGAAAAGACAAAGAAATGGAATATAACATAGATTGATTGATGAATGACTAACTGAGATCCTGAATTATTTTGATAACTAATACTCGTACCTTGATTCACGAGTAACTCCAACCGAACCGAACGTAAAGAGTCCAACTTAAGTTTTAATCGCATCAAACGAGCAGTGCCTTGAAGATCCCTCCCTCCTTGATATGTATGCTCTTTCTTTTGTTTTATTTTTTATTAATTGACGTGTAAATTGTACATTTATGAACTTGGACGTAAAAGGCCGCCGAATGCGGCTGAAACTATCCTTAGTTGTAACACAGTCTAATAAATCATACAGTTGTTCGACGAAGACGTTTACACGGGGCAATCGTGCCTGGCGTGAGGGCGAGATGCAGGAAGCGCGCTCCCAAATTGCCAACATCATAATGGTAGCAGTTTGGGAGCGTGCCTCAGGGCTGATTCATTCATTCATTCATTCATAATTAAGAGTTGTTCATAGTAATAAATAAGTTTACAATAATGTTGCAGATACAACAGTATCTACTAACATTTTTGATAATCTATACTAATATTATAAAGCTGAAGAGTTTGTTTGTTTGTTTGTTTGTTTGTTTGTTTGTTTGCTTGAACGCTAGGATCTCGGGAAGTACTGGTCCGAATTGAAAGATTCTTTTTCTATTGGATAGTCCATTTATCGAGGAAGGCTTTAGGCTATAGAAAATAACTCTACTATTAATTGAAGCGGAGCATGAAACAAGAATGTAACAAAATCGGGAAAAAATATTCCCCTTTTGAGAGTTTTCGTACGTTTCGTGCTTTGACATGACACATGACAGCATGTGTCAAAGATTGCGTCATTGAATTTCAGTAATCTGTGCCTTGAATATAAACCTTTGCTAATTTTTTTTTCTAAATCTGAGTTGGTACGACCAATTTCCGACAGGTGGCGTAGCAGGTTGCTGAAGAGGTGTTTTGTTTGAAATCGATATTCTCAGGAATGAGTGAACCGATTTCAGTCATTCTTTCACCGTTGGATATGTACGGGATCCCGATGAGTGCTATATAATATACCACGGGCGAAGCCGGGGCGGGCATCTAGTAAATTAATAAAATAGAAGTTTTTCTTCACAGCCCTACACACGTCTCTGCGTTGGTGGTATTTATCACAAGTTCAAACTTCGTCCTACTACTCCAAAAACTACTTTTACATACTAGAGACCACGCGATGAAACAAAATAAGTCATACGACCTTCTAAACGAATAAACAAAAAACGGTTATGTAGTTAATTTACACGCTGTAGAAGTGGGAGCGAAAGGTATACCAGCAAAATCTCTCTATAACCTGCTCAAAAACTTTGACTTGTCCAGAAGTGCAGTAAGTTCTATACTAGAACGAGTATCTAAAGCTGCACTAGTAGGCTCATATCAGATTTGGCTGGGCAGGGAGAGAAACACGAGAAACGAGAGTTGCTGTACGTCAGAAAGTACATACCCTTAAACCTACACCCGTGTCACAAGTCTCGGGATCTACTCGGGATTTCTCTATCTGCCACGCGATGGACCCCCGGCACCCGCACGGTGAACCCATGGAATGCTAAGAAGATTGTCTCTTGTTGCACTGACCTGTCCCGTCGGGTTTCCAGGGTTGATGACCACCAAAGCGCGAACATTGCAGTCCTTCGCATCAGCCAGTGCCCTTTCCAACTCCGCTTCCTCGAGGGACCAGTTGGTATCTTCGTTGAGGTAGTATCCCACTTGGCTTAGCCCGTACTCCGCTAAGGAAGCCGAGTAGAGAGGGTATTGGGGAATGGGAATTAGAACACCTGAAATGAAAGAATAACGAAATGAAATAAAGAAAGGACTAAATAGCACTAAAATAATGTCCTTTATAACTCGATACTCAAACGTATTATTGCTAATATTATGGTACATATTTTGTAGATCTTAAATCCATAATGTCCCTAAAAATAACCTTAATTATTTATGGCATTTACAAACATTTAGTTCCCTTTACCGGAATAAAAAGCTAATATGTTCTTCCAGAGTGCAATCTATCTGCGTTGCGAATCTCAACCCGATCCGTTCCGGTGCCGCCACGTGATTGAGCAACAAACATCGAAACTTTTTATGATATTAGTAGACTAGTAGAGATGTCATACAGAGCGGATCGAGTATTTACATTTCAAGTTTGATAGCAAGGTATATTGTTGTTGTTTTTTGTAGTTTTATTAATTCCCCTAATTAGTTTACAGTCATTACAAAAACAAAACATAAAATGAATGTTTTTTCATCTCATCGTAAGTAGAATATTAAGGTAGTCTACAAATAAAACACATTAACTATTCATCTATCACCCATAATGCAATTAAGCTTTTCCGAGCAACATATTTTTAACGTATTTATAAACGTTTCCACAAAACTTTCATACGATAACCTAGATTCCCATCCAAGCGGCCTATGGCAAAAAGCGTCGTTCAATCACATGACTACGATGATCGATTGTCATCTACGACGCACCGTCGATCATCAGGCGAGTTGGTGGTCAAACGCGGACCTATACGCGATAAAAAAAACGTAACTTATACAATCCTAAAAAATGAACAATCGGTAACACGGACAATAAACGATCCTAAGCATCTATTGACTTGAGAACATACATAAATATCTAGCATAGTTAGTAGCAAATATATTTAAAACCAAGATATTTTTTATGTATAATAAGTACATATGTATTTAGAACTATATAAGTATCATATCAGCTATCTGGCCGCCATAGTACAAGCTTTGCTTAGTTTGGGCTCTGGTGGTGTTGTGTGTGATTTGTCCACTAATAATTATTTATTTACTTAATTAAATGACAATATAGCACGATTTTTACGTAATCGTAACAATCGTACGTCTGAATGACATCCAATGTGAAATCACAGACAGTGTGAGTCAAAAGATGCTACTAGCAATTTATCGTCACGCTTTTTAGAATCGTTTTTGCGAGACAATTTAAATTAAGGCAAAGTGGTACATTAAGATAGATGCGATTCTAAAATTGGTTTGTATTGTATGACATTGCTACTTTTAGTATAAGCAGCCGACTAACTGTTCCCACTATAGGTGGGAATATATCACTATAGGTACTGAAGCAGGTGCGGGCACCTGTCTCAGTCCTCTTTGTCGTCATACCCTCGCGCCCCTGCGCAGGCGAGGACTCAAATAAACGGTCGGCCTATAAATTGTACTGGTTGGTGGGTGACACGACTACGAAAGATTCTGGGACGGTTTCCTCGCGATGTTTTCCTTCACCGTTTTAAGTGATCGACATTACGCAGATGACTTCGAAAAGGCAGTGGTGCGCGTGGTTTTGAACACGGGTTTCCGGGTCTACCGCCTAATTAAAAATGTCTTAGTTTTGATATTGCTCTCTCTTTTCTTTTCGCTTGATATGATAGAGACAGCAGCAAAGCCATAGCCGATATAGTTAGGCGGTAGAGGGGTGAATCGGCAGTCGCCGTCCTCCCGACTAGAGCAGCCGTAACTTATGCTTGATTTGGTCCAACTTGCGAGATAGATAGTTTTTACATCGATTAATGTTCCGAATTATAATAATTTACAATAAACTGATTAGGTACTAATGCTGATTGTAGTTATTAATCATACGTTTCATAAGTCCCGAGCAAATGGCGACTTAATCGTACAAACATAAATGCGAAACTTTGGCTCTTTGGATATTTATTGCTCAATCACGGCGGAACATCTAGTTGAAAATCGGGTTGTATTTTGAAACACAGTTTTATTCTGGAACTAGATGCCCGCCCCGGCGTTGCCCGTGGTACATTATATAGTATTCATCAGGATCCCGTACATATACAACGGTGAAAGAATGACTGAAATCAATTCAGACATTCCTGAGAATTTCGCTTTCAAACAAAACACCTCTTCAGCTACCTGCTACGCCACCTGTCGGAAATTGGTTGTACCAACACAGATTTAGAAAAAAAAATACATTTGCAAAGGTTTTATATTCAAGAGGTATGTAATCTGTGATATTCAATGACGCAATCTTAGACACATGCTGTCATGTGTCATGTCAAAGCACGAAACGTTCGAAAACTCTCAAAATGGAATATTTTTTCCCGATTTTGTTACATTCTTGATTCATGCTCCGCTTCTATTAATAGTAGCGTTATGTTCTATAGCCTATATATAGCCTTCCTCGATAAATGGAATATCCAATAGAAAAAGAATCTTTCAATCCGGACCAGTACTTCCCGAGATCCTAGCGTTCAAACAAACAAACTCTTCAGCTTTATAATATTAGTATAGATAGTATAGATAAAGGCAGGTTACTTTTTATACCGGGAATTTCAGGCAAACTAATACGCTATAAAGACCATGGACGTATAAAAAAAGTCGGCCGTAGTCTCGCTAAAACAAAAACTGTGTCCATCGAGTCGGCCACATAATATGCGCGTGTGCGCTGTCACATACAGGCTGACACGCACGCATCAGTGGGTCAATACATGCGCTACTTGTGTGTGTGTGTGCGTGACAGCCTGTCAGTGACAACCTGACAACGCACACGTGCAAATGTGGCCGAATCTAGTGACACAGTTTTTGTTTTAGTGAGATTACGTCAGACTTTTTTAACGTCCATGATAAAGACTAATTTTGAGCCCAAACTAATTTCGGCCACTAGTAACTCTGCTCTATAAATGTAATTTAAATGCTATAATTTTAGCACAATCCCAACACATTTGGCATATTCCTCACATGTCGTGTTAAATCAATACACGAGACACAAGGTCATCAGTAATGAGTTCTATTCATCGAGTCTCAGGGCACAGAATAAATTATAACTGCACGATAACACTGTTGCCAAGAGCTAGTAAAAAAATTTAAAGTTTTGCGATATATTTGCGGACTTTGACACTGATTTTGATTGATTCTGATGAAATCTGTTTTTTTCTTTTTTTTATAACTAGAAAAACTGCGCTTGATGACAAGCTAAACAGCATAAGTACTATTTTACTCTAAGTTCCAACTCCTGGGACTCAAAGAATTCTCTAGAAACAATCGTGTCTTTCCGTCAATTGAAGACCTTGTCTCTCGTCAAGGTTCTAAGGTCATCGGCCACAACGGTGGTCCAGCGCGGGTTGGCAGATAACACACGTCCTATTTTGTATATCACTACATAGTATAAAAGAAAGTCGCTTTCAATCCCTATCTTAATCATATAAATAAATCTCCTATCACGATGTTTGTCCGCGATGGACTCCTAAACTACTTAGCCGATTTTAATCAAATTTGGGCACTGTGTGTAGATCGATCCAACTTAAAAGATAAGATAGTTTTTTTATTTCGATTAATGGGCTTTATGTGACAATATCCGAGCGAATCCGGAACGGGCCACTAGTATCCCTATGTATCTTTAAAACTACCAAACAGATTTTGATGAAAAAAGGAAGGTTTATATGTGTAATATGTGCATACTACAGTAGAGAAACACTAATCATTTTAAAGGTTTCTAATGTGATAAATAAACACATTTTTTGCGCTTACTTTGCAAACGCTGGCTGAATCCTACGAGATGGATCAAAATAATGTACTGCAGTATTGTACCCCTTAAAAAGGTCTACAAAAAAGTCAACAATGGTATATGTCTATCTCTTAGGGATAACCCATAATAACCATTTTTTTATTCGTATATATAGTATCAGCATTGAACCCGTGCGAAGCCGGGGTGGGTCGCTAGTAGCTGTATAAATTTCAAATTGGAATTCCTAACCAAAAGGAGATATTTGAAATCAAACTGGCTAATACGACAAAACACCAATTTTATAATATGTAAGGACCATATTATATAAGGAAAGCAACACAACTACTCATAACATGAAGTGTCCAAATCCCTGCCTAGCACTGAACTGCGCTCGTCATCCGTAGATATAAATTGAATTATTTCTTAGCCCAGTAATTTCACTGGAAACACTGACCTTCAACCGGATAACGTTAATGTTTGCACATTACTGCTTGCCGGTAGAATACTATAATGTTATAACAATTAATAATTATGACATGTACAGAAAGATTAAGTACAACTAAAACAAAATGGATTACCAAACATATTGCACGCCTCTCGAAGGCAGGTTGATGTAAGTCTAACTTTTACAATGTTTTTGTATGATCTTAATTTACCTGCAAACAGAACTAAATAAATGAGTATGAATTGAGAACTTCCTCTTTTTTTGTATTCAAAGATAAAACATGTTATATCTCAGGATGACGAGTGCAGTGCAGTGCTAGGTAATGATTTGGACTTCGTGTTCCAATAGCTGTGTCACTGCCCTGTTATGTGGCAGACATGTTGCATCAGGCACATTTGATGCTCGTCTTGTCATTCTATCCTACAATTTTATCAATGAACTAGATGCCCGCCCCGGCGTTGCCCGTGGTACATTATATAGTACTCATCAGGATCCCGTACATATACAACGAATACATATACAAATTACTGAAATCGGTTCAGTAATTCCTGAGAATATCGCTTTCAAACAAAACACCTCTTCAGCTACCTGCTACGCCACCTGTCGGAAATTGGTTGTACCAACACAGATTTAGAAAAAAAAATAGATTAGCAAAGGTTTTATATTCAAGAGGTATGTAATCTGTGATATTCAATGACGCAATCTTAGGCACATGCTGTCATGTGTCATGTCAAAGCACGAAACGTTCGAAAACTCTCAAAATGGAATATTTTTCCCGATTTTGTTACATTCTTGATTCATGCTCCGCTTCTATTAATAGTAGCGTTATTTTCTATAGCCTATAGCCTTCCTCGATAAATGGACTATCCAACAGAAAAATAATCTTTCAATCCTGACCAGTACTTCCCGAGATCCTAGCGTTCAAACAAACAAACTCTTCAGCTTTATAATATTAGTATAGATTTTTGAGAATTTACCATAGGAGGACGCAAGACATTTGACTTGCTAACAAACTTTTTCACATATTCTGCGGGGCGCGGGGGGGAACGGATATATTTCACACATTTGTAAACTTGAACTCGCACAAAAGCCAAAAATCTCTGTTTGTACTAAGACAAATGCTACACACCTAAACAAAACATGCACACATCTACGAAACGCTTTATAAAACGCGGTTGAACATTTTTGTCAATAGAGCTCATTTGACACTCTTATGGGGTGTATGGGCACGAACGGAGTTAGAACTAGGCCCGTCCCCTAAGAATAGTTGGTCTGAGGCTATAATCTAAAAGCTTACCAGACGGTTTCCCGCCGAGGTTGTTGCAGAGCAGCTGAAGACAGTTCTTGATGCCGTTGGAGGCGCCACCGCTCAGGCAGATGTCCTCCCACTTGGCGGGGTGGCCGTCGCGCCTCTCGATGTACTGGGCTACTCGACGGCGGATCAACTCGATGCCATGAGACGCCGAGTAGGAACCGACCGAACCTCCTCTGAAATTGCAATTGATATTGAGGTTTTAAAACATATAAATATGAGCACAAGTTGTCGCACATCCTAAATCCAATTAATATTATTTCTGCCTAGTAATTATGAATAAAAACATTGTTTTTTTTTTAATATTTTGTTCTTTTCTTTTTGGGTCATTTTCGTTCTTGTTCGTAAAATTTATTTTACTATATTGTTTTTCTTCATTCAGACTTTTAATTCCCTTCAGATCTTAAATTACGATTTCTAGACAACTGCTTTGTCATTAAATTGAGATTAATCAATTAGATCGAATTAATTTGCTTAGGTCCTATAATTGTGTAGTTATGGTAATCTGTCGTCGGTCGTCAATGACGAGAAACAGTTGGATTACAATATTAAAATGGCTGCCATTTCGAGGGGGGTTGAGGTAGGACAAGAGGGAGTGCAACATTTGTAAATATAGTAATTTGTAAATACATAAAGTAACCCTAAAAACAACCCCCTATTAAAATATTTTCTATGCGAGACCAAACATATTGTATAACATCAAACGCAGACCTAGTGAAATATAAGCGTAGTTATTACAATTTAAAGTTTAAAATTTTAAAGTACCTACAAGTACATAGGAGCTGTGAAAAATTGCCATTCGATTCCAGTATTTATGAATGAAATAAGTTATAGACTGACATGTAATGGTAGTGAACTAATAGAACCATATTTGAGGCCGACAAAAGAAAGCCATTTGCGGCCTCTACGTATTTATTTTGTAACACATTATGCAATACTTGGGGTACATAAGAACCAGCTTAGTAGTTGACTAACTCGTTTTACAAATGTTTCATTTGAAGTTTAAATTACACAAGTTGTGTAAGCAAATGGAGACTTATTAAAAAAGTTGTTGCCTCATATTGCCTCATGTCGCCTCACATACATTATACAGATTGAAGAGAACAGCATGACATGCACATGATAAAATAATAAATAAAATTTATTTCAATAACATGCATCTTAACTATACAATATTTTCTTACAGCTATAAACAGGTATATTAATTTAATCAGCCTGAACTAAGTAGAACCTGTGTTTCAGGCGAGAAAAATGCCTATTTTAACTAAGAGTTACATTAAGGAAGATAATAAAACCAAACAATAAACTCGCTTAAATGTATGAACTACTTTACTTATTAAAAAGATAGGTATGCAATTTCTTAATTATTCTATAACTAATATTAAATGTTCAGCTTCCTCATATGACAGTGTTAGCAAATATTCACAGACAGTTTGTTTACAGTTATAAAAATTTGTATTTGTAAAAAAAAATGTATGATGGTAAACAACAGTTGACTTATAACAGAACAGTGACACGTAAATATTTGAACATATATAATCTAAAACACTCCCTAGCACAGTACTACGTTCGTCCTCAGAAACGCAGATAATTTATCTCGCTTGACTTCCGCCTAGCCAGAAGAAAACCAAATGATGCAGTCCAGAATCATTGCCGCAAAACAAGTTCAAGACTTGTTTATCATACGAACTGGTTAGAGACTACATAGGTTATAATGTCAGATAAACTAATAAACATCTTTTGCTATAAATACGCAAATAACAGGGCTAGGCAAAAAAGATTACCTATACCTAAAAAAAATGGACTTTATCCACGTAAGGCTAACTAAATATCCCTAACTAAAGAAAGCTTGTCAAATAAATAGACAACTTTTACGTGAACATATTTAGATTCTCCATGGAATAAATTCGTCGATCAACCTGATAGTCTCGTCATTCTATAAGCTATATACTATTAAAAAAAAAGTAGACTATGTGTCATTCCAGACTATAATCTGTGTTCCAAATTTGAACCCGATCCGTTTGGGTGTTCCGACGTGATTGAACAATAAACATTCCAACATCCAAACGTGATTATAATATTAATAGGACTAGCAGCGCCCAGCGGTTTTACACCTGTATTGCGTACCTATTACCGACTATAATCTAATTGTACTCCAAATTTCAACACAATCTGGTCAGCGACTTGTTTTAGCAACTTGTATACATCCAAACTTTCGGATTTTAATATTATTAGGATAAACTTCTCTCTCCTGCTATAATAAATATTGCTGGACATTTCACACACAACACCATCTGACTCCAAACTTAGCAAAGCTTCTACTATGGATGCCAGATAGCTGATATAATACTTATACAGTCGTTAATACATCCTTATTACATGTAGAAACACTCAGACACAGTAGATACAAATTTGTATTTATAACACAAATATTTGCACTGGGCGGGAATCGAATCCACGACCACGACACTAATGATCGATACTAATACATTAGTATCGATCAAATAATTGCAATACGATGCATTAAACGCAATAAAAAGTCATTTAAATTCACATAAAACCATCTCTTTCGACGTAATAAACCCTTCACACGTAACCTTAGATATTACGGTCAATTGAAGATAAAATCGACATTGAACAGAGTATGTCGTGTAACCCTGATCTTGGTTACATAATGTTTGCTAACGTGTGTTGCCCCTTTTAGCAAATAAACTGGTTACCGACGAGACAAACCGACTGGTCGTTTCTTTTATTCATGACTCGACGTAGGAAATACATATTTAATATGCTACATGCTACGGTTCATATGAATGTATCGATTTTACTTGGATACTTCGGTTCAAGAGCGGTTTAGGTTTTAATTTCATTTCTATATAGACTACAGGCCCGTGAACAAAATTTATGGGCCATATTATACACCAGGAGACCTATGTAGCATGATAGAAGGGTATAAAATAATAAGATCCAGCACTATGCCGGCATTTGTAAGCTGTCCAACTGAGTGCAAGTTGAAGAGGGAGGGTTGCAACTCTCGCTCTGTCCTTCTTGTCGCATGATTTTTTGTATTTTTCGCATTTTGTACGGCATTGCGGAATAATGGATTAGAAGGTTATGAATATTAGGATAATGATATAACCAAATCGTTGTTAACCAAAATACCCTGAAAATCGTTGGAAAATCATGAGTTTTTCCGACAAAAAAAGTAACTAAAATTTAAATGTACAATTTTTATAGTTTCAATACCTCTTCTAACTCATTATTCCGCAACGCCGTACAAAAATTATGCGGTTTTTAGGTGGGATTTAGGCGCTTATTGTATAGGTAGGTGAAATCTCGAGAGTTCAAGTCACCGACAGGCGTATTAGCGACATACTTTTAGCTATACAGCTGACGTACATACTACACTTAAGTGTTTGTAGTATGTGCGTCAGTATTACTTCAGTGCGATGTTTATAGCATGTTGAATCCCGTTACAACCACTTATACGATTAAAATGTTTGTTGGGTTGTAAGTTATAAGTTTTAACTTCTATCGGCAATCTCTATGAGACTGTTTTTTTAACCCTCGACCAAAAAAAGGGGTGTTATAAGTTTGACGTCGATGTCTGTCTGTCTATCTGTCTGTCTGTCTGTCTGTCTGTCTGTCTGTCTGTCTGTCTGTCTGTCTGTCTGTCTGTCTGTCTGTCTGTCTGTCTGTCTGTCTGTCTGTCTGTCTGTCTGTCTGTCTGTCTGTCTGTCTGTCTGTCTGTCTGTCTGTCTGTCTGTCTGTCTGTCTGTCTGTCTGTCTGTCTGTCTGTCTGTCTGTCTGTCTGTCTGTCTGTCTGTCTGTCTGTCTGTCTCTGTGTGTGACTGTGTGTGTGTGTGTCTGTCTGTGGCACCGTAGAGCTCAAACGGATGGGCCGATTTCAATGCGGTTTTTTTTATTTGAAAGTTAATTACCGTGCGGGTGTTCTTAGCTATGTTTGGTTAATATCGATTCAAAATGGCCGCCACCACAAAATGGCGCTTTATATTTTTTTTTTCACTACTACCTCAATATGGGTATCAAACGAAAGGGCTTGATTAGTAGAATACTTTGCACTATGACAAATTTCAAATCCAAGATGGCCGATACCACAAAATAGCGAATTACATTTCTTTTTTCACAACTCCCTTAATATGGGTATCAAATGAAAGGGCTTGACTAGTAGAATGTTGTACAGATAACAAATCTTAGGTAGTCGGGGGTTAGTCAAAATTTTTAATTTTGTTCTTGTGTTCATATAATGACGCTTCATTACTACAATGAGGTTACGTTCTACGTCATCGGGTAAGATCATTTTCTGATCAACAAAAAATGTTCAAATATTGACGATTATTACGTATTATAAACATCGATCTACAATAATATTTTCCATGCAAGTGACGCAAGTATCCATAATTATCTAGTTATTCGCATGATAAAGCGAACGAGCCTTATCAGAGTGTATCTAAATAACGGGCGAATCAAACAATAATTGTTCTGTTATCTATATACAATATATAAAAATGAATGTATGTTTGTTTGCTCTTTATAGAATCGTAAACTATGCATTTGATAATGTGATGATATTTAGCAAAGTTGTTATACATGAGTCAAATAAGGTTTCTGCGTTGGTACGACCAATTTACCAAGTTTCCACATGGCGTAGCAACGCGCGCAGTGTACCTCTAGTCAATTATATAAATTTGAAGATTTGGATGTATGTTTGACTTTTCATGTTCTAATAGGTGCATGTCACTGCGGTGTTATGGGAAGGCGTGTTGCTTACCATCAAGCCTGCTCGTCTCTTCACTCTTTATTATAAAAAAGTGTAAAGACACAGTTCAAAAGTCAAAAAGTCAGTATTATTAAATAATCAGTTCAATATGCATATCCGCTCTCGACACACGTGGCAATGTCCCCGCTATTACGCGACTAAATTGATAGAACAAAATTGATATACGTACTCGTTCTACACGAGAGAACATAAAGAATGTACTCTTAGTAATATCAATCGACAAACTCTACTGTTGCTTGTTGCTAAGTTCCAGTGAAAGTACAAGACAAATAAATTTTAAGTAATTAAGAAAACATATTGTATTTTTTAATGACTTAAAATGAAGTAATTCTGATACCTTAGCCTTAGGCCTTCTTAAAACATAGAGACTTAACAAACCATATACATACTTAAATTTTAGAAATATAATTTTAGTGTATTAACTAAAATTCAAACGTCGACAAAGCAATAATATTACATCTCCGACGAGTAAATGCTAGGCAGTGATTTTGATTTTGAGTCTTCAAAGAGTTGCGTAGTTGTGCCATGTTATTGGCATGGGTTGCTTATGGACGCACATATTGCTCTTCCTAACACTGTATATTATAAAAAAATGTGTACTATTGGTCTGAATAGTTTGAGAACAATGCAATGCAACTTCCTTGGTGAAACACGTCAAAAAACTCGGAAAACGGATCGTGTTTTTCTGAGAACATATTATTGCCTGAAATAGCATAGGTTTTATATCGCGGGAAAATAACATGAACGAGAACGGTTAAAACCGCGAGGTAGTAATATAATAATAATGTGTATTATCTGTGATGACTGTTACGTCAATGTTCAGTCGTATAATGAATCGTATAGGAACGTGGTCCTTACCCGCATCCACCGAGGATCTCCTTGGCGCGGGTGATGACATCGGACGGGAAGTCTACCTTGTTCATCAGCTCCGGGTAGGAGACACAAGCAAGCACCTGAAAATCCACGTTCATCACTCATCTCATCAATATTGTTCCCACTGTTCGCTCTTTGTGTAAGCGAATGGGCATGGTGACAAAAAAAAGATCTCTAGTCTATCAGTTTAATTAATTAGTAAATAATTTAAATTATTAAACAATATTGTACACATAATGTTAATGTAGTAGCTTAATCACGAATAATTAATTGTTTAAATACCTCGTTTCGGCAGCGTTACAACCGCCGTGGACCTTCAGTCTTCTCGTGACCACGGCGGTTGTGACGCTGCCGAAACGTCGAGGTATTTTGACAATTAATTATTCGTGATTAAGTTCCGTAGGTAACATAATAAACATTATGTGTTCAAATCGCGAAAGTTTAAAAACAATAACATTGTACACGTATTTTTTCTTTTGTTTCACAAACAAAAAAATACGAAAACAGTGCTTAAAAGTTTCGAGTGACGATGACGTCACAGCTATGTATATACGATTTTTACGAAGGTGTGACGTCCTGACGTTACAACCCTCCACTCCGGCGGTTTGATGATCTATATCTAAGTATTTATTTGTCGGTTTTGAATAATTTGGTGAAACAAAAAATATACACATATTATTTGTTTCCCCAAATTTATTATTATTCACGTTATTCACCCATATTTTTCCATAATCTACCTGATGGACTAATTTGATTGTTACATTTTTGTCCCAGTTTTCATCCTAATTGGTATGCATAGGAATAAGCAGCCCACTAAATGTTCCCACCGTTGGGAACATTTAGTGGGCTGGGGTCTTCCCTAGCAAGGAGAGAGTCGAGGCCATAATCCACAACATTACTCCAGGTCGGGTTGGCGGATGACCCATGGAGTAGAACCGGAGTAGGAAAGCCGTGAGTTTATTTCGGAATTACGTTTTTCGTAAAAAAGAGAGTAGACGTCCAAGAATGAATCTTGGAACATGGTTGCGGTTTTCCACGATGCTTCCCTTCACGATTTCTAGGTTAGCGGCATGTACACATAATGGACTTCTATTCATACCGCAGAAATTCGAAAGGTGGTCGCGTAAAGATTTCGGTCTAGGTCAGATAAGTATAAAAAGCATACTCTATTAGAGTATGCTTTGAACATTTAAACGGACGAAACGACGGATCAAAGCAGAACCGGAGTAGGAAAGTCGTGAGTTTATTTCGGAATTACGTTTTTCGTAAAAAAGAGATTAGTAATCCAAGAATGAATCTTGGAACATGGCGGTTTTCCACGATGCTTTCCTTCACTATTTTTAAGTTAGCGGCCTGTACACGTAATGGACTTCTATTCATACCACAGAAATTCGAAAGGTGGTCGCGTAAAGATTTAGGTCTAGGTCTGATAAGTATACCGCAGGATAATTTCCACAGTAATTACCGGTAATCGACCGTTACACGATACCAGCAAACAGTCACCAACAGTAACTGCCGGTTAAACATTGGTACTAAATTTTTCAAGACAATTTATAAATTCAGTTTAGGAAAAGCGTTGGTGGCTAAACAATGTGTAGCGTTTTGTCGCATTGCGCCTTGGTACGTACATTTAGGTCAGTGCAACAGAGAATGACACGCGACGAAAATAGCACAGCATGAAACATTGCAACAGATATTAATAAAATTCTTTGTTTTTCCATATCATACGGGTTCACGAAATTAGGGCGTACGAATATATTGAATTTTCAGCATTTCGTAATAGTGTAGAATCTATACTAAATAGGTAGACAGTTATTCTACCGGCAAACAGTAATGAGCAAACATTACTGTGTTACGGTTTGAAGGGCAATGTTTCCAGAGAAATCACAAGGCTTAGAGATATAACATCTTAGATATCTAGGTAATGATTTGGACTCTTCATGTTCCAATAGCTGCGTGTCACTGTGCTGTTATGTGGCAGACATGTTGCTTACCATCAGGTGCACGTCCTGCTCGTCTCGTCACTCTTTATTTAAAAAAAAGGTAGGTCTTAGTAACCTGGAGAAAATGAAATTGGGTGGATTAGACAGATAGTCCAGATAAATATGTCACCGTAAAAAATAAATATTCATTATTTTTACAAATAAAACGCGTGAGATTATAAACCTACAATAGGTTAGTTTATTAGGTTATATAATAAACTAACTCTTCATGTTCAAATAGCTGCGTGTCACTGTGCTGTTATGTGTCAGGCACGTTGCTTACCATCATGATCGTCTTGTCACTCTTTATTTATAAAAAAAAATATAGAAATTTACAATTTACATGTCAATTAAAAAAAAAATGTCAAAAACCTAAATACTACAAACACAAGTTTGGAGTCATCAATTTAGTCTCCGCACTCGTCAAGTCGCCGACCAAAAGTGCCCATCAGTCTGGCGGCATTTCCCCGCTGTATGGCAAAAGAAATGTTTTGGGTCAGATAGAGACCCGAGCGGGGATCACGTCCTCTATCCCTAAGAAGACGACCCAAGTCGGCAGCAAAAGCCCTCGCCTCAGAGCCCCAGGGTCCACCCGTTTCCACGGCGAACGGAACGAACTCGTAAGATGTAGTTATAGATGTAGTTATAGGTTAGTTTAATTTATAATCTGATGACGTTACATCATAAACTAACGTTACTTTTAATCTTACGGTGACAGACATAGTGGTAGATCCAGTAGTTTAATTACTAGGCACTTTGCTGTGCCAATTGTGTGTGAATTGTCCACCAATAACTCGCAAAGTTGTTGATATACGACAATAATTATTCCTCCCTTATCAGCCCCCTTCTGCTACAAAAAATAAATCACTTCACTTTTTGAACCAATACATGGGTAACACACGTTTGATATAGTCAGTCCAGTCCGACTCACTCGACCGGCTTGGAACCTAAAATCTTGGGTGAAACCAAATCTTATATGCTTCGCTGGCTCGGCCACGTAGAGACAATGGAGAGAATAAAGCACCTAAGCGCGCCTGTTTAGGTGTCTCAAATGGTCGACGACCGGTGGGACGTCCCAGATTCCGATGGAAAGACCAAGTGGAACGAGACATACGTGAGCTTAAAACCTCTGTCTCATGAAAAGGATCAAGACAGAGATGAGTGGCGTATTTTGGTGTCAGCGGCAGGACCCACTTTGAGTCGTTGAGCCAAATTAGTTATCGAAACTTGAGTCGGACTATTAGTTAGTCCGACTCAGGTTTCGATCGCGTCCGGCGATCTTTTCAAGACGATTACGCGCGCGTGTTCGCTGCTCGTTTAGCACATTTGTAGTGGTAGGACTCTTGGCAGAGTCCGCCTGGGGAAGTACCACACCTTTGCCAGTTATTCTACCGCCAAGCAGTAATGTGCAAACATTACTGTGTTCCGGTTTGAAGGGCAATGTTTCCAGATAATTTACAGGGCTTAGAGATATAAGATCTTAGATCTCTGGGTGACGAGCGCAGTGCAGTGCTAGGTAATAATTTGGACTCTTCATGTTCCAATAGCTGCGTGTCGTCACTCTTTATTTAAAAAATAAAATAAAAAAATAAACATTATTAGCTGCGATCACGCTCGCGTAAGATGTGTAGTAACCACATTAGTTTTCATACTAAAATCATATTACTATTCACTACTGATTCATTATTATTTTAAAACTAAATAAGCAATGACCAACTTGTTTATAGCCAGTTATATATAAGTAGATACTAAATATTTCAATGTTTACGAATTCATGAATGCATAAAAGCTACCACCATGAAACATCGCCGCAAAATTGCTAGCTTACCGGTTTTTTTGTCGGATACATTTCGGAGAGCGTGCAACTGATCTGCATGATCTAATACCACCTTGCCTTTTTGTATCGTACTTTTCGTAACGGGAAGAACCGTTTGATGGTGGATATTCCAAAGACACGGACGAAGAGGTTTGACTCTACGTTTGTGATAAGAACGTCTAGGCTGTGGAAGGAGTTGCCTGAGTGGGGTTTTCCCGATAGTTATAATATTGTTGTCTTCAAATCGAGAGTTAATCGGTTTCTTCTAGTTAAACACGCTCTATCGTATACCGCAAAAAAACACCTTACAGGATACTAGGGGGCCCATTGCAACTTCGCTCGAATATCATCATTAAAAGACCATTCAAAATAAACACTATCCTAATCTCTAAAGTTAGACCAAAATACAAATAATGAAAACCTTCGTGATTTTCAGTTGATTTGGTGGAGAGTACACCGGGAACCTTGAATAGAGAATAGTATATAGATCAGGTTTTTCCACACGGTTCCTTTGTACCAATCGTAAGCAAATGACGTGCATACTAGCTATGGCAACAGAGTGATGTGCCGCGACAAAAGTATGACACTTCCACAAGAGCGACAAGACAAGATTAGACCCGTGCTTTAGGTGTAAAGCGTTTTTACTTAAAACATTTTTTTTCGTTTATTTAAAGAAAACAGAGTTCCATATTAGTTTTAAAAATTTTAATAAAATAAAATTCATCATCATTACATATATAAAATACGTAGTAGGTGTATGTGAACTCTTTGCCGGGTACAGACATGACACATGATTTTTATGTATTAAACCTTTTAAAAAACCTAACTAAAATGTTTTTATATATCACGACCCGTTCCGGCAAACATCCATAACAAAAAAACTGATTTAAAAAAAAAACACCCGTTCCGGCTTCGCACGAATATTATCATATAAAGACCATTAATCGAAATAAAAACTATCCTATCTTAAATTACACATAAATCCCAACTTTATGAAGACTTTTGTTGTTTGTAACGACTTGGTGAAGAGTTCGATGAGAACAAACATCATGACACTGGGATTTTTATATATTAAGATGGTAAATACAGAAATAAATACACCCACAGGCACAATTAACCGCCCACCCTGTATTTCTCTACTTCGTAGAAAACGTTAATTCTAAAGCAAATGTTATGGTAGTACCTAAGTTGAATGAGGCAATAACAAATCAAGATATTGAAAACATAAACGGTTTTTAAGAACAAGCCCGACTTTGTCGAAAAGACCGAATGACGAAAAATAAAGGTTGGAGGTTAATCTTTCCTTTATCGTGGAGGGTCCCAGCATTAGTAGTATTTGTATACTCACGTATACAAGTATACCCAGCATTAGTAGTATTTGTATACTCATGTATACTCACGTATAGAAATACTACTAATGCTGGGTCCACACTAACGAGAATTGCCATTAATTATCGCGATTATGGACGTTGGCCGTAGTTATATTTTACACCTACGGTTAACGTCCATTATAGCATATAAGTAATGGCATTTCTCGTTAGTGTGGCCCCAGCATCAAAGTAATAAATACTTAATCGCTCTTACCTGTCTGATGAAGGTGATAGGCACCTGCCCCATAGCATGCGCATCGCCGATGTTTGCTTTGATGACCTTCTTGAAGGGTTTATTGGCACCCTGCAAAACCACATGATTATATCATTTCAATTCCAATTACCTGACAAATAAGGTAAATAATAGCGTAACAGCTACCAACGACAGTCCAGATAATAGAACCTCCTTTATTCTATAAATTGGACAGTGAATAATTTCGTACAGTTTTTAACAGTACTTACAGTTTTGTCAATATCTTATATACAAAAAAAAACGTTTTTGTGTATTAGCGTATTACAAACATACAATGATTAAAAATATAACAATTTTAATTTTTATTACACAAATTAAAATTAAATGACACAAAGTAGAACGAAGTAGAAGTTAATATTTATTACTTTTACCTATTTTTACATTGGTAAAATTACCTAGATATCACGTTTTGGAGATCAACCATTTCTGTAGTCAGGGGGTTGGCAACGGGCGGCATTTTTTAACGGCGGTCGGTATTTTTTAAATGATTTTAAACTCATTCGATCGATCGCGATGGTTTAAAATCATTTAAAAAAATAAATATTACATTTCACAAATAGCAAATATACAGCTACCTATACAACTAAACAAATTTATTTATTTGCTACCTATGTTTTCTCGAACGCATTATTATCAATATGAGTTTGGGGGTTGCAAACTTTTAGAAGTGCGGCCCGCTTATATCTACTTTTTTCACCATGTGGCCTATGGCTCCCAAAAGGTTGGCGACCCGACTGTAGACTATACTATAGGGATAAGTTATTGTTTTTGAATGTAGTGGTCAACAAAGATAAACTCTTTGTTGCATTTCATTTTGAAACAAAATAGGTAATTAAGACTTAATTACCTCTTAATTACTTATGTGGTACATAGTGCTGTGTGTGAATTGTCCACCAATATTTATTTATTTAATTAATTAACAAGAACAAAACTAAAAATTTTGATTAGCCCCCGACTACCTCAGATTTGTTATCTGTACAACATTCTACTAGTCAAGCCCTTTCATTTGATACCCATATTAAGGGAGTTGTGAAAAAAGAAATGTATTTCGCCATTTTGTGGTAGCGGCCATCTTGGATTTGAAATTTGTCATAGTTCAAAGTATTCTACTATTTAAGCCCTTTCGTTTGATACCCATATTGAGGCAGTAGTGAAAAAAATTATGTAATTCGACATTTTGTGGTGGCGGCCATCTTGGATTTGAAATTTGTTATAGTGTATAGTATTTTACTAGTCAAGCCCTTTCATTTGATACCCATATTGAGGTAGGTTGTGAAGAAATATTTTGTCCGCCAATTTGTGGAGGCGGCCATCTTGAATCGATATTAACCAAACATAGCTAAGAACATCCGCACGGATATTTACCTTCAAATAAAAAAACCGCATCGAAATCGGCCCATCCGTTTGAGCTCTACGGTGCCACAGACAGACACACAGACAGACAGACAGACATCGACGTCAAACTTATGACACCCCTTTTTTGGTCGGGGGTTTCTCTCCGCTATCCACTTATCCTCCAAATCAAGCATATTTTATATGAATGTCATTGTGCTCAGCTCGATGTGGTACTAGCTTGGATCCCTAGTCACACAGGAATCCCAGGCAATGAAACGGCAGATGCTTGTGCCAAGGCTGCTACTCACTCCGGCTGCCTGGACAATTACAAATTATATGCACACGACTTCTGTCTACTACCTAAATTCCATCTGGATTCATCGTGGTCAAGATATTGGAAATCTACACAAAAGTTTAAAGGCAAATTTTATGCTGATATCCAACCAGACGTTCCACGTAAACCCTGGTTTTCAAATTTCGAAATGCAAGTAAACCATAACGTCTGTTATATGCCGATTACGCCTTGGCCACAGCTGCACCCCTGTATTTTTTGGCAAAACTGCGGATCAGGGATAACTCCTTATGTGAATGTGGATTAGATGAAGGAGACGTGGATCACATATTCTTCGAGTGCCCTAAACTAATATACCCACTATATGATATCCTCCCCCCCAGTATCCCCCGTCCTACCTCTATGAAATGCCTACTATCCCTTACCTTTACCCCCTTAATCAACTGTATAATATGTAAATTTGTAAATATTAATAAGATAAAATTATGAAAATGTGTATGTCCCTGGTAACTAACATCATAAAAGTACTTATTATAAATAATATATATTATATACTACTAACTAGGTGGTTGGTATTACATGTGTTGTGTTTGTTTGTTCTAGATCTACCAACTTATTCTGATCATATTAATAAACCGCGAGTTCAATATATTATTACCGTTTACGAAACTCTCAGGAAACGGACATTGGCGGAATTAACGACAAAGTCGTACAAGCCAGAAACCAAGAACTGAACTGAACTGAACTGGTCGGGGGTTAAAAAGAAAGTAGCGAATGGCGATTGGCGAAAGTATTGGCGTTTTAATTAATATGCCTCCGTAAAATTGTAAAAACCGTCAGATTACAATCTAACGACATTAGATTATAAACTAACCTACCGTTGGTTTATAAATTTACGCGACAACATTGTAAATTGACGGTGATTGCAATTTTACATTCACATAATTTTTTTTTTCTTTTTAATTTACCTAATGCAAGTTTTAATAGTTTAATAGGTACCAAATATGATTCGAAAATTACCAACATGGGTGTCACTGCTATCTTTAATACAAATAAATTACTGTTTAACCCTCATATCTAGGAGTATTAATATAATGCCCAATTGAGCTTGCAAATAATCATTTACAATACCAACAATATCTAAAGTGTCATAACATTATGATATGAAACAGAATTCACTCAACCCTATTTGCCCAGTTATAGAGTTCATTATATACAAGGGACATATCATATCAACTAATAGGTATAATGTTACATACAAAAACAGAAGGATGCCATATCTACATCATAATTATGATGCTATGATACAGTGTAGTGTGACTTTAATCTAAATGCGTTTATGCACTTACTAGCAGTGTGAAGCACTTGCATAACAGTCTATCATGATAAATAATTTATTCTCTCCAAATACAATTCACACACGTGAATTATTGTATTAGGTACCTATCTCAAAGGAACCTAACTTTTACAGATCAAAAATAGCCTTTTATCTTAATACCAGTTATGTACTTAATATGCATTTAGTTTTATTTAAGTACATCTGTTCACATTGCAGAGTGCAGAGATACTTTGGAACAAACATATTCACAGCTTCAAACCCACAAACTTTTGCCTTTACAATATTTATGTGATGATGTGTATAATTCAGAAAGCTTGTGATTATCTGAAAGCTAGATATGGTGGTATAGAGATACAAATGATTAAAACCACAAACGAAAACTTGACGAATGAAGAGATTTGACTCATGTTTGTGATAAGAACGTCTAGGTTGTGGAACGCGTTGCCTGAGAGGGTTTTACCTGATAGTTTTAATATTGGTGTCTTCAAATCGAGAGTGAATTGGTTTCTTCTTGGTAACTCATCTTAGAGATGGTGGCCAAGTGCGAACCAATTATAGTTAAAAATACTTTCTACATGCATGATGCGAGAAACTCTAAAATTGCATAAAAACTGCTGTTCTTTACAAAAAACATAAAGTAATAACTACAAAAAACCTATGCCCCAACGACAACTATTCCGATAAAGATAAAATATCTTCCAATCTGAGATAAAAGTTCAATAACCACATTTATCAGTGCCAAATCTTATCTTCTATCACTCCGAGGTCTGGTGTTATACCATAGGGATAGTAATTATTACTTGGGCTTATTCTAAGGCTGTGCAGCCTTAGAATCAATGAAAAGTCATATTTCTCAATTACACCCTTCCTTCACTCAGTGTTTATAGTTTATACACCATATGTCAATAAATATGTTAATCTTTAATCTTCAAAATGTACAAAAACCTATAAAACATACATTCAAGTTTACAACATACAACATAAAGATCATCTAAATGTTTATTATAATCCAACAGTGTTGGATAAACCTATGTTACCATAGTTAATAATATAATAATCTAACATGTATTATAAACATTTTTTTCATCTAACATGCATTCTCTCCAATTATACAGATTACAGGCATGGACATATAAAAAGTCGGACATAGTCTCGCTAAAACAAAAACTGTGTATCACTATAGTCGGCCACATTTGCATGTGTGCGTTGTGAGGTTGTCACTGATAGGCTGACACGCACAAATACACACAAGTAGCGTGTAATGACCCACTGATGTGTGCGTGTCAGCCTGTATGTGACAGCACACACATGCATATTATGTGACCGACTCAATGGACACAGTTTTTGTTTTAGCCAGACTATGTCCAACTATTTTTATATGTCCATGATTACAGGTAACAGCAAAGAAACAGATGCCCAGCCTGATGGTGTATGGTAAACATTGTATTAAAGACATCTCCAACATCAGAGATGTCGAAGAGTTTTAAAGAACCTCAGAATGAGGAAATTTTTCTGTGATGTTTGTGGTAAGATTTTTGTGGGGATGTTATTCCACACCTTGGAGATGTAAAAAAGAACCTAAATATTTAACAAGGTGTAAAAAAAAAATATTTTGGAGATCTGTAATAATGATTTATTTAAAAGCCATATAATTAACTTCACCTATTCCAAAGGACCAGAAGTCTTGTCATATTTTAAAGAGTATAGCAAGTTTGAGCCAGCCAGGAGTATATAATTAGTCAAACATGGTGCAAGTGAGTGGTTGGTGTGATCAATCTCCATCTCGAAATCAGAACCAAGTTTATCAAGTTAAATCAAACCGTAAATAACCTTTGCAAAGTAAAACAATGACCTTGGGTATGGAATTAGTGCTGCTACATTAATTACAGCACTTCACGCTATGTGATAAGCACAATCCTATGTTACATAACAGTCATGGGTAGCTGTGTTATGTGGTTTTCTTTATATTTACGAAAAATTTTAACTTTGTGAAAATTATTTTTAAGAGTTAAGTGTGAACTAGTGTCAATTATGCGACAACAGGTATTTTTTATGCCCTTACTCATTATATACTTACTTGTATACATTACTCTTTGTACCTTTATAATACATTTTCATTAGTTAGTTGGAGATTCAGTGAAAGTAAGTAGTCAGTCAGTCAAGTGAAATACTTGGAATTTAATTATGTAAAATTCAATTAATTACTTTAATACTAAATAAATTCTGTTTTGACAATTATCTGCACAATAATTTAAGAGAAATTTGTATTTGTTCACTTCTACTTTTATTTTTTATTTACTAATTAACATGGCAATTGTTTATTTACTCATATGAATAAAGTACTTTAATTTTGCAGTTCCTGGATGGTTGCATGGATTTTAGTTAAATTCTGTGTGAAGAATAATGTCACAAATTTTGTCTAAAAACTGTTAGATTACAATCTAAAGGTTTTAAAACAAAACTATTGGTTTTGACCACTAGATTATATCACTTTACTAAAAGTGATTCTAGTGACCTGAAAGGGTCTTTAAGACCTCAAATTTCAAATTCTCGTTTGAACGAGTCATTCCATAAAGGGTAAGAGCAAGATAGAGACGCTTATGAGTCACAGAAGCAAATAAGGATCCTAGTTGTACAAAAATAATTTAATTTTAAAAATAAAAGACATATTTTTTTTTTTATATTTTTCTGATGACTGTCATGACCTTACCTATCATGCAACTTCGGCTTGACGTCGATTTATGGGACACTCTGTATATGAACCAAACCTGCAGTGGGTTTATGATCTCACTGTTACTTTACAATATTACCTACTTTTGTACAGTAACAATGATTGCAATTATTTTTTGGTGATACAATACAATGTGAATCTTTACAATTACATCATAACAGGCCAATGTAGAAAATTAACTAGAGTGGAACACTAATTAAAATAATGACCAAAAGAAGTTTTGCTGCATCCTATACTTAGATTTTTTGTGTCTATATGAAAAGACAAATGAATAAGCAATTTTTATGTTAGTATTTCCTTATGTAACCCTACAGCTTATCGTTTTACAGATTATGGTTTAAGAATAGCTGTTGCTTTGGAAATTGCCGCTTCATCTTTTATCTTATCTTTATCTTACCTATAAAAATTCTTTCAACAGTAATTTTTTTCAATGGTCTGGGTAATATTGAGTTTTTTTAGTTCATGGAGTTTTGTTGTGTTTTGATGTGGTTTGCTAGTTTAAAATTTAGATTACCACTACTCAGATCTACCAAACATACATAGAAAATTTCATGAGACGGTCAAGCCATTTTGGAGGAGTTTCCAGACAAACACAGCAATACAAGAATTTAGTATATTAGATGTTATTTTTGTTAATAAATCAACCACATACAATCAAAACCTAAGCAAACATGACACAAATTACTGAAACTAAATGACTTTGTAACTTTTATCAGTCCATTCTCTAAAAATATTGAATAATGACTATGGTGTAAGTAATTAAATAAAGTTTTTTTAACCAAAGATAGCTTGTGCTTGACTTCTAACGCGCTTGATGTAAAGAACTGAGAGGTCTAAGACAGATCATGTTCACCTAGAAAAATCCGTTTCACTCTTTTAGGTTGTCTGGTTTCTTAGAGTTTAGAAAAAATTATAATCAGAAATACCTGTAATCAAAAGATAACCAGAGCCAAAGAGGTGACACTAGTCCACATACATTTTAAAGTAGGTAGGTAAAATTAAACACAAACTACTGTGCTTACAAATTTAAGCAATTAGAATGAGGTAATAAGGATAATTAATATATCCTAATTACACACAATACTACAAAACACTTTGTTGGGACAGTGACACACCATTTTTCTTATGACAAAGCATCCAAATACTTGTAATCATTTTGCACTAAATATGCTCAAAAGTTGTTTCTAACAGATGAAAGTAAAAAGAGAGTGAACTATTAACCTTGATAACCTTGAACCAATATTTGATTACAGTCATAAACTTTAACTTTTTTATTCATGTTAAAATTATTGATCTGGTTATGAGACCAATGAACATATCAATAGACTTTAGTGTTTTAGGAATAGTACTAAGACTTAAATTAGACTCTTAACTTGAATAAAAGAAAAAAGGATCCAATTGAGTACCTTTTCAAGTTCCTTTTCGATTTCTGTAGCGCGAATGACAAGGGGCCCACGGACCGCATATTCCAACTTCAAAATATTCGGGTTGATGTTATCCAAAGTTACCGCCTTGGATGCCATGGTGCGAGCACTCTGCAGAGCGTGGAATTGCGATAAGACGTGATCGGCGCGAGAACTTCGCGCAGCGCTGGGTAAAACGCGACTAGCGCGGCTTATCACTTTGATCGACGACATCTTCGTAATCAACACAACTACTTTTTACGTTATCTACTACCAAACACTACACTGTACACTGGAAATACAAGCCAATTAATTACGTGACGATTTTTAGAACACTTTTTATAGATGCTACGTTAAATTCTAATTGGGACAAATTCGAATAATTTTCGCGGTTCTATTGATCGATACGTCTGTTCGACAACTAATAAACAACGGTCTGCAATCAATACTACGATACTACAGATACACTTCGATAAACTTACAAAATCCTTTACAACTATAGTCGACCCCCGCGAAGGTTATCTATTATCACGACAAGACTAGATTTTTAGATGTAATTTAATTGTGCATATCGCTGCTGATAATTATAATCATAACCTTTAAAGGCGGATTTTCAGCAATGTTACCAATAATAATTGTATAGTAATTTGTAACAATCGATTTTATCCCAAAACAGCTGCTGTTACGTAAACAAAAATTTCAAAGAATGTGTAAAACGTCTCACGAATATCTTGTTTGTTTTGACTTTCAACTTTCAATTCAATCAAACGGAATTTTGACTTCTATTATGACAGTTGAGGATAGTTTGACAGCAGTCTTTATCAGTATTGACGGACAACATTTATTTTTTAAATCAAATCGACTAAGTGAGAAATATCTAGCTTATCTATACTAATATTATACGATATCTATACTAATATTATAAAGCTGAAGAGTTTGTTTGTTTGTTTGAACGCTAGGATCTCGGGAAGTACTGGTCCGGATTGAAAGATTATTTTTCTATTGGATAGTGCATTTATCGAGGAAGGCTATAGGCTATAGAAAATAACGCTACTATTAATAGAAGCGTAACATGAATCAAGAATGTAACAAAATCGGGGAAAAATATTCCATTTTGAGATTTTTGGTACGTTTCGTGCTTTGACATGACACATGACAGCATGTGTCTACGATTACGTCATTGAAGAATATCACAGATTACATACCTCTTGAATATAAAACCTTTGCTAATCAATTTTTTTTTCTGAATCTGTGTTGGTACAACCAATTTCCGACAGGTGGCGTAGCAGGTAGCCGAAGAGGTGTTTTGTTTGAAAGCGATATCACAGAATAGATATTACTACAGAACCATCACTTAGCGAAAATTTTTATATAAATAGCGACTCTTGCTGGGACACAACAAAGTGCAATTCAGCTCGCATTAGCGCTCAATGCCTATCGCAATTTTTAACCTAAACATTTGCGCTCTCTTCTAACGCGTAACTCTGTCGCTGTCTGGCGCGGAATGATGCGCATCGAAAGGGTTGTCGACATTTTATCTAATAAAAAATTAAATTAACCTTTCGTTATGTAGGTAGTCAGCATTGTAGCTCAGATTATATATTTTAGTTATTTACTTCGTAACGCGCAAGACAGCTAGAAGAGGCCGTAACATAGGGTCGGACACATTGAAATTAAAACAATAAAAGTATACTTTGACTGTTTTTATTCTTCTTGATGGTCTAAATGTTGTTTGATAAATATGTGTTAATGTACTTACCTACACTAATACATACAACCAGCTTCGATCACGAGCTATTTTATGATGTCCCGTACTTTTTGTAAGGTTAGCAGAAAAATATAAAAAATAATGGTATATTTTGTACAACTAGGAAAAAAATGATAATCCATTTTTTTGACTCGTGCATCCAGATACAACACAATATATGGCGACGTAATTTTGCGCGGGAAACGTGTTGCGCGAGCGCTCAGACGTGCGTTCGACAACCGCCTGGCACTTGTTCTGTGCGAGGAACGGTCTAGCTGTAGGCTAAAACCGCGCCGCCCTTGAGCGAGTGAGGATGCACTGATAATGTGGCGAACATTTCACACAAATACATAACGTGCACACAACTACACTTACATCATGAGATACGTTTTAATGAATGACAAAGACATCATGTGTCTCAAGGAATAAGTGCCAGTGGCACTTGTTCCGTGCGAGGAACGGTCTAGCTGTAGGCTAAAACCGCGCGACCTTGAGCGAGTGAGGATGCACTGGCGATATTCACAGGAATGACTGAACCGATTTCAGTCATTCTTTCACCGTTGTATATGTACGGGATCCTGATGAGTACTATAATAATGTACCACGGGCAACCCCGGGGGCGGGCATCTAGTATTATATAATATTATACGATAATAATATTGAACGCTAGGATATCGGGAAGTACTGGTCCGAATTGAATGATTATTTTTGGTTATTAAAGCCGAGGGTCGTGGGTTCGACTCCCACCCAGTGCAAATAATTGTGTGATGAATTCAAATGTTTGCACTGTGTCTGGGTGTTTCTATGTATGTATAATAAGTACGTATTTACAATTATATAAGTATTACTAGCGGCCCGCCCCGGCTTCGCCCGTGGTACATATATATAACTTACAGCGTTCAAGGATTACGAACATATGAAAGAACGGTGAACGATTTTTTTAAATCGGTCCAGTAGTTCCCGAGATTAGCGTGTTCAAACTATATATATGCTATAGACTACTTTTGATTTGAATTATCGTGCTGTTTACTGGGTCAGAAGTGACACCTGTAGACATTTGGCGGGACCAGCGGCGGGGAGTTTTCGACCAGAGAGGAAAAAGATTAAATTACTAAAATGACTATTAAAAAATAGGGGTTGATCGTAGAAGAGTGAAAATTGAGGATTGTATGTATTTTTGTATGTTGTATCATAAAAAAATAGAAATTAAAATTTTTGTCTAAAAAATAAAAAAAAATATTTAGGGGTGGACTACCCCTAGCATTTAGGGGGATGAAAAATAGATGTTGGCCGATTCTCATAGATACCGGATAAGCACAAAAAATTTCATCAAAATCAGTCAAGCCGTTTCGGAGGAGTATGGCAACGAAAACTGTGACACGAGAATTTTATATAAGTATTATATCAGCGATCTGGCCGCCATGTTACAAGCTTTGCTTGGTTTGGGGTCAGATGGTGTTGTGTGTGAATTGTCCACCGATATTTATATTTATTTATTTTCTATTGGATAGTCCATTTATCGAGGAAGGCTATTTAGGCTATAGGCTATAGAAAATAGCGCTACTATTAATAGAAGCGGAGCATAAATCAAGAATGTAACAAAATCGAGAGAAAATATTCCTTTTTTGAGAGTTTTCGTACGTTTCTTGCTTTGACATGACTAAGATTGCGTCAATGAATATCACAGATTACATACCTCTTGAATTTAAAACCTTTGCTAATCAAATTTGTTTATAAATCAGAGTTGGTACGACCAATTTCCCACAGGTGGCGTAGCAGGTAGCTGAAGAGGTTTTTTGTTTAAAAGCGATATTATCAGGAATGGCTGAACCGATTTCAGTCATTATATTATACTACCCTTGGATATGTACGGGATCCCGATGAGTGCTTTATAATTTACCACGGGCGAAGCCGGGGCGGACATCTAGCTGTAACCATAAAATTGTAAATAACGTCATATTATAATCTAACCTACCTACCGTTTGGGTTAAAATTTGCATTCAATGATATTTGCGAAACATGGAGGAGACGGTCAGAATGCGTGGTATTCGGCACCACGCCCACGGACGGACATTGTTATCGTATCTACTCACTAAAAGCTCCACGGGGTTCCACCTTTGTCGCTTACAGCGGGAACGCTTTCGCATTCTTCCGCGCACCCGTCGCGGCTTGCCCGTCTCCTGGCCTTCCTATAAAGCACGTCCCCGTCACTGACGCACCTGAACTCAAGATACACCCTGATCATCTAGGTGATCAACCAGTAAGTGCCGGACGCCCCCACTTCTGGACACCCTTGGTTCAACGTTACAGGTAATGTCGGTTGTCCCGCCGCCTACCACGGCTGCTCAGGACTCTGTACACACGCAGAGGAACACTCTTTAGAGTATAAGTGGTCTATGCAGAGGAAAGGGGAGCGCGGCGCCCCATCTAACGATGGTGAGCCCATGTCAGGGAAATCGGCGCACCGTAAAACCGGCGGTCCTGTCCCACCAACGCACCCCGCAGTTACGATGCTCACCCCCAACATCACGGCCCACCTCGGTTGAGCCGGTGACCATTCCCGTTAAAACCTACATGGCCGCATCGTCGTGTCTTAGGGGCAAAACTAGACGAGCGGCCCCACCGCGGGTTTCTCTTAGCTTCTCCGTGGGTGACCCAGACCACGCCGGAAACTCCGAGCCCTTCGCCTCGTCAATGCCCCCTACGAGGAGTACCCACTTCCCACCCCTCGGGGCATGTAAAACTACATAATATTATACCCCTACGGGAGGACTCTCTCACTCTCTGTGCGTATACTTTATTAAGTACTTACCTACTTAAATAGGCCTCGAATAAATAACGTTTTTATAAAGAAAAAACTTACCAAAGCTTGAAACACACTGTCGCCTAAATATTGCATGGCAATGCGTGGCTATATAATTTCACATAATCTAGACATTCTTTTAAATAAGTAGTTAATTTTATCCATATTAACATTATGATAAAGAAATAAGCATACGATATTAATTTAACGCAAATTAATTGCGTCTAACAATGTAATGGCATTACGATAACGGTATTTATAAAATATTCAATAGCAGTAGGTATATAAGGCCTACGCAGATCATTGTATTTTGCCGAAACGTGCATTTAATCGTCACTTGAAATAACTTTGATCAAAAGGGTCAAGCCCATGTTACGGAACTTTACAATGAAAACTAGCGGTTTGCACCGCGACCGCGAGACGAGACCGAGACCAGAGACCGCGAGAGGCACTTGACATTATAGAATTATGTGGCGCCAGTTCGCGCCGAGACTGCAACAGGAGACCGAGACAGCGAGACACGTGTCGCGGTCGCAGCGTGAACTTTTTTTATATACGTTTATAGGTTCACACTTGACCGCCATCTCGCCTGATGTTAAACGACGATGCGGTCTACGATGGAACGTGTTTACCAAGAAGTAACCGATTCACTCTCGATTTGTAGACACAAAGATTGTAACCATCGGGAAAACCCTACTCAGGCAACGTATTCCATAGCCATATCCTATCGTATACAAGTAATTTAAAACATGAAATCACTACGTCGTCCCTATAATTCATTATGCACCTAATAGCTCCTAGATTACATGAGAACTGGAAAAAACTTCGACTGAAGTGTCAAAAATGTTAGTTTACGTTTCGAATAGATAAATTATAAACGTTGGCGAAATTGTGGGGCTAAACCACAATAAAAGCCATAAACCAAAAGTTGAAGTTATAAACAAACGATACCGCTAAAAGGGGTTGGAAACGGGTAATGAGCTCAAACGGGTACAAATAAGGCGGAACTTCATATGGCGAAACGTAAACAACGCACTTGCGTAACCAAACACCCGTTTCCCCGCCAAAATAAATGTAGATTTTAGTTCATAATAATTCATAAAACCAATTTACACGTCAGAAATTATGAGTATAAGTACACAAATTATAAAACAAAAATTCGGTATGGAATAAATATCTATGCACAATACAGTGCCGAATAAATATTAATTACAAAATTACAATGTCAATAAAATAATTATATTATAAAATTATGATAATAATGTCAGTTAGTTTAAAATGAGCCTTTTTCCGAAGAGACAAAAATAGTTCTAACGTATGCACTAGATGGCGATAGTGTGGATTCAAAGATATTTGTCTCTATCATAGACTCTCAAAACTATGAAGTTCAGGGAAATCTAAATTAGTTGCGATAACTAAAAATGTTGGAGGTTTCCCACACACACATCGCTTATTTTAGATAAATTATAATTTGCTTCTCAGCTCGGCTGATGTGTTTGGTTTATTTACTTTCTATAAACCCCAAATACTCGAAGAAAAAATCCATGAACATTTAAAAAAAAGGGTCCAGTTGTTGTTGAGTTATGCGCTTCGCTTGAGTTCATTTTGCGATTCATTTTTCTATAATAGATAGATTATCTCATTTTTAACCCCCGACCAAAAAAAGGGGTGTTATAAGTTTGACGTCGATATCTGTCTGTCTGTCTGTCTGTCTATCTGTCTGTCTGTCTGTCTGCCTGTCTGTCTGTCTGTCTGTCTGTCTGTGTGTGTGTCTGTCTGTGGCACCGTAGAGCTCAAAGGGATGGACCGATTTCAATGCGGGTTTTTTTATTCGAAGGTTGATATCCGTGCGGATGTTCTTAGCTATGTTTGGTTAATATCGATTCAAGATGGCCGCTTCCACAAAATGGCGGACAAAATATTTCTTCACAACCTACCTCAATATGGGTATCAAATGTAAGGGCTTGACCAGTAGAATACAATACATAATAACAAATTTCAAATCCAAGATGGCCGCCACCACAAAATGGCGAGTTATATTTTTTTTTTACTTCTACCACAATATGGGTATCAAATGAAAGGGCTTGACTAGTAGAATACTTTGCACTATGCCAAATTTCAAATCCAAGATGGCCGCTACAACAAAATGGCGAAATACATTTATTTTTTCACAACTCCCTTAATATGGGTATCAAATGAAAGGGCTTGACTAGTAGAATGTTGTACAGATAACAAATCCGAGGTAGTCGGGGGTTAATATTTTTTTTAAATTTTGTTCTTGTAATCTATATATTTTTGATAGGTTTGATAATAATATCGATATTTCGATACATCGATATTTTGACGTGACAACGTCTTATAAATTGGTTTGCCGGGTGCCGGGTGACACTTCAAGAAACTGCGTTATGCTCCGCTCACGTTATGCGCCCACAACGAGAGCGAGTGAGAGGCACGCGTCCCTTCCACTCGGGCATGGTTAGCCCGCCTAAGAGCGAGAGGGACAAACATAAAAAGTGAAAGGCACGCGTCCCTTCCGTAAAATTATTTTACCACTCAAAGTCGTTGTCACGTAAAACTTTCGCCCGTATACCGACTTTACAGGCAACCAATTTTTTATCAACAGTCCTACTCTCTACTTAGTCTGTGATTTGTCTGTGCTTATGTCTGTAGTCTGTAACAGTGTTTCCACAATGAGGAGAAATTCCCCTGTTGAGGGGAAATTAGGGTCCAGAGAAGAATAAATAGGGGAAAGAGATGTAAAGGGGAAATCATGGGTAAAATCTAATCAAACCGTCATATTGAGGAAAAATTTCTTATAATTAGACCATACAGATTTCAGTTCCAAATTTTTTTTCAATATGGCGAAAACAGGCAAAACAGGAACAGAATATTTTTTGAGGGGAAATCTTAGTTATCTTAGTTGAGGCGTGGGGAAAGGAAATTATTAAAGTGGAAACACTGGTCTGTAATCTGTAAACCAAAACGAAAATGAAATAAACAATTTATCGGATTCTTGAAAAATATTTGTCGTTTCGGGTTCCTTATAATTATACTGTTCTATTCAAATATAATACAATTTTACACGTAGCTTTTAATACATTTATGATACCTTTTTAGATTTTCGATATCAACAAAAGTTCGGGATAGCCGTAGGTACGTGCAAATTATTGAAAACATTTACGTTGTAACTTATCAAGATTTTGCCGGTATTGCAACTAGAAGGTCGACACTTCAATATTTTCTGGATACCTAGCTATTTCAACAAAATTCCCAACAGAACCTGAACCTAGGTACGCTGAACACGGTGATGTTTATATGTACCTACTAAAAAGTGTACGAAACATTTAAGTGTACATGTAAATTTGGCATATACCTACCATACAACCCTTTACGTCTCTAATTTATGACAAACATGAACCAGTTCAGGGTGATATGCCGCAGCAAACTCCAGGTGCCTATGTTCACCGCCGTGTCTCACTTCAATGCTCGTGCCATGGCCACCAAAGTTGTCACTATTGAAAATATCAATCCCCACATCTTAAAGTTGGAGTATGCTGTGCGAGGTCCCCTTGTTATTCGCGCCGGAGAGATAGAAAACGAGTTAAAAAAAGGTAAACTTTTTATATTACTCATATTAAAGTATTTATTACTCTGTTTATTTTTATTCGTTGTCCTGAGCTTTCTAATTTGATTATGCCAGTCATCGAACTCTCAAAAACGCAGAAGCGGCAAACGCGCTTCTACTATGGCGATGCAAAATCAGGTGACAGCTCCTGATTTAGTCTCAGTCGCAACAAGGAGTTGGTGTACGTTTGCCGACAATTGTGTACGTTTGCTGACAATTCAATTTTCAAATTTTCGCCAAGTTATGTTGTCTTTAGATTATGGCATACCTGAGACGATCTTCTTAGCATTCCATGGATTCACCGTGCGGGCGCCGGGTCCATCGTGTGGCAGAGAGAGAAAAAACTCGAGTAGTTCCCGAGACTTGTGACTCGGGCGTAGGTTTAAGGGGCCCCTTTCTGACGTACATCAACACTCACCTTCACCACTCGTTTTTCTCTCCCTGCCCAGCCAAATCTGATATGAGCCTACTAGTGCAGCTTTAGATACACGTTCTAGTATAGAACTTACAGCACTTCTGGATAAGCCAAGGTCTTTCAGTAGGTTATAGAGAGATTTTGCTGGTATACCTCTCGCTCCCACTTCTACAGCGTATAAACTAACTACATAGCCGTAATGACCCCCATTAAGGAGCACCTTGCATCCCACCAATATGTGCCTTGCTGTACATATCGCCTCTCCACAAGTATAGCAACATTTTTCAGAGGCTTTTCCCACCTTACCAAGTTACTCTGGTCAGGAGGGTCATTTGGAATGCATTTAGATAAAATTTTAATAAGGCAGGGGACCAGTCATAGATCAAGGTGCGCCATTTTAGAGCTAATGGGATACAGAACTCACCTATGGTTAACCACTCACTTTGCATTTCTAAATTCATAGCGTGCACTTTGTAACCGTCATTTTCGTCTTGTTGTAGAAAGGTTTTTACCATGTCTCGGTCTTCCCTTTTTTTTCTCGCACCCAACCCAGCAGTATTTACTTGTGCACCTGCCATAAATTGTTTATGGAATTGAAGTCTAGATTCCAGGTCTGAAGCAGTTTTGTCTTTTGGGAGAGATGTAATTAATTCGTCTTGCGACTTTCCCAAAACATGCGTTTTGTAACTCTTAGGTGTTTGTAAAGTTCAGACGGTTTCTTTAGTTTCAGCCCAAAACTATTGTGATCCCTAAAAGAGTAGAGGATCAGCCGGATGTGCCAATCCGAACCATGACTTCAATATCTTTATGACATTGGCATCTAGCTTTGCCAGGAGAGTTTTACCGATGTCATATACTAGGAAAGGCCAAGTGAGACGTGATGTGAGGTAGTTGTCATATATCCATGCTTTTTGATATTGCTGATAGGCTGCTGGTCTACCTTATTGAGGTTGTTCATGAAATTTTCAACAACCACCTCTAATGATGGTGTACGTCCTTTGTGATCTATCTTTCTACCAAGAAATTTGAAAGGCACTGCCTCTGCAATTGTGGCAACTCCTTGGCCACTTATGGAGAGTCCCGGATCGTAAGACGTATATTTGGTATTTCTTCTACCCAGACAAAGACAATGACATTTAGATGGTTTTGTCCTCATTCCCTCCGTCCATGTACAGAACTCATCGACTTCGTTCAACAATTCTTGACACTGTTTGGGATTACGTGTAAGTATTGCAAGGTCGTCCGCAAAGGCCAAGATTGACTCAGTGTACTTATTGTTGATTTTAAACCGGTAGCCCCATTTCTTTTCACGGGATATTAATTTGTCTACTAAAATATTTATAACTATATTAAATGCTATTGGTGATAAGCAGCACCCTTGGAATAGTCCTACATTGTATTCAAGTGGTTTTGTGTATTCCTTGTTTACTGCTATGACGAATGCTTTGTTTCTTTAATTATATCGATGATGCTAGTACTGTTTTCGTAGATATGTTTAATGATTGTGATGTATTTGATATTTACATTTTGAAGGGCTTTCCAGATGCTTAGATGTGATATAGAATCAAATACCTTCTTTTAATCAATAAAAGCTAGGTAAAGCGGCCTACAAAATTCGTAATATTTTTCTATGAAGTATTTGTTCTAGTACTTAATGTGATCAGTGGTGATAAAAAAAATTTTAAACCCTGCTTGTTCTCTTTGTTGGTGATTTTCTGTGTCATTGTTAATTATTTCCAGGAGGCAGTTAGCAAAAAGTTTGGATAAACATGGTATAATACTTATGGGTCTGTAATTCCCTACATCATTTGGGTCCCCCTTTCTTGTACAACAGTATTATTCCTATTCAGATATATTTACACATATTTAAATAATTTCTGGGTTATGTGTAGTGCAGTTATTGATAAAATAAAAAATAAATATTGGTGTACAATTCACATACAACACCATCTGACCCCAAACTAAGCAAAGCTTGTACTAGGGCGGCCAGATAGCTACTATATTACTTATATAGTTTTTAAATACATACTTATTATACATAGAAACACCCAGACAGTACAAATATTTGAATTCATCACACAAATATTTGCACTGGGTGGGAAACGACCCACAACCCTCGGCTTCACAGGCAGATTTACAACCCACTAAACAAGAGTCCAGTCAATAATTATGACTTAAGTTTTCAAATAGCTATTTCAGCCTGTGCTGAAATGAGTAGATATTTTGCTTGGTGGTCTGCAATGAAACATGCTAACCTAAAAGAAACTGATTCACTTTCAACTTACCATACTTACCTACAAATGATGAAATGTTAATGTTGCCTTGATGTAATGTTAATTACCTTCGTATTTCAGGGCGCCAGTAAACCATTTAAGATGGTAATAAGGGCCAATATTGGTGACGCACATGCCATGCAACAGAAGCCCATCACATTCATCAGACAGGTGCAATATCACTTTGAATTACTTTTTAAGATTAACAGTTTTTTTATCTATGTATTCTGTCATCCTCAATCGGTAAATAAATTATTTTCTCCGTAAAAAAACTGACTTCAATTTGAAATTCAATTCAGACACTCAAGCAAATTTCATCAGAATCTATCATTTATGTCTTCTAAATACACAAAAGCAAATTATAGGTTTTTGTTCATATTTCAAAAACGGCCACACTGCTATAGATAATATTTATATGGAACCACCTCGTAACTATGATCTACCAAACAAAATAAAAACCATCAAAATTGAGTCACAATAGGCATAGTGACAAAAAAAAATTCGGCAGTTAGATTTTTAAAAAAGCTTGGTGCGTGCTTACAAGTTTCGACTGACGTCACGTCTATGTACAATTTACGTAGAGTTGACGTCACAACTCCTACTCCGGAAGTTTCATGGCACATATCTTTGTCGATTTTTAATATGTAATTTGATAAAACAAAAAATAACGTGTCCTTCAAAATCCAGCTGACGAACTAATTAGAATGGTATGTTTTTGACGCAGTCATCAGCATCCCCATTGGCGGGACTACCGCGTAACGTTCATACAAAAAAAACTTAATTGAGAACCTCCTGTTTTGAAGTCGATAAATAAGTCAATTAATATGTTTTCTTGCAGGTGCTAGCCTGCGCAGCCCATCCAGATTTGCTGATTACTGGGGGCTTTCCTCCAGATGTGACAGCCCGTGCAAAGGACATAATTGGCAGTTGCGGGTAACCTCCTACTAATGTTACAAACTAGCAGCGCCCCGCGGGTTTACCCGCGTATTTCCCGTTCCCGTTTATTTCCCGCGATATAAAATAGCCTATGTGTTCTCCAAGACTACAATCTAACTGTGTTTCAAATTTCAGCCCGATCCGTTCAGATGGTACGACGTGATTGAGCAACAAACATCCAAATATTGACATTTATAGTACTAGTTGCACACCGAAATCACGGCCCTTCTACCGCCTCACTGAATCGATGTCTTTGTATTTGCCGTCTCAATCATTTCATGCAAAAAGAAAAGAGAGAGCAATATGGCAATATCAAAGCTAAGACAGTTTAGTTAGTTAGGCGGTAGACCCCCGGGTCTGATCGCTCTTGTCTTGTCGCTCTTGTGGAAATGTGTCATACTTTTGTCGCGGCAAATCACTCTGTTGCCATAGCTAGGAATGCACGTTATCTATTTATGATTGGTACAAAGGAACCGTGCGGAAAAACCTAATCTATTTACTTATTCTCTGTCTCAGATAGAGATTAACGATATTACCTAGTCCTGTTTGGACTCGCATAGCGTTCTGATTATAATGTATTTGCAGCGTCCTGCGATTTTTCCGCGTAGTTTCCTTTCCTGGTACTTTCATGCATGCGCGGTCCGAGGAGGGGGGGGGGTGGTCACAGGGGACATGCCCCCCTCCAAAATCGTATACGTTAAACTAAAAATCTAAGTAAATTAAAAATATCTAATAGTACATAGACTATTTTTTAACGCGGGAAAACAACTGGAACGGGAACTACGCGGGTTAAATCGTGGGTAGCTACTAGTAAAGTATTTTTTTACTCGATTTATTTATTGTATTTCTACTGGTGACCCCCAAAATCTGAGGCTGCGTATTGGTGACCCCCTCCAAAATTCGAGGCTGGGACCGAGCCTGCTTTTATGCCAAAAAAGCTTGTGCTACGACCATAGCAGAGTACAATTTGTGTTCTAAATTTCATCCCGATCCATTCAGACATTCTGACATGATTGAGCAAAAAGCATTCGAACTTTGACATTGATAACACACATTAGAAATTGGAACCATTATCGGATACACTTCGGAGAGTGCGCAACTGATCTGCATGATCTAATACAACCTTGTCCTTTTGTCAATAGCCGAGTTTAACCGAATATTTCTTATTATTCCCGAGCGTGACACTAGAATTCAATTTACAGCCCACGAAAAATCTGCCGCGTCAAAAGGAGTTTTCAGTTCAATAAAACATGTGTTATTTATAGTAAATAAATATTGGTGGACACTTCACACACAACACCATCTGACCCCAAACTAAGCATTTATACTCTTTAATTTTCAGAGGGGGGTTCAGTTGGTGCGTACTCCGTGTCTCACGGTATAGAGATGATCAGACGCCACGTCGCCGAATACATACAGAAACGAGACGGGCACCCATCCAAGTGGCAGGACATCTGCTTGACCAATGGCGCCTCCACTGCCATCAAAAACGTTCTCCAATTGTTCTGTAAAAACGTTGGAGGGAAGACTTCAGGTATGTTATTGTAGTTGTTCCTTCCTTCGGACCCACTAACTACCACGCTACATTACCGAGTGTCCTGGAGTTTTTTTTTTAACTAGATTATGTTTGCACTTGACCACCATCTCGCCTGATGTTAAGCGATGTTGCGATCTACGATGGAGCGTGCTTACCTAGGAGAAACCGATTCACTCTCGATTTGAAGACACTCAAGATTGTAACCATCGGGAAAACCCACTCAGGCAACACATTCCACAACCTAGACGTTCTTATCACAAACGTGGAGTTAAATCGCTTCGTTCGCGTTTTTGGAACATCAACCATGAAACGATGTCGCCCTTTCGTGGAACGAGAAGTGCGATAGAAGAAAAGGCAAGGTGGAATTAGATCAGTTGCACACACCGATAAAAAAACCGATAAGCTATCAATTTTGCGGCGATGATCAAGACTTTGAAGTCTTTTACGCACAAGAGTGCCATTGCCTATGAGTCTTTTGGTGCGTCTCTCAATCGATTCCAAAGTCTCCAGCTGATACTTAGCCGATCCATCCTAAAGGTGCAAACAGTACTTTATACATTTCACACAAGTTACCACAAGTAAAGCTTGTGTCCTTTCGTGAGATAAAAGTACTATACAAGCTTTTATTTAGTATCAACTGCCACGATGCTTGTCATAAAAAAAAATTGATCCACTCCCCGAGGGTCTACCGCCTAAACTGTCTTAGGTTTGATATTGCTTTCTCTTTTATTTTCACTTGAAATTATAGGGACAGCAATAGCAAAGCCAAAGCTGGTTTAGTTTGGCAGTAGACGGGCCGGTTTTTCGGGCTCTGAAATTTTGCAAACATGTGTAAATCGTGTGGCAATGCAAAGTTACGACATGGTGCTGATCTGATGATGGAGATGGAAGGTAGCCAAAGGAACTTGCAATAAAACGACATAACCTCCTCGAGTTTCGGCTCGTTTGAATCGTTGTGACGAGTACTTTGTTGCTAGATGGTAACTAGGTTCTGATGACGGAGCTGGAAGATGGCCATAGTGTTAGGTTTTCTTAAATACCATGTTCTCTTTTAATGTTATAGTGTTATGTGTGTCAACACGTGATTAGTTATTATTAAGTCTGTTGGTCATGTATACGGCAATATTACTATCTGTCAACTTATTTTTGAATTGTTAGAAAGAGGAGGGAGGGGAACACTTTTGATGACGGCGGATAACGCGGTGCGCGTGATTGTTTTGTAAAGCTGTGATTGTAACGCATTAGATAATTTGCAAAACTAGTGAAGATTGATAAAGATTAAATAAATGGAGCAAATATTTCAAAGTGGCTCTGGATTTCATTTTCATTGACCTTGAACCCTATGATAGGAAGTCAGTAATTAAACGACACTACCCCATCGAGTTTGGGCTCGTTTTATTTCTTTTGGCTAGTACTTTATGCAGTAATGTGCAGACATTACTGTGTTCCGGTTTGAAGGGCAATGTTTCCAGAGAAATTACAGGGCTTAGAGATATAACATCTTAGAAATCTGGGTGGCGAGCACAGTGCAGTGCTAGGTAATGATTGGGACTCTTCATGTTCCAATAGCTGCGTGTCACTGTGCTGTTATGTGGCAGGAATGTTGCTTACCATCAGACACATGTCCTGCTTGTCTCGTCACTTTTTATTTAAAAAAATAACACTTTGGTGCTAGATGATATTGAAATTGATCAAGGTTGTTCCTCCAACGCTTTTGAGATTTTGCCCGTTATCCGACTTCTGAAATTAGTTTTGATTGTCTTAGAATTTTTTGACTAAAATTTTTTTTTCTATTTTCAGATTATGTAACCTATCCCCAATTTCCTTTACACCTTCTCATTTCCAGGCATCATGATACCTATCCCTCAATATCCCCCTCTACTCGGCGTCGATAGCTGAATATGGATTAGTCCAAGTGGGGTACTATCTGAATGAAGAAAATGGTTGGTCTCTAGATATAAACGAATTGGAACGGGCCCTGAAATCCGCCAGGAACGTTGCTGTGCGTGCATTGGTTGTCATAAACCCTGGAAACCCTACTGGACAGGTAAGGGGTATTAATAGGTACAACGGCTGATCCTAGAGTTGTATTAGATTCGTTGATATTATGACAGTCATTATTAAGAAAGTATAAAATCATGTCTCTTTTATGGATGGCTCTCGTAAATATTAGTTTTTAAATCAATTAAGTATTTTATTTTAAAAATGAAAATATAACGAAATGTTCTGTTAATATAGAGTTAAATATTTTGTGAATATTTCAAGTGTCTACCTCTTGCCGTGATCAATATCCAGCGAAAAATCACCTTTGCTGTATAGACACTCTCCTCACTACTAGACACTCGACACAAAGCCAATAAATATTTGTTCTAGCAATTTTGCTATTATGAACTATATGGGGATGAAATAAGGGATGAAAGTCTAAATGCCAGTTCGTCATTGTTGAAAATAAAACCATGAAACTTTATATCTTGACACGAATTAAACAAATGTTTGTTTTAGCAATTTTGCAATTCGGATCTATACGGGGATGAAATAGGGGTTGAAATGGGGGGGTGAAAGTTCATATGGAACCTCGTCATTGTTGAAGATACAACCATGGAACTTTATTATCTAGAAATGAAGCAATCCATACAAATACTTACTATTAATATGAAAGTAACTATGTCTGTTTGTCTCTTATGCTTTCACATCTAAACAACTGAACCGATTTTGTTACCGATTAACCATTAAGCTGTTTTTAGCGTAAATTTGTATGGGTGTACAAATACTGCCTAAGTTACCTTAATATTTATTTCACGCGGGCGAAGACACGGGTAACAGCTAGTATTATCATAATTGTGTGTTATTTCTAAGGTTAATTTTTTTTTATTCTTTTCTTTCGTTGTGTTTGTTATTTTATTACTTTTTTTTAAATAAAGAGTGATGAGACGAGCAGGACATGTGCCTAATGATAAGCAACATGCCTGCCACATAACAGCACAGTGACACGCAGCTATTGGAACATGAAGGGTCCAAATCATTACCTAGCACTGCACTGCGCTCATCACCCAGAGATCTAAGATGTATATCTGTACGACTGTATGGTTTAATAGACTGGTAATAGGGTCCCGTTCCTAAAATGTCTTTGGGCTTTTTGTTTCCAGGTATTGACGCGTAAAAATATTGAGTCAATAATAAAATTTGCTCATAAACACCGTTTGTTTCTCTTTGCCGATGAGGTATATCAAGCAAATGTATATGACAAAAACAGCAAGTTTCATAGCTTCAAGAAGGTATGTTTTTGAATATTTTCTATTTTCTTCCAGTCATTGTAGGTACATACTCCTTGGGTGAAATGCAAAAAAAAAATGAGTCTGTCATTTAGATTAGGTATTAAAAATATTGTTACACATATTTTTTTTCTTTTATTTCACAAACAAAAAATAACGAAGATACAGTGCTTAAAAGTTTCGAGTGACGTCACTTCATTGTACGATTTTTACGAAGACGTAACGTCACAACCCCCCACTCCGGAAGTTTCATGATGTATATCTTTGTCGATTTGTAACAATTTGATGAAACAAAAAATACGTGCCCCATTGTCATAATCTACTTGACAAATGACATATATTTGACAGAGTCATCATCGCAAGTGTCTTTCGGCTTATGTGTAGAGGTGGGCGTTGAATCAACGAACAGTTAATTTCAACTGTTTACTAAGCACGAACGGATTGACTAGTTTACAGTTCTCCGGTAAACTAGTCGAAGAATGAACTATACGACCGTTATTTTAGTTAAGGCTATTCCGTTTATGGCGGATTATGGCGTTATTGAACGGTTTCATATTCCGTTTATGGTGTAAACTAGTCGAAAATTGAACGGTTTCATATTCCGTTTATGGCGTAAACTAGTCGAAAATTGAACGGTTTCATATTCCGTTTATGGCGTAAACTAGTGGAAAATCTAACGGTTTCATATTCCGTTAATGGCGTAAACTAGTCAAAAATTGAACGGTTTCATATTCCGTTTATGGCGTAAACTAGTCGAAAATTGATTGTATTGAACTAACTTGCTCACGCGCCATTCGTTGTACTTACCTAATTAGTATTTATCTTGGAATTTTAGCTTCGCATAATTTTATATGTTATTTCTATCGTACAAATTTAATAGTTTATATTGTGGATCGTGAATTACATTACATTGGATAAACAATTTGGATTTAAATTGACCACACCACAGTGTACTTACCGTCGCATCCCCCATAAACTGGTGACCCCCAACATGGACAACATCTGAATCTGAAACCGTGAGTCAAAATTGATGTCTGTATTGAATTGTCAAAGAATTTTTAAAATAATATCACGAGTGATAACTAATTCAAAGACGATAACGAAGGATTAAGACGGTACATAGATATTTTGTGTGGTCCAAGTTACAAGCGTCGAGCGACTTAATTTTTGAAACAAACTCATACTAAATTTTGAAAACGGCGATGGCGAATAAAAGCGACGAGCGATCATCATCATCATCTTCTTCAGAATTGTTTCGGGTCGGAATACGTGTACCACCATTTTGGCCTGAAGAACCCGAAATATGGTTTGCTCAAGTGGAGGGTCAATTTACGGTGTCTAACATCACTTCCGATTTCACCAAATTTAATTATGTCATTGGTCAACTGGATCATCAATATTCCAAGGAGGTGAAAGACATAATTATTTCACCCCCTCCCACCGAGCGCTACGAAAAGCTGAAGACTGAACTCATAAAGCGACTGACAGCTTCTAAGGAGAAAAAAAGTGCATCAACTTTTAATGCACGAGGAACTAGGAGACTGTAAGCCTTCCCAGTTTTTGAGACATTTGCAGGGCCTAGCTGGAACCGGCATACCTGAAGACTTTATTCGCACAATATGGAGCAGCCGGCTACCTAGCAATGTGCAAACGCTTTTGGCTTCACAACCTCAAAGCTCTCTGGAAGTTTTGGCAGATTTAGCCGATCGTGTCCAAGATATCGTCACTCCATCACGCGTTGTTTCTGAAACATCATCATCATCAGCGCCATCCGGATCTTTGATGGACTCGATGGCGAATGAAATATATGAACTGAAACGCACTGTGAAGAACTTATCGATGCAGTTGGACAGGCAATCAAGATCTCATAGTCGAACACACTCTGGGAAATAGACAAAATCGATCCCGTTCGAATTCGAGTTACCGAAAGTTTCCTCTTTGTTGGTACCATGCGAAGTTTGGAAAGAAGGCGAACAAATGTCAGACCCCCTGTGACTTTGGCAAATCGGGAAACTCCAGGGGCAATCTCTAGTGGCGACGACGGATTATACCGACCGCAGTTCGAAAACCCAATTTCTTGTGGATACCGGAAGCGATCTTTGCGTTTTCCCTCGAGCTGCGCTTCGTGAGCGTCGGGAAAGAACAAATTACCAGCTTACAGCGGCTAACGGTAGCGCCATTAATACCTTCGGTTATGTTCAGCTCAACCTAATTTTCCTTGGAAATTCGTGGTTGCAGACGTGACCAAAGCTATTATTGGCGCCGACTTCCTAAGTCATTATAATTTAGTTGTCGATATTCGTGGCCGTCGTTTATTAGATAGCACCACTTCTCTTTCTACAGCAGCTATCATTGATAAAAACGTTAATTCTATTTTATCTGTTAAAATTGATCTATTTCTATTCTATCATTCTATTTTAAATAATTATCCCGAAATCACACGACCAGCTGGCACCACACGAAATACTACACACAACACTAAACACTATATACGTACCACACCTGGTCCCCCAGTCACTTCCGCTCCTCGTAGATTAGCTCCTGACAAAATGAAGATAGCCCGCGAAGAGTTCCAGCAAATGCTCAATGTGGGTACGGCGCGTCCTTCGGAGAGCCCGTGGTCTTCCGCACTTCATTTAGCCCCGAAAAAAGACAACGGCTGGCGTCCCTGCGGAGACTACCGCAGGCTGAATGCAAGGACTATACCAGACAGGTACCCCATTTCCCACAGCATATCTGGTTGTAAAGTGTTCTCCACGATCGATTTAGTGAAGGCCTATAACCAGATTCCGGTTTATGAGCAGGATATCGAGAAGACAGCCATCACAACACCATTTGGTTTGTTCGAGTTTCCCTATATGACATTTGGTTTGAGGAATGCGGGCCAAACATTCCAAAGGTTTGTAGATGAGATGACGCGAGGACTGGACTTTGTCTTTCCATATCTTGACGATTTTTTGCTGTTCTCCCACTCTCCTACAGAGCATGAGACTCATCTTCAAGAGCTGTTCGAGAGGATGAGACAGTACGGTATCTTAGTGAACACCTCAAAATGCGTTTTTGGTGTATCAGAGGTAATTGTTTTAGGTTACCATATTTCAGAAGCTGGGACTAAACCAACAAACGCCAAGGTTCAGGCCATCAGCGACTATCCAGCTCCGAAAACCGTCAGGCAGCTTAGGAGATTCTTGGGTATGCTGAATTTCTACCGGCGTTTCTTGCCCAATGCCGCCCAAACCCAAGCCCCTCTTAATGCTCTCTTGACTGGTTCTGTCAAAGCTTCGCACCCTGTCGAACTCACTGGAGATGCTCTTTTAGCTTTTAAACAATGCAAAGCTGGCCTTAGCCAAGCAGCACTTTTAGCACACCCAGATTGCGACGCTAAGCTTGCTCTTGTTACTGATGCTTCTGACCTCGCTCTTGGTGCAGTTTTACAACAGTACAAGAACAAGGTATGGCAACCTCTTACATTTTTCTCCAGAAAACTCAGCCCAACTCAGCAGAAGTACTCACCTTACGATCGTGAGCTGCTAGCCATCTACGAAGGTATTAAGTACTTCCGCCATATGCTTGAAGCCAGGCACTTTACTGTTTATACTGACCATAAGCCGTTGTGTTTCGCGTTCCACGAGCGCAAAAACAACTGCTCACCACGCCAGTACAGACATCTAGACCTAATTTCTCAGTTCACCACAGACATTCGGCATATATCCGGCAAAGATTATGTTGTCGCCGATACTTTGAGTCGTGTTGATGAACTCCAGAAACCAGTCGATTACGAAGTGCTGGCTAAAAGTCAAATTTTAGACCCTGAACTGACTCAACTTCTAAGCGAAGAGTCGTCACTGCGATTCAAGAAAATGTCGCTAAATGGAAATTCAACACCACTGTACTGTGATGTCAGTATGACAGTCCCTAGACCTTTCGTGAGTAAACCACTAAGAAAGCAAATTTTCGACACCTTGCATTCTTTGAGCCACCCTGGCGCTAATGCTACAGCAAAACTCGTAGCCCAACGGTTCGTCTGGCCTGGTATTCGAAAGGATTGCCGGCAGTGGACACGATCATGCTTAGCATGTCAGAGAACAAAGGTAAATCGTCACGTGTCTGCTCCCTTGGGTACGTTCAATTTACCTACCGCCAGGTTTACCCAAGTTCATATTGATCTCATAGGTCCTCTACCCATTTCTCATGGTTATCGTTATTGCTTGACGGCTGTAGACCGTTTCACACGTTGGCCTGAAGTGGTCCCAATAACAGACATTACAGCAGAAACGGTAGGTCAAGCCCTAATATCTGGTTGGATTTCCAGATTTGGCTCACCTTCCGACATCATCACGGATCGTGGACGTCAGTTTGAATCCTCTCTATTTCAATATTTATCAAAAATAATTGGGTTCAGACATAAGTGTACCACGGCTTACCATCCCGCATGTAATAATAAGTATGTATTTAGAACTATATAAGTATTTTATCAGCTATCTGGCCGCCATATTACAAGCTTTGCTTAGTTTGGGGTCAGATGGTGTTGTGTGTGAATTGTCCACCAATATTTATTTATTTAATGGTCTTGTCGAACGATTTCATCGACAATTAAAAGCTGCCATTATGTGTCACGCCGACTCCAATTGGATCGAGTCGAGACCTCTAGTCTTACTTGGCATCCGGTCAGCATTTAAAGATGATATTAATGCCTCTTCTGCTGAACTGCTTTACGGCGAGCCTTTGAGACTACCCGGACAATTCTTTCAAACCGTTGAAAGTGGTACTACGGATATTACAGAGTTCACTGCTCGATTGCGCAGTTTCGCGGAGAAATTGCAGCCAATCCCAGCATCACGTCATAACAAAAGCAAAATTTTTGTTTATAAGGATCTGCCGTCTTCTAGTCATGTCTTTCTTAGAGAAGATGCGGTTAGAAGGCCACTCCAACCTGTCTACTCTGGCCCTTTTCAGGTTTTAGAGCGAAGTGACAAGGTGTTCAAATTACTCATAAAAGGCAAACCAGTCACAGTATCAATAGACCGCATAAAACCAGCCTATCTACTTGTCGACTCAGCAACACCTAAAGTCATTGACACTGTCCCAGTACCTGTAGTATCCGAGGAACGTACAACATCTAGCCCACCTATGAGGGTCACTCGTTCTGGTAGGCAAATACGTTTCCCAGTTCGTTATCGTCCGTAGTGACGGCCTCTGGGGGGGAGTGATGTGGGCGTCCCTCCAACATTTTATCATTTATACATACATAAATAATCATATATAACATAATTTACATGTATATTTTATATTTAAATATTATTATATTACACAAACATAATACACAACATATTTATATATTTACCATATAAATATAATATTCCAACAATTTAAGCAATTATTCACGCGATACACAATACGCGAACAAAACGCTACCGCTCATAGCATAACCGCGCGCTGCGGCGAGGGATCGGCCGCCGGTGCACTACCATGATGCTACGTGTAACTAGTTAGATAGTTTCTATGCACGCGCACCGCTCCTGACCCGCGCCGCGCCGCCCGCGTATCTCTTCAGTCAGCTGTTGATTGTATTGAACTAACTTGCTCACGCGCCATTCGTTGTACTTACCTAATTAGTATTTATCTTGGAATTTTAGCTTCGTATAATTGTATATGTTATTTCTATCGTACAAATTTAATAGTTTATATTGTCGTTAATCGTGAATTACATTACATTGGATAAACAATTTGGATTTAAATTGACCACACCACAGTGTACCTACCGTCGCATCCCCCCATAAAGGGTTTCGTATTCCGTTTATGGCGTAAACTAGTCGAAAATTTAACGGTTTCTTAGACTAGTTCACAGTCGACAGTAAACGGTCTCGTTTCGTCGACGCCAAAACCGTCGACGACCCACCTCTACTTATGTCACAAATCGATCAGATGGCTTATATGGCTTATAGCTTAAAGATTGATGGATGGAAGATGAATTAGTTGAGTTTTATAGTTTTAAAATGTAATTGTAGTTTTTAAGCGTCATAGTCATAAATGGAATATAACAAAACGTTCCTGATTTAACAGGTGATGGTAGAAATGGGTCCCCCTTACAGCCAAATTGAGCTAGCTTCGTTCATGTCGGTCAGTAAAGGCTATTCGGGGGAGTGCGGACTGCGAGGGGGGTGGATGGAACTTATGAATATGGACCGTGAAGTACAAGTTAACCTTTATAAGGCTATATCTGCTATGCTGTGCTCCAATATTTTAGGACAAGCAGCTGTTGACTGCGTAGTGAGTATCATATCCATAGAGTTTACATATACTACGTATAGAGTTAGATTTTCCGCACGGTTCCTTTGTGTCAATCGTAAAGCAGATGACGTGCATACTTTCTAGGGCAACAGAGCGATGTGCCGCGACAAAAGTATGACACTTCCACAAGAGCGACAAGGCAAGAAAGATGCTACCCGTGTTTTCGGTGTAAAGCGTTTGTGCCAGCTCGATCCGTAGTATATGTAAACTCTTTGATCAAACTACTAGATTTATATTTTTTTTTTTTTATTTATTCTCGAATGATACACTCCACGTACTTCTGGACATCTACCTACTCTCTTTCTACGAAAAAAACGTAATTTCGAAATAAACTCGCGACTTTCCTACTCCCGTTCTACTTTGTTTCGTCCGATCGAACATTGACGTTTAAATGTTCTAAGCCTACTTTAAAGGCTTGTTCGCATTAGGCTAGTAATTTAGCAACTAAACGTGTATGAACAATGAACATTTAGTCGAGTAGTTTAGGAAGTGATTTAGTCGAGTTAATCCATTTTGTTCTATTTTCAACGGGCGAGTAGCACCCCCCACCACGCGTTCGTTGGAAGCGGTGCGCTCATTGGCTCGCCGACTAAACAGGTTCGAACTTGTCGAATTAGTCTGGAGAGAAAAATAACTTCAAACTAATTTCCAATTTTCCGGCTTCGCTCGGATATCGACATAAATAAAGATCATAAATCGAAATAAATACAATAAATAAATATTGGTGGAAAATTCACACACAGCAGCATCTAACCCCAAACTAAGCAAAGCTTGGCGTAAAGCAAAGTTAAATATGGCGGCCAGATATCTGATATATCTGTAGGGCTTCACGTCTAGACTTTGCCTCCAAACCCACGATGATACGGCCATGTAGGCTGTGTGTGTATCGGCACAGACATAATTGAGTTGGGGCGACAAACTTAGAACACTGCTTCGTTTTTCCGTCGGAGATTAAAACACTAATTATCTACGTAATATCTACAGAGACTAACTTTGTGTTTTTTTTTATGTGTGGAATTCTGGAATGATGAATCTCTTTAATTTTTCTAGGCGAAGCCTCCTGTTGAAGGTGATCCATCATTCGATATGTGGTCAAGCGAAAGGAAAGCTATTTTAGAATCTCTCAAAGAGCGAGCCGAAATTATAACCAAATCGTTTAACGCCATGGAGGGATTCAAGTGTAATATTGTACAGGTAAGTTGTAGCGTAAGCCTATACTTTTTTTTCTACGAAAAAACAAAAACCATCTTCGATAAGTCGCACGACCGTCTTCTTTGATGTTATTATATTACAATAAAACAAGGAAAGTAACGATTCTTCGATATAAAATAAAATTCAGATGCTCGATCGTATTTCATATGAAACCATCACAAAGTCGTCTAGATAAATAAAAGTTAAGTGTAGTTTTTTGTTCATATTCCAAAAACTACGACACCGATTCTGATAAAATTGATATGAGGCCACCTCTGTACTATGTTCTATCAAAAATGAACCGGACCGAATGATTTGGACTCTTCATGTTCCAATAGCTGCATGTCACTGTGCTGTTATGTGGCAGGCATGTTGCTTACCAACAGGCACACGCCGTGCTCGTCTCGCCAATAATTATTAAAAAAAACTATCAAAATTGATTCACAATTGACGGACCAATTACGTAACCAACTAGGTACAAAAAAATGGCAGTCAAATGGCAAATAGGAAATGCCGATAGAAGTGTAAACTTATAACTCAGAATTTGATAGCTTACTTTGGAAACTACACGGGTGAAACCGGAGATCGTGGCCATGAGCATGGGGAAATGCTGACGCATTTCTAGATGGCCAATGGCCATGGTCCCGAGTTCACCCGAAGATTTCTTTACATTCCCGAGCGTGACGCTAGAATTCAATTCACAGCCCACGAAAAATCTGTGGCGCGCTAAAAGAACTTTTCACTTCTAAAATACAACTGAATTGATAACCTCCTTTCCTAGTCGGTTAAAAATGATAAGAATACAGGTCACCCTAAAAATAAAATTGTATTATTTATTTATCCCTAATATTAACAGTTTGTTTTTTTGTTGATGTATGTTGTTTGTTTTCCCAAATTACTCTGTAACGCGTGAACGAACCTGGAATCAAATACGTTGTATATATCTACGGTACTTGGATTAGTACTTTACTATGTTCTTATTATGTACTTTATTATGTTCGCGAAAATATGGACACGTTTTTTTGTACGTCGATTACTTGATGGGTTGTGTATGACAAAGTGATCAGGCCCATATAAATTTTATCAAAATCGGTCTAGTGAAATTTGACAATCTTCTCCTTTAGGGAAGTCGGTAAAAAAAAAACAATATGAATCTAAAATTTCTACATATAGATGATATTTTTGTTCAGCCCGAAATCTCGATCCTCGCTGACTCATATGTTTAGTTTCACAAAATTTATGAAATTGAGTCGAGTGTCTCAGTTTAATTAAAAGAAGAAAGAATTGGGACGATGATTGGGTGAAAAATACAGCGTTCTAATATTAGTCCTTCTGGTACATTATAGGAAAATATGGGACTCCTATTTTTTTTTTATCAAATTACTAGCTGAATCTTGCGTGCGTTGCTACGCCACCTGTCGAAGTTGGTCGTACCAACTCTGATTTAGAACAAATTTGTTGATCAGCGTCTTAAAAGATAGACATATTATGCTGTCACGGACTTCAGCGCACAACGAAAACAACGAAATCTCTCGAAAAGGAATATTTGTCCCGTTTTTGTTGCATTCATTTCTTTCGGCTTGAAATGGTAGAGACAGCAATAGCAAAGGTAAAGCCGATTTAGCTAGGCGGTAGAAGGGCCGGAGTGGGTAGCTGGTACGTCACGTCTTCGTAAAGTAACTGGAGTGTAGTACTACAAACTAACTCGTTACTTCTAAGCACTTCGTCTTTTTCCTAGTGAAACAAAATTAGAAATAAGTGAACGATATTTTTTTAAATAATCTTACTGACAGAATAATTGTTTTTTTTTTTAGTCATAATGCCTATTTTAATTGAAATCGTTGTTCAGTTATTTCGAGGAAAAGTTTATTATTTAAAATAATGCATCCCGTGTCATTTGTTAAATACGTGATTATTTATTTACAGGGTGCGATGTATGCGTTCCCTAATATAAAGATCCCGCCGCGCGCGATCGAAGCCGCCAAGAAAACGGGCAAGCCGGCCGATGTCTTCTATGCGTTTCGACTCCTTGAAGAAACTGGTAAAACCATAGAGTTTAATTACGTATAGAGTGGGAACAAACGCTTTATACCGAAAGGTCTGATCGCTCTTGTAGAAGTGTCATACTTTTGTCGCGGCACATCATGACTCTGTTTGCCATAGCAAGTATGTACGTCATCTGCTTACGATTGGTACAAAGGAACCGTGTAAAAAAACCTGATTTATTTACTTATTCTCTCTCTAAGGGTAAATCATCATCGTTTCTTTAACTGTCGTAAATAAAAAAAATAGGACACGGCTGTCAGCGAGCGGTCTGCTAATTTATGTTGCCAATGTAATCTATATCTTAACGGGCATGGCATAAAGCCCATATTTGAGTGTATTTTATTTGGGAGGTAGGAGCAGAGTCGTGAGCTACGACCTTTACACTTCATCGCCATCTCGCCTGATGTACGCGACAACAAGCGTCAAGTGGCGTTAGAATAAACCGGTTCACTCTCGATTTGAAGACACCAAGATTGTATCCGTTCAGAAAAAACCCACTCAGGCAGTGCACAGTCACAGTATATTAAATCATACAGTCGTTCCACGTACCCGTCTAGACACTAGACGGGGCAATCGTGCGGGGCGTGCGGGGTGAGACGCGCGAAGCGCGCTCCTGCATTGCCTACATTACAATGATAGTATTGCAGGAGCACGGCTCAGGGCTGTCGTCTTCCGTATGTTTTAATTTTATTTTGGTAATAAGCATTTTTGTTTGCGACAACCCTACCCGTTTTATCGGCGTTTCTCCCAAGATCAAAAGCTATGAATTACTGGTAGTATTTCTTTATACTGCGACATACCTGGGATCGCAAAATGGCGGACCGTCGGCTCAATTTGTGCGCACCGCACGAACCCAGCAACCTATATTTAACTCCCGGCCAAAAAGAGGATGTTATACGTCAAACTATTTTGACGTCGATGTTTGCCTGTCTCTGTGTGTCTGTCTGTGGCAACGTGCCTCTTAAACGGATGGATCAATTTCGATGCAGTTTCTTCATTTGAAAGCCAGTTTCCTTGCGGTGGTTCTTAGCTACGTTTGGTTAATATCGATCCAAGATGGCCGCCTCCACAAAATGACGGACAAAATATTTTTTACAATCTCCCTCAATATATGGATAGTATTAGTATACCTACTGTACACTATGATAAATTTCAAATCCAAGATGGCCGCCACTAGAAAATGGTGATTAACTTTTTTTCACTACTCTTTCAATATTGGTATCAGATGAAAGTGCTTGATTAGTAGAATAATGTACAATTTTTTAATCCGAGGTAGTTGGTAGGTAACTTTTTTTTTCTTGTTCTCCAGGTATCTGTATAATCCCCGGCAGCGGTTTCGGCCAGCGTCCCGGCACGTACCACTTCCGTACCACCATATTGCCCAAAAAAGCTTTACTCCAAGAGATGTTGACCATCTTCGGGAAGTTCCACACTAAATTTACTAATGAATTCAAATAGCCGCGTTACCTGCAAGTAAGTCGTAGTTTGTTTTCACAGTTCCAGATAAAAGACGATGATATATGTATTTTTGAAGTGAAAAGTTCTTTTGGCGCGCTACAGACAGATCTTTCGTGGGCTGTGAATTAAATTCAAGCGTCACGCTGGGGAATGATATATAAATGAATCTTCGTGTAAACTCGGGACCATGGCCATTGGCCTTCTAAAAATGCGTCAGCATTTCTCACTAGCCATCTAGAAATGCAGACTTGCTCACCGGTTTCACCCTCGTAGTTTCGAAAGTAAGCTATCAAATTCTGAGTCATAAGTTTTAACTTCTATCGGCAGTTCTTATGACTGCCAATTTTTTTCTTTTTGTGTGTTTGAAGTTTCAGTGTCTGTATGTGTGTGCGATATGAATTGATTCAGTATATTTGTCACCGTAAACTCTCCAATTATAATCTAACTACGTCAGATTACACACTTACCTAGTCTACCGCGGATTATAACCTCACGCGTTAGATTTTACAATCTGATATTGTTGACAATTTCACGGTGACATATTGATCGCCAATTTGCAATGTTAGGTTATAATAAACTATTTTCGTACAAAAAATTAAACCTTCTTCAAAACCACAAATAGGCACTCAAAAGCAAAAAATAAATGATCTACTCACTCATCTATTTGAAGTTACAGCTATTGGAACATATTTTAAGATTTTGATGCAAAGATATTTTCAGATTTTGACACCCAGAGATGTTTTATCTCTATGCCATGCAATATCACTGAAACATGGCCCTTCAAACCGGAACACAGTGAAGTTTTTATAATACTAATTTAGGTGTCTGTCAGCTCTTATTATGTACTAGCGGTTCGTCCGTTTTTTCGTTCGTTATTCGTTCATTCAGATTGTAGCAGTATTCATCATATTTTATCGTTCATTCAGTTAGTAGGTAATATTTTTTACAACACATTTACTCGTAAATGGTATCTTATTTCCCCAATTTCAATATCGTAATGCATCTCATTATGTACTTGTTCGTTATTGTAATGTAAAACGGCTAAAACGCACGAGTTTTTTTAAAATAAAGTGTAATGTTACTTTAATTACGTACGTTTAATTACGTACTTGTGCGTTATTGTAAAACGAATGGTGCATTTTTAAATCTTAGCAAAGAGTTTTGATGTCAAAAAAGTGGTCAACATTTTTTGAATAAATTAAACTTTGGGAGATAAAGATTAATTCGTTTAAGTTCGAGTTTTATTAATTTCCTCGCAAATATGTTATAAACAGTTGTATGACAAACGTGCGCTTTGATAATTACAGCCTCTGCATTCTTGTAGCCCTCGCCTATGGCTCGGGCTAGCAATATCGCCTCGGCTGTAATTTTTAACTTACCGCACTTATATCATAATGTAGGTACTCACTATATTGGTACTAGTGTTATAATTATACAATTCACTTTCAGGTATGCAACTCTTCATAAACCAATAGCTGCGTGACACTGTCCTGTTTTTGGGCACGCAACACTGCTTACCATCATACACATGTCCTGGTCGTCTCGTCACTCTTTACTAGAAAGAAATAGTTTGTAAAAGCTTACGATAAAATTTAGTTTCTGTAAAATTACAATGTTTGTAGATTGAAAAGTGCTATGTGTATCTAAAATTATGATTGCAGATTGTAATTTTTGGTTTTTATTAATATATTTATACATTTTCCAAGTTGTTTTTTTGTTGTAGACATGCATTAAAGTAAGCCATTTTAATTTACTTACCTACTTTCATTTTGTCGCCATATCTCAATAAATTGGCAAAAATAGCGTTTATGGGTGGTGCATGTTTTGCGCTGCGGCGAGTGGCACAGGTTGTGCCCGTAGACGTGGCACGAGTTTGCTACTTCGCTACAGTGCACCCGCTTGTGCAGTACGGCGCCGACCTGTGGGGAAGGTGTGCGGAATGGCATAGAGTATTCCGACTCTAAAAACGTGCCATCTGGGCTATCGTGGGGACAGACGATGAGACTTCGGTAAAACCATATTTTAGGAGTCTGGGCATTCTTACACTACCGTCAGTAGTGATAATGCAAGTGGCATGGTTTGTGAGAACGAAACTGGACTCCTTCGAGGTCTGTAGTACGAACCATCGTACCCCCACGAGAAGCGCGGGCATCCTTGCTACAGTGGGGCGTACATTGTCCAAATCGATGTAATTGGACCCATGTGAAGGCCGCACCTAGTTTTTGTTTTTGTGGCTTGTTGAGTAAGCATTTTATGGATATGAGGAGTTTTATGCCTCGCCTTTATAAATCAAATCAAATTATTATTTCAATTATTTATTATTTAAATATTTATACCGATATTCAGATTACATACTTTATATACTAGCAGCAGCTCGCAGTATTACCCCCCGTAGTTTCCGACATTCCCTCGGGATAAAAAGTAACCTTATAGGCTTTTCGGGATTATGACCTAACCGTGTTCCAAATTTCAGCCCAATCCGTTCAAACGTTACGACGTGATTGAGCAACAAACATCCATACATTGACATTTATCATATTAGTAAGAAGTATGATTAATTGTTTTTTTTTTTTAAAATCTAATTTAACTATCTCTTAGATTTTATCAACTGTTTGTGATTTTTGAATCTAAAACTTACCCGCCCATGGGCGGGCTCGGCGTTAAAAGCCGGAAGTAGCTTTTAACAAAATCTGAGACATTTGCCGGCCGTTTTAGTGACGAATCAATAATTTTATTATAAAACGAATCATTACATAATGTATTATTACTTTATTTTGTTATTTGGCTAAGATATTGAAGTTTGTAATCCAACCGCCCATGGGCGGTCTCGGCATATGCGTCATACGTCAAAAACTTTTGCCTGCCCAAGGGCGGGCAAGGCAGTGAATGGGTTAAAAAATATATCGTACCAAACATTTTCTTTGGTTATCATCATGTTGAGACTTTCATTTTATATGTTCATAAACATAATTATAGCCCATAATTAAGTGGGATTGTTGTTATTTGTGTTGTCTGGGCCGCCCCTCCTCAACAAGCCTAATATGCTGTCCTTTAGACTAAAAGAAACTAATTACGATCAAACCATGGATGGGTGCACCTAATAAATAATAGACTATATATTTATTTCATTCTTTATTTTACAGAATATTTTCAACTATGTCAGACGCATGTCTATAACTATAATAATCCCATATAAAAATATTTCCTCTCCTTATCCACAATAGTTATATTAATATAGACAATTTCATATTTTTACAGTTAACTATATACGGATGATTCGTTTCTTACCAAATAAAAATAATAATATAATGTGATGTCTTCATCGCAAATTTACAAACTTTATCAACAAATAATGTGTGCAAAAATAATAATAACATACAATAATAATTTCGATTCTATGAATGTACATCACAAGAATATTATTTACAATCTGAAAACTCTTGTAACTAAACAAAAAAAGACAAAGTAGGCATTTAAAAATACACAACAGAAACATTATCTCACACATTTATGGCATTTCCTAAAAGAATCCCACAAAAATATTAAATTTACGTCTTTTTAATAGACAATACAAAACACAACATAGCTTTACATAGTCTTAAACCGAAATAAATAAATTATTTTCTAAATATTATATTGCTTATTGTCAAATGAAAAACCCCTATCGACTGATTCGCGCGTCTAACAATTCCTAATTCCATATTTTTTATGTACTAATTTATTAACTAACTCAACATATTTTTACATTAGTCTGGAATGTTTTTGATTTTCAATTTAAATCTGAAGATATTGCCAATATATATTCTAATTTTATCAATTTCAAACGTGGAATATAATTGGAATGTAAAATATACTTACTAAACATTAGATAAAATTAATTTGTAGAACATTAACGAACAAGATATTCTTATATCACGATATGATATGATTTAATTTTTCAATTTATAACAATGCATTAATTTTACAAAAAGAATACAACGATAATACAATATTGATTTTTATATAAGTACGACCAGAACTTGCTGGATATTATGAAGCGTTAATAATATGTAAGAAAAGATAAGAAATAGACATGTAAATAACAAAAAGATTTAAAAAATAAAATGTGTAAAAAGAAATAAATTAGTAGCTAATTCTAAGAAAGGACGGATAGGACGTCGTGAATGTAAGAGTTACTTTGATAAGTAAATAAATGAATGTATGTTTAAAATCACAATTCTTAGGTACCATAATACCCATAGATGTTTTGTGATAAAATCTTGACAACTCTAAAATAAAGTGCCATGACCTGGTCTCAAACATTAACGACGAAAGCGACCAATCGCGACGCATTGCACGTTCAATTCTAACAAGACGTCAAAATGGCGAACCGTGATTGGCTACCAAGCCGCCATGTTTGTTTTACCCCAGCTAAGGTGAACGGAGTTTAGTTCCGTCCCCGATTAACTTGTACAAACCTGTGTTCCGATGTCTTCGACTGTTACAAAAAAGACCTGCCTATTAATAAAATATTTCAAAAGACATTTTTATTCCGAAGGTTATATTTTTGGCTACTTTACAAGAGCAGGAAGACTATTCCGCAGCGACCTCTATAGATCGATAATGTAGAAATAGGGCCCTGGGAGTGAGGGCTAGGGGGGCGACGCGGGTGTGTCGAGAGCGCGGGACGGGGGCCCGCGCAGGCGTCGGCTAGCAGTCTCGATCCTCCTTCACAAGCTGCGCAGTGTCCGCGCCAGTGTCGGCCGCAGGGTCTAGCGCGCGCGCCGCCCCCGCACCAACTGCGCGTTTCCCCCCCGCACCTCGAGTCTCACTCGATGACGGCGATATCACCGCCGATACCACTTTGTCCTTCAAATCATCCGGTACTTCGTAGATGCCAGCTGTAAATATGAAACATTAATGTTAACAAGAAGAATGTTTCTCGAAGAAAACTATAAATATTACGATGGCAGGATGCCTTGTCACATATCTAGTGATATGTGACAAGGATTGCGTTCAAGGTTTACACACGTATGTTGTTGTATGTTGTGCCCGGACAATCCTCTAAATCATATCATATCCTCCAAAACATCAAAACTTGAAAGTAAACAACAAAGGTTCTACTTTCTACTTCATTCACAAAAAAAACCCTTTAATAATACAAATACTTACACCAAAATGTAAGTAATTTAGTTGCTATATTTAGTTCAACTCAAGTATCAGCCTCGCCTGATGCTGAGCGACGATGGAACCTGCTTACCTAGAATAAACCGATTAATCTTGATTTGAAGAAGGCAAGATTGTAACCATCTGGAAACCCCACTCAGGCAACTCATTCCACAGTCTAGACGTGCTTGAAAATTTTACTTACGTAATGGTGGTTCTGGCTCGCCCGCCGCGACGGCTCTCGTGACGGCTTCGTACATTGGATTGCTGAAGTCTCGTCCCTTCCTCGGCCCCGTCTCTTCAAGCGTGTACGCCGGCTCGGGCGTGCCCACTCCGCCGAATTCGACGTTGGAGCCTTGTCGGAACGATACGCTCTGCGACGACGCTAAGCTGCCTAGTCCGCCACCTTTTCCACTGAAAACAATACACAATTCTATTAGTTTTCATTCGTAGGTATCATTTTGCTATGTTCTAGCGCATTCGTTTTTTTCAAAATTGTCACTAAGCCTTTGTCAAAATGAACACAGATTAAGTAGATGGTAAAGACATAATGAAATATAATATGAGCTAATATGATACTAAAGCAGTGGCGCTCCGCAATTACCTATACCGGCGCAGTTACCGTTCGTAATAAAAATTAAAAAGTAGCCTTTGCCACAGGTGGCGCCAATTCGCAGTCCACGAAAAATCTGTCTGTGCCAAGATAAGTTTACGTTTCAAAAAAATCTCGCTAAGGGCGCTGGTAGTGCTAAAACCGACCCTGTAGCTAATGGATTAATACGGTAACTTACAATTCCTGACGACGAACGACGCGGCCGCGCCTCCAAACGCGACGATTAATATGATAGTATAGGCACGACCACGGACGCGGTCATAGCAGCGCGCGGCGATCGCAACAATATGATGGTTTTTTACAATTTTACGGTGATCTAACCAAATAAATAATTTCAAAATTACTTACAACGGCCTCTTCCTGATAACGAACCAAGCGAATAATATAACGACGACTAATATCAGCAATATGGGTCACGGTCGTGGCAGCGCGCGCGGTGGTTGCAGCAATATGACAGTTTTTACAATTTTAGGGTGATATATCCAAATAAATATTTTCAAAGTTACTTACAATGGCCTCTTTCTGATGACGAACCACGCGGCCGCGCCTCCAAGCGCGACGACTAATATGAGTAGTATGGGCACGACCACGGCCGCGGTCGTGGCGGCGCGCGCGGCGGTGGCGGCGGCCGCGGCGGCGCAGTACGGCGGCTGCAGTGGCGCACGGCACACGCACTCCACGCCGCCCTCCGGAGTCTCCTTGCAAGTTCCGCCGTTCTCGCACGGGCAGATGCGAGGCAGAGGTCGTTCGACCTCCACAGCTGGAATATAGAGATTGTTTTTAAAGATATTGCTACGTAATAATTATAATATTCATTCTACTAATATTTTAATCGATACCTTAATTTGCAAAACGAATAACTCCATAGTAGCAAAATTTCACAGGTGCTACTACTAAAAAATAAATTTAAAAAAATTTAAAGCATCTAAAGAACATTCGACAATCCCTTTGGGAAACTGTGTTTGTCATTTTAACTAATAAACACTTAAAAAATGAAAATACCAGTTACGCAATAGACTTTAGTGTGACCCCTGTGATATTTGCTACTATGGAGTTATTCGTTTTGCGAATTAAGGTATCGAAATGTCAAATTTAAATGTTTGTTGCTTAATCACATCGAAAAGTTTTATTGGATCGGGTTGCAATTTGAAAAACAGATTATAAGTAGGTAGTCTAGTATTGTTTTTAAGTTTTCGCGATTTGAACACATAATGTTTATAATGTACAGGACTTAATCACAATTTAAACAATGAATTAAATCGTGATTAAGTCCTGTACATTATAAACATTATAGGTAGTCTAGAATAACACGTATTATATACCAACACGGGTCAAAAGAAGTTTACACTTCAAGAAAGTTACAGGAATCAGGAATAGAAGAATAGTTACCAGCATCGCAGACCAGTTCCTGCGTGATCCTCTTGTTGGTGGGTTGCTGGTCGGGGCAGGCGCAGCGGCGGCCGGCGGGCACGGCCAGGCACAGGTGGCTGCAAGGCGCGCGGCTGCACGACGACTCCACCGACTGGTTGTAGCGCCGGGGGTGGTAGACTGAAACATGTAGATACTTAGTGTCAAGCCGTCCGGTTCTCTAGATCATTTCTCTTCTGTGTACTATGAAATTCCCTTCTATATAAACGATATTCAATGTAAAACTAAGCATTTGATTATGTGATGATATTTACCAAAGTTGTTGTGCATGACTCAAAGGTTTCTGAGTTGGTACGACCAATTATTGATAGGTGGCGAAGCAACGCGCGCAGGGTACTGCTATAAATAAATAAACATCTAGTGTCATGGTGTTTGCACCGTGAACTCTTCACCACGTTAACAGATGTTCGCGAAAGTTGTCATTTATGTGTCATTTTGTCCAACTTGAGAAATAGGATAGTTTTTATTTCCAATATTGGCGTTTATATGACCCGAGCGAAGCTGGAACTATATTCTTATTTCCAACGAACTTCAACAAAGAAAAGTTTAAAAAGCGTAATATGTTTAAGCGCCTGTCCAAGCTGACTAAACTTCGTTAGAACTTCTGAAGTTGCAGATGTTCATAAGCGACGGCTCTTTTTTACCCTCAGGACCGTATGTTTACTGCCGCTCATCGTATTAAATCATATTTTTTACTTACACAACAATAAAGTTGTTATGAGAAAGAGAACACTCACTTTTAACAGCCGAAGGGTTGACTAGATCCTTTGAAATAATAAATGGCACTCCTCTTCCGAACTTATCTTGACGCACCAACTCCCCAGTGTCTTTGGTTACCCAGTACAAAGACGACTCAAACACGTCTAGGGACAGAGGATGTTTTAGGAACTCTCCTTTCAATACCACCTTCCTGTGGGAACCGTCATGTCTCATCATTTCAATGGTATTAAGTTTTGTGTCTGTCCAGTAAATAGTGTGATCCATTCCGTGATCGATAGCCAAGCCTGTTGGGTGTCTGATGTTTTCTGTGACCACTGGACGACGTTTGGAGCCGTCCATCCACGCGATCTCGATCTTTGGAGCTGAGCCTGCGTCGGCCCAGAACATTCTACCCATTTGAGGATCCAAGACTATTGACGTAGGGTATTCAATTCCAGCAGAAACCAATGCTCTTCTGTATCGTCCGTCAGTTCTTGCGACCATGACGCGTCCGCGTGGCTTCGAACCGGTTCGGTCTGCTTCAGTCCAGTAGAGATTGTCGGCGACGTAGTCGACAGCCAAAGCTGTAGGTTTCGAGTTGCCCTTCATGTTCAGATCTTGAGCGAAGCCACTCTTCACTTGTCCTTCTAGTGCATTAACCATGTAAGATCGTTTGATTGTTTTATCATAACTATCGGCCCAGAAGATCATTTCGTGCTTGGGATCATAGTCGATAGCTTCGATCCTCTTCTCCGCTGTGATAACGTCGTACTGATCGTTCTTGTCTTGCACAAATGCTCGTATTTCTTGGCCGTTTGCGTACATGAGGACGACGTCATCTTCGGTTACTTTACACACGCCTGATAAGTTGTCTGCCAATCTGGAAAAGAAACAAGAATTCATTTTGGTTTCATCTTTTTTACAAAACTATAGAAGTGGTTCACTTAACAGTTGAAAATTGTATTTTTGTATGTCCATTTTGAGCACACACAGTAGAATTAACTAACTATACAACAATTTCCGCAAACAAACTCCTAATCCGAGATTCTTAGAGATAAGAACAATATTATAACTAACACACCGTAACCAAACATTAAATTAGGAGGTAGTCTGTAGTGGTAGGAATCTTTGCCGAGCCCGCCTGGGGAAGTACCACACCTTTGCCAGTAATTCTACCGACCAGCAATAGTGCACAAACTTCTTCTTTCTTCGGTGTTCCGGTTTGAAGAAAAATGTTTCTACAGAAATTGCATGACATAGGTACCTAAAGATAAATTATCTTATATCTCTGGTAGACCTCAAGCTGTAGGTTTAGACTCCTCAAGTTCCTATAACTGCGTCACACTGTTCTATTATGGGCAGGCGTGTTGCTTACCATCAGAGACATGTCCTGCTCGTTCCGTCACTCTATACTACATACAAAACGCTGTACTATGAAAAACTATAACCAAACAACACATTAGAAGGTGCATCGTTATTGAAGTCCATAGAGCAAACTCAGTAAACCAAAAATGTTCTTACTTGAATCCTTCCCGGCAAGAACAGCTATAGCTTCCATTCAAGTTGGTACAGAGCTGAGCAGTGATGGGAGCCAGCGGCGCACTCGTCCACATCTGTACACTTCTTTTTATCCCTGGAGATATTATCCAGCCTTGGAAGCATGTACAGATATACCCGTTCCCAGATGAAGTGAGATTCGTACAGAAGTGTTCGCAGCCACCTGAAAAAAGCGATAATTTTGAGAATCGGAATGCAATGTTAATAACTATGTATGTAGTACTAAATAAGATAGATACCCTGTCAATTCTAAAATATTTTTAGAAACACGTCCCTTGCTTTTTAACGTTTATTTTCTTCTATTTAATATCTCCTTAATCCTCGGGTTGCCTGGAAGAGATCGCTCTTAGCGATAAGCACTCGGCAGTACTGAGTTCACCCAAAACTTTCGTTCTTTTCGTTCATTTCTGAGCGTGACGCTGAACTTCATTCACAGCCCACGAAAAATCTGTGTGTTTTGCGCCAAAATAAGTTTTCACCTCCTAATCCAAGACAAATGTCAAAAAATAACTCTAATGACAAAGGTCACAGTCCCTGGAGTTAGTAAGGTGGCTAATATGGAGTGGCTAATTAAACTCCACGGACTTGGAAAAATGAAAAACAACAAAATATTTGCATACCTTTGTCAAGATGTGAGCACGTGTGCGCATGATGGCAACCCAGCTCATCTGATGCGTCTCCACAATCGTCAGCGAAGTCGCACAGTTGGTTTCTCTCGACGCAGTGCCGGTTGGCGCATTGGAACTGAGTGTAAGGATCGCAAGGTTTCACTCGCGCTGCGCAAAGAGTCATGTTGTTTTCGTCGGATCCATCACCACAGTTATCGACGCCATCACATACTTGGTATCTGAAAAGAAGAAATGGTTTTAAAATGTTGGTCTCGGTGTTGTAACTACTGTATGAACAAGAACAAAATTAAAAATTTTGACTAACTACTGGATCTCGGATGAAAACAAAAAGCGTGAAACGTTTTGTTGAAATATATCTATTTACGAATTTGCCAAAATATTGAGCTAGGTATCTTGGATATGATTGTTTTTCTATCATCAGCTTATCCCATATTGAGGTAGTGATCATCAAACATAGCAATCCTTTAACCTAGTAGTATTGTCTTGAATACAGATTAACACAAATATACCTATCCCATTTCTTTCGGGGTAAAACAAAAGGATCTTTTGTTGAAATTTTTTTACGAATTTGCAAATTAGATAGGTACTGCAACTCTTTTAGAGTTTTTGAGATCGAACTCCTTTAGAATTTTTTAAATGAAGCTTTGTTTTTACATTGCAATGTAAGTATTATTCTATGATTCATAAGAAACTGCGAATGTACTGCAAAATAATGAATGATGTACCTTGGCACACATCTGTGGTTGTCGCAATGGAACCGTCTTAGCGTATCGCAGTTAAAGTTTGTACAAATTGAAGAGGCCTCATCGGAGCCGTCACCGCAATCATCTGTTCCGTCGCATAGGTCCGATTGGGATACACACAGGTTATTGGCGCATTGGAATCTGAAAGTAAAGAATTATGGCATAAACAAAAAAATACTAAAATTGTACAAATATTCAAAATTGTTATTATTTAGTGTTTTCAAGTGAAGACAAAATAACTCACCTGCTTTCAGGACAGTATCTGCCGTTGGGGTACCGCGGTGGACATCCGATCTCATCAGACAAATCCCTGCAGTCCCTGTCGCCATCACATCTAAAGTAGGCCGCAATACAGTGCCCTGATTTACACTGGAATGTTCCGTTCTTGCACTTGAAGCCTCCACAGTCGTTTTCATCAGTATTGTCGCCACAATCATCTTCATGGTCACAGCGCCATCTTGATGAAATACATTTGCCGTTACCACATTTGAATTCTGATTCCGAACATTCTCTGTAATTGTGCTGACAGACGGCTTCTGTCTCGTCGCTTCCGTCGCCACAATCATCTGAGAAGTCACACAGCCACTGTTTGGGAATGCATCGTTTATTCTCGCAGGTGAAATCTGTGTCGGAGTTACACGTTGGACAGTTTTCTGGGAGCTCGTCGGAACCATCACGGCAGTCGTCTTTACCGTCACAGAACAACCATTTGGGAATACACCTGTAGTTGGATTGCCCCGGGCATCTTCTCCAGCCAGTTGTACAATTCTTCTGTCTACACATGTAAGCTGGTTCATCTGAATCATCCCCGCAGTCATTGTCGAAATCGCACATCCAGAGTTTGGGAATGCAACGGCCGTTTTTGCACGAGAACTCTGTATCAGGGTTACAAGGTCTATTATGACACATAACTGGATCTTCGTCGCTGTTATCTTTGCAGTCTGTGTCTCCATCACACTTCCAACTATCGAGGATACATCTTCCGCTGGCTTTGCACTTGAACTCGAGAAGTGGGCATTCGTGTCCGCATTCTGCTTCGTCACTGCCATCTCCACAATCATCTGTACCGTCGCAGATTGTAGCCGCAGGGGTGCAATTCGTGTTTTTACATTGGAAGGAGCCGGCACGACAATGACGTACTGGGCAAGTATCAGGTTCATCGGAACCATCCATGCAGTCTTTTTCTCCGTCGCACTTCCAGAACCAGGGTATACATTTCTCGTCACGACCGTTACATCTGTGTTGACCATTAGTACAGTTGGCGACACAAGTCTTCATGTCCCTAGCCAAGTAGAATTGATTGGGACAGGCGCATTTGTATGTTGTGGTACCTTCGTCGATATATCCGTCTATATTCAAGTAGCTAGACGCGGGAGGTGGCGCTATTAAGCAAAGATGAGAACAGCCTCCATTGTTGTCACCGCAAGGATTCGGGTAAGGCAATTGTCTTAGCTTATGGACCACGTGGATATCGTAAGGTCGGTGTGTAGTATTCCGTAGAACCATCAGATTTTCTCCAGAATGTTTGTTAGCTTTGCTGATTGCTTTTAGATTCCAGTCTGTCCAGAAAATTTCATCATCAAACACACTTATGGCAAATACGTGAGGGACTTTATTTCCAGATAGAACAACGTGTCTATGTCTACCTTCTAAATCAGCTGATCCAATGTAGTCCAAATGAGCATCAGCCCAATAAATTCTGTGCGAAAAGTAGTCTATTGTCAATGCATTGGGCCAGGCAATATCATTTTCCCAGTTCAAAATAACTGTGAAGTTGGAACCATCCATACCCATTTTGCCGATGTAAGCTTGTAAGTGCCAGGAAGTGAAATACAGGTATCCTTCACCCGGATGGAGTGCGATCGCTCTAGGGTCTGCGATACCAGTCTTCAAAGTCTTTCTTCTTGTTCCATCGAGTTCAGAAACATCTAGATTCTTGGAATGTCTATCTAGCCAGTACAACTTTCGACCAACCCAATCAACTGCAATGCCCTCTAAACCGTGCGAGTCGTGTCGAACTACTACTTCTTTAGTAGGATTAGGATCAGTATAATTCGACCGATAAATTGTTTTCGCTGACACATCAGCAAAGTACATCTGATCATTTTTGATATCGAAATCGATTGCAACTACATTCATCAGATCCTGGTGCACCAGATTGTAAAGCGATGCATCTGTGGACATGTTTCTGACGTAATATTTGTTAGTAAATATGATCCAAGGTATAGTTGTATTATGGTCTTTTCGTTTACAAGTATGCTCGTCGGGTTCTCTTTCGTAATATTGGTCATCACATTTACAATAGTATGATCCAGGTGTGTTCAGACAGAACTGTGAACAGACACCAGGTGTTTCTATACATTCATTTACATCCGCACAAGCTTTTCCATCTGCCAGTAGTTTGTAACCCTGATTACAATCGCAGTAATATCCAGTTAGGGTATCGACACATTTGTGACCACACTGGTTGATTTCTAATTTCGCGCATTCATCGATATTGCAATGTGCTGGTTCATCGGAATCATCACTGCAATCCGATACTTTATTGCACACGAGTCTGTTGTCGATACATTGGTCGTTGTTACATTTGAATTGACCAGTTGGACACGTCTTATTGTCCTTCTTGCAGTCAACTTCATCCGAATGATCACCACAATCATCCTCACCGTCGCATCTAAAGTGATTTCTAATGCACTTGAAATTCTGGCACTTGAATTCCTGGTCACTACATTGCTTGTATTGACTATTACACCGTTTCCCTTCATCGGAGCCATCACCGCAGTCGTTATCGTGGTCGCATAACCAACCTACATTGATGCATCGTCCATTGTTGCATTGGAACTGATCATCAGAGCATGGGGTTGGCGTAGGGCAGTGGTGTATCGTAGAGTTCTCATCGGCACCGTCGATACAATCTGGATCTCCATCACATAACCATTTTCGTGGAATGCATTGTGGCCTCTGCCAGAATTTATTCTCTTCACAGGTGTATTCCGTCTCAGCATCACATTTACGTTCGTTACATTGATGCCTGTTGTCTTCGTCGCTGTTATCGAGACAGTCATTATCTCCATCACAGATGTAAATTCTTGGTATACAGTTTCCATTGTCACAAGTGAACAGATCTCCGAAACATGTTCTTCCTTCGGACTTACAGTATTCTGGTGGTTCATCAGCACCATCACCACAATCGTCGTCTCCGTCACAGTACCACGTAGCTGGTATACAACGGTGGTTGGGGCAGCGGAAACTGTTTTGTGGGCATGTTCTTTCTGCGCAATGTAGAGGATCTTCGTCAGAGTTGTCGCCACAGTCGTTATCCCCGTCGCAAAGCCAATAAGGTTCCACGCAGATGTTTGTCTTTTCACATTTCAGATGGTTCGCTGGACAGGTCTTATTTGTCGGGCAAAGATCATGCGTTTCATCACTAGTAACATTATCTTTACAGTCGTTGATTCCATTGCAAACTTGTGTTTTTGGTATGCAACGAGAGTTCAGACAAGTGAATTCTCCATCGGCACATGGTGGATACTGGCAGCCTTCTTCATCCGAATTATCTTTACAGTCATTTTCGTGATCGCATTTCCACGATTTGAATATACACCTGCCGTTGTTACAACGGAATTCGCTGGGCGAACAGGAATGGTATGCGCAGTAGTTCTTGTCTTCGTCTGAATTATCACCGCAGTCATCGTCGCCATCACACGACCACATGCGACTGATACATTTGCCATTGGCACAGAAGAATTTGCTCGAGTCACATGTGATGTTTTTGGCGACACACATTCGGCCCTCATTGACTAATTTTGTATTATCATCACATTTGCATTCGACGGTATTATTAGGGGCAGGATGGCAGCTTTGCGCGCATCCTCCATTGCTAATCTTACAAGGATTAACAGTACATTTCTGTCGACTCTGACTGTAGACATGTATATCTCTTGGTGAGTCTTCTAGTCGTTTGACCATCTCGACCATATTGGCCCCCGTGTGCTTTTCTGCTCTGTACACGCCACGGAGTTGCAAGTCAGTCCAATAAATGTAATTTCTGAATACAGTCAAGGCGAATGGATAGATGGTAGCCGATATTAAAACTTCCCTGTTGCTTCCGTCCAGATTAGACCTTTCAATTTTCTCGCGTACCGCATCGGACCAGTAGAGCATATTTTCATCAAAATCTATGGTCAAGCCACTAGGTTGCGACAAATCTTTATCAATTATAGCTTTCTTTAGTGATCCAGCCATGGTGGTTCTGTAAATTTTGCCCGAAGTTCCGAATCGTCCCCAATCAGTGTAATATAAAGTTCCATTGCATGGATCCACAACAATAGCCCTCGGTCGCTCTACTCGTGATATCATAACGAGTTCAGTGCCGTCGAGATTCATTGCATAAATAGAATTGTTAGAGCTATCGGTCCAGTACACTTTCTTTTGGGTCCAATCATATGAAATTCCTTCAGGGTTGATGCCCTTGCTTATGATATTCTGAATGCTAGAGTATTGCGGGTTGTTAGCAGACATCCATCCGATTCTAGACCAAGGTCTGATTTGTGTGAAGAATAGCTTGTTATCAGCATAGTCGAACTCAATGCCTACAACGTTGGTGAGATTGGTGACGGGTTTGAACGGCACACCAGTCGACTTAGGGTCCAGGTTGACAGCTCGAATTTCTGTACGAGTGGTGAATACTAGATATTCATCAACGACATCGCATTTTCTTGGATTATTTTGCGATATTTGACCAGTGGCGCAGTCACATTTATGAGTAGTGCCTTTATTTGCGTCAGGTGGAAAACTGAAGCATAACTGATCACAGCCACCGTTGCCGAGCATTCTGCAAGGATTGTTGTCATCTGTGGGCTGATTGTTGATGTCAAATATAACAATATCGCGTAACTTAGGTAAATTCGTACGAACTTTTTCTGGTATCGATGTGTTTCCGGGTAGTTTCGACGCTTTGTAGATAGTTTGTAGATTTCTATCAACCCAGTAGACATTTCCTGTGTGTACGGCTATGCCCATAGGATTTGGGAGGTTCGATCGGATAAGCTGTCTGTTACCTCCGTTGTAAGAAATTTTCTGTATCTGATCTAGTTTGGAATCCACCCAGTATACATCGTGTGTGAGCATATCTATTGTTAAATCTCTTGGGTTGGAAATTCCTGAGCTTACAAGTGTTTGCCAGTTGCTTCCATCAAGATAAGCTTTTCCTATGCGCGGGTATTGACCATAGTCGATCCAGTAAAGTAGTCGCTTCAGTGGGTTCACTGCGAGTTCTCTAGGTGCATCCATCGTGGTTTTTTAACAGAACTTTTCTATTGGAACCATCTAACCAGCACACTTCAACGTAATTCTCGTGTGGGAAGACATTGGTAAAGTAAAGATTGCCAGCTACCCAATCGACGGCCAAGCCTCGGATGCCGTTGCTTCCGATTCCATCACTGACTACTTGCATTAATTCTGTTCCACTAGGTTTAACTCTGAAAATACCATTCCATGGACCTCTGTTGAATTCCACCCAGTAAATGTAGTTAGATTCAAAGTGAACATCGACGTGAAGAATGTGGTGGCCTTGGCCAGAAACTGGTACCATTGCTTCCGCGCTGGAGTCTATACTGTAACCCCTAATGAGGTCAAGTTGAGATACTACAGCGAAGGTTTTGTACGGGACGCAAGTAACTTCATTATCTTTTCTATATCCGACAGAACAAGCGCAAACTCTGCTGCCACTGTCACTCGGAATACAAATCTGTTCACAGCCTCCATTATTTTGCGAGCAAGAGTGATGTGTCATCTTTCTCTTCTGGAATATTGTAAGCGATTTTAAGTCACTTTCGTTGTCTAATATGTTCTTGATATTGTCTCCGTTCGGAAGGTCCGCCTTGATGATCTTTTCGTGTCGAGGATCTAGAACGTATAGCCTCAGGTCTAAAACGGCAATTGTTTTTGGATACGAGATGGCATTGGACTCTGACAGAATAGTCTTTCTATCGTTTCCGTCAGTGTTGACACTGATTACGCTAGCTGGGAACTGAGTGCTGAAGTAGACGAGTTTTCTGTCGATGTCAATAGTTACGGCTTCTGGTCTTTCGATGCCGTCTACTAAGATAACCGCATTGGTTCCATCCATATTTGCTTTTCCTATTTTAGCTGGAACTCCAAAGCCACCTTCATCTGACCAGTACATTTTCCTGCGGATAAAATAACAGCATTTTACAACATTTTGGAACAACTTCTAAAACCTTTGATGATAAAAGAAAATTTATTGTTACATACCCGTCAGTAGGATCCAAGCATAGTGCTCTAGGCTTAGCAACCGAGTACTTGCTTCCATCGTTAGCCATCACAATCGTTCTATGTTTAGATTTACCGTCTATTTTCACTAATTCGATGTTACTAGCTATTCTGTTAGCCATGTATAAGTTTCTTCCGAGCCAATCAAATGCGATAGCTGATGGAGAACCAACAATTCCAGTATCAGCTCCTAGGAATTCTACCTTATTTCCACCACCATAAGGCATACTGTAGATTGTGCAGTTTTCATCGTCTTCGCTGTCACCAGATATGGATTGCAGCCAGTATAGAGTATGGCCTTGACGATCGTAGTCTAGTTGAACACCTCCTGAAAAGTATTCAATAAGTCACTCCATATTCTTAACAAAATCTCTAGAGTTACATGAATATTTACAAGCTAGTACCTGTGATGCCAACTACTGGAGGAAGCTGACCGGCTCTTCCAGAACCATCTGTAGACAAATCGATAACCTGGGATCCCTTAAGCACCATCAAATAGGGAGATTCCTCTGTAAATAAAAACGAATACATCAGAACTTATCCAACAAATTTTGGATTATTGCGATATATTAACCCAAGTGTTGTATTACCTTCGATACATTTCCCATCAGGAAGTAGCTTGAATCCAGGTTTACACATGCAAGAGTAGCCAATGGTCATGTTCGGGCTTAGAAGGCAGAGATGTTGGCATGTATCCTTTTTGCAAGGAGAGGTATAATGAGGCTGGAGAGAAGGGTGGTGCACATGAATAGACAGCGGCTGAGATATCAAGTGAGACACCACAGTCTGGTTCGTTCCCTTGAATTTGTGAGCTGATAACACCCGATTCAGCTGCCTGTCAGTCCAGTACAACGTATCTTCAAAGAGCGTCAAAGAATGAGGATGTAGCAAATAGTGACTACCCGCCAAGACTTGCTGTCTTCCTGTTCCATTGTAATAACAGAAGTCAATAAAGTCCAATTTTGAATCTGCGAAGTAAACTCGTTGTGTAGCGGTATCAAGTGTCAAACCATTAGGCCAGTAGATCTTAGTGGTGATAATAGCCAAGCGCTGAGTGCCGTCCATTCCGACTCTTTCGATTCTGGGATTCTCTCCCCAGTCGGTCCAGAACAGCCATCTTGCATTAGGAGCGGGGTCCAAGCACATGCCTCTAGGCTGAGTTATGTTTCCGCTCAACAACGCCGTTCTGGCACTACCATCTTCTTTAGCTACTTCAATAGTGTTCAATTTACTATCCAGCCAGTAAATGTTACCACCAATCCAATCGTAAGCTAGTCCTTCGACGAGGTCCAGTCCAGTGGAGATGATGATTTGGGGTTCGCTGCCACGGTCTAACCGCGATATCTTTTTCAGCTTCATGTCAGACCAGAATATCGTTCCAGTGTGCATGTTAGAGGCTGTTGCTACCACATTTTCCACGTTAATTGGCACTCGTTCTAACCCTTGTTCGTTGAGATCAGCGACTAAGATGGAATGACGGTTGGAAATTATGAGGAATGCGCTTGAGTGATTATTTGCTTTGCAAGTGTGGTTGTTTAATGTTAAAAGGTATCCATCAATGCAACTGCAGACGTAAGATCCTTTGGTGTTTGTGCACGTTTGTGAGCACAATCCTGGCGGGTTACACTCGTCGATGTCCTTGCATGCGATGCCGTCTACGTCTAGTTCTTCACCAGGCGGACAAAGACAAAGAGGCCCTCCTGGCGTTTGTTTGCAACCGTTCGAACACAAACCAGTCTGATGCTCGCATTCCGCAAAATCACAGCTGCTTCCTGAAAATATGAAAAAAGCCAATAAATACAATATTTTCTTCTATACAAATCAAAGGGTTATTTGGTATTTTTTTTACCTTCGTCAGCACCATTGGGACAGTCGAATTTACTATCGCAAACTTGAGTGAGGTTGACACATCTACCGGTCACGCCTGGACATTGCCATTGACCATCGGGACATCTGAAAATATTACGAAAATGTGAGTTAGTAAAGATTTAAGTGGGTATCATATTCTACTAATGATTTAGTAATTGTGTATACCTACGTTACAAATAGTTTTAGATAGATCCGATACGGTTGAAATGTAATACAGCCTTGCGACGCCAGTAAAAAAAACAACGAAATCGAAAATTTTCGGAAAACAATCTCGGAAATTTTTACCCGAACATTAGAAGTTATGAGTAGGTATTCAATAAATAGAGAAATCTTTCTCGAAGATTTTTGATACAAAACGTCAATTTTTTCTTTGTATTTAACTTATTTTTTTTTAACGTTTCGGCTTCAGTAACTTTAAAGACAATGGATACCTGAATGGAGGTGGCTTGCAAGCGTGCTGCAACCCCTCGTCCGATCCGTCGCCGCAGTCATCATTCCCATCACACACGTAGGCTTTGAACACACAGCGTCCGTTGTCGCAACGGAAGTGGTTTGTTGCGCACTGCACCGCACCACAAGTTGCCGGCTCGTCTGATAGATCCTCGCAGTCCGGAGTGCCTGGAGGAAAGGTAAAAATAATATGATTGGGTTTAGATTCGATGATGACTAGATCTTGGCACATCCGTTTGCAGACTTTGCCACTTAATTCTACTGTCAATGTGATGAACAAAATACTAGCTCTGGTTTGGAAGATGTCGCTTTAAACAAAAATATAAGACAGAATCAGGACAAAAAAAGGATAAAATTCCATTTAGGTAAAATCATCTCGATCTCTTTGAAATTAAATAATCACTTTATAACTTGGGTCATAAAGACACTTATGACCAAACCAAAGCTTTCACCTTAGGACAAAACTGTGAGCCTATTCAAATTACTTCCTAATTCAGTGGTAGTGGTAAGACTCTTTCCATAGTCTGCCTAAGTCTGTGGTTACACCTTAGCCAGTTATTCTACAGCCACGAAATAATTTGCAAACATTACTGTGTTCCGGTTTGAAGGGCAATGTTTCCTATTCTACCGCTACGCAGAAATTACAGGACATAGAGATGAGTCATCTTTGGGTGATGGGCGGAGTGCAGTGCTAGGTAATGATTTTAGACTCTTCATGTTCCATTAGCAGCGTAACACTGCGCTGTTATGAGCAGGCGTGTTATAACACGCCTGCTCATAAGAGCAGGCGTGTTATTACCAAGCACATGTCCTGCTCATCTCGTCACTCTAAACTAAAAAAAAAGGATTATTAACACCATGTGGATAATGAAGAGGTACTAACCATCGCAGTGCCAAGTGGTAGGTATGCAGATGCCAGAAGACCGGCATTGGAATTGCTTGTCTGGTTGGCACTGGTGTGGCGCGAGAGATGGGCAGCCTGCCTCGTCGCTACCGTCATTGCAGTCGGGGATGCCATCACATTTGTATGCTTCCTACAGGTGGAGAAATATGTCATGAGAAGAATGCGAACGAGGAATTTCTGCAAAGCGATGTAGTGAACTACTAAACGTGTGCGCTATGTATCGTCACATCGCCTTCTTCAAAGATCCCTGTTGTTATGATCCACTAGCACTACATTTGCTACCACAACTACACAGGACATAGTCTTTATAAGGTGGTTCATTCATTATTATTTTTAACTATTCTAGGTTTAAACTTGACAGCCATCTCGCCTGATGATAAGTTACAACGGTCTACGATGGTGCGTGCTTACCTAGACGAAGTCGATTCACACTCGATTTGAAGACACCAAGATTATAACCATCGAAAAACCCCACTTAGGCAAGGTATTCAACAGCATAGTCGTTCTTATCACAAAAGTAGAGTCAAATCTTGAAATTGAGTCTTTAGAACGTTTATGAAACGATGTCGCTTTTCAAGCTACTAGCAGTCCGATATAAAAAAGACCAAAGTGCTATTGTGAAGATCAGTTGGGCACTTTCGGAAATGTCGGATATATTATACGAGCAGTTCGATTTGTTTCCACTAACCTGAACACACTGCTTCAAATCAGCGCACTTGAACTGAGTAGCGAGGCAGGACACCGGCGGACAGTCGGCCTCGTCCTGCTTGTCAAAGCAATCATCGTCTCCATCACACACCCACGAAGCGGGGATGCAGTGCCCAGTGCGGGGACATGTGAACTGAAAACCAAGCACATGATTAGGTTGTTTCTATGTATTATATTCGACGTTTTTGACGTGACAAAGTAATAAATCGATGAACTCCAGCTGCATGCACGAAAAAGTGTCCCGTTATGTCCCGTTACGCTCATTGTATGCTTCCGCCGCATCTATCAATGTTTTGTTTTGACGTTGTCACGTTAACCAACTGACTTTCCAGACAACCAATTTCGGTAAAAAAAAAACGGTAAATGTAGCGGCGGCTATCATATACCGATTTTTATCAAACATAGCTAACAAAACAAAGAACACTCTCGACTAATTCACATTTTAAAAACAGACAATTTTTTTTTATAATCCCTGTCTACGTAAGGTTTGAAATTTATTTGTCATAAAAATTTAACTAGTGAAGGTTGACGAGTTATGACAAAAAGTGTGATTCGCTATTTTGTGACGGTGGCGATCATGGATTTGAAATTTATTATAGTTTATAGTATTCTACTATTACCTTTACTACTACTACTACCTTTCATTAATTCAATAATTTTAATCAAACATAGCTAAGAATTACTGTTAGGAAACTCGTTTTCAAATGAAAAATTCGCACCGAATCGGTCTATCCGGTTGAGACTGACAGACACCGACTCTTAAAAACAACTTCCAAGTGCTGATCAAAGCAACTGTCATTACAATGAAAATAGGAGAAATAGTCACCAATTCAAATGAGACTAACCTGGAAGTAAGCGCAAGTTTTCTCAGCACAATGCGACCCTTCATCGGACCCATCTCCACAATCGTTCTCCGAGTCACATTTCCATGTATTAGGCACGCAGCGACCATTGTCACACTTGAACTGGGACGAGCTGCATGTAACGTTGACGCAGCCGGTTTCGTCTGAGAAGTCGCCGCAGTCATTTTCTGAGTCACATTTGAAGGTAGCTGGGATGCAACGGCCAGAGGCGCAAGTGAATTCGGATGCTCCGCAAGTTGTTTCTGCAAAAAAAGGTTATTAAGTATGAAACATAGCTAAAACAGATAAATTAATTTATTTGGATGAACATTCAAGGGAATGGCCGTTATACATCCATACCATATTTTGTAATATACACAAAACAATACAACAATAATATGATTGTGTGTGTCGAAGGGTGATTGTAAAATTTATGCCTTGCTAAAGTTATATATTTCGAGCGTTAACTAATTTGTTGTCTTTCATGATTCAAATAATTATGTCGTTTTATTTTCGACCTCAAATTTTACACGAAACACAAAACCATTTGGTTTGCATGATAGGCGAGTGAGGTAGCAATTTGGTCTAAGCAACGATTTTTTTTTTTATCGCGTATAGGTCCGCGTTTGACCACCAACTCGCCTGATGGTAAGCGACGGTGTGGTCGAAGATGACGCACGTTGACCTAGAAGGTACCTATTCACTCTGACCTTGAAAAGTTCTAGATTGTATCTCTCAGGGAACAAGGAGGCCGGCAACTTATTCCACTCCAATAGATTTTGCAAGAGCTCACACAAAAATAATTGAAGGTAGATTAAAGAAGAAGGCTGTTCAAAATTATAAGGTGATATTTCGACGAGTACTTACTTGTGCAGTTTTGTTCTTCGTCACTGTTATCCAAACAATCGTCGTCCCCATCGCAAACCCAGCTCTTCGGAATGCATCTCTGGTTATTGCAGGTAAAGTCCCAAGAATGTGGGCAAGCTTGTACTGGGGGGTTCAGAGCTCGGGTCAGAAATACAACTCGTGCCATCAGGACCTAACTTTTCTCCATATGGGCAACCACACTTGACAGTCAAGAGCTCCGTGTTGTTTCTCGGAATGGCGAAGCAAAGCTTCTGGCAGTTTCCATTGTTTCTAGAACAAGGCTGCATTGGATCGATCTTTTGGATCCCTTCGCTGTATACTTTGACTCCGTAAAGCCTGTTTGTTTGCGGTTCTCTGACCATTATGTCCTCTTGTTCACCAGTTAGCTTGTGTAATCGAACAATGGCGTCCAATCGCCAATCGGTAATGTACATGAATTCTTTGTGAATGACGATAGAGAATGGATGTCTGATTAGCCTCGAATTGACAGTCTTTACGTCTGTGCCGTCAAGCTTGGAATGTTGGACGTGGTCAAGCAAAGCGTCGCACCAGTACAATCTATCGGCATCAAAATCGATTGACAAACCATTGGGCCAACCTAATGTGACATTTTCGAATACCAGTAAACCTGTACCATCAGTATTCGCTCTGCTAATGTTTGCTGGGCGATCCCATTCGGAAAAGAAAATAAAACCTTTGTTGGGATGCACAACGATTGCACGTGGTCTCTTGAGGTCCTTGAGCAGAGTTCTCTTGTAAGCGACATTTCTAGTTGATAAGACGTTTAGAGTTCCTTTTCGCGAGTCAATATAGTAGAGGTTTTTGGAAGCCCAGTCAACGGCTAAGCCTTCAACGCCTTCGTTTTGAGAAGCCAGTACAATTTCCCTGGTTGTTCCGTTTCTGTGGACTCTGTATATTACGTCTTGAAGCACATCGGAGTAGTATATGTGTTCATCACGAGCGTCGAAGTCAAGGCCAACAAATCGAGCTCGTCTCGAAACTACAGGCAGAATAGCATCACTAAATCCTTCGATAACAGGGTTCAACACTTTTCCTTTGATAAATCTTTGCTGGGAATACATTAGGAACTCTGACACCAGATCGCAATTTCTTAAATCAGTCTCTAGCCTGTATCCTATATTACAAGCGCATCTGTAACCTAAACCACCATTTTGCAGCGCAGTAACTATACACATTTGAGAGCACCCTCCATTATTGTTCCCACAGGGATTATTTACAGAAGTTTGTTTTAAAGAATGTATCACAGTTATAGCTTTGGGTTCACGTATATCTTTTTGCTTGAAGATTGCTTGAATGCTCGACGCTCCTTCGTATTTGTTCACAGAACTGATTCCTTGCTTCGTGCTATCGGACCAATAAACCCTATCTTCAAATAACGCTAATCTAGAAGGACTCGGGACTTGTTGCCCTCTAAGAACCAAAAATCTGTGATTTCCATCATAATCGACAGTTTCAATGTAATCTAAAAGAGAGTCACACCAAAATACCCTTCTGGCTATGATGTCTACAGCAATTCCGGATGCTTTATACGCTGCTTCAGAAACTATGGATTTCGCATGGGTTCCATCCATGTTAGCTCGTATGATTTGGCTGCTATCTGCGACGAACATGAACCCAAGTGTTGGGTCGAGGGCAATATCAGCTGGGTTGGTCAAGTTGGAGCCTAATACGACAGCGTGCCAGCGTCCATCGAGTTCGAAGACGTCGATTTTCTGTCCAATAGCGTCGGCCACGTACAGTTTGTCTCCGACCCAATCTACGGCCAGAGCGACGGGGGCCCAGGACCCAGTAACCGTGATGTCACTGCCACTGTAGGTATTAACTCCAGCAGGGCCACCAGTCAATTGCTGTGAGTGGACCTGAAAAGAAGGAAAGAAAAAATGATGAGACTCCCAAACTAAACGTCTACAAAAAGTTATATTTTGAGCTACATACTTGCAGTCACACACTAATTTTTGAACTAAGCAGCTGTTCTGGGGATTCAAACGTTTGTATTCAAGTTATTCTTATAAGATGACTGACCAGAACTTACTAACTTACAACAAAGTATTACTTTGTTGTAAGTGCAAATTAATGATGATTAATACCTGTATATAAGCTTGACACTACCGTCAGATCTATTTAAAATTATAATAATCTTTTACTAGGCATCGTGCTCTATCGCAATGTCATTCGTAAACACTTGAGGCTGATGATGTATAGATGGTTCAGATATGGCACAAAATGTATGGAAAGTAGGCTCCCCTTTAAGGTCTACGATCAATGCCTCCAAATTTATATAGGTTTTGCACGCTTTGTTGCTCCATACTATTAGCCTAAAAAACTCACCTTCCTAGTCTTCAAATCAGACCAGAACAGCAGGTTCCGCCTATAATGGTAGTCGACGCCAGCAGCAGAGGTCGCATTAGCCAGGGTCGTAGTAACACGCGCGTGGAGGTCCATCCTAACTAGAGCCGTGGCGTGAGCTAGAACCAGCGCGGGTGCAGCCGTGGTACTCGCCGCGCATCGCTTGCCGTCGATTAGACTGTAGCCCGGTGCGCACGCGCATTTGTATGCTGGGAAAATTATGATAAAGCTTAAAATGCAGCACACGCCAAGAAATGTCATTTTCAAAAGATACAAAATTTCAATAATAACCTTACCACGATACCTTACTCGATTTGTGACTAAAACTAAGATTCTATCAATGTGAATTGGCTTTATTCATGTATATTTTGACAATTTACATTCGTTAAACATGTATTTTCATTATGGAGGGGCTAGAGCTGTTTTAAATCGAGTTCTTGATTCCCCAATCAGATTTAAGCATCATCGTACAATAACTGTAAAATCATGGAACAATCTGTTGTTCCCGTGAAATAAACGAATAGTTGCTGGTTGTCAAACACGACTTTACCACACAAGTGGTTTACGAGTGGATTCGGAGCGTAGCGGGTTCGCAACGAATGTTTTCGTCGTTGTATGTTTGTAGAGTTTTAACAACACACTCAGTAACAAAATGGATTTCGACTAGTAAAGAAGCACCACGAGTATTGGAACTTTATAACAACCCACACATTACAGATATTTACATATTTAATTTAGTAAAGCAATATGTGAGGAATAACAGTGAAATTATAATCCCAACGACACGCAAGTATCATAAGGCTCATTCTCATACTCACATCCCGGAGTATTAACACACAGCTGGTGGCAGTACCCCCACTCCTTGCACTCGTCTCTGTCCTCGCAAGTCCTGTTGTCGGCTGCCAGCGTGAGTCCGGCGGCGCAAGCGCAGGCGCCGCCGTTTGGCGACGCGACGCATTTGTACACGCAGTCTAGCGCTGGACACGACGCCGTCGCTGAAGTAAAATACGTTTATAAGTTCTAATTTTATGGTAGTCATTATTTATCACACAAAAAATTCAAACAATTGGCATTTATTTATTTTTGATCAGCTCGCTTCTACTTCCAAAATTATGTATAAGGTGAAGCACGCAGGCTTAAAAGGTGCAGGTCTGCTATTGATGTTAAAAAAAACTTAGTTTGTGTTAGTACGTTCAGCAAAGTAATGAAAACGATTCTACAAATATTTTCTCTACGGCCACTTTCGTAAGTATCGCATTGTATTTCGTACAGGATGGTCAGTCGAACTTTAAATGAGACATGTGACTATAAAACCCCGACGGTTGTTGCAGTTACAGCTCAAATATATAGATTATGTTTTGTGCTGAGAAAGAATTTCCTCAGAAAATCATTACAATTCCTGTTCCTCATGAAAACAAGATAAAGAAGAGAAATTGTTACTCTTAAAAATCTAGCCACTAATGTACTTACAGCAAGCATTCTCCTCATCAGCATTGTCTTCGCAGTCTCGTTTTCCGTCACACAGCTGTGATCTCATGATGCACTTATGACCGCCTCCTGGCGCTCCCTTAGGACACAGGTACTTATTGTCGGGACACGCTATCGACGTGCAGTTGTTCTCGTCTGAGCCATCTATACAGTCCTTGTAACCGTCGCACTGGTAGGTAGCGGGGATGCAGAGGGCATTGCTGCAACGGAACTGTCCGATGTGACAAGGAGGAAAACCTAGAAACAAAAAAATCAATATTAAATTAGTAAAAGACAAGTACTTCAGTACATTTTCATCAATTAAAGTTCTCAACAAATAAAAGCCGTTTTGTAATTTAAAAAAAGACCCTAGAATGTAACTCGGAGCAAAAATGAAAGAAAGAAAATGATAATTAATTACATAGTGTCTTTTAAAATTACATAAATTTATTGGGGGCGTTAAATAATATAATAAAATATATATATATCATATAATGAAAGTATTGTGATGTGTAATGAATTCAAATATTTGGACTGTGTCTGGGTGTTTCTATGTAAATAAGGTTGTATTTAAAACTTTATATGTATTATATCAGCTATCTGACCGCCATAGTACAAGCTTTGCTTAGTTTGGGGTCAGATAGTGTTGTGTGTGAATTGTCCATCAATATTTATTTATTTCTCAAAAGTTTTAAGACTTATACAACTTTGAATTAAGTAATAAAAACCCTATCAAGTTTTATAAAGACGAGATCTAGTAATGAACATCGGAGTAATTCACCAGGATAGGTATTATACCTAGGGAATAATACCTGATCGAAAAGGTTGGTGACGACCTATAGAGTAGCAGTGCTCATAACGTGCTTTAAATGTAAACATTATTTGTTAATTTATCGTTATCATATATCATCGATAGACATATAATAATATGTAATGAACGCAGGACGCGCAATATCAAATACTAGAAAACACATAATTCTATTGTTAAACAAAAATATAAATAGGAATAGCCAGATATGGGTAGGTATCCCATATGACCATTGAGAAATAAGTAGATCAGGAATCACTAACAATGGGTGGATTAATATGTCGTATAAAGTCAGCTTATTGAAATAAAATCGATAAGCCGTTAATAAAACCTTTTGTTATATCCATCGGACAATGCAAAATGTCCCAAAATATTATCATGCATAGCAATAAGACCACTGAATTGAGAACAAATCAAAGGAATTCAATAGGTAAAAGGGCCGAAAGAGCTTTTATAAACGGGCCGAAGTGACCTTTTAATTCAATAGGTTTCATCCCTTTCCGGAAGGAAGAATTATTCCTGTTCTCACAATGGAAAATGGCTATTGAAACGCGATTCGCAGACGAAAATGAGATACTTATTCGATATTATAATAGTAAATGGTTTTCACATAAATAGTTAGCTATACTCTTAACAAAGTTACAGATTATTTAAGACAGATAAGCGAATATTTTTGAAGTAAAAACCTTCGTTTGGTGCACCACACACAGATATTTCGTGGACTGTGAATAAAGCTCATCGTCACCCTCGTAAATGAAAGAAATGTTCGGGTGAACTCGGGACCTATCGCATTTCTAGATGGCCATGCTAATGCTAATCTGGACTTCCATGCCTATAATGCTAGTCTAGTAGGCCATGACTAGAAGGCTTATCTAGATGACCATGCTTTCCCGACTAGCAACGTTGTTACCCGCGTAGTTTCCAAAGTGAGCTATTAAATTCATTTAAAGATACAATTTCGTTTAAAGTTATAAGTTTTCACTTTTATCGACAGCCCCTATGACTCCCTGATATATATTTTCGCAAGGTTTATTGCAGCTGGCCTCTTCTGCCTACCAAACTTAGGGAAGTCAAAGTCAAAGTCAAAGTACTTTATTCATAAATGTACAATTTACACGTCAATTAATAATAAACAAAAAAAGAAAGAGCATACAAAATTGTATACATTTTCAAAGTTTGAAATGACTACTTTTCTGTATTATAATAATTATTGTACAGAAAACATTATACTATTATAATATGGTTTTAATACAATTGTACTGACCCATGTCAAATTTATTTCTTTACATTTTTAAGGGAACTTTGCCATCACTCTCTAAAAATTCGCTACTGGAGAAGACGAAGGAAAGAATGAGACTGATGTATCTTGCCATATTCAATGACTACTATTAGATCTTGTGTGACTAACGAAATGGCACTTCACTTATATATAACCTACCGTACGGTAGATATTGTTCACGATTTTAGATATCTAACTTAGATTCTGAATCGAAATCCTGCGAATTCTTTAATACATTTTTCTTAAAGATATTTATAAATAAGTATATTTAACAGCAAGATTCTTGTATTTACTTACTGCAATGAGCTTCATCTGAATTATCCCCGCAATCGTCCTTGTGATCACATTTCATCGATGCATCCACGCACTTATTGCCCGAAGCACATCGAAATTGGTCGAGACGACAGGCCAGTGTTTGCCCTGGACAGTCTTGTTCGTCCTTTCCAGTTCGACAATCTAAGTACCTGGAATCGAATAACAAAATAATAAATTCATTTGTAACAACAACTCCATGTATATGACAATTTTATTTTCAAACTTTTTTCTTCGACTTCATCTTCTAAGGCAAACTTACCAGTTACCCATATTAATGACGTGGTAACCAAGCTAAATGGTTAGCAAGCCAATTCTTGCTTTGAACACGATAGAAGAATTGGCTCAAAAATAAATTTCACGAGTAGTCCTTGAGTTCGGTTCCTGGTTATTTCATATGCATATGCTGCATATTCCAGCTTATTTATATTAGACAAGATCTCTAGATAAATAGTCAGTAACGCAAGTTTCTGTCTGTGACATGTGGCAGTGAAGTTAATATTTTTTTTCAGCTTAGCCCCAGGCCTCCATTCGCTCTTAGATTTTTTTAAATCATCTAACATTTTAAAGAATCTTATTGTTGTTGACAGTTGTCGAGCTGTCGTGGTTCTATTTTTAACATATCCCCACGGGCTCCTCGTTCCACGGTAGTCTTAAATTAAGCTTATCATTATTGTTTTCATTTAAAATGTATAAAGATTTAAATATTATAGCTGTTCTTGAAAACTATGAACTTGATACTGAATTTATATTTAACTATTTATTTCTGTAAAAAACCTTCCCCGCGGCCTAGAGCTTCCGCCGAGAGATCGCATACGGTGTGATACATCACCGTAAGCAATCTTTCATGGCCATCTGAGGGTCTATCGCCTAACTGTCTTAGCTTTGATATTGCCGTCTCTTTTCTTTTAGCTTGAAACGATAGAGACATCAATAGCAAAGCCATAGCTCATTTAGTTAGGCGGTAGAAGTGCTGGAAGTTGTAGTCTCTGATAACACTCAGTGGTGCAGTTGACGTTCGCAGCTCAAAACGCCATATCGCATTGTGTCTTCGATGAATTGTTGTGGTTATTTTTATGGGTATAAGGTTCATATTTCTACTTACGTTAGACTAAGAGTATATTATCTTAATTGTTGTAGTTATTTTTATGGGTATAAGGTTCATATTCCAATTAGGTTAGACTATATCTTACCCGTCACATTTCTTGGATTTCGATATACATGGCCCCTGCGAAGAAGCCTTGCCGGGTCCAGCCCCTTCTACGCCACATTGGAAGTCGTCGGTCTGGCACTTCCGGTACGCTGGAAAATAAAAATAACAAAGTTATTAATAAAGAGAAAACTTGATGATTCTCTTGTTGTTTGGTAGATCATAGTTTAATAATAAGACCATATACATATTATCGAAACCGGTGTGGAGGTTTTTGAATCAGCAAAAAACTAAAATTTGCTTTAATTTACGTGGACGGCGTAGTGGTAGCGGCTTCTTATTAAATTTGGTCGAGTGTCTTTATTTTTAACCCCCGACCAAAAAAGGGGTGTTATAAGTTTGACGTCGATGTCTGTCTGTCTGTCTGTGTGTGTGTCTGTCTGTCTGTGGCACCGTAAAGCTCAAACGGACGGGCCGATTTCGATGCGGTTTTTATTATTTGAAGGTTAATATCCGTGCTGATGTTCTTAGCTATGTTTGGTTAATGTCAATTTAAGATGGCCGCCTCCACAAAATGGCGGACCAAATATTTCTTCACAACCTACCTCAATAAGGGTATCAAATAAAAGGGCTTGACTAGTAGAATACTATACATTACAATAAATTTCAAATCCAAGATGGCCACCACCACAAAATGGCGAATTATATTATTTTTTTCACTACTACCTCAATATGGGTATCAAACGAAAGGGCTTAACTAGTAGAATACTTTGCACTAAGACAAATTTCAAATCCAAGATGGCCGCTACCATAAAATGGCGAAAAACATTTATTTTTTCACAACTACCTCAATATGGGTATCAAGTGAAGGGTGTATAGATAACAAATCTAAGGTAGTCGGGGGTTAATCAAATTTTTTTATCTTGTTCTTATTAAATGAAGTCGATTCGCTGAATGCTTTGAATCTTTTAGATATTATAAATTGAATCGCTGACACGACAAGAAGAAGAATTGAAGTCGACTTTTTTTTTTTTTTTTCGGAGAAAGTAAATTATCATACCTACACCACAACTTGTTTAATGGTTTCCGTTATAAATTATAAGCTAAGTCTTATTTATTAAATAGACTGGGGAAAGAACTAACGAGATGAGCAAGTCAGGTGTCTACCATAGGCCAAAGCGCGGACAAACACAAATATTTTTTTCAGTCCTTTTCCTACTAATAATAAATGTGAAAGTTTGGAAGTTTGTTGCTCAATCACGTCAGAACAAGATAGTCTGAACTAGCATATAAGCTACTTTGTATCTCGGGAAAAATGGGTAAAACGCACTACTACTAGTCTTTAATAACTACTGAAAATGACTTTTGAAAATGTATTTGTACAATTTGTATGCTGTTTCTTTAGTTAGCATTTTATTAATTGACGTGTAAAATTGTACATTTATGAATAAAGAACTTTGTCATCGACTTAGTCCATTTTTTATGATAGAACCAAATGTACGAAAGCATAACACTTCATCAACATTTTCTGAAATCTAATCTAACCCAAGCTCATCTGTATTGGTAATGACATGCAAAAATCGTCGCTGTCCTGGTCTTTGCAACAAAATGCTCGGTCCGAGGTAATGCGATTTTCATATAAAAATATGTAAAAAACCCACCGTCGAAGCCGCCTTTGAACTGGCTAAGAGGAGGGCTAAGCCGACATAGTTTATAAGAAAGCTCCAAGCTTTTGTGCAGTTACAAAGCTGTGAGCGGGAGTATACGGAACCTAGGTTAACGAAGTGGATATCTAGTCTGTAGGTCTACTACGAAGTCCGATAAACGATATATCGGCCAAAGTTATGGACGTTTTATACCACGAAACACAATCGGTCGGTTATTATTATCCATAACTTCGGCCGATATATCGTTTATCGGACTTCGTAGTAGACCTGCTGGATCACAGTCTAATAAATCATGCAGTCGTTCGACGGAGACGTTTAGAGAGGTGCGGGGCGTGCGTGGCGAGACGCGGAGAACGCGCTCCCGAGCTGCGAACACGAAAAAGTTTGCAGTTTGGGAGCGTGGTTAGGGACTGACGTTTGACGGTTGTTTTGGTTTTATTTTGTTCATAATTTTCGGTAATAATGAGGTGAGGTATTGTTTATAGTAAGTAATAAAAAAAACCCAATAATATTGCTGCCATTTAACAATGTTGTAAAAATGTTGATACCTACCTATACAAATGAAAATAATAAACTATTTACCTACAAGCATTTTTTATTTCTTATAGCTAGGATTGACTGGATTTAACGTAAGTTCATAGGCGTCGTTCACACTGGTCGATTTTCCTTAGACTGTAATCTGGATCGATCTACACGCCTCGACATACATTAGGCATATAGCTAAATTCATTTTGGAGAAGTAAAGTCATCTTCGTTAGTAAGCGAATGTACGGTTCAACAAACACCGTGAACACAAACCTTTACGAACTCTCAGTGGATGGTACTTACCTACACAAGGAAAAAATAAAATGGCACTAGAATAAGCATTTTATATCAGAAAACCAGAATTAACAGAATTGTTAGCGTGTGTGATCGATTTTAGTAACACAATTATTTGCCAAATATTTCAAACTAACTCTTACTAATTTTCTTTCATAAACAATGAGTAATTTTACCGAAGTCAAAAATGGCCTATGTTATAGCCGACTGTGTTCCAAAACCGATATGTTCAGCCGTTGTAACGTGATTGAGCAACAAACGTCAAAACATTGCCATTTATAACAGTACGATTTAGTGATCAGCAGCAGCTCATAAGACATAGGACAGAAGCGAACGCATGATCGCCCACCAATCGTAATCAATAACAGTCCATTTCATCAACGTAACAGCCTTTGTTACATGTTACCCAGCCAAGTGTGAATCAGTTTCCGGTCGAGCGCCAACTTACCCAAACAAAACAAACTACCGAGCGGACAAAAACAAAATAAACCTGGCCGAATATAAGTCTTTGCGAAAAAAGAAAAGTTTCTGAACGACGCATCCTTTCGTCCAATTACTGGACTCACTGATACTTTCACGAGGAAAAAATGCAAATTCTGTTCAAACATCATCCGAACCTGCAATTTTTAAGCTGAGCTCTACAAAGGTGCAGAGACCCGAGACGAACGGCGAAGCCTTAAATGAAACGACGAAAGCATTGGAAGTTTGAGGATTTTTACTGCTCAATTAAAGCCGCCGTGAGTTAATTTGGAACTGCCATATGTCAATGAAATCATGCTTTCTATGATTCTATACTAGTTGTTTCCCCGGGGTATCCTGCGTCTTAGTAACTACTAACAGAAACGGGATATTCAGTAGCTTATGTAGATAGATAGATTAACTCTTTATTGCACTTAATTTACAAGAACAAAATTAAAAATTTTGACTAACCCCCGACTATTTTAGCTTTGTTATCTGTACAACATTCTACTAGTCAACCCCTTTCATTTGATACCCATGTTAAAGGAATTGTGTAAAAAGAAATGTAATTCGCCATTTTGTGGTAGCGGCCATCTTGGATTTGAATTTTGTCATAGTGTAAAGTATTCTACTAATCAAGCCCTTTCGTTTGATACCCATATTGAGGTAGTAGTGAAAAATATTATATAATTCGCCATTTTGTGGTGGCGGCCATCTTGAATTTGAAATTTATTATAGCGTATAGTACTCTACTAGTCAAGCCCTTTCATTGATACCCATATTGAGGTAGGTTGTGAAGAAATATTTTGTCCGCCATTTTGTGGAGGCGGCCCTTTTGAATTGATATTAACCAAACATAGCTAAGAACACCCGCACGGATATTAACTTTCAAATAAAAAAAACCGCATTGCAATCGGCCCATCCGTTTGAGCTCTACGGTGCCAACACACAGACAACAGACAGACAGACAGACAGACAGACAGACAGACAGACAGACAGACAGACAGACAGACAGACAGACAGACAGACAGACAGACAGACAGACAGACAGACAGACAGACAGACAGACAGACAGACAGACAGACAGACAGACAGACAGACAGACAGACAGACAGACAGACAGACAGACAGACAGACAGACAGACAGACGACAGACAGACAGACAGACAGACAGACAGACAGACAGACAGACAGACAGAGACAGACAGACAGACAGACAGACAGACAGACAGACAGACAGACAGACAGACAGACAGACAGACAGACAGACAGACAGACAGACAGACAGACAGACAGAACAGACGACAGACGACAGACAGACAGACAGACAGACAGACAGACAGACAGAACAGACAGGACAGACAGACAGACAGACAGACAGACAGACAGACAGACAGACGGACAGACAGACAGACAGACAGAGACGGGCAGACGAGACAGAGACAGAACAGACGAACAGACGACAGACAGACGGGCAGACAGACAGACGACAGACAGACAGACAGACAGACAGACAGACAGACAGACAGACAGACAGACAGACAGACAGACAGACAGACAGACAGACAGACAGACGACAGACGGGCAGACAGACAGACAGACAGACAGACAGACAGACAGACAGAGAGACAGACGGACAGACAGACAGACAGACAGACAGACAGACAGACAGACAGACAGACAGACGGACAGACAGACAGACAACGGACAGACAGACAGACAGACGACAGACAGACAGACAGACAGACAGAGACACAGACAGACAGACAGACGACAGACAGACAGACAGACAGACAGACAGACAGACAGACAGACAGACAGACAGACAGACAGACAGACAGACAGACAGACAGACGACAGACAGACAGACAGACAGACAGACAGACAGACAGACAGACAGACAGACAGACAGACAGACAGACAGACAGACAGACAGACAGACAGACAGACAGACAGACAGACAGACAGACAGACAGACAGACAGACAGACAGACAGACAGACAGACAGACAGACAGACAGACAGACAGATAGACAGACAGACATCGACGTCAAACTTATAACACCCCTTTTTTTGGTCGGGGGTTAAAAACAAAAATCATAAAGACTAAAATTAAAGTATGTATGTACGTAAAATTAAAGTATTATATATGTATGTTGCCGAACCCGCATAAGGAACACACCTTTGCTGATTTTGTTCTACCGCTAAGCAAGAACGTGCAAACATTGTGTTCCGGTTTAAAGGGCAATACTTTTTATTATATTTAGGTAGATAAATTACAGGACATAGACAGATCTTATATCTCTGTATGAGGAGCGCAGTGCTAGACAGTAATTTAGAGAGTTTGTGCTGCATTGTGTTATTATGGGCAGGCACGCTGCTTACTATCCAGCGCATGTGTTTCTCGTCTTGCCACTTTAAATTGTAAACAACAGAGTACGGTATTACACACTAAAATTGAGTAACATTTCTAACATCCTCTAACCTAACATTCCACTTTCCATTGTCTAACTTTGTATATAGGCGAATTTTCTTTAATTGGGCGTCTGGACGATGTTGTTCTCAGCAATAAGGCCGCCATGTGTGGGTTTTACTGTAATATTACTGTCTGTTTGTTTATGTCGCAATAAATAGTTTGCTATCTATTTCTTTGACCTTGAAACTAGCTTTTCTAGCAGTAAATTTAACGTGTTGTACGCACGAACAATCTACTTCAACCCTAAGGGACCCTTCTCCCACATTTCACTCTATACTTTACATATGGAACGGATAAACGCAGCCCAATCCGCCACAATCGCCTTTCCTCATGTTCTCACCATGGTGTTTGGATTTAACCCAACACTTGAATCAAAGGATCCCTACATAAATACAACTGTACTACGCAGGACACAAGGTTCCGCAAATTTATTATACTATACTAAGTTTTCTCGTCACTATCAAGAATATATTGACGTGATAACGTGTTACAAATCGATGTACACGTGCTATACGCACGAAAAAGTGTCACGTTCCGCCTGATCCAAGCGTGCAAGCGAAAGCGCGGAACAAACGATAGAGGCAATATCGGCATAAGCGTTCGGCTTATGATACATCTATCTCTCTTCCGCTCCAGTACAGATAGACCAAAGAAGTTGGAAAGATAGACAAATCGATAGTGACACAAACCATCACATCGTAGAAAGAGGAAGACATCACATGCATAGGCTCTAGGCTGATAGATACACATACCATAGATATAAAATCGTCAGAACTATAGATACATAACAGCACAAATCGATAGATACACAGACCACAGATAATTAAATAAATCGACAGACCCACAGATATAAAAACCGGCAAATACATAGATCCACAGATAAACAAACAAATAAGCACATAGACAGACGACAGACACGTCAAACTTATAAACACCCCCCATTTTTCATTCATTTCATCGAAGTCTGTAATAAAACGCATGAGTTGACACGTGCTTATTTCATTCCTTTCAGAGCGGCTTAGCTTTTCCAGGGATTCGTTTTTAAAGGAGTTGCATTGCAATTTTCGTCTCTATCGCAGCTGCATCTAGTTATCCCGTGCTCGGGTAATACGATGCCGCGATGGATGTTTTTGCTTTGTGCGCATAATATTTGTTTGCATGCAAATTGAACTTTAAAATGCAAACCTTAACGTCCTCTGAAATATAATCTACTTAATTATCCACTTCGTCCGTCAGTTTATCAACGCGTACAGTCTAGTTTTACAAATTTTATCATTATTATTGTCTTACTAATTTCTTAGTTTGGATGTTTAAATATTTGTTGTTAAATCACGTCGAAACAACTAAATAGATTTTAGACTTGAATTTTGGAACACTGATAGTTTATAGTCTGGTATACTCGTACCATATACATTACATATTTCGACTGAAGGAATCTGTATCCATGGTCATGAATAAAAAAATATATATTACATATTTTATGCTTACATATATGTATGGGTTTTGTTTATAGTGCGGCGCGGTGGGAGTCCCACCTCTAGGGCGTATCCCTCGTACTAAGTTTTTAGGCAGAAAATCAAATGTACATGACATCATCTAACGTATGGACTATTTGCAGAATTTGCCTTTGCACGTATTTTACCGCCAAGCAGTAATGTGAAAATAACATTATGTTCCGGTTTTAAAGGCAATATTTTGAAAGAGATTACATAAAATATATTTTATCTCTGGGTGACGAGCGCAGTGCAATGGCTGTTATAGGCAGGCGTATTGGTTACCATTAGGCACATGTCCTACTTGTCTCATCAATCTACACTACACAAAACATTATGTGCATTTGATTCTCATCTTCTTATCGATTGTCCTTGTGGATGAGTTGGTAGTGAGTTTGCCCGCTGTGCCGTAGGTCGTAAGTTCGATATGCCCATCCAGGACAAAATGTTTATTTCGTGGCTGGGCCTTTCTAGGTTTAAGTTTTAAGTATGTATTTAAGTTTAAAATTATATAAATATTATATCAGCTGTCCAGCTTCCATGGACATCCATAATCGTATCTTTTATTATGAATGATAATAATTAATTTATTTGTCTGCTTAAATATATGACCTATTTATTCATTTTAAAGGTTTGTATTTCGACTTTGTATTAGTGTGATTGGCTGTTTTTTAAGCCGTACTAATATGTAAATAAATAATACATTATTAAATATAGATAATTTCTTAATCTATAACTCATCATCAACGATTCGATTAATTCGCATCAACAGCTTCTAGATATATTATAAAACAAAACTCATCGAACAAGAGAAACAAAACGTATAAACTCATTTTGTATTCAAACATTTCAAAGCATATATTCCATTATCGTAAGTACCAGAAAGTGTGAAATCACCGTATTTACGTAGTCACCGAGTACATCGGAAACTTTAGCGAGCTCAAATAAAAGAAAGAATATAATAATTGTGGTCTATTAAAACTTTTACACGAACAAGTTGTGAAGAGGGGATCTCGGGGTATATTTTTCTTGCAAAAATTCTAGAATGGGAGGGTTTAGTTTGAGTTTCGGTCGTGGAATGCATGTTGGCAGGAAAACTACGTGTTCCGTTTTGTTCAAACCTACCCTGTTACTGTTGAGCAAGCGAAGTTTTTAACTTCCATAGAAGAAGCAAGCAGCATACAAAAGAGATAAATATGATTTTAACGAAAAGCATTTTTCTTTTGGAAGGCCCATTACAACTTATTCAGTGCAATCATTTGGAGATTTATAATGTTTTTTTTAACAAATTCTCAACGCTGTTACAGTTTTCAAGAAAATTTTCGCTTCGGTCCGCGAAGCTAATCCCTAACGTACACAAGAAGGTTGAAGGTCAATGTTGCTAGAGTAAATACGGGGCAAAGACATTTAATGTTTAAAAAGCTGCGTGGCACCATGCTGTTATGAGCAAACGTGTTGGTTACCATCAGGTATATATTTTGCTCGTCGTAGTTGGTTCTTCACGTCGGAACGGCTGAACGGGTCTGATTGACACTTGCCATACAGATTATATATACACGTAGCACAAAGATTATAGTCTGTTATAACCCATTAACTACATTTTATCGCGGAAATAATACGGGGACGTTTACAAACATGGTTCGTGTGTTATGAAACTATATAATATAATTATTTTCATAAATACATATACTCAAGTACCTAAGTAGTCAGTAGTGTTTACTTGACGAACCACCCCTTGGTGTCACTCATATTCGACAAAAATACAACTTACGTATTTAGAAGAAAATAAAAGAACATCGCGAACACAATACTCCTCAAGACGACGTCAAGATAATCCAATTCCAAGATATCAATCCAATAATAGAAAAACAGGGAAATAATTACACAAATTTGTAAAGAAAAAATAATAATTGCGAATCTCACACCGTCGGGCTTCGATATCAAAGCGAGACTTCGAACAACAGATTTACATGAAAACAGGCACATCACAGATACGAACGACAAACAAAAACGCAATTTCCACACCATTAAAACTTGGCCACTTGTTGGGACTTTCTGCTTTCGCCGCCAATTTGTTGTGAACTCTCGCACTGGTAGGAAAACTGACAACTTCTCTGTGGAGACTGAAGAAGGGCGAGGCGTGGGGGATCAAGTGAAGTTGGTCTAGGCACTTCGTTTTCAAGTTCTCTTTTAAAAGATATAGGGCGGTATTTCGGGCTATGTTTATTTAAGCCCGGTAATGGATAGGTAAGTTAGGGAATAGTAACGGCACTATTCACGGTTGGTGAGGTCGGGAAATTAACTTTTGAAACTTGGATAGAACGGCAGAAGCACAGATTTGTTAAGTTCAGAATGGATTAGTCTTTTATTCGCGGTGGGTAGTGCTCCACATTTCTTTGAATGTTGATTACGTAAATAAATCTTTATATTTACTTGTGTGTAAGTTTTATGTGGGTGTATTTTTAATCAAACTCCTCCTGAACGAATGCATCGATTTTGGTGATTTGGTTGTTTTCAAGTGGATTTGAAAATGACTTAGATTTTTAAATTAATAATAGAAAAAAAATAGTATATAATATAGTAAAAATAGTAATGAAGGAACGTGTAGGACATGTATAACGTAGCTACGTCTAATACCTAAAACTCATCTAAAACGCTCCACACACGAGTCCTAAAATCAGAGGTTATGACGTAAAAGTAGTGAGGCGGAGCCTACATCGCACCATAAATAACCAATCATATGGTGCGATGTAAGATATGATTGGTGATTTATGATGTGATGTAGGCTCCGCCCCACTACTTTTACGTCATAACCTCTGATTTTAGAACTCGTGTGTGGAGCGTTTTAGATGAGTTTTAGGTATTAGGCGATACCTTGGTTAGTTTGTTTTATCTCAACATTTTATTAAAGCACACAACGACACGCACAGATTAAGTACACTTCACAGAGCTAGCCTGCTACCGCACGGCCATCGCGGGTGTCATGGCGGCACCGACGCGGCCGTTTGTATTTGTAACTATCGGCTAACGTCTCAATTAATACAACAAACATTAATTTAGGGATACGATAGTTCACATGAGCTATCTCAATTCCAACTCGGACCTATGCTCCAGCTCCATTCATCAATCCAGTGCCTCAGAGGACCCCAGTTATAATGGACATGTGGAACTACGAACTTTTAATGTGGTTCCACCACCTCGTCTGTCGATTCCATCTGGACCTGTATTCTTTAATAGTCAAACTCGAAACACTATTATAACTAGACTATACTAAAATATCATGGTTGTGATATATTTTTGCTATTAATATTCTGTTATTGATGTAATACATTATTGTATCGTAGTCGTATAGTACATACATATTATATTTTTGTCTGATATTTAACATAAATGGTTGTGTGTAAAATACTATGACTATGCCTTGACGTCCTAATATTCTAAAGTATTAAATTTCTCGCACCAAAAAGTAGTTTTTTTGTTCCACGGTATTGTTATCTAACTGTGGACAAAATTTCAACTCGATCAGTTCAGCCATTCCGACGTGTTTGGGCAACAAAAATATTCATACTTCATACTTGTGAGTACAATAGGATTTAATTGGATAACGGGACACTCACGTATATACGGTCGGTCAATCGGTCGGCGCTGAAATCAGTGCCAAACGGGCAGCCACCGCGCGTGTGCACTCGCCTTGAAAAAGGCCGCCGGACGCGGCCGAAACTCGAGTCGGATTGACCGACCGTATATACGTGAGTGTCCCGTTATCCAATTAAATATGTGTAACAACCACGTTAATTTTAATACTACAATAAGATTTGTATTTGTATTTGTAGAATCTCGGGGTTTCGCCCACGTAGTTCCGATCTCGTTATTTTCCCGGCATAAAGAGGGTAAAAGAAAATTAAGTTATTTTATTAGACGACTAGGTAATGTTTTGCTATGTTTTATTAAAGATATGTCCCATCATAATGGCAGTGTCACGCAGTTATTGGAACATTGTCGGAAATTGTTGGAAAAGTCTTTGGACTCTTCATGTTCCAGTAGCTATGTTACACTGTGCTGTTGTGGGCGTGTTGCTTACAATCAGGAAATGGTCCTGCTCGTCCCGTCACTACTAAAAATTATAATGGTAGACCTGTGATTGAGTAAAATTGTAAAGACTACTTAGTTAAGTTATACCAGTGTATGTTTTCTGATACGAGTTCAGCGACTACAGAATATAGGACCTGAACCAAGTTGAGAATTAAATCCGATTCCACAGTGAAATGTTGAATATATTTTCGTGATATTGTCGAATTCAATTTGGGACTTAGACGCTTATGTCAGCCGCCTAACTTTGAAGAAGAGTGGATGTAAAATCCAGAAAATGTATGGGTTGTTGCGAAAATTTTTCTTCTTATTCATATTAAACGAGCAGAACTCCGCGGTTTTACCCGCGTAGTGTCCGTTCCTGTTATTTTCTCATGTTAAAAAGTAAAGAACCTATATGTTACTGCACTAGAGGTGTAATCAATTTGAGTTTCAAATTTTAGCTCGATTCCTTGAGTTTTTACGATTTGATTGAGCAACAAGCATCCAAACTTTTACATTTACATTTAACTAGCATTACCCGATATCGCCCGACGATATCGTTACCGCATAGTGTTGTCGTCCAATATGAAAACGCCCAATTGCACCACTACAACGGGAAATGCATATCAAAGTAAGTTTTGCCAATTATTCTGCCGCCAAACAGTAGTGTGCAAACATCACTGTGTTCCGGTTTGAAGGGCAATGTTTCAAGATAAATTACTGGGCCTGACTGGACTGGAAAAATTAATTAATTAAGATAAATTATAAAACACCCCTTATCTCCGTTTGGACGATCGCAGTGCGTTGTTAGGTAATGATTTGGAATCTTTATGTTCTCATGTTCCACGATGGTAAGCACAACACAGTTACACACAGCTGTGTGTCACTGGACCATCATGCACAGATCCTGCTCGTCTTGCACTCCATAGGTACTATAAAAAAACTACTTTTTGACTCATTACAGACACACCGACAGAGAGACGTGGCTCTGTTAGTAAAGATCTAAATCTAGATCTTAGATAAAGAGACATCTAGACAACACAGACTCATTTTAAACTAATTCATTTAGCTCACGCGGCCGTGTGAAGAAACCTACTCGACGATCAATTACGAAACTATTCGAAACAGTTTCAGCATCTGACATAATTGAAATGGAAAGTGTACGGGTTGCGAAACGGAATCGCGTTACAGGATTACGGGCACCCGACTGTGAAAACTAGACGAAATAACACTCTGTTACCTATTCACATGATATATATAGAATAGATGGTACATTTATACAAGGTGCTGCAGAAAGGTACAACAATATTTATGGTAGTTCATCTATGTATATTAAGTTTTAAATCATATATCGATACCTTAATTTGCAAAACCAATAACTCCATAGTGTCAAATTTCATAGGGGGCACTTAAAACTTAATATTAAAAAAAATTAAAGCATCAAAAGAAAAAAACAAACATCCCTTTGGAAATTGTGTTTCTTTTAACTAATAAATACTTAAAATAATAAAAATACCAGTTACGCAATAGATTTTAGTGGTGATTTAGTGTCACCCCTGTGAAATTTGGTACTATGGAGTTATTCGTTTTGCAAATTAAGGTATCGATATGTGAAAATCAAGACATGAAAGCTCAACATTTGGAAAAGAGACAAAAAAATTTTTTTTTGGTTACTTTAAAAAAAAAACACATTTTTTGTGCCAGGTACTTACTGCATTCGGCTTCGTCCGTCCCGTCGACGCAGTCCACGTGCATGTCGCAGCGGTAGTGCGGCGGGATGCAGTACGTCTTGTTCCACACGTACTGGCCGCATGTGATCTGTCCGGGCTCGCATTCCGGGGGCGCTGGAACAACGACATATTTATTACAAATTTTGATCTCATAACCACCATGTGTGTTTTGAATTTTAATTTACTTACTTATAACTATCAACCTACTTATATTAAAAATACAAAAGTTTGTATGTTTGTTTAAATTACGGCTGGTCTAGTCGGGAGAACGGCGCCTGCCGATACGGAGACCCCGGGTTTCAAAACCACACGCACCACTATATTTTCAGAGTCATGTGCATAATGCCGCTAACTTAATACGGCGAAGGAAAACATCGCGACGAAACCGACATGTACCTAGAATATTTCGAAGTCATGTGTCACCCACCAACCCGCACTGGGCCAGCGTGGTGGATTATGGCCTTCACTCTCTCCTTGCGAGAGAAGGCCCGAGTCCCAGCAGTAGGAACATTTAGTGGGCTGTGTATGCTGTATGTTTGTTTGTACAAAGATACTAGCAGCACTCTGCTGTTTTACCCACATTTTCCGTAAATTATCCTGATTTAAAAGTAGCCTATGTGTTATTCCACACTACGAGATAATGTATTCGTATTCCAAATTTCAACCCGATCCGTTCATACGTTTCGACGTGATTGAACAGCAAACATCGAAACATCCAAATATCCAAACATCCATACATTCGCATAGTAAGATAAACGCCCAGACACACAACACAATCTGTATTCATCACACAAAACTTTTTTCACCATTTAATATAATATGTACGTAATCCCTTAGTGTTATAGGCTATTATTTATGTACCACGAGAGAAGCCGGACGGACGGCTAGTTAAACGACACGTCAACCAGCACAATTGACATTGTCATAACTCATAACCTTAGATTTGGATAAGATTCAATTCATGTTAGGGAACACCGAAAATAACTAGGTTTTTTTGTTGACCGGCACGGCACCGGAATAGACGGTTAGATTATTTGAAATCAATTGTCTTTTCGCGATAGAAAACGCTTAATTGTGTTCGACATTTTATACTTCTAAATGCCAAAGCCAATCAATTTCAAAAGCCAGATTGGAATCTCGAATCGACCACTCCCAATCCTTGCTCGGTGCATCATTTTGAATGTGACCGATTCTATTGATACAATCTTTGATCTCCTGACCGCTTTCGTCCTTGGTTACTATAACTTGCATTCAAGTGATGCGACTCAGCGAGCAACACGGAAGGGAGCGTTTCCCATCTATCAAAGTACAAGTCCCCGTGGACCATAGAGTTTGATAATATACTGTGGCTGAGGGCGGGGCTAGATTTGTGAATGATGCTTTATTTTTTATGTGTTAGTGATTTGCCTGTGTGAGTTTGATCGGCAATGGATCGGTACAGGTATGTTTTGTATGTAATAACGTTCTTAGTCTCCTATGTGACTACCAAGACCGACTTTTGCCGCAGAGTTTTGACTCCACTTTTTTGATAAGATCGTCTAGGCTTGGCAATGGATGCCCCTGAGTGGGTTTTCCTTTAATTGGAATCGGTTCTAAGTGAATCGGCTTCTTCTAGATAAGCACGCTCCATCGAAGACTTTTTTTTTAAATAAGAAGTGACGACACGATCAGGACATGTGCCTGATGGTAAGCAACATGCCTGCCACATAGCAGCATAGTGACACGCAGCTAATGGAACATGAAGAGTCCAAATCATTACCTAGCACTGCACTGCGCTCATCACCCAGAGATCTAAGATAATATATCTCTAAGCCCTGCAATTTCTCTGGAAACATTGACCTTCAAACCGGAACACAGTAATGTTTTCACATTACTTGGCGGTATAATAACTGGCAAAGGTGTGGTACTACCCCAGGCCGACTCTGCTAGGAGTCCTACCACTACAAAACTGTATCGTCGCTCAACATTAAGCGCGGTGGCGGTCAAGTGAAAACCTATAATAGTACAAAAAAGTCAGCTTTTACTACCTCCAAATCACTACAAGCCACCAAAGCCTTTGAAGATTTTGTCATAAATTTCATTGCTTGAAATGCTCTCATTTGAACGCTGAACGCATCCAATAATTCAACCGGCCCAATGCGCAATAATCCAGCACTCAACAATCGCAATAGCGGAGGATTAAACACCTAATCTCCAATGAGAAATTCCGTGGGATTCGCTATTGGAAAGCATATTTTGTAGATACGCCACACGGGAGTCCAATTTAGCTGACTAATAGGTTTGGTTATTCAAAATTTTTGGGGAAATAACAATTGTTTAATTTCTGAATATTGATTATCCTACACTACTTCAGACATACTTTTTATACGACAAACGGATATAATGTGAAATGGTAAACACGTTATGATTTTACATGTAGGGTAATTAACCAGCTGTCAAGCCTTTAAAAACAAAAACAAGAAAAATAAAAAAAATTACCCCCGACTACCTTGGAATTGAAATTCGTTACAGTATTCTACTGGTCAAGCCCATTCATTTGATATATATATATTGAGGCATACATGAAAAAAATGTAATTTACTTTGTGGAGGCGGAAATTAATCAAACATAGCTAAGAACCCCCACAAGAAAACTGACTTTCAAATAAAAAAAACGCATCGAATCTGTTTGAGAGCTACGATACCTATAGACGGACACGTACACACACACAGACAGATAGATAGACATTGACGTCAAACTTACATCCTATTTTGGTCGGGGGTTAAGACTCTCGAAAGGATATAAAAACAACTGTTCTACATCTCCGTCGTAGATTTATAGAAACAACATTATGTTCGTACCTTTATTTTTAACCTCCGACCAAAAAAAGGGGTGTTATAAGTTTGACGTCGATGTCTGTCTGTCTGTCTGTCTGTCTGTCCATCTGTCTGTCTGTGTCTGTCTGTCTGTCTGTCTGTCTGTCTGTCTGTCTCTGTGTGTGTGTGTCTGTCTGTGGCACCGTAGAGCTCAAACGGTTGGGCCGATTTCGATGCGGTTTTTTTATTTGAAAGTTAATATCCGTGCGGGTGTTCTTAGCTATGTCTGGTTAATATAGATTCAAGATGGCCGCCTCCACAAAATGGCGGACAAAATATTTCTTCACAACCTACCTCAATATGGGTATCAAATGAAAGGGCTTGACTAGCAGAGTACTATACGCTATAACAAATTTGAAATCCAAGATGGCCGCCACCACAAAATGACGAATTATATATTTTTTTTCACTACTACCGCAATATGGGTATCAAACGAAAGGGCTTGACTAGTAGAATGCTTTGCACTATGACAAATTTCAAATCCAAGATGGCCGCTACCACAAAATGGCAAATTACATTTCTTTTTTCACAACTTCCTTAATATGGGTATCAAATGAAAGGGCTTGACTAGTAGAATGTTGTACAGATAACAAATCTAAGGTCGGGGGTTAATCAAAATTTTTAATTTTGTTCTTGTATGTAGAGCTTTTCTTTTACGCATAAAACATGACAATGTTCATCTCAAAATCCCCATTTCAATTGTTCGACAAAAGTCTCAGGCGATGATACTTTTCAAAGGTTCTTTAGTTGTGAACAATTTCAATTCGTAAACTTTGCAAATGTCTTTCCCGAGATCAAAGTTTCAGACTTTGCAGTAAACTTTCACATAACGTGGAGCTTGTAGCTACACAATCACCTTACCTAAATGTCACCGTGATATAACAAACTTGGCCATTTCGTATAACGCTTAAATTTAATAACGACTTGGATACGTAGTCTTAAATCCACTCTCAGTACATGTAGCAACTTTTATTAAGTTAATTGAAAGTCAAGTCAGATACATTTTTGAAGTAGACTTCTTTGGCCGAGTTGAGTAGTTTTTAAACCGACTTCAAAAAAGGATGCTTCTCAATTCGAACGTATATCTTTATTTATTTTTTTTAAATATTATGGATGCATATCAACGACATGCTTATGTCGGGCGGCAGCGCAGAGGCAGCGTAGCGTCGGAGCGGCATCGGAGCAGCGGAAGGGGACATGCGTGTAATACTTTTTTTGTATGTGTGAAATACAGTCACTTCGCGTCACAGACATGCGTATTAACAATATTTCTGTAGCCTGTAGTTATACAGATGACGTATTGTGCAACATTAGTAACTATTTAAACTAAAAATCTAAGATTTTCATAACAAAGTGTTAGAAGATTACGGTAAGATTCCTCTATTATTAACACGCTTGTATTAACTTGGCATTTATGTATCTATGAATCTATGCAACGGAATCTTTGAACGTGATTTTCACCACTTTCTAAACAACGGATTGGTTTGAAACTTTGCTCACTTGTCAAGGACCGATGACAATGCAATGTCTTGATCGGTTCATGATTTGTACAGTTTGTCCCACTAACCAAACGTCGAGGTATTTAAACAATCAATTAATTATTCGTGATTAACCCCCGTACTTTATTAAGTTACGTTACGGCTTATTAAGTTACGGCTGGTCTAAGTTACGGCTGGTCTAGTCGGGAGAACGGCGACTGCCGATCCGGAGCCCCCGGGTTCGAATCCCACCACGCGCACCGCTGTCTTTTCGAAGTCATGTGCGTAATGCCGCTAACTTAAAGACGGTGAAGGAAAACATCGTGAGGAAACCGACATGTACCTAGAATCTTTCGAGGTCATGTGTCATCCACCAACCCGCACTTGGCCAGCGTGGTGGATTACGGCCTTAACTCTCTTGCGAGAGAAGGCCCCGAGTCCCAGCAGTGGGAACATTTAGTGGGCTGCTTACGTTACGTTAAGGCGCTGAATATCGCCAACTAGCACTTTTTAAACACACATTTAACAACATGTATATGGTTTGAGGCTTTTAGTAAAATATATGTTATTCTTGAACATATTTATTAGGTAACCTATTGTATCAAAACACGATTTGGAAAAAAAAACTCGATAAGAAAAAATTCTAAACTTACCTCTCAAATAAGTTTTAGATCTAAATATCTGTGTCATTAATAAACATACATTATTCAAATTTTATAGGTAAACGTATCATTTTTTACTAAGGGGGATGGAAGATTTTGTATTTTGGATTATGAAGTTTAATTCGTATTAATTAATTGTCTTTTGAAAAGCTAACTCGACCGAGCCGGCCCGTGTCTTGCTTCTCGCTTACTACTATGAAGTCCAGCAGAAAGCGCTGATGCGCCTTGCTAAAGGACCTGTGTCGCTTTGTCGTCCGACGCTCGCAATTCAAAAAATAAAAATAAACAATTCTCACAAATTCATGCAGCAACATCTATAAAGTTCATGTGGTTTGAAAATTCGACACTACAAACATCTGTAGATTTGGCGCAATGTTTAAAGCGGCAGATGAAGTCGTTACGATTTACGATCCTGAGTTCGTATCTCAGCACTACGAAATCTTTTGCGTGTTTTTTGATATTGTTTTTGTTAGATATTTTCTCCGTTGTTTTTCAAGGTTTTATTTCTTTAGTTCTGTCTGTTCTGAGACACAGATTAGAAAATAGTTCCTAAGTAACCAGAGGCTTTTCATCAAATCTTAAAAATTAAATCTACTTCCCAGTTCCTGATTGAAGTTATAGAAGTTTTACAAACGGTAATAAAGTTCATATGATGTGAAATTTTGGACCCTACTGTAACTTGTCAGTTTGGCTCGGTGGCACAACCGCGTTCAAGTTCTCGAGTTCATATCTCATCACTGTGTAATCTTTTTGCATGTTTTTTTGATATCGTTGTTGTTGAATATTTTGTCCGTTGTTTTTAACCCCCGACAAAAAAAAGGGGTGTTATAAGTTTGACGTCGATGTCTGTCTGTCTGTCTGTCTGTCTGTCGGTCTGTCTGTCTGTCTGTCTGTCTGTCTGTCTGTGTGTGTGTCTGTCTGTGGCACCGTAGAGCTCAAACGGATGGGCCGATTTCGATGCGGTTTTTTTTATTTGAAAGTTAATATCCGTGCGGATGTTCTTAGCTATGTTTGGTTAATATCGATTTAAAATGGCCGCCTCCACAAAATGGCGGACAAAATATTTCGTCACAACCTACCTCAATATGGGTATCAAATGAAAGGGCTTGACTAGTAGAGTACCAAACGCTATAACGAATTTCATATCCAAGATGGCCGCCACCACAAAATGGCGAATTATATAATATTTTTCACTACTACCTCAATATGGGTATCAAATGAAAGGGCTTGATTAGTAGAATACTTTGCACTATGACAAATTTCAAATCCAAGATGGCCGCTACCACAAAATGGCGAATTACATTTCCTTTTTCACAATTCCCTTAATATGGGTATCAAATGAAAGGGCTTGACTAGTAGAATGTTGTAGGTACAGATAACAAATCTAAGGTAGTCGGGGGTTAATCAAAATTTTTTAATTTTGTTCTTGTTCAAGCTTGTATTTAGTTTTCGAGACACAGATTAGAAAATAGTTCCTATAGAACCCGAGGCTTATCATCAAATAATCTACTTCCCAGATAGATTTGTAACTTCGGTCGGTATGGTCGGTAACTTCAGTTACCGACTGAAGTTATAGATACCAGTTGAAATTGTGTTCCGGTTTGAAGGGCAATGTTTCCAGATAAATTACTGCCCTTAGAGATATAACATCTTAGATCTCTGGGTAACGAGCGCAGTGCAGTGCTAGGTAATGATTTGGACTTCTAATATTCTAATAGCTGTGTGTCATTGTGCTGTTATGTGGCAGGCATGTTGCTTACCATCAGGCACATGTCCTGTTCGTCTCGTCACTTTTTATTTTAAAAAATAATAATTGTAAGTATAGTTGAATATTACGATATTTTAACGTGGAGCAGTAATTGAAACAGCCGAGTGACACAACGACATTTATTGGTTTACCCACAAGTATAGTATTAATCTCTAGCCTACCTACATCACACTACCTACATTGCAAGACAATGCTTTTTTTTTTTTTTTTTTTTTTATTAAATTATCCACTCCACAGACTCCGGGGTCCGTGATCTTTGTCATTACAATAATCTTTTTTTTTTTTACACATTTCTTGGATAAGGAGAAGAGGAAAATAGAAGGGATTTGGGTACATTTAAAATCTAATTCTAGTGCTCGTCTGTAGAGCCGATCACTACCAGTTGGGATTCCGCTAGTAATCGACTCGACATCGAGTGTTTGCCTAATTGCCTTTTGCCATTTGCCTAAGCTGCCTCCTCCCGGCCCAGAGCCTCCACAACGGCCGCATTTCTGTCCCTGATGGCCATCTGTAGGTTGAAATCGCGGATGGTCTTCGATGATGCAGCCCACGCTCGCCGCACGAACCGACCGATGAACAATGCTCAGTAACAGAATAAATATTAGTACCTACAAGGCTCAGTAATTAAACAAACTAGCTTTGAATCACCGAGGTGTTCGGACGTAGGTGTACAAAAGAGTCCTTGCATAAAATCTTAGCTATGTTTGGTTAATATCGACTCAAGATGGCCGCCTCCACAAAATGGTGGACAAAATATTTCTTCACAACCTACCTCAATATGGGTATCAAATGAAAGGGCTTTACTAGTAGAATATTATTATACGTTGTAACAAATTTTAAATCCAAGATGGCCGCCACCACAACATGGCGAATCAAATTTTTTTTCACTACTACCCCAATATGTGTATCAAACGAAAGGGCTTGACTAGTGGAATACTATGCAATATGACAAATTTGAAATCCAAGATGGCCGCTACCGCAAAATATCGAAATACATTTCTTTTTCGAAACTCTCTCAATATGGGTTTCAAATGAAAGGGCTTGACCAGTAGAATGTTTTATAGAAAACAAATCCGAGGTAGTCGAACCAATGTTTTTAATTTTGTTCTTGTTCGATTGAGCGATGAATTAAAATTACCTAAATCGGTGCTTTAAAACTAAAAAGCCACAACTCAAAATCATTTTATCTTTGTTTTTCAACTATTTTTTCTATTTCTGATGTTTTTCTATCATTCTCTGTGTATGTTAATTAGCTACAACTTGATTATTTTAGGTATATGATTATTTCAACATTGTGTTAAATATAACCAAAATAATTCAGGACATTTTTTTACTTTCAAAGGTTTACACTTGACCGCCATCTCGCCTGATGTTAAACAACAATGTGGTACAAATACAAAAATCTTTATTGCTGTTTGCAGGTAAGATAAGGTGATACAAAACATTTTAATAATTGACCCATACAAACTGGCCTCTTCTTCTAGAGGCATGCAATATGTTTGCCTACGATATGGAGCGTGTTTACCTAGAAAAACCGACTCACTTTGGATTTGAAGACACAAAGATTGTAATTATCGGGGAAAACTCACTCAGGCAACGTATTCCACAGCGTAGACAAAAACAAAAAAAAGAGTCAAATCTCTTTGTTCGTGCCTTTGGAACATCCACCATGAAACGATGTCGCTTTTTCGAGATGCGAGCAGTAGCCCTGAGTAGATAGCCAAGCCGAGACCTTTTTCTTGCACTCATAATGTTGACGTATCTATGATGTCCAACTCTTTGTCAATAGGTTGGTAAAGGTATGGTCCAGTAAAGGAAAATGCACCCTGGCCAAAACCGGTTCTTGTTTTAGGTATTGCCCAAGTGTTACGTCTCTTTTGACCTTTCCGCCAACACATTTCAAAGTTGTGATGGGAGACTTCAACGCAAAACTGAGCAAACGTAGATGAGTGAGAGTGGGGATTTCGGATATGGGCAGCGGAACCCAAGAGGGCAACGTCTAGCGGATTTCTTGGAAAGGAGAGCATCTTTATGATGAACTCCTTTTCAAGAAACAACCACAAAGAAATTGAACCTGGATTAGCCCAGACGATTCCACAAAAATGAGATCGACTTCATTATGACGACTAAACGGCAAATATTCAGCGATGTCTCTGTGATCAGCAAGGTTAAGACCGGCAGTGATCACCGTATTGTAAGAGGCACGCTGAATCTAAGCATTAAGGTCGAAAGATCACGTCTAATGAAGTCCATGCTCCGACCAAATTATGCTCAGATCGAAGATCACTTCGAATCCTTAGATGAATGCGTAACGGCGGACGAAATAAACGATAGGCTAGTGGAAACTGTTCATGCGGTTGGCAGAAAATTTTATAAGAGCCGACGCCAAAACAGAACCGAAAGCTCTCCGATCAAACTCTAGATCTTATGGCGGTCAGACAAGATATGCGACGTATGCTGCTTCAATACTTCGAGTATTGAAGAAGCAATCAAACAGAACAAAGGCTCGAAAGTGTTCGCAAGAAATCAGTCCCTTGGGCAAACTCAGCTGACCAAACTGAAGACCGATAGTGGTAGCATCGTCTTATCGAAACCCGAGATTTTGGAGGAGATTGAGAGGTTCTATGGACAGTTATACACCTTTACGCAAGCACAACCTGTCATTAGCATGGCAAAAGACCCCAGAGCCAAGCTGACCTGACACTTTAAGATGTCATATCTCCGAAACTGTTCACTGCCCCGCTGGAAGATGTTTTCAAGCTACTGGACTGGAACGGATATGGCATCAATATCAACGGCGAATGCATCACTCACCTTCGGTTTGCCGACGACATAGTCATTGTGGCGGAGTCGTTGGAGGACCTCCGTGCTATGCTCAGGGACCTCAGTAGAGTATCCCACCAGGTAGGTTTGAGGATGAATATGGACAAGACGAAAGTCATATCAAATGTTCATGTCTCACCTGTACCGGTTATTGTTGGGAATACCACACTCGAAGTTGTTGACGAATTATACGTCTACCTGGGTCAAAAGATCCAATTAGGTAGATCCAACTTCGACAAAGAGGTCCAGCGAAGGATCCAATTCGGATGGGCAGCGTTCGGGAAACTTCGGCACATCTTTGAGTCCAGAATACCCCAATGCCTAAAGGCGAAAGTCTTTAACTAGTGCGTGTTGCCAGTGATGGCTTATGGAACTGAGACGTGGTCCTTAACTGTGGGCCTCATAACAAAGCTCAAAGTCACACAGCGAGCTATGGAGAGGGCTATGCTCGGAGTCTCTTTGCGCGACAGAATCCGTAATGAGGATAATCGCAAAGAACGAAAGTATCCGACATAGCTCAAAGAGTAAGCAAGCTGAAGTGGCAATGGGCAGGCCACATCGCTCACAGAACTGACAACCGATGGGAAAAAGATTCTCGAGTGGCGACCACGAACCGGAAGACGCAGTGTTGGACGGCCTCCCACTAGATGGACAGATGACCTCATAAAGGTCGCTAGAAACCGATGGTTGCAGGTTGCGCAGGACCGTTCGTTGTGGAAATCTGGGGGGGCCTATGTTCAGCAGTTGACGTCTTGCGGCTGATGATTATGATGATGTGACATTGTTTAAAATAATAACTAAAATATTTACAAGTTTAATAACTAAAATATTTACAAGTTACGCTCATTTATACTGCTCTACGGGATTATTTATTTTTATTTATTTAGTATTAGTAGATGAATTTGCTTTTCGTGGAGTTGTGAACGAAAGCAGGTGCGATGAAAACCATAACACAAAAAGTCTATCTCCATTGTTGCTGAAAATATAACTTAAAACCGATATTAGTTGTTTACTTCACGCATAAATGTAAAATGTGACTTTTGTATCAATTTAAAGCTTAAATTGAAAAAAAAATCGATATTATTTAAAGGTTATAAACTGGCAATAATATAATTGGTTGAGGGGCGGAAATAATGATTCATCATCATGATCATCTTCCTAAACGAACGAGAAGAAACACAGCGCTGCTCTAGTGTCAAGGAAAAACATAGAAATATATTATTGTATGCTGTAGGTACCCCATATGGAACAGTACTGAAAAATGAATATCTACAAAATCAATGCATTTCATTTGTTACTAGATGTCCGCCTCGGTTTCGCCCGTGGTATATTAAATAGCATTCATCAGGATCCCGTACATATCCAACGATGAAAGAAAAACTGAAATCGGTTCAGTCATTCTTGAGAATATCGCTTTCAAATAAAATACCTCTTCAGCTGCCTGTTACGCCACCTGTCGGAAATTGGTCGTACCGACTCGGAGATTAGCAAAGGTTTTATATTCAAGAGGTATATAATCTGTGATATTCAATGACGCAATCTTAGACACATGCTGTCATGTGTCATGTCACAGCACGAAACGTGCGAAAACTCTCAAAAGGAATATTTTTCCTGATTTTGTTACATTCTTGATCAATGCTCCGCTTCTATTAATAGTAGCGTTATGTTTTATGATCTATAGCCTTCCTCGATAAATGGACTACCCAATAGAAAAACAATCTTTCAATTCGGACCAGCACTTCCCGAGATACTAGCGTTCAAACAAACAAACAAACTCTTCAGCTTTGTAATATTAGTATAGATTATTTTCACTTATGTCTAGACACTATATAGAACTACATATATTTTTACTCGATTTAATAAAATCATGTATTGTATTTTAAGACATATTCACTTACGAAATAAAAAAGAATTAGGAAAATTTGGTTATCCATATCGAGGTAGAAGTGAAAAATATAATTCGGGATTTTATGGTGGCACCCATCTTAAATTTTATATTGGTCATAGTGTGTAATGTTTTACTAGTCAAGTTGCCAGCTATTCCACCGCCAAGCAGTAGTTTGACAAGAACAAAATTAAAATTTTAAGTAACCCCCGACTACCTCGGATTTGCTATCTGTAAAACATTCTACTAGTCAAGCCCTTTCATTTGAAACCCATATTGAGGGAGTTGCGAAAAAGCAATGTAAGTCGCCATTTTGCGGTAGCGGCCATCTTGGATTTTAAATTTGTCATATTGCATAGTATTCTACTAGTCAAGCCCTTTCGTTTAATACCCATATTGGGGTAGTAGTGAAAAAAATGTAATTCGCCATTTTGTGGTGGCGGCCATCTTGGATTTGTTATAATGTATAATATTTTACTAGGCAAAGCCATATTGTTCATTTGATACCCATATTGAGGCAGGTTGTGAACAAATATTTTGTCCGCCAGTTTGTGGAGGCGGCCATCTAGAATCGATATTAACCAACCATAGCTAAGAACAGCACAGATATTTACCTTCAACTAAAAAACCGCATCGAAATCGGCCCATCCGTTTGAGCTCTACCGTGCCACAGATGGACACACACAGACAGACAGATAGACAGACAGACATCAATGTCAAACTTATAACACCCTTTTTTGGTCGGGGGTTAAAAACATCACAGTTTTCCGGTTTAAAGGAAAAAATACAGTATGATTACAGGGCTTTGATATGAAATCCTACTAATATTTTAAATGTTCAATATATGGATAGAAATATATTGAAAAATATGGATGTTTGGATACTTGGATGTTTATTGCTTAATCACGTCGTAACGTTGGGTCGGGCAGAAATTTAGAACACATGTAGATAATAGTCGTGGCGAGCGCAGTATAATGCAACGTAATGATTAGGATTCTTTATTTTCCAATACCTGCGTGTCACTGCGCTATTATAGGCATGTGACTTACCATCAGGCACATATACTTACTGCTCATCCGTCACAACAAAAATACTTTTATCACTTGTTAATAAAAAGAATGCCCTAACTAAAATGATATAAAAGTGATTTTGGTTTTGTTTTGTTTGTGGACCTTTCGTTACAAAGCAGCGAAATGGCGTCGCTGTATTATTATTAAAAACTTGTTTTCCGAGTTGTAGTATGCAATAATGGTGGATTATTTACTCGTAGCCTCGTCTAATGATAATGATGATTATATTATGTACTATTAGTATCCAATCCTACTAATATTGTAAATGTCAATGTTTGGATGTTTTTTGCTCAGTCACGACAAACATCAAGTCACGTATAAACGGATCGGGCTGATATTTGGAAAACACGTAAGATTATAGTCTGGAATAACACACAGGCTACTTTTATCCTGAAAAATAACGGGAACGGGAACAGTGAAGGTAAACTCGCAGGGTGCTGCTAGTCAGCCCCGGACCTTCAATATTTTTTAGGCGGGGCAAAATCTGAAAAATGCCGCCGGGCCGCCACTAATATCTAAATATAATTCAGTGTTTAAACCGAGCAAAGCTCGGTCACCCAGGTACTTACACATGTACTTCACTAACAGTCAATGTTTTTCTTCAAAATTCGTACAATAATTTTAAAGAAATGGATTACTATGTAGTGATTCATCTTCCTGGCTTAGCTAATTTATGCAATTTGTTTTTATTTAATATACAAAAGGACTTTACTTAGTCCGTTAGAAAAAATAAGAGAATCAGACGAAAAAATTTGTAAACAGCAAAAAGACGTGCATTTCTAATTAATAAAAAATTTGAAAAGCGCTATCTATGAGCATGAGCATGGAAGCCTTTTGTTTCCATCAATGCAAATAATTTTACTGAGTGCACGCAACTTCGTGTGGCGCTGTCTTATCGGAGTTGTAAAGGGGCGGAGCTTAATTTTGCATTCGTGAATTTCACTCAGGTCTTCCCAGCGCCTTAACCCCCGTATAGATTTACTACGATAACATGACCCGCCCCTCCAGAATTCAAAACGTTTGAAAGTATTTGTGAAAGGATATACAACGCACCAACACGCATGTGTGCGTACTGCTACTGCAGACGAATAAATACAACTACATACAAACTCTTTCGTAAGGATGTGACTGCACACATTAAAACAGTAATTTGGAGGGGCGGGCCATGTTATCGTAGTAAATCTCTACTTTATAAACATTATGTCCCACTAACCATTCCTCCTCACCACGATCATCAGGATCACAGATTTCTAAAACAAAAGGCAGATGGAACGTGCAGAACACAGATCCTTAGGTCCGGAAAGCAAATATTAAACGCCAAAGCAAATACAAACTCCAGTCAGTACGAAACTGACTTCCGTCTCGTACGGGAGTCCCGTGTGATTTTATGTTTTGTTTAAGATTATGCTGTCTTGTGTCATCAAACATTGCAAACATTGTTCCCAAAAATAAAAAAAGGAAATTTCATAGGAAACTTTGAATATTTTTACTGCTATTTATATAATTTAGACGATTTTATTTCTATTGATGAATAGAAACACAACACCTCAACGAAAATAGGTCAGTGTTTCCATACTAAATTGAAATTATTTTCCCTGAAGTTAAGGTAAAATATAGATTCTAATTTTGTTTTGAAGATACTCGTAGACCGAATTATTGATGAACATTGTATAATTCAATTTTAAGCCTTATTTTTATAATCGTTAGTTTTTTTTATTTAATGTGAATCGATGCCAAGAACAAATCCTCGCCGTTACTAGGGTTAATAAAAATACTAATAGTGTTGATGAAAACTATAGCTATGAAATGAATAGATAAGAACAAATCCTCGCCGTTATAAAACGTCTCGTCTATGACCTGTGGATTCTAACTTGGTCTGTGCAGTGCTGTTAGCATATATATTTTTAATAATACGAACATATTTCTTTCTTACTCCTTGTTGAATTAGAGCCTCCCAGAGCAGATTGTGTTTGATTGAGTCGAAAGCTTTATTGTAGTCGACAAATGCAATGTATAGGTCTTTCCCATACTCTTGAGATTTTTCTATTAACTGTTTTAATACATGCATATGATCAATAGTTGAAAACCCTGCTCTAAAACCAGCTTGTTCAATAGGCTGTTCTTAATCTATAGTCCTTGATATTCTATTTAGGATCAGCTTTGAAAAAAAATTGTAAATGTTTGACATGAGGCTAATAGGTCTATAATTTTCAATTACGTTTCTGTCTCTTTTTTTGTGGAGCAAGTTATTAACAAGAAATCCTTGCAATATATATTATCGGTGTAATAATAAATTATTTAAAAATAATGTTTTATGCGTTTATTATACGTGAAAATTTCCAAAGCTTAACAACACATATTAAGGCACATATTGGTGGGATGCAAGGTGCTCCTTAATGAGGGTCATTACTCACGGCGCCATGACAGAGTACTTGAAATCATACGTGAAGCCATGAGCCTTTCAGTAGCTAGAGCCCAAAAGGGATTGACGACAAACAAAAGACAAATTAACTTTGTAAAAGAAGGCTCAACATCAAACTCCATTAACAAGCCTTACTCAATCCTGGGTACAGCACCTGATTGGACTATTTTAATGGACACGTATGAAAAGCACTACAAAATCCCAGAGGATGTGGGTGTTTCGTCATCCAGACCGGACATTTTCCTTTTTTCTAGAGCTACAGAACGCATATTCCTTGTAGAACTTACCGTACCGTGGGAAACTAATATACCTAAAGACCACGCGATGAAACAAAATTAGTATTACGACCTCCTAAACGAATTAACAAAAAACGGCTATGTAGTTAATTTATACGCTGTAGAAATGGGAGCGAGAGGTATACCAGCAAAATCTCTCTATAACCTGCTGAAAGACCTTGGCTTATCCAGAAGTGCAGTAAGTTCTATACTAGAACGAGTATCTAAAGCTGCACTAGTAGGCTCATATCAGATTTGGCTGGGCAGGAAAGAAAGACGAGTAGTGAAGGTGAGTGTTGATGTACGTCAGAAAGAGGCCCTTAAACCTACGCCCGAGTCACAAGTCTCGGGGTCTACTCGGGTTTTCTCTCTCTGCCACACGATGGACCCGGCACCCGCACGGTGAATCCATGGAATGCTAAGAAAATCGTCTCAACAATAGTGGGACTTTTTCTTAAGACTGGGAACATTACACGCACACCAACGTGAGTAATTTGACAACGTCTGTGAGAGCTGTCACGCATACATAACTAATGACTGGCCTCACAGTGTTGTTCACGAAGGTTTCATCTGTTTAGAAATCTGTGATCAGGATTAATAATTTTGTTTACGTTCCATTTTCATGTAACTGTAATATGTCAGTGTCATACTGACTGATACTGACATATGAAGTCGGTGATTACGTTTTGTTACCACGTAATCGATCGATTTAAAACACGCTTTCAACAAAAAAAGTGTTATACTTTTTAAGTGGATCTTTTATGTAAGCGTGTTTTTTTGTAACTATTATTATTTTATAGGAGGAGACGGCTTAGGCTAAAGACGATGTCGAGTCGATTACTATCGGAATCCCAACCGGTAGTGATCGGCTCAACAGACGAAATCCGACTGACTTGTACTAGGCTTAGGTTCAAAATGTTCACAACACCCCACTGTTTTCCCCTTCTTCTCCTAATCCAAGAAATATCTAAAAAATAATGTAATTCTATTGACAAAGGTCACGGACCCCGGAGTCTGTGGAGTGGCTAAAATTAAAGAAAAAAACTATTATTTTATACAATTTTTTGCCCAGCTTTACCGTATACCTATAGCAAGCGACTTAAACTGTCTTATTCAATTACAAAGACGTTGAAAATTAAGCGCGGACAGGTAAGGCCATCGTTATTACACGAGTTGGGAGATATTGGATTTTCTGCTGTCGTCTCGATAACGCCGGTCTAACTCCGACTCTGACTAAACTTCAGCTAACTTTTCTATTATTTTCCTTTTGTTCAGATTATCATATTTTACAGTCGGAAATGAAATCGGAACTTGTGTTAGGATCGTAATTTCGACTGCTGCGGGCAAGGTGAGGTAAAAAGAAGGCTCCAACGAAGAGTTTTAACTCTAATTTTGTGGTAACAACGTCTAGATTGGGGAGTGCATTGCTTGAGTGTGTTTTCCCGACGGTTACAATCTTGGTGTGTTCAAATAGAGATAGAATAGGTTTCTTCTAGGAAAGCACTCTCCATCGAAGACCGCATCGTCGCTTAACATCAGGCGAGATGATGGTAAAGTCAACCTTTAAAAGTAAAAAAAAACACGAGGTACAGTCTTCGGGAACTGCCGCCGGAAGTGAAAGCTAAGTAACCTGAAAATTGTATGTTTTGTTGTCGTTGAATTAGTTTATCATTGTCACACAGTACCTATATTTACCAATAAATTAAATCAGAACAGTTTATTTGTTTAGACGCGCTAATCTCAAGTACTACTGGAATCCCTTTCAAATATCCTTGTACATTTACGTGATTCCTTCGTGCTGTAGGCTATTCAATACATGTACCACGGGCGAAGCCGGGGAGGCCCACTAGTATATCATATAGCTCATGGGAAGTGTGCGATTACGGTGAAGCGAAATTCACGCATTTTGTTCACCCAAAAACTACACACATAGCTCATGGAGAGCGTTTGGTGATGATAACGCGAGTTCTATGATTTTTGTTCACCCAAAACGTGTTCAACACGCCTGAAGAAAGTTTTAGACTTCAAAAGTGTTCCCGTAGTTGTAGAATTAGAGAAACGTTGTTTTATTAAACAGTCGGTTGAAAAGCAGTAGCAATTCCGTCCAAGTTAGTTCGTTCCGGTAGTCCTACATTTAAAAATACATTTGAAAATCCTTCTGACCTCCAATCAGTCCGAACTAGACCCCGGACCGCTTCGCTCATGCATAAACCATTAGCGCAGACCTATGGCATTGGCGTAAAGTTGGTACCGTTCGCCGACCAACTTAACCATTCAAATAATCAAACAGTGAAACTAAAAGAAATACTAAATTTGTCAAGTATAAGGTAAAAGAGAACCGACGGTGGCGCTGTTGTTTGCCAGAAAAGTGGAGTTGGTCGAGCACGGTAACCCGCGTCAGTGTTGCCAACCGTTTGGAACGTAATCAGCGGAGATCAATCATGGCGCGTGAGTGGACTCCAAGGCGGGAAAGTGATTTTCAGCTCACGGAGTGCTTTCTGTGCTTTAATATTTAACAAATGTAAATGACTCTCGATTTTGGTAGTTTTTAAATTTGAAACTAGAAATTACAATTTTGACTTCCGTATCGGTTGTTCAGGCACCGGGCACTCTCTCCTCCACAATTACTTTTTAACCGACTTCAAAAAAGGAGGTTTCTCAATTCGACCGTATGTATGTTCTTTTTTTTCAAAATATTTAATAGACCACTTTATTTCGGGCATGTGATCACGTGACGCTTCTTGGCGTGACCACATGGATTTAGAGCGCTGCGCGAGACCTATTGTAAAGTTAGTAAAATTGGTACAACCTGGCGGAAGTAGGTGCAAGCGCACAAAAAAAGACTATTTGCACAATAACAGTTTAAGAAGGAAAGTTGTCGCATGAACCCCGGGGTTATGTATTCTATGCCCGGGGTGCAATACGTGGACGTTCCTAATGTCAAGTTTAATACGGCTACTAAAAACGTGAATTCAAAAAAAATTGCAGATTTATAAAATGCACAACTTTTTCCGTTTTTAGTGATCCATTAATGTTTGTATAGAACTTTATTTGTATTACTTTTTCTGTAGGTACATAAATGACTCATAATATTTATTACTCAAATGAAAAGAAATCCTTATTCCCCACGGCATTACCAAGCTGCAGGCACTACTGGTAGCTATAAAACTAAAAAATATCTGTAATTTTTTCAGAATTTATTGGTTTTACGGGATTTTCTAAATTAAAGTCTTCTTACGTGTGACACGAACTCATCATAATCCAAAAATTTTCAACAATTTAATGTCAATTTATTCAATTTTAATAATACATATTACCTACAAATAAGTGAAACAAACAAACCTACATTGTACCTGTAATAAGCCGGAATCAATCACCCCGAAGTAGTCCGGGTTGAGGGCACTCGAACGGAATGGCCACTGACGGCCCAAAGGAAGTGTTACCTAAGGCTGTGCTCGTACAAAACAAGCACAATTGAGCTCCTACTTTGTAGATCAGAGTACTTTTGTGTCGATAAATATAGTAAATAAATAATATAGAACGTTATAATGAAGTAAATTACGTCATGATATTTTTAGAGCTTGTTATCAATATAATAAAAATGTACCTACTGTATATTATACTAATATTATAAATTTGAAGAACATTTTCGTTTGAACGCACTAATCTCAGGAACTACTGAGCTATTTCAAAAATTCTTTCACCGTTAGATATTTACGTGACAGGTTGTTTTTGTACAACTACGACATTAGCATGTCGATGATTCGAACCCATAAGTTTTTCGGCTACCATAAAAGTACCACAACGCGGCTAAAGAATTTTCAGTACAAAAAAAACGTTCTTGTGGCAGCAAATCAAATTCAAATAACAATTAAACTGCTGCTAGGTGTACAGTATACCTCTAGAAGATACAGAAACAAAGCCAACGTCCTTATAAAAATCCACTCTTTGCTATTAAAAACGGCGTCGAGTTAACCTCGCTGCACTCATCTGAGAGACCACATGCCACTAAGCCTGTTTTCCCATGAAACTGATTCATGAGCAAAATTATGGTGACATACGAGTACATACGTAGAAGATACAGAAACATAGTAATTAATTGTAATTTTACGATTATATGTACTCGATATACCTAGGAGACACAGAAACAAAGCCTAGCTTGTTTGAAAATCCCCTCATTGCTCGTAAAAACCGCGTCGAGTTTACCCCGCTGCACTCATCTGACATATCACTCAGCACTCACTCACTCTCTATTAAAAAAAAGATCCAGAAACAAAGTCAACAATTATTTATTGTAGTTTTACGATGGCCAACATATACTCGATATATCTAGAAAACAAAGAAAAAAAAACAACGTCCTTTTAAAAATCCCCTAATTGCTTGTAAGAAATGTGTCGAATTTACCCCGCTGCACTTTTCTGACAGACCATACACTCAAGCTATTTAAAAAAAAGACCCAGAAACAAAGCAAACAATTATTATTGTAATTTTACGATATACTCGACATAATTATCCAGAAGCGAAAGAAACAAAGTCAACGTCCTTTTAAAAATTCCCTCTTGGCCTGCAAAAACAGCGTCGAATTTCCCCCGCTGCACTCATCTGACAGACGACATGCCACTAAGCCTATTTTTCCGTGAAACTGACTCCCTCGCGGTGCGGGGCCTATTTTTCCCGGTCAGAGAAGCCTCGATATATTTACAAGGATTGCGAAACGACTAGATGCGCTATTTTTGATATTGAATAGAAGAAATTCCAAATTGTTTCGTTTTTTAGGGTTCCGTAAAACATAAAAACGTCCGTCCGTATGTCACAGCCACTTTTTTTCGAAACTATAAGGACTATACTGTTGGAACTTGGTCATTAGATGTAATCAGTAAACCGCATTCAGATTTTTATACAAAAATATAAAAACAACAATACATTTTGGGGTTGCTTCATACATAGAACTGACACAAAAAAAAATTTTTTCATCAAACCCATACGTTTGGGGTGTCTATGGATACGTCTTCAAAAATGATATTGAAATTTCTAACATTTTTTTTCTAAGCTGAATAGTTTGCGCGAGATACTCTTTCAAAGCAGAAAAATGTGTGCCCCCCTGTAACTTCTAAAGTAAGAAAATGATAAATCTAAAAAAAATATGATGTACATTACCTTGCAGACTTCCACCGAAAATTGGTTTGAACTCAATCTGGTAAGTTTTTTTTTAGTACGTCATAAATACACTATTATTAAAACTTCGATCAAAGTTACAACAAGTACTATATGTATGTATAATGTTATTTGCTGCAACAGAACCCTTCATGGGCGAGTCCGACTCGCACTTGGCCACTTTATTTAATTGTTATTTGAAAAACAACAATTACATAAAGTGGCCAGCCAAGTGTGAGTCGGACTTCGCCATTTTAACAATCATAAGAACGGAATCAGAAGCCGTAGAAGAATAGTGGTTAGAATGTGCAATTCACGATCGTGAGGGGTCCTAGGTTTGAAACTCGCTTACATCTCTAGGTATTTTTCCAAGTAGATGTAAACACGTTTGTCATCACCATCGGCTTTACCGGTGTAAGAAAACATAAGCACGGCATATCCCAAATTATTTTTTCGAGTTCAAGAAATTACCAAGTTAAGTATAGATTGATTGCGTTAGGGGCATCATGAGGATTTGCTGACTGCGTAGCGATTGCGAGTGTGGACGCACGTTGCAAGTTGCAAATAAAAGTCCCTCTGTTTTTGCGCCTAGTACAACAATGGCGGTAACAAATATTAAGTAACAAAGCACTAACCAACAACAAACGTCAGTAGGCTTCTTAAAAGAAGTTCGGATCGAACGATTTCCAAAATCGAAGTTAGCGAGTAAGTAAGCGTTAGTTCAGTGCAATAGAGTGCGGTAGTCATAGGACTATTCAGCTGGGATTTCGAAGATAGAATCGCGTCTTAGAATAAAAATAGTTCAGCGCAAAGATCTTATTCCACTATCATGAATCACACTTTTTCCAGTTATTCTACCGTCAAACAGTAATGTGCAAATATTACTGTGTTCAGATCTCTGGGCGACGAGCGCAGTGCACTGCAGTGCTAGGTAATGATTTGAACTCTTCGTGTTCCAATGAGTGTCACTGTGCTGTTATGTGGCAGGCATGTTGCTTACCATCAGGTACATGTCCTGCTCGTCTTGTCACTATATACTATAAAAAAAATCATAAGTACCAAAGTAAACATTGACACAAAAATGTAAAGAAACACCTCAACAGAAGCTATAGTGGCGACTGACGGGAACGCCCGATTTTAGAATCGTAGGGTTATAGGTTCGAATCCTGACTGCATCTTTTTGGTTTTTTCAAGTGTAGATTTACAAACTTGTCATCAACACTGGATTAAACAGTGAAGGAAAAAAATGTTAAGGAAAACGCCATTTTTATATCATAGAGTGAAGGGTCGAGAATGACATGTATGTATATGTACTTTATGGCAAACAGCAAGCTAATAACAGCACAGAGTCTAGTTTTAAATTTCAAGAAAACAATCTTTCGACCACATACGTCATCCACCTACCTGAACCTGGCCAGTGCAGTATCCACTACATTAACCCTGACTATCTCGATGTGAGTCCCATCAGTGGGCACATTAAGTGCTAAGATCGTAAGATCTTTATACTATCTACATCAGCTGTCAAACCAAAAAAACCGTATGTAAATACGTCTATTCGTTTAAGACTTCCGATATACGCTTGAAACTTACAGCCCTCTATTCATGCAACGAATTAAAAGGTAAATTTCAATCCATGGCAACAATTTCGAACACCACGAGTCTCCGTTTGAACCAATCCAATCACGGCGACAGTTTGTTTTGTCAAGCGACAGTCTATCATCCTTCAATTTAGACGCAATCCTAGTCAGGGCACTCTGGGGCTGCGCTTCGTAGTCAAAATAGTTGAATAACTTTTTATTTCTGTTGATTCTTGGTTTATAGCTTGTACAATGTTGCAAAAATTTTCATTTTCACAGATTTTATTGTGGTGTTTGGTAGATGTTTTAAAAACACATATGGCAACATTTTTGATATTAAAAATATTTTTTTTTATTCGAAATACCGACAGTATTCTGAGGTTTAATTAATAAATAATTAGGTGCCTTTCGGTTTCGGTGGCAACTCCTTTTTTTGTAAAATAGCTAAGTCGAATATGAAGAGTCTAAAACACTGCCTAGTAATGTACTGCGCTAGTAACTCTTTGCCCTGTAATTTCTTTGGAAGTTACCTTCCAGACACTCCACACTTCACAGTGTGTATGCACATTACCGCTTGGCGGTACAATCACTGGCAAAGCTGTGATACTTCCCCGTTTGCATAGAATCGTACCGCTACAATACATTACAATGTATTTCAAACAACCACTTTATTCAAAAAAAAAATATTTTATAGTACTTCATTGTACTATAAAATATTTTTTACAAAAAATGTTACTGCATCCCGAGTGGCGGCGAAACGCCGTCATTATTTACACGACTGAAAACCGGTTACCTACTGTATATTTCGCTAGTTTTTAGAGTTGTGTGTCGTGACAACAAAATGAATGGATGGCGCTATCTGCAGTCAAAACCTACTGCATTCTATCCCTAGTGTTATATTGCTCTTTCTTTTCTATTGAAATAAAAGAGATAGCAATAGTTAAGCCACGAACGTTTTGGTTAGACTGTTGTAGGACGGAACGTTAACCACGATCGTACCATTTCTCTAAACTGTTTTAATACTATTTTAATGTTTGCACTGGAAATACCTCGCGTAACAGGCGCGACAAGCAAACTGTGAGCATCGCGCTGGTTAAATGCTAAACTACCTCGTTCCAAAATTTTACTTTTTTCACTAGAGACATTCAAAGTTTTCAAAAGGGTTTTTTTAAGTTTCTGAGCAAGTCTTTCTTTTCATATCCATGTTTCATCTATCAATCGACGCGTAATTTTAATTAGAATTAAAATGCATTTTTAGTTTTTCCGTAACTTTAACCCAATGTCTTATAAAACCAGATAAGTGACTTTAGCATATAAAAAAATGATGTGTTTGTTAATAAAAATTATCATTAAAAGACCACATTTCATAAAAAATTAAGGTTTATTAGACAGTTTTCAGTACCTTGTAGCGTAAATCTAAATCACATTGTTTATTATTCAGTCTATTAATTATTAGTAATAAAACGCTCTACTGAAAATATGAAATAGAAATGTTAAAATTTCTTACAAAACAAAAAGTTATGAATTCTCACAAAACACTTAATGAATATAATACACAAGAAAAATTATTAAAACAAATGATATTTCTATCAAAATAAATGCTTCTAAACACCATCAACCATTTAAACCTTATTCTAACTTATTATAAGACGAGACCAACATTTTGACTACTAATTGACTAATTACCTAAAGTTAACTCATGCATTATTTAAAACATTCTAAATGTAGAAAAATCAGTCTGTATCTTTGAAACCTACAAACAAGACTAATCCTTAAAGGTTAATATAAAATGATTCGTAATATTTTGGTATTACATTCTTTCGGATCAGCTTTAACATACCTTCTGTCTTTGCTTGCGAAACTTTGAGTTTTTGGGCATATAATTTCCTCACTATACAATCACATACTACAATTTCAGACCCAGACTTTGTTTGCCTTTTTGTTAACGTAGAGACTGATCTGTAATCTTCCTGTTCGTAGGAAGTCTTGAATAACAACTTGTTTCTGTTTTCTTTTACCGCTCTCATAATCTTAATGCCCGCCCGTTTCACTTTAGTTTCGTCGGCGTCGGTGGAATAGTTGCCTACAGCCAATGATTTCAGGTCAAAAAGTAAGGGGTGCCCTTTCTTTTGCTGTTTTAATCAATGTAATGTACTACTGATCAGGGACAATAATGGGGGAAGATTTGAGTGCACTCAAATCTTGACCATTTTTGTCCCTGTCTGAATAGTGGAGTGAACAGAGTCTCCTTCGTTTTGCGTATGACTCTTAATCAAAAATTTGTGGGTAACACTTCTGAGCTTAGGAAAGACATTCACGGCATATTGGGACATTGCCAACATAAATTTGTTTTTTTTTTGTTGACCACAGCATTTGTCACTGTAAAACACTACGTCAAAGTCAAGTGTTGCCTTTTCGTTGAAGCTTTCAAAGTACATGAACACGCAAGATCCAATTTCGTTTACGCCTCGTGCTCCTTCTCCTTCATGCCATACAAAACAAGTTCTATTTTTAGTGCCGAGCTCAGTAATAGTAAAATTTTGTAGGTTTACTTTCGAGATATAATAGAAACTGGACACCTCACCTTGTGGACAAGGCATCACAGCTTGAATGTCATAAACTGCGACCACCAAATTGTCACTAATACTTTCTTTATCTTTTTTTCTTCAGCTCTAGCTAGATATTTTTCTTTCAGATGTAGGTCGTACTGCTCTTGTAGAGATGATTTATCTTGAGCATTAGCGAAGGCAGTTCAATCTTCACATTGATCTTTTTTTGGCTGCCAAAATGAGATGTTAAAATCAGTCATGAAGATATTGTAATATATTTGGTATGAGACGTGCTGTAACCCTTTAGACTTACAATCTTCAACATAGTCTCGGTGAAGGGCTGCAACGCTGGTACCACCTTCAATGTATTCTCGTATCGACTGAGCACGACAATAATGACTTTCGATCCGTGGGATAGAGTTTATATGCGCCTTAACAGTATCCGTGACGCCTGTTTTTAACTTATTTTAACTATATTTAACTTAGTTCACATAAAAGTTATGTGCAAAACAAACGCATTTAAAAAATAACACTTTTTAACATACACACAATGTAATAACAGCAAAATTTCTCGTGCTAAGGTACCACATTTCGGAATGTGTTACCTTTGCATAAAAAATAATGGTTGTATCTTGACTTCGATTTATATGCAAAAGGACCATATTCCGAAATACGGTACTTTTGCATATAAATTTTAGTTAACATACACTTATTTTGAAATACGGCCCTTTGGCATATAACTTACGTGCGCTTCCGCAGAACACTCAACCACAACTGACAAAATGGCTGCTTGGCTCTGAAATTTGGCGCCAAAGTCTAATAATGCTAAACAGCCACATCTGTTTTTTGGTTGTTCTTAATGCAAAAATGAAAAGTGTCTTTAACTCATACTATAAAATAACTATTTTAAATCACATTTTTGTTATAAAAACGATTTTCACGAATTTTGAGATATGGTACTTTAGTATTTAACCAGCGATCTGTACGTTTTTAATACTTTATTTACATATTTTTTATTAGTTTTATCGATAGTAGGGTTGCCTTTGACCGCCAAAGATATTCACCATATAGCTGTATTATATATCATTAGAAGCGACAAAAACATAGTAGAATTATATAATAGATAGTAAAACAATAATTATGACATTCAATCCATGCGTCAATCACATAAACTTTGCTGTGAAGATCGTTGGGAAGAGTGAGCTCACACTTTCCGTTTTAGTCGCTTGTAGGAAGCGGTGAACGCCGGACGTTTATACCAATCACCATTCGTAGTCAACAACCAAAATCAGTAGAACCGCAACATACCTCGCCGCTAGCACTTCTAGGGGTCAAGTAGATTGGTAGTTGTAAACCAATCACGCTACACACAGAGACAGAGCAGTTAACAATTTTAAGGTGCTCAGGGCACTTTTTGATTTATATCGATGGTTTAAACAGTACTAATGTTGCACAATACGTCACCAGTATATCTACAAGTCGGTAACGCGAACTCCTAAGATTTCACCCATCCAGAAAACGACTCTGAAGCGACATCTCACGACGCGACACGAATCCATAAATTTGGTAGGGGAACCTACCAAAACTACTGTCATACCTATCAACGTGACTAATGAAATCTTCACTTCAAAAAGTAAAATCAAAGAAACGTAAGTAAGTATCCTATTATAGAATAATAACGCCTGGAAACCCGATCTGCGCAAGAAAAGTGAGGCAAATCATAGTCAGCCATAGGCTCAGTCCGTTTGAAACTATCATCAGTTGTCAAGGTGCGCGCGCTAGTGCATGCGTCTCCGACAATTCCATCCATCGTAGATCGCATCATTGTTTAACATCAGGCGAGATGGTGGTCAAGTGCGAACCTATTATAGTTAAAAAAAAAACATGATGGTTTGTGTGAACCTTCACTGTACACATACTCTACGGCAATAAAGTTGTGTAGCAAACTTCATACATACATACTGTTTACGCCGAAATAAATCTGTTTTTGGACTCACTTAAGATGAAGCGTTTGTTGGAAGGTTATCGGTATTAGCGTTATTAATATATGGGATTATGGGTCCACCATTAACACTTCAATAAGTCAATACTTCCACGATAATACGAGTACGTTTCAAAAACACACCCGAGCATCGTGATAGCGACCACAGTTACCACAAATCTCAGACCTCCAGAGTGAGTCGATACCGCACCAGAGAAGTATTACATACCGGAGTTCGGGTTCGCAGCTTTGAATATCAAATATCGGTGATTGGTCGAGCGTTTTCGCTCCAATGGCTCTGTTGAGGGGAAAATCAAAGAGCCGGGAAAAGTGATCAATCAACCTTTAAAATTCAGGTATTTCTATTTCTGGAGGTCGTATTGCGATGCTATGACTCGTGAAAATTATATGATCGCTTGAAAAGTCGTAACTTGACACATCAAATACATCTATCACGAGATTTAATTTTTACACAAGAAATCTTGATGTCTTGACGTCGAGAGTGGTTGGTTTCTTCTAGGTATACGCACTCCAATCGCTGAACATCAGGCGAAAAAGCGATGAAATTAAATCCTACCATCGTTAAAAAACAAATTACACAGTTTTGTTGATTATAAAATTCCATCATAGTTAATCAATGTCTGAATAAATTTGATAGAGCAATGAAGCTTTTTAAATTGAAGTTTTTTATTTTTTTATTGGGCGCCCAATACACAGGCTTAGCCTAGTTTGGGGCCTACCGATACATCTATAAGATTCATACTAATTTAAGCTATTAAGGTTATAACTCTTGATCATGTTATATTGTGCTGTATTGTATTTTGGAAATAAACAATTTACTTTTACGCAAATTAAAATCCAATAATTTAAGTAAAGTTAGTTTATTCAGTAAAAATGCAGCCTACAGCGACAATATTTCAATTTCCCCCGATCACGGCGCTTAATCGAGAGAATCATTACGAAGTTAATTGAGATCACGCTCATTTTATTAAACCGATATATTCAAGTCACGAAATTCTGCTTTAAATTTTTATTAATGAACAGCATTTGCAGATAAATGTTTTTGAAATACAGGCGTTTTAGTAGGGAATTTAGTGTTTGTGGTTTTCAATTAATTTTGCATTGAATTCATTCAAGACAGCTTTCTTTTTATGTATTAATACATAAAACGAAATCTTTGTAACTAATTTTTTTTACACACAGTATGGAATTTCCCCTATTCTCAAGTTGAACCATACGTGATAAAATTGCCAAATTTCGTTGACTTGGTGAATAGTTCCATGGAAACAAACATCTTAAAGCTGTAAAGTTTGTTTGTTTGATTGTTTAACGCTAGGATCTCGAGAACTACTGGTCCGAATTGAAAGATTATTTTTTTCTGTTGCCCATCTATCTAGAAAGGCTATAGCTATATGCTACATAACATTATGCAGATTACGCTACTATCAATAGGAGCGAAGCATGAACGAGAAATGTTACAAAAACGGGAAAAAATCATTGTTTTTGAGAGCTTTCGTTGAGCGCGCTGACGTGCGCCGAAGTCGGTGACAGCATGTTAGACACATGGTCTTTCAAGGTTGCGTCAGCGTCATTATAACAGCTATTACATGATATTATAACATTATAAGTCAATTGTAATTATTATTATTTTTGTTATACAATATAATAATATGTAATAATCAAAAAGGAAGGGAAATGCGGAGACTAGCAACGCACGACTGTCACCAGCCCGTGTCGCGTCACCACCGAGTTCGTCGTCGGAGGACGAAGTTTATTTGACTCCCCGCGGCACTACTACTTCGACGAGTGACGACGACACGGCGCGGACCCCGCCGCCCACAAGACCTGGACGTCGTGGTCGTCCGCCGCTGCCGGCACGCTTGGGGCCTGTGAGGCAATCTGCCTCGCGCCCGGCCCTCGCTACCGGTGGTGTAGTGCGTCGCATGCGATGGACTCGACAAACGAACGAGAACTGCATGCGCGCCTATTTCAGGGCTACAGAAGGAGGAACCAACCTGACCGCGTACTGTGCCAGAATGTTGTCTCTGTTTCAGGCCCTTGAACCATCTGTCACCGTTTCCGCACAACGGCTATCTGATCAGGTTCGCGCTATCCAGAGATGTAAGTTGCTGGATGCCTCGGCACTTGATCAACTACGCCTGGAGGAACAACGTACTCGCCCAGCTTCTACCTCGATCCGGGATCCGCCAGCCGCGTCATCGACCCTGACACTGACCTCAGTGCCGACGTCAGTGGCGATACTTGCGGCCCCGGTCGACCCCGTCATCGAGGAAGAAGACTCGGCGAGTAGTAATGTATCTGACCAGGTAATAGAGCAACTGAGGAGTGCTTTGGAAGACGCGATCTTGCGATATGGATCCACAGCCAAGTCTAGGCCGCGCTTACCGCGTTTGCCCACCCATAAACGGAATTTGGCTTTGATGGGAGCCCTGAATACTTTGCTAGTACCCTACCTGGTAGCTAGCAAAGATTTGACTGATACCCATTCTATTCTATACTGTGGTGCTATCGCGGCGTGTCGCGTTGCACGTGTCAAGTTCCCAGACACTGACCGTACAACGCGAACCGCTGGGAATGTACCCGAATGGCAAGTACGAATAGAACGGCGTATCAGCAAATTCAGGACTCTTATTGCAAAGCTAATCTGCTTCAGTCAGGGGAACAGTCGTCCCCGAGTCATGCGTTTCGTAGCACAGGCGTTCGCTGGGACTGGTATCCGTCCCCAGCACTATCTTGCCAATGCTACAGAACGTATTGACTACCTGAAGCAGAAAGTTTATGCGTGGGCAAACCGTATTCGCCGCTACAGAGAGCGTGTGGATCGATATCGACAAAATCGCGACTTTCAGAGTGATCAAAGGAAGGTGTACCGAAACTGGGAAGGAACTAGTCAACGTGTGAACGACGGGCGGCTACCGGATGCCAGCGCTATGAAAAACTCTGGCGCAGCATCTGGTCGGTGCCTGTCGAGCACACGGAGGGAGCTTGGATGCGTGTTATCGAACGTGCATGTGAGTCTATCGAACCCATGGAGTCTATAACAATAGACTCCGTAGACGTTAGTTGTGCTATCCGGACGACTCAGAACTGGAAAAGTCCTGGGCCGGACGGATTGCACAACTTCTGGATAAAGTGGTTTCGATGCTCACATGAATGTTTGGCAACACAATTTCAAGAAGCCCTCGAGACGGGTTCTCTTCCCAGTTTCATGACCACCGAGTCACCTTCCTGCTCCATAAGTCTGGTAGTACCACGGAACCGAAGAACTACAGACCCATTACTTGCTTAGCTACCATCTATAAGCTGCTTACATCCATTTTGAGAGCAAAAATTAACGCGCACATAGTTGCAAATAACGTTTTGGCCTCCTCTCAGAATGGATGTAAGATTGGGTCCCGTGGTACTAAGGAGCTGCTCCTCATTGACACGACCATTTGCCAGCAAGTCAAACGAAACAAAGGAACTCTCTCCACTGCTTGGATTGACTATAAGAAGGCCTATGATGCGGTGCCCCATTCATGGCTGGAAAGGATTTTAGAGTTATACAAAATAAATCCAACTCTAAAATCTTTTCTAAGCAAATGCATGGGACAGTGGGTCACAGTCCTTCGTCAACCAGGTAGTGTAGACAGCTCATTTGATTCGGAGGACTTGATAAAGATTGAAAGAGGCATTTTTCAGGGTGACAGTCTAAGTTCCCTGTGGTTCTGCCTAAGTCTGAATCCTCTCAGCACTCTGTTGAAGGATTCAGAGTTAGGTTATCGTCTTCGTAGAGGAGGTGAGGTTATATCTCATTTGCTGTACATGGACTACCTCAAACTTTTTGCACCGAAACGCCAAGACTTGTTGGAGCTATTAAAACCACGGAGGTTTTAGTAACGCCATCAAGATGGAGTTCGGTGTAGACAAGTGTGCGGTCATGCATGTACAGCGAGGGAAAGTAGTAAATTCAGAGAATTTACAACTTTCCGAGACTATAACTCTTAGATCTCTCTCGAAGACGAGAGCTACAAATATCTCGGTATGTCACAGTCTTTGGGTATATCAGCAGATGACATTAAGAAATCGGTGAAGGAGCGCTTCTTGTGCCGGCTGACAAAAGTACTCAAAAGTCTTCTGTCAGGCGGTAACAAGGTGCGAGCCTTCAACGGTTGGGTAATGCCTCTGCTGATATACTCCTTTGGCATACTGAGATGGACTCAGACTGAACTCGACGCCCTGGACAGAAAGGTCCGTCAACTGCTCACAACACACCGAATGCTACACCCGCGCTCGTCTGTTATGAGACTGTATATCCCGCGGAAATGGGGAGGTCGAGGCTTTTAAATGCCAAGAACCTTCACAACCGCGAGGTATGCAGTCTCAGGGATTATTTTCGCAACAGCGAGTCCGGGATGCATCGCGATGTTGTGGCAGTTGACAGAAGCTTCACGCCTCTTTCAATGGCAAACGAGAACTGGCGCAAACCATCGGTGCTCAGCACTGATGACCGCAGGGAAGTATGGAAGAGCAAGGAGCTGCACGGGCGGTTCTATCGGGCCCTAACGGGACCCGATGTGAATCTGCTCGCGTCGGTGTACTGGCTGCGCTTCGGGGACCTCTTCGGAGAAACCGAGGGTTTTGCCTGTGCAATTGCTGACGAGGTTGTCAAGACGAACAACTACCGGAAATATATAATGAAGGACGGTACGGTCGACATTTGTCGGGCATGCCGCCGTCCAGGCGAATCACTTCGTCATATTATTTCCGGTTGTTCGCATCTTGCTAACGGCGAGTATTTGCACAGGCATAACTTAGTAGCCAGGATCATCCACCAGCAACTTGCTCTTCGATACGGCCTTGTCGAGTGCGAGGTGCCGTACTACAAGTACGCACCTCTGCCAGTTCTCGAGAATGGTCGTGCGTTGCTCTACTGGGACCGCTCTATCATCACGGACAGGACTATTGTCGCCAATAAGCCTGATATCGTGCTGGTAGACCGGTCTCAGCGCCGGGCTGTGATCGTTGATATCACCGTACCACATGACGAGAACCTCGTGAAAGCCGAAAAGGACAAGCTTAGCAAGTACCTTGACTTGGCTCACGAGGTTACCGCCATGTGGGATGTTGATTCGACGATCATAGTCCCAATAGTCGTGTCGGCAAACGGCCTTATAGCGAAAAGTCTCGACCAACATCTCAAGAGACTTTCGCTAGACGGTTGGGTTAAGGGTCAGATGCAGAAGGCGGTCATCCTTGACACAGCGCGCATCGTCAGGAGGTTCCTCAGTCTGCAGCCCTAACCACCGGTAGCTTGGGCCCTGCCCCGCTGCTGGCGGCACCCAAGTTTTTAAGTTTTTTATAATGTTTGTATTTTTTATATATGTTTTGTAAAAAAATTAAGAAAAAAGATTAAATGAGTGTGTAATAATAAAATGTATAATTTTAATTTAATTTATTATTATTATAAGCTAACCAAATTCGTTCTAAATCTGAGTTGGTACAGCTAATTTTCGATAGGTGGCGTAGCAACGTTGCTATTTCATTATATTATTAGTAATTTGATAAGTAAAATACTCACGGCAAGCTTGAAACTCATCTTCGCCCTTCTCGCAGTCTCTCTGGTAGTTGCACACCCACAGAGCCGGTATACATTTGCCTTCGGGGCACCGGAACATGCCCGATGGACATATTGTGTCTCCTGTAAACAAAATACATCCTTATTACTATTGATTTAGGAGTCACGGATACTCAAAGTTGGTACTTGTTTGATTGAATAGATTGGGTATGAGGATTGGACATTAACAAAATACATGTGACGACCATGTTAGTTTACATACAAAACATTTAAAATGAATTGATGTTTATTACAAAATCTATTTAACAGGCTTAAATAACAGTTTTTTTTATACTTCACAGAAATTTAGATTTTACATCAAAATACTTCACGAGCTATTTTTTTCTCGGAAAATTTAGTCATATGTAATTCTTGTCTCTCCTTTTATATTCTAAGGTTGCCTGGAAGAAATAGCTCTTAGCGCTAAGTTCGCCGATTTTTAGTTAACTTTTAGATCTTTATGTATTTCTAAGTTATGAGCAATCCCAGCAGTTTATTCGGAATAAGCTGGTTTCTTCACGATGCTTTCTTTCAAACAATAAAGCTACTCGGAAAACACATAAAAGTTGAGATTCGAACAGACTCCAAGTTATAATAAACTTCCCATTAAACTTAAGGAAACTGAAGACGAGCGTAGGTTTGTCAGGAAGCACTAAATGATTGAGTATTGAAGTTTGTCAAATCCGACATTTTCGCTACTACTACAATACAATGACGGCTACCATAAAATGAAACGCTACTCGTATTTTATTATAGGGAGTTAATCTATGACTAGAAAACTGTAACTGTATCTTTTTCGAGAATTACTTCCAGGGAAAGAACATATCGAGCATAAAATGAACAAGAGTAAAATAGAAATCTTAATTAATTAACTAAAGATATTTAAAGCAAACTTGCCTTCTATTCTACGACGTGGCAAGTTAGCTAAGTTAAGCGAGTGCAGGTACAAAGTTGCCTCTCGCCATGGCAGCGTGCGATAATTACTCGCCAAGGCAAACTTTCGCTAGAGTATTCAGGGGTTAACATTGCCCGGGAAGAACAAGTTTGCCCAAAGAGAGAATTCCAGGGTTAAGATTGCCCGCGAAGAACAAACCACGGTAAGCAAGCTTGGATTGAATTAAATACATGAATGTTATGAAGCTTTTATAGTGCGACTCTCAATGAAGCCATGAAGTTTTAACCCGACTGAAAGAAGGGTTAGTTTCGCGCGTATCTTGTATGTTTGTAAATTTCTTTTTTCCCACGTATCTTCCAAACGGCTGGATGGATTTTGACAATTAAGATATCATTAGATTCGTCTCAATCACCCAACTGTTCTTAGATAGTATATTTATCATATAAGTTTTTTTTGAATATGTTGATTTTCGGCAGTGAGTTTTTTAAATTGAAGATATTATTATTAATTTCTAATGAACTTGCTTTATTTCCGGAGCTTTGTTAGCCTTACTTTGAATAAACATACATTTCTGGAGGTGAAAAAAGTATAAACACGTAAGAAGTTAATACTTCTTCTTTTTATTCCACTTGCTAAGAAGTCTAACCAAAAGAGTTTACATATACTACGTATAGAGTTGGCACAAATGCTTTACACCGAAACTACGGGTAGCATCTTTCTTGCCTTGTCACTCTTGTGGAAGTGTCATACTTTTGTCGCGGCACATAACTCCGTTGCCATAGAAAGTATGCACGTCATCTGGTTACGATTGACTGGCGGAAAATCTAACTCTATACGTAGTATATGTAAACTCGTTGAGTCTCTAAACTCTAACCACAGAATACGCAAGGAGTATTAACCTGAAATTAGTTACAATGTTTACTAAATTATTGACTAGCTAACTAAAATAAACTCTCATGATTTTCCCCTGATGTGCCAAAAGAAATGAAACTTCAAAAAATCACCCGCAGGACATTTAAAGAACTTTTTAACAGATTACCAATATAGTACAGTATTCCAATACCAAGATATGTAATCATAATGGCTGTCCGTTTCCGTTATCTTCCCGTTTCCAACCCTTTGCTGCCAAGTGCGTAATATACCTGAATTACCTGAGTAACGCTGCCGTTGACAGGTTCAAGTGACGTGGGTGAGTTAGGAAGCCTCGCGATACAACTCCAATCTCGAGTACCAATACTACACTAAGCCTATAGGGCTTAATGTAGTATTACTATCAACCAGCTCCTAGCCGCGGCTCCACAATAGTGGACAATAGGCATTGTGACTAACAGAAATGATTAGTCCGTCAGTTAGATTACATAAAAAAATATTACACAAAGTTTATTTTTGTTTCACAAACGCACTAGACTACTACAACACATTTACAGAAGGGTGTAAAAATATATAATAAGATTGCACACTATGCGGTCACTTGAAAGCTGTCCGTCTGGGTGACGAGCGCAGTGCAACATTTACAGAAGGGTGTAAAAATAAATAATAAGATTGCACACTATGCGGTCACTTGAAAGCTGTCCGTCTGGGTGACGAGCGCAGTGCAGTGCTAGGTAATGATTTGGACTCTTCATGTTCCAATAGCTGTGCTGTGTCAGGCATGTTGCTTACCATCGGGCACATGTCCTGATCGTCTCGTCACTCTTTATTTAAAAATAAAAAAATAACTGAGTACAGGTCTTGTAGTGGTAGGACTCTTGGCAGAGTTCGCCTGGGGAAGTACCACACCTTTGCCAGTTATTCTACCGCCAATCAGTAATGTGCAAACATTACTGTGTTCCGGTTTGAAGGGCAATGAATTACAGAGAAATTACAGGGCTTAGAGACATAACATCTTAGCTCTCTGAGTGACGAGCGCAGTGCAGTGCTAGGTAATGATTTGGACTTTTCATGTTCCAATAGCTGCGTGTCACTGTGCTGTTATGTGGCAGGCATGTTGCTTACCATCAGGAACATGTCCTGCTCGTCTCGTCTCTCTTTATTTATAAAAAAAAAGGTGAAGATTAGGGGGTTACAAATCTCGGTCATTTCTCCTTGTCCTTTTTGGACGGCGTTGCGGAATAATGGATTAGAAGAGGTATTGAAACTATAAAAAAAGTTTTTTTTTTGTTATTTTTGTCGGAAAATTTCAGGATTTTCCGACGATTTCAGGAAATATTTGGTGATTTTATTATGTACGGCATTGGTTCCATACAGTTTCAATTATAGCGCATAGAAGTTTCGAGTGACGTTTTCATTTGATTTTTATGTAGACGTGACGTCACCACTCGTCCTGATGTTTGGTGATCTATATTTTTTAACCCCCGACAAAAAAAAGGGGTGTTATAAGTTTGACGTCGATATCTGTCTGTCTGTCTGTCTGTCCGTCTGTCTGTGTGTGTGTCTGTCTGTGGCACCGTAGAGCTCAAACGGATGAACCGATTTCGATGCGGTTTTTTTATTTGAAAGTTAATATCCGTGCTTAGCTATGTTTGGTTAATATCGATTCAATATGGCCGCCGCCACAAAATGGCGGACAAAATATTTCTTTACAACCTACCTCAATATGGGTATCAAATGAAAGGTCTTGACTAGTACAATACTGTACACTATAAAAAAAAATCAAATCCAAGATGGCCGCCACCACAAAATGGCGAATTATATTATTTTTTTCACTACTACATCGATATGGGTATCAAACGAAAGGGCTTGACTAGTAGAATACATTGCACTATGACAAATTTCAAATCCAAGATGGCCACTTCCACAAAATGAGGAAATACATTTCTTTTTTTCACAACTCCCTTAATATGGGTGTCAAATGAAAGGGCTTGACTAGTAGAATGTTGTACAGATTAAAAATCTGAGGTAGTCGGGCGTTAATCAAAATTTTTAATTTTGTTCTTGTGTCGATTTTAACTAATTTGAAAAATCAGAAAATATATGATCCATATTTTTCCTTAGTCTACCTGAAGGACTAATTGAAATAGTATATTTTTAATCCAGTCGCCATCCCAATTTGTTAATCTTTAAAGTGACATTTTGAAACTGAAGTCGCCGTGCGATTCTCTATTGTAAGGTTACCTTTACCTTACCTTTAGTTGAGGTTCGAATCTCGCCTGCATTTACGAGTATTTTTCCAAACCCAAGGTGTACAAGTTTATTGTTTGCCTTTAAGGACGAAGAAAAATATCGCGAGGAAACCGGAATGTTTCAAGTATATTTCTAGGTCATGCGTTAACTACCAAACGGCATGGTGAATTATGGCCTTGACTCTCTCCTTGCCAGAAGGCTCCCAGAAACGGGAACATTTAGTGGGCTACTTGTGTTGCTCTATTAATAAGATAAATCATAAATTAAAGCACAATTTAACGTATATTCTTCCCTTCGTATACGTTTATTTTATAAATTACTTCTCATAAATTTAATTTCTAAATTACTTCTACTAAATTTATTTAATTAACCGACCAAGGTATGAAGATAACTCGCGTTCGGTTATTGGGAATGCTTAGATTATTTCCAAGTTATTTTGTTGCGAACTTCGATCGAGTTAAGTGGTTAACTTTGAAAGTATTATGTCGGAGTTCGAGGGTTTTTTAACTTGTATTTGATTTTACGAAGACTTAGAGTTTCATAGATTTGAGCAAGTAGGTATCTATTTATCGTTTTGATCGCTCAAAACGTTCTTGCCTGTTTAATGCACCGCTTCTAGGATTAGTTGACTTCTTTCACAAGGATCGAGTCAAAGCTATACACCACGCTAGTCCAATGAGGGTTAGGAGATGACGTATAACCTCGAAAGATTAAGTACATGTCAATTTCCTGACGTTATTTTCTTTTCACCATTTTTAGTTAGCGGCATTATGCACATGACATCTAAGAGGTAGTGGTGTGTGGGATTCGAACGGGTAGCTTCGGATCGGCAGTCGCCGTTTCGACTAGAACAGCCGAAATTTAGAATTAGAAGATCTATGTTTTTGACCAGTAATTAACTTAAAAACATAAGACGTATGAGTAAGTAGTTAAATACGTATTTCATTTCTTGTAATTTTGTTACTTCTGTAGTATGTCCATCAACTAATTAGCCATTCTCGCTGTGTACGTATGATGGCACTAACGAGGTGTACGAAACTGCGTCAATCGATGATTGGCGCTGAAACCTACAATGAACGCGACAAAACTGGCAAACGTGGACCAACTGCTAATTAGCAGCAACTAACATACCAAATGATCTAACTGTATAAGGTACCTATGAACATCCTGCGGTTTTTCCCGTGTAGTTCCAGTTATTTAGCGATAAGGTCGCCACTTGTTTGACTAGCTTTAAGGATATATTGTTTTTTGTATTGTGGACAATAAAGAGTATCTATTTTTCCATGATAGTGTCACTCCAGAATACGGTTGTTTTGTCTAATCCTGTATTTCTGTCGTGCCAGTACGGTCGTACGGTCCACTTGCTCTTGCTCAAGATGCTCTTCTACTTCTTGCTACTTTTGGCGGTCTTGCGCCCTACTCATCCAGTATTTCTGTTCGACTTATCCGGCCTCCTCGTCTTCTCAAATCATCCAAGTATCGCTCTGGTGGCCTCTTCCTCTCGTGTCAGCTTTAGACCACGCCTCGTCTATCAGTGCTTGTCCATTGCTTTACTACCTATCTATTGTTTATTACAAAGCCTGTCAGCACCCAACTCATTTAAAACGAATTTAATGAATAAGAACAGATTTAATTAACCGAGGGAGGGCATTCTGCAAGTGTCGAGTTGCTTTCAAAACGTCGCTTGGTGACAAAGACTTTTTGAGCAAAATGGAATTAGCACCATTCTATTTAAATATGTTAAATCATACCTTTGTCATCACAGTACCTATAGATTTAAATCATCTGTAAAATGATAGCAGAAATAAATGGTTTAGAAATCAAAATCATTTATTGCTACTAATGTGTTTAAGATGACATAAAATACAATACACGGCCACAACAGTTTGATCATTTCGGGCGTGCAATAGTTTCTATTTTTGGATGAGATGGAAGATTCCAGAATATAATGATAGATTATATCGTTTATCGATTATTTATTACAGTTAAAACAAAAATATATAATGAATGGTTAAAACCATTACTCAGAGAATTAAAATGTTGACTGCTAGTCTTAGCGACACATTAATTTTGTAACTTACGAGTATCACGGTTATTTTTAATCTTTTGGTTAAGTAATTGGTCCTTATAAAAGCGAAAATTTATGTTTGTGTATATTTCTTCTGACGTATATTAAGTTACATTACTTGAATGAACATATTTAGGTATAGGCTACTTTCTATTCCGTTAAAGGACGTGGTTATTAAGGCTGCGAGGCACAGCTACTAATGCTTAAAGCCAGCCAATGCGGGGTCAACAGCAAGAAACTATGGTATAAAAACAATGACATTATAATTCAAGCTTCAGTACACCTTCCAGTATGTAAAAAACTTCCCTGACATCGCTCGGTAATGAAATCACAAGCACGGAGCGACAGGCGGAGGTAACCTTTTATAAACTGTCAACATTTTGACGTTAATTAATTAAATTTTATGGAAATAAATCGAATGCTTTGAATAATTTGCATAACCAAAGAGTTTATAACAGCTGGTATTATGATGACGATTTAGAAGGAGTTAAAGCTGCATTAGACATTGCTACTTACCATTTCGACCTGACATTTCGTATAATATGGGTTAAACTCTACTGTCCTATGGGAAAATAACATCTGATTTTTAGTGGGTTGGTGATAATATCACTATTGGTATTGTTTTAAGTTTTTCATTTGTATAACATTAAACTGACAGAAATCTCAATTGACACCTCCTCTGTGTAAAATAAACTGCATGTAAAATTTTAAAATGGCTTACTAAGATATTATTGTATGTATGACGTTTCTAAGTGCACTGTAGTGTCGACAGAATAAAATGAATTTTGATTTTGATTTGATTTTGATTTTGATTTTGATTTTGATTTTGATTTTGATTTTGATTTTGATTTAAAAGTGAAGTTAGACAGCGAATTTTTAAAGTGACGAATGAGCAAAATACTTGACTTTTCATATCAGCACAATGATACGAAGCTGTTTGAACATAAGTATCCCAAATCACTGCCTATCACAAATAGGTCAATAGATTTTTTTTACAATATTTTGTTTGTTTTCTACATTGCGATTACAAAGAATAATGCAAAAAGCGGCATGAGAATCAAATTAACATTTAATATAATGACGAGATTGTGAAAAATCTTTGGAAATTAACAACGTACTAATAACAATTATGGCGCGATGACCACGTTCTAGGAATGAATGAGTTATAAACAAACATTTCAATTAATCGGTTTAACTGAAATATGTAGTAAACAAATAAATAAACTTGAAATAAACTGCAATTTGTCTTTGCTGCGTTTCGGAAGTCATTAGTGCCTTCCATCATAAAACTGTGCATTTATTTAGGTTTGCGTGAGTTTGTGTATTATCATTGCTGTAAACGTACTCATATATTGTGTTTGACAAATTCTAACATAAGAAAAAAACAAGTCCAATGTCTTATAAGCTATTTTATGGTCACAAACAGTATAACGACTATATGTATATTAGCGAAAATGTAAATATGGAGTAAAAATATAAAACATACCACAGACAAATAGCAAAACTACCGTACGCATTTGATAATGTGCGTGCTTGCTTATAGAGAGAATGCCGTCATAAGGAAAAAACACTACTTATATTATTCTGGTGAAGGATATTCAAATATCTGAAGATTTCTTTGTTTTGCGGATTCTGAATGTGTATTGAATCGTGAATCCCTCTTCAAAAATACGTCAAAAGCGTCGTCGTTTAAAAATAACAAGACTGAATATCAGATTTATTGCCAAGAAACACTTTACAAAGTAAAACAGCGGATAAATCTTGCCGGTTGTATACGCCTTGCTCTATAAATCTATAAATTTAACTTTTATTTCTTACACATGTTGTAGGAGCATAAAACAAACAATGTCAAAGGAACTCGGGCGTTACGTGGTAAGTAAAGGTCAGAATGCATCAGGAACATTGTAATATTTATCTAGTTTCTTGTGGATTTTTGATTGTTTTTATTTATAGGCGTGTAAAGTATGACGATGAGTGACATGTAAGCGATATGAAGCGATATCTTAAATGATAAATAATATTCTATAAACTTTATTTGCAGTGGCTAAAGATTAAGTTTTCGATCCAATTGAGGATTGACGAATGACGCATGAAAAAGTAAAAGTTTTACTTTTAAAATATAGCTCCAAGCATTGGCAAATGCTTTATGTTGTAACTCAAGGGGCAATAGACGGTCATATCATAAGCATCGATAACCATGAATATATTACACACACTTTTTAATCAACCTCAAAAAAGGAGGAATGGAGGATTCTCTATTCGGGGTATACGTTTTTTTTTAAAGTATTGTACTGGATGGCTCCGCAAATTAATCGATTTTGATGTGTTTTTTGTTTGATAGATTATTATCATATCATTCAGAGGTGGTCATACATATTATCGCAATCGGTTTAACGGCTTTTGAAGGATTTCCAAAAATAGAATATTGGCATATGTGAGTGATATTTTGGTTTACTTCGAAACCTTGCCGTCTCATTAGAGCATTGAGTTTAGGAAAAAATGTATTTAGTTGGTGTCACAAAATGTGTGAAATTCAATAGCTTTTTACTTTGAATTAAAGTCGTTGTTTATTTTTTCAGTGTAAATTAGAGTTTTTGACGGAATCCATTCCAATTTTTGAAGTGTAAATTACAGTTTTTGACGCAAACCATTCTAATTTTTGAAGTGTAAATTACAGTTTTTGACGCAAACCATTCTAATATTTGAAGTGTAAATTACAGTTTTGACGCAAACCATTCTAATTTTTGAAGTGTAAATTACAGTTTTTGACGCAAACCATTCTAATTTTTGAAGTGTATATTACAGTTTTTGACGCAATCCATTCTAATTTTTGAAGTGTAAACTTCATTTGGCGCGCCACAGACAGATTTTCCGTGGGTTGTGAACTGTGAATTGAATTTAGCGTCATGCTCGGGAGTGATAAGAATACTTCGGGTAAACTATCGGGTAATGCGTCACGTCAGCAAGTAACTATTTTCTGATCTGTGACGTCAGCATGTCACATTGGTCACGCTCATGGCCACGGCCTTCGGTTTCACCCGCGTAATTCCCAATGCTATTAAATTCTGAGTTTTCATTTCTATCGGCAGTTCCTATGACTGCCAATTTTTATTTTATTACTATTTAAAAGAAAAGCATTATTGAAGTCTTAGTGGAGTGTAACCCTAAGCCTTGTTACCGATAACAAGGCGAGGACAGACACGACTATAGTGCGGTAGTATTCCCAGGCCGGGATTCACGAAGACCAGCAGTGCGAAGCAAAAAGTGTATTACCAGTATAACCTGGCCGTTAGCCTCGCTGCGATCCTATAAAGCGATAGATTAAGTTATACTGGCGTGTGTTTGAGTTTTGAACCGAAACCGGGCCATTACATAGCGTTTGGATCCGCAAACAGTTCTTATTTCAGTTTATACGTAGTGTCAGTTCTATTCTACTATTCTGATACTATTCCTATTTGCTTTTCTTAATTGATTAAAATTAAGTATGTATTTAAAAATATATAAGTGTTATATCAGCTATCTGGCTTCCATAGTAAAAGTTTTGTTTAGTTTGGAGTCAGATGGTGTTTTAATGTGAAAATGTCCACCAATATCCACCAATTATTTATATACGTAACACTTGACCTATGTGACCAATTTTGGTATCATAAAAACTGTTCTATATTTTACCGCATTCCGAAGTATTTTTATGAAAACGTAAAATTTTTCAATATTTCAGAAATGATTACGAATGTATGGATATGTTTAAATATTTGATCGCGCTAATACATCGATCAATTTATTGTTACGGATTAGAGTATTTTTTCTTGAATCAGATAGTTTATCATAGGAAACGCTAGCAAGGCTATGTGAATTTAATAGACCACATGGGCAAGGTTATTTGAAATTTGTGTTAAAATGAGTTTTCGATTTATTTAAGTTATGTTTTTTATTTGTTAATTTCTACGCTCCTCACGTACATTGCAAACTCCATAACACTTGGCGATATGATACAAGCCCTCATAACGCTTAGTCGGCAACAGTTAAAAGATTTAACATACGTCGTTATACGTAAAGAACGACGTACAACGCTACGATGCTACGCGGTCACGTAGCGATCGTAACGAGACGCGTAGCCGAGCTACAGCCGTAGCACTTTTACGTGTGGTTAGATAAAAATATTTGTAGCACTTAAGGCTGGGACTCAATGAGCGAATTTTATGACTTGTGAGTTTTTTTTACAACTCATAATTTACAAGTATGAAATAATTACACAAATTACATATCGAAAGTGGAAGAAACAAAGCAATAAACCGATGAAATGAACATTTTTGTTTATTATTTTTACAAACAAAACGGCGGTACATACAAATTAAAATTCAATGACAGAAAAATAATACGAAAATAACTGCCGCATTTACAAGTATTAGGTATTGTGCTATTAGCACAATGTGTTAACTTACGCGAGCCAAGAACTCTTTTTTCTCAAATAAATAGAATCCTCCAGCTTTTATTAATAAAGGACTCCAGATGAACTCAAAAAAAAATACTTAAATAAAAAACAAGACAATCTTTAAAAGAGCACATCATTAGATTGCGCCATAAATTAATCTAAGTTTATTCATTTTTGATCGAAATAGAACAAGTAAATATCTAAGTTTGCTTCATTGAATTTGCCTTCCTGAAGACCTTTGAAGACCTTTTTCTCGAAAGTGTCAAAGGGACTGAATTCCATTTATACACAATTAAGCAACTGAACTGATTTATTTTATTTTAATTAGTAACATAAAGAAATTAACTTTTTCATCCCACCAGCTCGGAAAGAGTACTTTTGCTCCTCGATATCAGGGCGCAAAAGTCGTTTTTACCCTCTAGAGCAAGGGTCAGCAACAGGCGGACCGCGGTCCGTATCCGGACCGCGAAGGGTCGAACCTCGGACCGCCAATAAAAAATATTGTATTGTATTGTAAGCCAAGTATACATGTTAAAATGTAGATAAGGTACACTGTATCTTTATTAATTTAAATAATATTTTTGCCACATTGAATCTACATTAGTAAATAAATTATTTTTCGTAAAGCGGCTAAGAGAAACTCCACACTTTCAAATACACGCTCCTCTCCGCCACTACACGCTGCCTCGCTGTTCGTGGGCACAAACGTGGAAAGCGGTCCCCGCCCAAGATAGCTCTTCAAAGAGCATCTCCGTCCAGTAACTACTAGAGAACGCTGACAGAAGAGAGGCTGAGATCCGTATCCGCGGAGTGGCTCTCTTCATGGACAGCAACAAAGAAAGATTGGGAATAAGCTTTTGCTTTGTCTGGGAACGGAAACGAGCCCGTTTGTCATCTGGATAGTCTTGGTTGCTCAATGGCAGTACCGAAAAAGTCACAATGAAGAGCGAAACCTACGAAGTATTGTGTGCGAGGTAGACGGCCACCGATTTCGGTGCAAAGGTGCAATCGAAAAACTTAATAGAGTACTCGAAAGATCGAACGCCTTGAACTTACGCAAGAGCGCTGCTCGCATATCTGAGTAGAAGTGCTGGTAAACATCATGAGGTTGTCGTATATGAAGATAGGGGAAAAAATCTGAGCTTCCTCAGACCCCTTTGCACGATCAAACAAATGCAACTGACATATTGCATACACCTGTTACTAGTTCGACCATACAAACCGGCTCTGAAAGAGCCCAGCTGAGGACAGCTGCGGCCAACCAACCACGGAGTCACGCACTTTATGCCTTCTTCGAATTTATAGCCTCACTGACAGCGACAAGACAAGTAAATCTCAAGATCTGCGAAAACATCATGCAGTAAGTAAGGAAGTGAAAACCTCTTAAAGGCAAAACTCGAGGAGACTGAAGCAGTCATTTACAATAATGTCACTTCCCGGGTCATCAAGAGAAAGGGGAAGAGTGTAGAAAATGGTTTTGTGACACTGAGCAAAAAAAAGATGGAGCGCATGGGAAGACCTGTTTATGAGACACCTCCAAACGACCCCATTGTAGTTACTGCCCGATGCACCAAGATTTTGCTGGACGATAAAATCCTAGACATGGCCAAGATCATCGAAGAGAACTCAAACGTCAAATCTGATTAGGAAAACTGGGAGATATCGAGAATACAGTCGGTCAACGGAGTTCCAGAATGGATGGATGTAGAAAGACAACATGGGTGATTAGAAATTTTGACGTGGATAAGGACACCATCATCATCACAACAACTAAGGCGTAAGAGAAAGGTGTAAGAGAATAAAAAAAAAAAAATAAAAAAAAAAATATTGCTGGACAATTCACACACAACACCATCTGACCCCAAACTAAGCAAAGCTTGTGTGATGGCAGCCAGATAGTTGATATAATACTTATATAGTTTTAAATACATACTTATTATACATAGAAACACCCAGACACAGTGCAAACATTTGAATTCATCACACAAATATTTGCACTGGGTGGGGATCGAACCCACGACCCTCGGCTTCGCAGGCAGAGCTACTACCAACTAAGCCACTAGGGCAGTCGGCAGCAGAATAGCTATCGCACCGTATCGGAAACCATGGCTTCTTCTTGGTGTCAGCCACAATGGCTCCAAAATGGTTCATGAGAGCTTCGTCCACCATAATGCAACTTAAACTGAAGGCGTTCCGAAACAATTTACCAGCTCTGGTAAACGGTTTCGGAACACCTTCAGTCGAACGACTCTGGCTCTGGACGAAGCTTTCATGAACCATTTTGGAGCCATTAACTGACACTGCCAAATTGTTTAATTTGTCAAAGGCTTCACTTCAAATATTTGATATTCAAGAAGATGTATCTTCTCAAATGTATAAAACTGTATCCACTGAAGAATTTTGGGCCAAACACATCTCAGAAAAATATGGAAATCGCAAAAAACTAGCTTTCAATTTGGTTACTATGTTTGTTTCGACTTACGTATGTGGGTCATATTTCTCATTTTTTTTTAAACAAATAATTTTCGAGATTAACCCCCTCCCAATTACTTGTAGAAGAAGACACACGTCGAATTTGCTATTCTTCTCGAGGGCAAACAACTATTAACAGCTGGCTCAAGCTGCGCTGGACCAGCGTGGTGGATTATGCGGTTGACTCTCTCCTTGCGAGGGAAGCCCCCGACCCCGAGGTTCAGCAGTAGGAATATTTAGTGGGCTGTTTAAGCACTAGTGTTATTATAGTAGGTAGTGGTATTAGCTAATACCATTACCTACTATAATACCATTAGTTTTTTTTTCTGGACCTCGTCAAAATTTCTGCACTTCATCCGGACCCCGCCTAAAACTACTTGCCGACCCCTGCTCTAGAGGTTAAAGTAAATTTGAATTTAGAACATCGTGTGTACTGAAGTTTTGAATTCAAAACATAATTCAACCTATTTACTTCTACCTCCTTGGTGCCGAATGCATCATCATTTTTTTTTATATGTTAAAACCAGACTCGGAACCTCCTTGGTGTACTACTTACTTTTTTTTAATTTGCTTAGCGCGAAAACATTTAAAAATTTGCTTTTAGTCATTTCCTCGCTGAGGTGGAATGAAAAGTTACGTGTTGTACTCGAGTGCAAAGATTTTTCACCTTGTGCTCTTTTGATTTCCTTGCTACGCTCAGGATTCTAATTTTGAATCACGAGCGCAGCGAGTGATTCAATCAATTTTAGAATCCTTCGCTTGCTCGGTCATCAAAATTGAGCACGCGGTTAAAAATCAACTTTGCACTCTTGTATAACAAATAACTATTCCTGAATATCCGCATATAAAAGAAATATTTTTTTTAGCTTATTTTAGGTAAATCAAATTAAGTTTCAAAGATTCTCAGAACAACTTAGTTATATATACTCGTAATTTAGCTTTAATACCGGCCTTCTGTTTGTGATTTCCCGTCTCATTATTAACTTCCGGTAGCCATGTTTTTTTCGTTCCTTCATTCGTCACTGAACGAATGAACGAAACATTTCTAAAACACACGAAACAAATCAACTTATGCATAGTTGAACTCTATCCCAACGGAATAGAGTTCAAATGATCTCATTTAGATTGATTGGGTCACATGGAGTTTGGATAGAATGAAGGTTCTATTTTCATTTAAAGCGTGAAAGAGTTTTCGTCAAATTTACGGTCTTGACGTAAAGTTTGGAAGGATTTTTATTTTAAACCCTGATTTAATACTATTAGTAGTAAGTAAAAATACAGGGTATACTGAAAAAAAAATGGAATAAATTACGGAGTGACGGCAAAAGTAACATGCCTATCTACATATAACAGCACACTACCACTGAGTTATTAGATCACCAAAAGTCCAAGCCACTACCAAATAGACTGCAGGCCTGTGAACAAAATGTATGGGTCAAATGAACCACCAGGAGACCTGTATAGGATGCTAGAAGGGTATAAAGTAATAAGATTCAGCACTATGCCGTCACTTGTAAGCTGTCCAACTGGGTGCAATTGAGGAAAGGGGTTCTAAACGTCGATCATTTCTCTTTGTCGCATGATTTTTGTATCTTATTACTTTATACCCTTCTATCATCCTATATAGGTCTCCTGGTGGTTCATTTGACCGATAAATTTTGTTCACGGGCCTGTAGCCTAAAAATGTCGCAAGTAGCGAATAGCTTTTCTTTTTTTTATAGTCGAATGCCGCGACAATTTTAATTCACAGGACATGTACCTGATAGAAAGTAACACGTCTGTCCACACACGGCACAGGTTCACGCAGCTATTGTAACATAAACAGTCCAAATCATTACCAAGCACAGCACTGCACTCATCATCCAGAGATACTTTACTCGTATATGATGGATTATGTCTATGCCTGTAATTTTTCCGGAACTTCCTGGAATTGGTGAAACAACTTATTATATAATAATATAAAAATGTTACTGGTATTGTCAGTACATACTGACAATAAAGATTATTATTTTGAATACATGCCACTTGGTTCCGAATTGAAGGTTTGCTTAGCCCTACCTTCAATGCTATCCGACTTACAACCGTCGTGGTCAAAATAACAATATTGCTGCCGAAACTACGAGGTCATTAAATAAATAATAGTTTTGATCATGAATAAGTTCTGTACTATTTTCAGCACAATTCTAGATTTGTTTTACATCAGTAAGTATTTACAAATTGAGAATAGATTATAGACCACAAATAAAGCGAGATTGCGGCCAAGCGCGAGGCAATATCAGAAATAAAATTGCAGAAAAATATCAAAGTTACAATACAATACAATTATACAATATAATTTTTATTATTCAAAAGAAATCGTAAAATATGCTAGTCGAATCTCATAAACAGAAAACCGCTTCTCTCTTTTTTACAGTGTTCATTTTGCAGAGTGGTGCTTTGTCGGCGTTAAGTCCGCGTCTGCAGCTATTTGCGTCATTCCTCTTAAGATATTTGTATTGAAGTGAAAAGTATTGCTTTCCTTTAATAAAAAAAAATAAAAAGGTAGCAGAAACTTTTATGTTTTATAAAAACGCTTCATAGACGTGTTTAGTACTGCATTGGCGACGTCAATCGGCAATTTTATGTTCAGAATATAAATTGCATTTACGAGGGGATGATGTTTTTAAATGGCTTATGCAGCATCTTGTAGAACTTTCCGGAACTGAGGCTTAAAAAAAGAAATTGGCTTGACCGCATCGTCACTTGAACGTAAGGCAAAATTGCGGTCATATTTCTTACTTATAAGAAACCTATTCAATCGCAACTTGTGAAATTCGTGACAAAATAATTGCAACCATTGAGAACAATCCACTTAGTCAACGCATTCTTCCGAACAAGCTAATAGCTACGATTAGCTTACTAGATAGACTGTTGTATTGATATTAGCATTTATATTTTTCACACATCTGGAAAATGGTATAAAACCGTATATTGAGCAATAAACAAACAGATAAATATATCGCGACAGGATCGGGTCTTATTGACACGCAGCCACCTGTGGCGCGGCTTACTGCTCGTTTGTCATCTCCCGGGGTGGGGGGAGCCGGGAGGAACAGCTGAAGCTTACGATACCCTCAGACATACAATACTGACTTAAAAAAACTAATCAGTTCTTCAGTTAGATTATAAAAACAATATTATACACGTACATATTTTTATTTTGTTTTACAAACCTAAAATGACGAAGACATAGCAAGTGAGAAGTTGTAAGTGACGTCACGTCTGTACAAGATTTTTATGTAGGCGTGACGTCACAACCACCGCTCCGGAAGTATCTTTGTCGATCTTTAATCATCAGGTGTAGCGGCTAATTCAGCTGAGCGACTCAAACGACGCAAATATGCAACCCTCGGAAGTGGTTACATGTGTGCTGGCGTTTATTTGGCCCAACGCATAAGCATTGCCATTCAGCGTGGTAATGCCGCCAGCATGCTGGGTACGCTTCCGATTGGTAGTGGGCTTGAACATCTTGATTATCTATAGACCTACAGTGGTCTATAGATAATTCAGGTGTGTAACTAGTGTAAGTAGTTAGGTTTGTAGTGTAGTGTATGTAGTTCTCATTGTATTTTAGTTTTGTTAATAAAGGCTCTGCCCAGATAAAAAAAATCATCAGATAAAACAAAACATCCGTGCCCCATATTTTTAACTAAACCGTGTAGCCATTCCTATTTCAATTGGACACTATCCGTGGAGAGATGGAGTTACAGTGTAAATATATTGTCGAAAAAAATGGACAGTTATAGGAACCTCCAATAGAAGTGAAAACTTTTGCCTTATAACTCGAATTCGATAGCTTACTTTGGAAACTACGCGGGTGAATCCGGAGGCCGTAACCATGAGTATGGCAAGGCCATCTAGAACTGATGGTGCATTTCTTTTCTTGTTTTTTGTGTTTTTGTTATTTTGTTTTCTAAATAAGTGCAATAATGAGTTTACCTATCTATCTTGATAGCCATATTCCCGAGTTTACACGAAGATATCTTATCATTCTCGAGCGTGACGCTAGAATTCAATTTACAGCCCACGAAAAATCTGTGTATGGCTCGCCAAAAGAAGTTATCACTTCCAAAAACCTCTCAAAACCAAACATTATAAATCCAAATAGTACATTTATCTAAAACTGAATTAATATGTATACTGTTGGTGTTGCAATAAATAAAATCTGTGTATGTGTAGGCAAGTTGTCAACACACGCACACTCCCGCTCTCCTTCGCACATACCTACATATCTTTGTAAGTCCACCAAAGTTAAGCGTAACTTTGTTTTATTATTTGAGTAAAGTGGCACAGAACAAATACTCTTTCGCCTCATCTAAGTTTTCCAACTAAGTAAAACTATACTACGTCAGTGTTAGCCGTGTACTTAAGTTGTTAAGTTAAACATGCTTTTGGAACTTGGATGAAAACGTTAAAGCTTAATGGACATTAAATGAAATGATGTGATAACTACTAACTACAAAGGAAAGTAAACTAGGAAAGTTTTTGAGACCACCTACACGTAGTTTTATTAATTGACCCTTGTTCAGTGTATAATGTAACTAGCTGTGCCCCGTGGTTTTACCCTCATAGTTTTGGATCCCGAAATTAGATTTTGACTTTTTTTTTTAAATAGGAAGTCTCGTCACTCGAGCAGGACATGTGCCTGATGGTAAGCAACATGCCTGCCACATAACAGCACAGTAACACTCAGGTATTGGAACATGAAGAGTCCAAATCATTACCTAGCACTGCACTGCGCTCATCACCCAGAGATCTAAGATGTTATATCTCTAAGCCCTGTAATTTCTCTGTCAATGTCAATCCGAAACACAGTAATGTTTTCACACTACTGTGATGAAAAGTACTTAACCTACACACTCGCACATGTATGTCCTCCAGATTATTATTTCACTGTATTCAGAATTTCAAACTGCTTATAACGATCACTAGACATGGCGCTGTGATTGAGTAAAAACACCCCAACTTTTACATATATTTTTATGATACTTTATTAAGCCATGGTGGCCTAGTAGTGAGAAAGTCTGATTTTGAAATCGAGAGATCGTAGATTCGGAACCTGACTGCACCTTATATTAAGTGCTGTATACAAGTATGTTATCATCACTGGCGTAGAAGGAAAAGATCGTGAGAAAAATGGTTTTCTAGAAAGCCATCTTTCGAGGACGTCCATAACTCGTCACCTTATTGACCAGCGTAAAAAAAGGCAAACCAGTTAGTTATTTTTATTTTTTAATATACAGTGAGGCGACGAGCAGCACATGTGCCTGATAGTTTTTTTTTTAATAAAAGAGTGACGAGACGATCAGGACATGTGCCTGATGGTAAGCAACATGCCTGACACATAACAGCACAGTGACACGCAGCTATTGGAACATGAAAAGTCCAAATCATTACCTAGCACTGCACTGCGCTCGTCACCGAGAGATCTAAGATCTTATATCTCTAAGCCACAGGGCTTGAAGAGAATGTTTCCAGAGAAATTACAGAATTTCTCTGGAAACATTGCTCTTCAAACCGGAACACAGTAATGTTTGCACATTACTGCTTGGCGGTAGAATAACTGGCAAAGATGTGGTACTTCCCCAGGCGGACTCTGCCAAGAGTCCTACCACTACTAGATACTACATGTGCCTGATACTATCAGGCACATGTGTGCTGGCCTGCCACATAACAGCACATTGACACTCAGCTATAGGAACATGAAGAGTCCAAGTCCGAGTCCAATAGAGATATAAGATGGTTTATCTGTAATTTCACTGGATGCATTGCCCTACCACTACATGCTTCTAAGCATGCTTTTGTTTTAGAAACTCCATCTGAGCTCATCGCCGTAAAATTGTAATCACAGTCATTTTACAATACACCGCGTTAGAAACTTAGATTAGGTTAGGTTAGTTTATAATCTAACGCCCTTAGATAGTAATCTAACAGTTTCTAAAATTTTACGATGACATATACATATAGTTTCAACAAACATTTAAACGTAACGCCAATGGGCTAGTAGGCTATAATCCCCACAGTAGCACAGCGGTGTCCCCTTTCCCTGGCCTCTAATACCGTTTTATTTTCATAACAATACACCTTAACCACAATAGGGCCACATTTCCGTAATGTGTAAATGTAGCGGTATTAGGCACAGAATAAATAGGGTAATACGGTCCCTTCCACTGTAACACGTTGGTAATGCCAGGGGCGCTCGACGGGTTACATGACACAGCCTGAGAAATACAGTCGGACAACTATTCAAGTGATGGATAGCACAGCTTAAAATGTACTTGTAAAATATTTTTAACTTTTATAGGTTTACACTGGACCGCCATCTCGCCTGATGTTAAACGTTGATGCGGTCTACGATGGAGCGTGTTTACCTAGAAGAAACCGATTCACTCTCGATTTTAAGACACAAAGATCGGGACAAACCCTCTCAGGCAACGTATTCCATAGTCTTGACGTTCTTGTCACAAAAGTAGAGTCAAATCTCTTCGTTCGTGTCTTTGGAACATCAACGATGAATCGATTGTGCTTTTTCAAGCTACAAGCATTCCGATAGAAAAAAGGGCAAGGTGGTATTAGACCGTACAAATCAGTCGCACACTTTCCGAAGTGTATCCGATAAAAAACTGATAAGCTAGCAATTTTCCGGCGATATTTGAGACTTTGTAGTCTTTCGCACGAGGATGGCATTGCCTATGAGCCTTTTGGCACGTCTCTCGATCGATTCCAGTGCCTCGAGCTCATACTTAGCCGATCCATGCCAAAGGTGCAAACAGTACTCCATACAGGAGCTAATCTGTGCTTGGTATATCGTGAGCAACTAATAGAACCTCGCGGTTTCCCATTAACCGCCCCCTTGACGACAAAGACCCCCAAAGCAGAGGCAAACACTTGATGTCGAATAGATTACTAGCGGAAGCCCAACAGGTAGTGATCGGCTCTACAGACGATCACTAGAATCAGATTTGAAATGTACCCAACTTCTTCCTATTTTTCTCTTCTTCTCTTATCCAAGAAATGTATAAAAAAGCCATTTGTAATGACAAAGATCACGTACCCCGGAGTCTGTAGAGTGGCTAATTTAAATAAAATAATAATAATAATAATCCGCGGTTTTACCTGCGCCGTTCCCGTTCCTTCCCTGTGATAAAATGTTACGTAGATATTTGCATTCATCACACAAATACACTGCGTGAGAATCGAAATATGGTGTAAATAAAAAGATACGTTTTAGATTGAAAATTATAAATATGCAAAAGGCTCGCCGACACCGTTTACATTACATTACATAGAGCTTATAAAAGACCAAAAAAAGTGTGTCTGGATTGTTTGAAAGAAGACATGGATAAGAAAGGAGTAAACTCAACTTTGACAAATGATATAGACGAATGGAGGAAACGTACATGATGTACCGACGCCACATATAGTGAGATAAGGGTAGGTAAAAGATGATAATGCATGTGTGTAAAGAAGATAGCTGTATGTAAAGCTTTTATCTTCATTTTCCATTTTATAACTAAATTTTTTTCATCATTTTGTATTTCGACTCACGCTGTCCTAAATTTTTTAGTAAGTACATATTTTAAGCTGTGGCTTCCGGTGACAGCGAGCAGCTCTCGTCGCCGGAAGCTGCGGAGAGGCTGAAGCGTTGTCGGCTTCCGGTGACGCACGTCCGGTTTGCACTCCTTGTGGCTCGACACTGGCGTAAGTAGCTTTCAAGTGACATTGTTTAGGAAGACGACATTTTCTTAATAATTAATTTTAACCTCTATAAAGGGTTTGGCTTTGCTTTTATCTTGTGCATATTTACCATAAAAACAAAAATGTGCATGGTGGTTTTATAGCTAAACGACGAAATAAAACGACGTAAATTTTTCAGATATTTTAAGTAGTCGAGGAATATCACTTTATACCATAGGTGCTTGATTTAAAATTTAAACAGGCTTAGCGAAGAAACAATATAGACTCTGCAGAACGAAAATAGGGTCTGAAGCAATAAAAAAAACAAAAAACACATCGGCACAGCAAATAAAAAACGCCTTATAACAATAATAATTTACTCTAGTAATAGTTAGCTCCTGATTGACTGACCTTTGCGCGGTTTTTCGTTGCCTATAAATACAGATAACACAGGATGAAATACAGACTTTCCTGAAAATGAAAAAATACAGACTACCTAGACCGATTTATCGTCTACCGAAACACCTAAAACCAATTTCATGATAATAGTTTGACCTATTTCTGAGATTCCGATTATACTTATTCGTCAATAGAATTTACACAATACATTAGATAATACAATAGGCAAGACGAGTCGTTTTTTATTTAATAAGCCATCAAAAGGCTACTCAATAACTGAAACATTTACCAAAGAATTACTTTGCTATCTTAAAAACTTCCAGTGATATCACGATTTTAAAATCACAATTTTGGACTCTCCCAAAAACGCTTCATACAAAAACACTACAGAAGCGTGACGTCACAGTGCCGTATTCTCTATGGGTTGCGCGTAAAGTTTGTATGGAAGTTATATTAAATATTGCGTATAGGAAACTGGTTTCATAACAACAGTTACTTGAAATTGAATGGTCTATCCAATGGTAAATATTGGTACATATTTTATTCTATTTAAATACTGTCATTGTATCAAATAATTTAATATAATTGCAGGACCTGTCGTCACGCCTACTGTAATATTCCGAGAGCTGGCATCAAATTTTGGGTAGGAGCAGAGGAGGTATATAGCTCTTATCAAATACAAATACAAAAATCTTTATTGCTGTTTGTAGATAAGATAAGATGATACAAAACATTTTAAAAGTTGCCCCATACAAACTGGCCTCTGCGAGAGGCATGCAATATGTCTGGCAAGACAATTTGTTAGTAATATATAAATAAAAAAAAAAATTAAATAATAGTCAGCTGATTAAAGTCTTCTTCTTCCTCATCATAATACCACGACACAGAGAATCTGATCTGCTGGCAGTAATAATAAGAGAGTTATACGTATGACAAGTTTTCAGCTTGCCTTAAATACCTAGCCAAAATTTGCTACCAACTCTCGGAGTATAATAAACATACTTAAGTAATAGATTTGTATCCCTAATAGAAGTCTAATAATTTCCGGATCTGTGGTAGCATTGATTGTATCAAATACAAATAGCACCTTTCTCTCACAGATCCAGAGGCTCACTATTTTCTATTTTAATGTAAAATAAAATTGTTATAAGGAACTCTGTAATACATTTCGAATAAACAAATGATTTAAAAAAAAAAAGTCTAACTAGGGCATCGTTACAAATTCCCGAAAACTTGATAACATTTGATAACATAGCGCGACAATAATGTAGACGCTACGAACTCGTATTGCGGCTACAATACGACTCTTCTCTTAGACATGCATTTGTCATTTAAAAGCAACCACATAATAGTCCGGGAATCACCAACATTTTACGGACGACATTTTTCAACGATGTCATCGCGCCACCTGCCACGATAAGACTGTGATATTGTTATAAGCGGAGCTGTTTCTGTGACAGTTAGAAAGAGGATAGAAAAACTGATGACTTTCATTCCTTGATAGATCCTGAAACTCTCTTGACGTTACACGTGTGTTGATGTGCTGTCATCTTCCAGGAACCAGAGTAAGCTGGTCAGCAGCAGTATCAAATCGGAAAACTTCAAGTGGCATATACGAGTACATAGTATCTTGGAATACTCCGCTAGTTCTGAATCGATTTCGATGATTCCTTGTTTGTTTGTTAAATATTATCAAAATCGGTTGAGTGTTTTTTGAAGTAACGAACACAAACAAAATATATTTGCAAATAATGTTGTAGTTTGTCCTCCTTCCTTCTAGTTTCCTGGTGAGGCTAATACAAAAGAATACACATCAAATTCAACGTCAGCATAAAACTTTAATTTTAATGAGTATGTATGGCCGAAACAGGAGTGTGACCAAAAATTCGGTTTCAGTTTTGTCTAAAACCCCTTTTTCGAACGGAAACATATTGTTAAATGTGGAAATCTGACTATAAGAATGCCACGGAAAACAAGCAGAATCAAATGAATAACGTAAACTTTTCAAACCGCCATTTAATCGCTAAATTCTGTCACTAAGCGAGCACCACAACAAAGAGTGGTGAAACAATCTCGCAGACAACAAAATAAATTGGCGCGCGCCTCGTGGGATTGTTTTTAAATTTCGTTAAACCTCCGTAACTTTAGCGTGACAAAGAGAGAAAAAGATGTAGGGACACTATAGTGGGACAGTGATGGCGATATCGTAAAGTTCAAATACGGAAAGTATTATAGATGTTCGGGGCCTAGAGGTAATGATGCGGAACTGTGGGTCCTTTGATACCTCACTTGATCGTGGGCGGATTAAGGGTTTGGAGGAAAATCGTCACATAAGGAATTGTCGATATTCAATCCTTTTATAACTCGATATTAATGTACATTTGCTGGTAAAATAAAGTATGACTACTTTGATGACAAAATAAGCATAACTGTGTGTTTTAATCATTGCTGACTCTGCATGGAAAAGTACCACACTTTTGACAGTTACTCTACCGTCAAGCAGTGATACGTAAGGTAAACTTTACCGTTCCGGTTTGAAAGGCAAAGTCTCAAGAGAAATCACAAGAGATAAATCATCTTATAACTCGGAGTGACGAGCGCAGTGCAGTATTAGGTAACGATTTGAGATCTTCTTCTTTGAACAGTTGCGTTACATTAAAAAATACCGTTGTTGTTTGTTTATTAGAGCGAATCTTGCATGGTGCATAAAACTGCATCGAAATATCAGGGCGTCAAATCAACATATAAATACGTTATTTATGCCGTAATTAATGGTAATTCCGTAAAATACATCACAACCATTTTTTATCTAAAGACTCAATTCAATACTTTTTATAAGCAGTCTTCACCAGCGGATAAAAAGACAAAGTTAACTCGGTAATTCCCAATTCTTCCCGTTATCGGAAGCTATTCTTATTGAACCACTTTCCTCTTCCTCTTCTCGATGACAAAATTAAACGAACGACATCTTCATTTTACCTCAAGCACCGAAATTCGATCAAAGTTCGTACGTTACTCTAAAAAACCGGAAGCTATTTACTTAAGCGCAAAATTTTCAAATGGCACATCAAAAAAGAAAAATGCGCTTGATAAGAAATAGGTAACGGTGTGAGATAATTTTAGAACCTCTTAAAGGGAAAATTTTGGATTAAATATTTGATTATTTGCTAAATATTTATTTTCCAAATTTTTTCTAGCATACTTTACAACTTCTTTAAACCTTTTTATGTTTTACAGCTGTGTCAATAGCCTTACTATAATTTTTTTTACTAATAAAGTCTCGCAATTATAATCGCGTAGTTCCCATTCTTATATATTTTCCAGAAAAGAGCCCAATGTTTTTTTTTATAGTATAGAGTGACGAGACGAGCAGGATATGTGCCTGATGGTAAGCAACACGCCTGCCACATAACAGATCAGTGATACACAGCTATGGGAACATGAAGAGTCCAATTGTCACCCAGAGATCTAGATATTATATCTATAAGCCCTGTAATTTCTCTGGAAACATTGCCCTTTAAACCGGAACACAAATAAATATTACTATATTTGCACATTACTGCTTGGCGGTAGAATAACTGGCAAATGTATGGTACTTCCCCAGACGGTCTCTGCCAAGAGTCCTGTTTTATTCCATACTATACTCTATTTCCTGTATCAAGTTTTCTCCACATCGATTCAGTATTTTTTATATGAGAGGCAAACATCAACACGACAATCAAAGTTTAGCTTTAATAATACCTATTAGTATGATTATTTGTTTACATTTGACTCTGTATTTACTGAGTTAAGATTTTGTTGCGCAATCTATATTTCAGACACCCGATTAAATATTACGCCAAAATATCACAGCGTTGCCCCAAACATAACGGTACGATGGATAAGGAACCGCCATTTTGGCAGATGGAGTGGATCCTTGCGTTCAATAACCAAGACGACGTTTGTCAGAGTATGGCTCGGAGAAAGATGGACTCTCCATAATATGGTGAGATTACCGTTTAGGTACAATGTGTTGAGGTTGCTCTCAACATATTTTGATATATGGCATCACATCTTTTGGGTCTAAAAATAGATTTTGATTATTCATTTTTGTTTGGTAGATCATTCAGAGGTGGTCCCATATGAAATGTTTTCGAAATCGGTGTTTTGAAATATCAACAAAATCTAAAATTAGTTTACTTTGACGACGTATTCTCACTACCTCGTTTGTGAACAGTGTATTTACTCGTAATTGAGTTTAGTCTGTTGAATTTAGAAATATTGTGAAATTTTGTTAAATGTCTGAGTTTAATTTAAGTAGGTGTTGTTTTTATTTCAGCGAAAATTAAAATATAATATTTTTAAAATATTTGGTTGTTTTTAAAGTCGGTTGATTTACGGATGATAGTTTTACGTGACAACGTCATAGCAAAACATTGATAGATGCGGCGCAAGCGTACAATGAGCGTAACGGGACATAACGTGATACTTTAAAGTGCATGCAGCTGGCGTTAATCGATTTATTAGACGTTGTCACGTCAAAAATTGGACAATTACTAAAACAACGTTGCCTAACAACCATATCACTAATCGTTATAGGTGCCTACCTAGACGATGTAGTACTGTATAATCTCCATGATCAGCAACAGTTTGAGGACCACTAAACTCGTCTCACCGTTTACGCGGAACCCTATTACAAAAACATATTATCCTGGGAGCGTCCGCGGTCCCGTAACTCCCGTGCCATAACTCGAGTGTCCCATCCCATCGTATATAACGGGCCTTGCACGCGAAAACGCTCATAAAAAGTATTTAGATCAGCCCCCGTATATCTTCAGTACGTTGTGACTTCGAGCCTTGGTGTGTGGGATAGGGGATACGATAACAGCGATTTATTTTTGCCAAACGACGAAGCCGTTTACAATGGAACATACTTACGTAGAAGATACCATAGGTGTGTATTAATTTGTTTTTATGTACATCGTACTGTATTATAGTATAGTATCAGCTATCTGGGCTTTAATACAAGTTTTGCGTTTTTGGAGATGGTTAGTACGAGGAATGGTCGAATTATATTTATTTAATACTGAAATATAATGGAAATTATACTAAGGTCTAAAAAGCCGCATTAAAGTAATCGGATGACTAAGTGTTTTCTGTGAAAATGAGAGTAAATAAGTTGCCCCTTTATATTAATTGAAACGAAAGTAATTCATTAAACGAAATAGAATATTCTTTAGCATAAGCAGCCCACTAAATGTTTGCACTGCTGGGACTCAGGCCTTCTCTAGCAATGAGAGAAGTTTAAGGCCATAATCCACTACGCTGGCCAAGTACGTAAATAAATAAATTCGTAAAAAAATATTCTAAGACCAATTTAAATGTAACCGAAGTAAAAAAAAACAAGAATTTTGACATTAAAGGTTTCTTAAGATCTCGTATCGCTACATGAAAATCACTAAAATACCGTCCGGGTTTGTTCCCATTTGTAAAACTTTTGGTTGTCGAATCGAAAAGAACGATCAAAGTACAAGATAACATTTAGTTTTTTTTAAAGTAAAGAGTGACGAGACGAGCGGGACATTTACCTGATGGTAAGCAACATACCTGCCACATAACAGCGCAGTGACACGCCGCTATTGGAACATGAAGAGTATAAATGTCATGATCGCCAATGTCCATCTAAATGTTCTTACCTTGTACCACACCTCAATGCAACTCTACTGAGCCCTTCCACCATATTCGTTATGCATGCTCTATTTATTCCCGTCGAGTATTTATGAAGCCGAATATATTTAACTGCCATATTTGCGCAAATACGCAACCCCAAATATTTGTCACGAGATAATATATTCATTTGGGAATAATTTTCCATAGTAAAACAGTGGACGAGTATCGGTGAAGTTGACTTTAATTTTGAGTAAACGATTTATTACCCTAAAAACATATTTTTGACATTAATTATTGAATTAAGTCAACTTTTAGGCAAATCTTAAGTATTTGCCAAAAAGTTGATTAATTTATTAACGTGCGAATTAAACACAACTAAATCCTTATACTTTCTATAGTATTCTAATTAATACTAGCTTTAGCCCGCGGTGAAACCTGAGGTTTATCTCGACTATTGAATGACACGTTTATTTTGTAGTCGCAAAAATCTATTTTTTTCTTCTTCTAAAAATGGTCCTTTTTTTTGGGAAAAATTTTTCATTTAACTAGGTTCGCACTTGACCACCATCTCGCCTGATGTTGAGCGATGATGAGATCTACGATGGAGCGTGCTTACCCAGAAAAACCGATTCACTCTCGATTTGAAGACACCAAGATTGTAACCTTTCAAACAACTTACGATATTCCAGTGAAACTCGTTAAATTAGATACAGTAGTTTCAGAGATTAGGCCGGCCGGCCGACAAACAGCCAGATACACTGACAGAGAAAGATTTTCAAATATTTTTTTTAAGTATACTTATATGCATTTCCTAAAAATCTGATAATTTGGATACATATAACTTTAATTGTTTTTTTATATCTTTTAGATATAGAAAATCATCAGTCAATTAAATTTATATTCATCTGAATAAACCAAGAAGAAAAAATTAGAAAACCAATGCTGTCTGTCATTAGAACGTTTAAGTTAACAACCTTTGAAGGATTTTTACATAGTTACTAGCTGACCCGGCAAACGTTGTTTTGCCATATAAATAATTTCCTAATAAAATAAGGGTTGATCGTAGAAGGGTGAAAATTGAGGATTGTATGTATTTTTGTATGTTGTATCATAAAAAAATAGAAATTAAAATTTTGTCTAAAAATAAAATAAAAATTTTTGGGTGGACTACCCCTAACATTTAGGGGATGAAAAATAGATGTTGGCCGATTCTCATAGATGCCGGATAAGCACAAAAAATTTAATCAAAATCGGTCAAGCCGTTTCGGAGGAGTATGGCAACGAAAACTGTGACACGAGAATTTTATATATTAGAAGATAGAAAAGTTTTAGTTGAGACAGAACCTGTGTCAATTCATTGTGACGTCATTGAATTGATGACGTATTGGTAAACTTAGACTATCTCCATATAGTCGCGAGCCTACTCAATGACAAAACAAACACTTACCGAGTTATACGTAGAAGACTAACATAGATAGATGGCTACATTAGTTTGCCATCAAATAACAAACAAAACTGGATTAAAAAACAACTCTCTAATATAAGTATTTAATTGCTAAGCTAAGTGCACAAAACTACCATTATACTCGTATGAAGCGTGTAGGGTTATTAATCCTAAAAGAGTTACAAATAATGTTCGACTGTAAGAACATGAAACTGATGAAATAAATATTTAGATGTAAGTAAATATTAAAATAAAATAAAGAATGTAACTTTTTGCAATCATACATAAGTATACTAATAATAATTTTGGCCCTAACTTAATGTTACTGGAACAACATAGATGTAAGAACTCTTGCAGTATTCTGTACAAACAAAAGAAACCCAGGTGCGGGCTCTACCTTTAAATCATATTTAACGAACCAACTTCCAAAACAACACCATCTAATCATCATTTAAAATCTTAATTTCCTAAAACTTTGTAAACAATCGATAAAGCAAGATAATTATGACCTCGACTTAATTTACCCGAAGTTTGGGGTAAAACCGCGAACTTGCCCGATAAGATACAAAGAGTCCCTAGGAAAGGTATACTTACTGAACAGTTTATGATGCGGCAACGATAGGGACGTTAGATAGAGGCCGTAATTTATCACTGACCGACAGTAAATTGTGAATCTTTCTGATCTTATACTGAAATAATGTTCCGGAGATTTTTCTAGAGATATTTCAGTGAAATATTAAGATAGGTTCTCTTTTTTGGGTATTTTTATTTAGTGGTTATCAACACTTTCCTCTGAACGTTTCATAAGTAAAGAATGAATGAAGATTATATATTATTAACACCGTTTAAATGGTACTTCCAATTTGGGAAATCATACTGCGAATTTCACCCCTGTCAATGTTTCGAAGCAGCTTAATTTTAATAGTAGTACTTTAAACAGTACTAACTGACTTTAAAAAGTACTTTTTTTTTTTAATAAAGAGTGACGAGACGATCAGGACATGTGCCTGATGGTAAGCAACATGCCTGACACATAACAGCACAGTGACACGCAGCTATTGGAACATGAAGAGTCCAAAGTACTTTGTTTAACAGTAACACGCGGTCAACCGCCATAAGTCCCTTAGAAAATTAACTTAGGTAAGCTACACCCAACGCACGAGACATCCAGAGACATCGCTTGCGGAAGAGATATCTTGGCTAGTTTGTGACGCCTAACAAACTCAAAATGTCATTTTTTTAACAATTATAGATTTTCACTTAACCGCTATCTCACCTGATCTTAAGTGACGATGCGTTCTACGATGTAACGTGCTTACACTCCGCGAGGCATAAGCTGAGCTTTGCATTTGCGTGAGTGTACATGGATAGTGTAGGTGTGACAACCGGCCTTAGGCGCGGCGTCATACTGTCTCGCCGCGCTCCTGTCTGATTGGTGATCACTCACACTAATGCAAAGCTCAGCCTATACCTCGCGGACAAAATTTCAAGCTCCTGCCTGATTGGTGATCACTCACACTAATGCAAAGCTCAGCTTATACCTCGCGGAGTGTACCTAGAAGAAACCGATTTGGAAACGCGTGCGCGTAAAACTGGTTTTGATATTTTAATACGACAGTCTGTGTAATATAAACTAGCTTCAAACCGCAAGAGTAGCAAATAGTTTCTGCTGCATCAGTTGCCAGCTGAATTATTCAGCGCCCTCTATTGGGAATTCATTGTAAGTGCATGCGAAATCAGACGTGTTTTCGGAGAAAATATGGAGCCTGGAACTAATTTTCAGTCACATTTGTCTGGGGCGTATTCGATTCGCAATTTAGAAATGCTGTTAAATTTCTTCATCATCATCATCAGCCGCAAGACGTTCACTGCTGAATATAGGCCTCCCCCTAGATTTCCACACCGAACGGTCCTGTGCAATCTGCAACCAGCGGTTTCCAGCGACCTTTGTGAGGTCATCTGTCCATCTAGTGGGAGGCCGTCCAACACTGCGTCTTTCGGTTCGTGGTCGCCACTCGAGAACCTTTCCTCCCCATCGGTTGTCAGTTCTGCGAGCGATATGGCTTGCCCATTGCTACTTCAGCTTGCTTACTCTTTGACCTATGTCGGCCACTTTCGTTAAATTTAAATTTCTTAGTGAGTTCGAATTCTACTTAACTTAGATTTAAGACGAGTACCACATGATCAGTCACAGTGTGACGCAGCTATTTGGACATTAAAAGTCCAGATCACGGCACTAGACTTCACCCGATGCAGTAAGAAGTGTATGAATAGAGCGCCACTTTTTCTGTCTCATAACATCAGGCGACATCACGTTAAATTGTAAAACGTTAAAAAACATATTTTCTCATATTTGTAAAGAAAAAAGTATAGTACAATATATATGTGTGAAGTTATAATATAAGAATTACAACGTAATAATTAAGCAACCGTTTTAGACATAGAACCAAACTTGCTAAATGAGGCACACAAAATATACGATTAAATAAATAACTGGAATTAGATACAGAATAACAAAAATCACACAAAGGAAAATCTCAAAAACTACGAAAGAGTAGGATTGAAACTAACTTGAAAATAGTTAAAACGAAGAAAAGGATTTACACCGTAACGGGGCCGTAACGTGTCCGTGATTCCATGTAAGTATACCAGTTATTCTACAGTCACGCAATAATATCCATTAGGTACTGTAATCCCGTCTGAATGGCAATGTCTTTAGAGAAATTACAGTTTTATTAAATTTAGTTAAAGTAACATTATTCATACTAGCAATATTCACTCACATAATTTTATTTCACATTATTCGAATTGATTTTTATCATAAACTTTTTTTTTTTTGCTTCATTCACATTATTTAAAATTCAGATTAGTAATATTGTTTACATAAATTACACCATTTAGCAGAAAAAACGGCACGGACACGACTCGGACTCGGTAACGTGACTAATCCTTAAAATGGGAGTAAAACAAAACACAAACTAGTAGCGCCCTCTACTGACGTACCTTTGAAGCGGATCTTTTTTAGGAATTGCTTTGTGAGCAGGGCCTTCGCTCGGCCGATGCGTCCTGAAACATACACTGAGCTGAAACAAACGGCTTTGGGAGTTCATTTTTTTATTTGTTTTGTAATACTAGTCTACAAAGTCAAGCTTTTTATACCTACATACATTGAATTTGCAGTTAAATTAAATTTCATACATCGAGGGGTCTACTGCTTAAGTAAAGTTATCATAGCTTTGATATTGTTTTCTCTTTTCTTTTCGCGTGACAACAACAGCAAAGCCAAAGCTACTAAAACTAAATCTAGTTAGGCGGTGGATAAAGCGAAATCGCAATATTAGCATTAGAAATTAGATTTAATTCATTGAAATTAACAATTTTGTCTTGTCTCCTTCAGCTGCAGAGAAGGACACTGCGAGGAACAAGAGACTCAAATAATTGATTTTGCATTCTCAACACTATTTTGTTCCAATTGCTTGAAAAGACTTTCGAGTAGTTACAGTACCGAGGGTCAAGAGTTTGGTGATCCAGTTGGAATGTAAGCTCAGGAAAATCTCAGGTGACTCCTGCTCCACCTCGTACCTGGTGCAAAGATTTGCTGTAGCCATCAAGCTTGGCCACGCAGCCACTGGTTAGTTATTTGTATAATGACGGGCTTTACCTGGTTGAACTTTAAAAACGAGAAGAAAACACATATGTGTTTGTCAAAATAACAAAAGCAACATTTTTGGACGCGTTACTCAAATCGAAGTTAAATTTTTAGATTTTTTTAGGGTAGACAAATCTTAAATTTCTGCCTCTTACACGCTAACGTCATCGTTTGCTTTTAAGATCAAGTGGCCGTGTGACCACCATTCTTAAATCTTGAACCAAAGATAGGAAAAGAAAATACCGTTCCAATCAGTAACAAATTTTTCGCCTATTCAATCGTAAAATCGTTTATCCCGTCTGTACATTTTCATACAATCTGGGCTTGGAAGCAATCGCGCGTCTAGCGTCTAATCCACGCGGGTTGCTGAAGAAATCAGGATTATCCGCACTCAGCTGCTGGATCTAGGGTTGGCACTGGGTAAGAAACTTCATTAAAATATCTATAAATAATATATGAGAAATCGAAATCGATAGGATTTGTCTTTGTTCGAAAATACCGGGATGTATCTGAACTCAGTTATTGGAATTAGAACAGACACTGGATGGAACATTTCTTTAGAAAAATAATAATGAAATCGATAAATTTCTAAAGCTTCTTTTTTTTCACATAGCAAAAAAGTTCTATTTATGCTACCGCTGTTGTACAGAGAATCGGTTTAAAATAGGCATTATTAGTAGGTAATATGAACATGCCTCAAATAAGTCACCGCAACAATACACGCATATAAAATACTACAATAAAAATACCCGGAACAATTTTGTACAATATCGCAGCGATTGAGTTAAGGTGATTATTAGTAATAACGCCTACTTTAAAGTGATTCTGCAAACAGCAGCGCTAAATAAAACCAAAATTTTGTTATAGGTCCACTTAAATAATAATTATGCTAATCTTGTCATCATTATCAACAAACTCTTGTCATTGCTGGATGTTAGCCTCTTCTCTTGAATAATATTATATCAAATTTAATGCAAATATAGCTCAGTGCGCAGTGTACGACGTATTTCCTATCAAGTGGGCACTTGAAAGAAAATACGCTGTGTCGGACGGAAATTGTAAAATGTACTACGGCAGTCCGTGTTTTATTTTTCACTTTATAAAAAAGATTAGACCCAGTATGCTAATTACGAGTATTATGTTTGTAGGTAATATTCAGAACCATTGATTTATTAACACTAAACTAACTTCGGATTTTAATAAAATAATTTAAAAAATTGTACTTTTACGTTTATTGTATAAAAATGTTCTGGTAATCATTCCTTTAATTATAGTATTAAAAAATAATTTTAGTCTCAAATGTAATTCACATGGCAATGAAAGTACGGCCATTTTTTTTATTTCGAGTTTTGTCGAGTGACAGCCCTACGCGACACCACAGCAGTGAACTGTGTTATCAGAAAGTCGACTCTGTTTAATATTTAAACCCGCCGATTGGAGGCACGACGTGACGCTGCAAATTCTACCCTGATTACGGGATTCCCCTATAATTTTCGCGGGAAATGGTTTTATTTTCACGCTTAAGAGTTTCACCGGAAAGGTGGTGTTGTAATTTACGCGATTTAACGAGATGATTTTGAAGTTTGCGGTGAAATGGATCGATAACTTTTTAAATTGGGTTCATGGCGTTACCCACACAGTATCGTCAGCTTTTTGTTGTTATTTCGCAATCGCAACTCCGGTTTTTAATGGTTGCTTGGAACGAATTCCTGTCAGTCGTGTGATAAAGCTGTCATTTAGTGCACTAACCGCGTTATCACAAAACCTTATTCATTTAACGTTTTAAATGTCGTTTGTAGTCATAAACGTCGAAAATGTCTCTACCGATTTGTGAGCGTCAGGACCGCTGGACCAGGTGTAATTTTTAATGTTTGAAAACTATCACATTTTAGTACCTTTTCAGTACATTTGCCTAAAAATTTGACAGCTTCTTGGTCGCCGTAAGCTTGGACAAACGTTCAATACGAAGGATAAGTTTCAACTTCTTTTTTGAATAGTTAATTTTATAAGAACACTACAACCACTAAATAGACCACATTTTTCGAAAGCTATCAACTCTAGAACCGTATGTCAATGTTCTGCGTCTTATGCTAATGCTAAATGGATTAAAACATATTTTAATAGAATTTGATTGAAACAAACAAAATGGCTTCTTCCAACAAAGAAGAAAGAAACCTCAGCTAAAGTTTTTTTTTTAATTACTCCTTTAAAGTAATGCGGATTATAAACCAAATAAATCATTTAGCATTCAAATCCCTAACGCTCAATATTTAACTAAGCCGTAGGAATTACCGCCATCTTGCGATGTAAAGTCGTATTAACTCAACAAGGAATTAAGGCGGTTTGGAAACTCATTTAAAATTAAAATTAGAATACAGCTACATTGGCATGGCAATAGAATATTTACTACATGCTATTTTGCATGGCTAAATTATTTACTTAACTTAATAGGGACATGAGAGTTATCAAGAAACGTTATGATTATACATGAACGGTTTCGAGAAGCTCAATTCCGATTGTTTTTTTTAAAATAAAAAGTGACAAGCGAGCAGGACATTTGCCTGATGATAAGCAACATGCCTGCCACATAACAGCACAGTGACACGCATCTATTTGAACATGAAGAGTCCAAATCATTACCTAGACTGCACTACGCTCGTCACCCAGAGATCTAAGATGTTATATCTCCAAGCCCTGTATTTTCTCTGGAAACATTGCCCTTCAAACCGGAACCCAGTAATGTTTGCACATTACTGCTTGGCGGTAGAATAACTGGCAAAGGTGTGGTACTTCCCCAGGCGGACTCTGCCTAGAGTTCTACCACTACTAATCAATTTCTAATCAATTGGGACGAATAATTAGGGACGCGAGCGGATAGTGTCAATGTTGTAGTTTTTTTTTAAGCAGACCTATGGTAAGTAGCTGTCAGAAGGTGCATCTACTATGTAACGGGGTTGTCGGTTAGCGCAAAAGGCGCAAGATAGGAAAATCCTAATCCTAACTTCCAAAGTATCATACGCTATTTAGCATACTACTGATCCCTGAAAGATAATTAGAGCGAAGCCCTAGCTAAAATCGAACTGTCTGACTTATATTAAATAGAGCTAAGCCCTAGCTAAGATCGAACTATCTCAGACTTATACATACATACCGAGTGCTAAGCACTCAGTCGTGCTATCGGAGCGTACTCGCATTGCGAGCAGTGACGCGTTACGATGGCAAGCGCGAGGCTGCCTCGGAAGGCACGCTGGCACGGTCTCGGCTCGGCCAGCCGCTGCGATGTTGTAGTTTTACTTAATTGGCAGCCTGACCCGATTTTGTTCGAATAGACTGTAATCTTAAAAAAAAATTGTCCGTCAATTAGATTGCTAAAAAATATTGTATATATATTTTTTCTTTTATTTCACATTAAAAATATCGAAGATACAGCGCCTAGAACTTTCAAGTGACGATACTTGTGGTGGTGTGGGTGACCCACAAGTGACGTCACGACCTAGAAATTTGATGATCTATATCATTATCGATTTTTTAATGATTTGATATGACAAAAAATACGTGTTTCATATTTTTCCTGACAGACTAATTGAAATACCTTATTTTGACCCAGTCTTCATTTTTCTGTACAAACGGCATAATAAGGAAGAAACATTTTTTCAATTAGGTAATCTACTGATCCGAAATTTACTTAGTCAGATTTCTTTGTTCATAATTTCAAATACCGTATTGAAGTAATATTCACTTATACAAGGTATTTTATATCTCTTGGGATCAAACAATTTCCACGGTAGAGCAGCAATAGAGCCATCTTGCGTTGGCTTATTACACCAATTACCCGCCTGTTCTAGACACGTTCTACTAAGGAATTAATTTCGCTTCTCCAATGGGCAGAATTTAAAATGACTATATAATATAGGGTTGTCAAAACCGGGGGCGTTTTATAAAATTGTTGCATTGTTGTTGTTGGACAATGTACGAATGGTACTATTCATTTATAGTGTTTGTCTTAAATACAGAAATAAAAAAATAACAGTTTGCTAAGAGAACACCTACATGTAAATTTGTTGTACACATGTTCCATGTTTTGAAAGATATCAATTTATTAATCCACCATATACGTTTTTTACAAATTTTATAAGTGTGACGTTTTAGAGCTTACCCCTAAAATATGTAGATGTATGAGTAATATACATTTAGTATATAGATACATGTAGATGTATGGATGCCAATTCAAAGTCCATTCGTTATGCATCGTCGATCAGCAGAAGTCGATTAAAATTCAGATATTCAAATGTCCAGGTGTACAAATATTATTTGCATTATGTCTGTATGAGAGATTGGCAAGAACGATCCATTTCAATTTCGTAACAGATTTTATTTCTCATGAAATATTTTGCTATATTATCAAATCTTTTTGCCTAATCTTTTGAAGACACTTCTTTAATTTTATTTAAAATTGTTATTAAAATATTTTAGTCCTTTAATTTTATTGTGAGTAATAGTTATTAAAATATTGTAGTCCTTTAATTTTATTGTAAGTAATTGTTATTAAAATATTTTAGTTTATAACTTATCCAACTTTACTGGTTTGCAGAAAATCCGCAGACATTTTTTTTTAATAAATAGTGACGAGACGAGCAGGTGTCATGTGCCTGATGGTAAGCAACATGCCTGCCACATAACAGCACAGTGACACGCAGCTATTGGAACATGAAGAGTCCAAATCATTTCTTAGCACTGCACTGCGCTCGTCACCCAGAGATCTAAGATGTTATATCTCTAAGCCCTGTAATTTCTCGGGAAACATTGTCCTTCAAACCGGAACACAGTAATGTTTGCACATTACTGCTTGGCGGTAGAATACCTGACAAAGGTTTTTTTTCCTAAATATAAAAATATTTGCAGTTCCGCGCGGTTTTACACGCGCAGTACGCGCTCCCGTAATTTTCCCGCCATAAAAAGTAGCATTTGTGCTTTTGCAGACCATAGCTAGCTCTAGGTTTAAATTTTTAACCCGATCCGTTCAGCCGTTCCGGCGTAATAGAGCAAGAAACGTGCGAACTTTCACATTTATAATACATATTATTTACATATAAATGTGAAATTATAATATTATAGTACGATTTTCAAAGGAAGATTTGTTTTAAACCAGTCCAATTAGATAAAACTTACGAATTCGAAGTAGTATCGTAATCATCAATTACAACATTTTCAGTTTTCGGTTGTTACCTGAAACAAAAAACAAAATGTCAGTATAATTACTCGTGAGAAAAGAATTTTTAGTTTTTCTTGTCCTCCGTGATCTAAAAATAACCACTTAAAAGTATTACTATACTAGCGGCACATTCCGGCTTCGTTCGGATAATAACCTAGATACCAACTGCAGCGCCATCTGCCGGGGTGATTTGTGAATCTAAACCATCCAGGACCCTACCCAAACGTATACAAAAAAAAATCAATTAGCCGTTCAGAAGGAGTTTACTTAGAACGAAAAGTGGCATTGATTTATCTTACTATATGTATATAAATCTCCTGTCACGATGTTTGTTCGCGATGGACTCCTAAACTACTCAGCCGATTTTAATCAAATTTGGACACCGTGTGTAGATTGATCCAACTTATAAGGTAGGATAGTTTATATTTCGATTAATGGGCTTTATGTGACAATATCCGAGCGAAGCCGGCACGGGCCGCTAGTATATTTATATATATATATATATAGATAAGACACTGCTAAAGTTGTAACCAGTTTTTAAGCACATATATACATATTTGTATACATAAAGATACCAGCTGGAGGCTTTAGAGGCTAGAGGGTAGAACAGAGGGTACATTGTGTAAATTCAGACCAATACAAATGGGTTTGCCAGACATGTTGCATGCCTTTTGAAGAGACTAGTTTGTATGGGTAAACTTTTAAAACGTTTTGTAACATCTTATCTTATCGTACCTCCAAAAAGCAACGATTAATTTGTTTGTAAAATTCATTCTATTTCTTCTTTCAATAATAAAACGGCCAGTTTTAAAACTCACGCAGAAAGTCAATAGGTGCTCAAAGCGAGTGCTCGATGAAAACGTAACGCTATTTTCCGCTTCATTTCGCCGAAATACCATAAGAGGAGCTCATAGACAGAATTCTCTAGAACCCAGACTACGTACTAGAAAAGTCATAACGTAATAAAGGTACTTATAAGATATTATTTATTAGTCAATTATTATAAAATTATTTGTGTATTAGGACGTAAAATTGATAAATATTTATTAATTTTAAATAACAACAATATAAATACATAAATTATTTTTATATTGTTGTATTTAAAATTAATTGTTAGTTATTAATATCACATTATCATTCGGAAGTATCTATGTACTCCTAATTGGACTCCCCGTCTTCCATTATTAATTTCTTATTTACCATCCTACGGTTGCCTGGAAGAAATCGCTCTTAGCGATAAGGTTGCCATTGCTACTTTATTCTAAGGTTTTTTTCTTTATTATTGTTATTTTTCTTTATAATTTAAGTGCAATAAGGAGTTTATCTATCTAACTAAGGTAGAATAGAATGAAAATTATAGAGACTTTTACTGGTTCTTTAGAGCAAAAATATTTTAATTGTAAAGAATTCGCATATTCACAATATTTAATTGTAAATTTTGACGAAACATGTTTCAGGCCCAATCAGGAAATGTAATTAATATATATTTTCTATCAATAAAGTTTTGATTTGGTGTCGCCACATATAACACATAGTATGCTACTTTTATCCCGGGAAACTAACGTGATCACAAACAACGCAAATAAATAAAAAAAATACAAATCAAATAAGGTCAAAGAGACCACCGCGCACTGACCCCTGCCCGAACGTGCCCAAAACACTCGCTGCATTCCAAAAAATAAATAAATTATATAATAAATTGCTCTGTAAATGGACATTATATTTTTGTGAATAAAGATTATTTATAAAATAAAAGTGGTCAAGTGCGAGTCAAGCTCGCCCATGAAAGCTTCCGTAGCAGCAAGTAACATAATATAAAAGTTCTTGTACTTCGTTGTTACTTTAAAGGTCTGATAGCGCTCAGCTAGAGTGCTTTTGTATTCGGTATGTATGTATGAGTTAGATAGCTAGGTAGCTCTTTCTCTTTAGTTCGATTTTTTTCTTACAGGTTAGATTCGTAAGTATGATAGAATGTCAGGTTAGGTTATTTTGGGTCCTGCGCCTCCGGCGATAACCCAATAGTCAGATAGGCAGTAGAGGCTTCCGGGACAGCAGTCATAGATCAGTTAGAAAAAAAAAATATTTACTTTAATCAGTGTTTTAACAATAGTCAATTTATGACGCATGAAAATAAAACTACTTACTAGATATATATAGATATCATTCAAACCAATTTTCGTTGATAGTTTATATGGTAACGTACATCATACACTTTTTTTAATTTTTGTCATTCTCTTATTTTAGAAGTTAAAGGGGGGCACAGTTTTAACACTTTGGAGTCCCTCGCGCAAACTATTCAGTTTAGAAAAAAATGTGTTAGAAACCTCAATATCATTTTTGATGACCTATCCATAGATACCCCACACGTACAGTATTGATAAAAAAATTTTTTTTGAGTTTCATTTCTATGTATTAGGAACACCCCTAAAAATTTTTTTATTTTTCTATTTTTTGTATCAAAATCTTTACGCGGTCCACAGATAACATCTACTTACCAAGTTTCAATAGTATAGCTCTTATAGTTTCGGAGAAAAGTCGCTGTGACATACGGACGGACAGACAGACAGACATGACGAATCTATAAGGGTCCCGTATTTTGCCATTTGGCTACGGAACCCTAAAATCAGATGAAGCAAGTAGGATAATTACACGAAATAATTTTGGCAAAGTATGAAATGATTTAATACTTTTCGTCGCTTCTGGATTCGGAATTAACTTTATTCTTCTCGACTAACTGATTCATTCTCTTGGGGATTTCGCTTTAAGAAAAAAAAAAATAAAGATAAAGGAAAGCTTTACGAATTTTTGGCGTGTTTTATTATTCACAATTAAGGTAAAGTAGACAAGGCGCTGGATGGAGTTAAGTGTGCAAAATATGAGGACCGCATACGGTGTCCGGGTTTGAACCCAGAAAAGGATTCAAAATGTTGATTCTGGATGTTGCCTGGGATATTGGTTCATTTTTTACAGGGGGTGGCCCTTAAACATCAAGTAGTTGGAGTGAACACATGCTTTGATATCACAATATTAATTTAAAATTTACATTGAATAAGGTAAGTTATAATAGATAGATATACTCTTTATTGCGACACAAACAAATTAAAATATTACAAATAAACACTTATTAACTAGTGCCACAAGTGGCGGCCTTTTTGCTATAATGGTTAGGATGCGGAATTAATGTGCTTCTGGTATGCTTTCGAGTATGTTCTCCATACGTGCAAAGTATGGTTATGAACCACAGGAGGATAATAGATTTGACAGTGAAAAATATCGCCACAACAAAGGGATGTTCCAAGAACCTTTTGCGGTCAAGCCGCACCTATCGAGGTCACCCGCCAACCCGCGCTGAGTCAGCGTGGTTTTTGGCCTTGACGTGGCCTTGACTTTCACATTCGATGAGATGACCCCGAGTCCCAGCAGTGGGAACATATAAATGGAGTTATAATTAACCCACTATAGGCCGATTATAATTCAATTAGAAGTGCCCGCGGTTTTAGCCGCATAGTTCCCGTTCTCGTTGTTTTCCTGGTATAAAAAGTAGCGTATATGTTCTTCTAGACTATAAACTGTGTTCAACCAAACAGACAAATATTTCAACCAGAACAGTTCAGAGGTTACAAGGTGATTGAGCAAGAAACAGCCAAATATCCAAACATACAAACATAATTTATAATATAAGTAGTTTTGAGGCACCTCCACAGCAGTAGTTCTTCAAAATTATGTGTACAATTTGTCCCTTTTTTCCGTAGCACAGGTGTATCGTGTAACTCCTATTTATCCTAGCTTCCTTACTTTCATCCCCGTCCCTAGAGCGCAATGTCGTTAGCTCACATTGTTATGCGTATTTTTGCACTATTTGCATTACATCGCTGGCTTCGTTTCGCACACCAGAACGGAGCGCTCATAAAAATGGTAATAGACAAGCGAGAGGTACGAAACGTTGCTAATTATTTTCGTGCATTTTTTCCTTGGAGTTGTCACAATTATGCTTTGTGCTTGGAATTTCAGATCTACTACAATAATTTCCGATTATTACTTTAATCTAGCTATTAGCGTCCCTTTATCAACACATGAGTGGATACATATTTTTTTTTTTTAAACATTTACAGAGACTGGCGAACATATTGTTAAATAAGCGGAGGAGCAAAAGCAATATCACGTGTGAGCAAGATAGAAAACGGCGCGCGCTATAGGCAGACGCGCACCACAGGCTCCGCGTATCACTACCTAGTTGAACGATAAGTTCACAGTAAAAGTAGACCTGAAACTACAGTTCATCCATAATTGAAGATTGCGTTTCATTCTGAAGCCCTCCATAATTCTTCTCGTCGAAGGCACGTAGTCGCATTCACCGAATGTTAAGTGTATATACGCGGTTACAAAAAGCATGTTTTTAGTCGAAATGGTTATTTTTAAGTTATGAACAACTTTTACCATAACACCTTAGAAACGGCTATATGGATGCGCTATTTATTCCTTACAAAAAAACACTTTCAACACGACTGAATCTACGGACGAGATTTTTTGATAGACAGATATGAAGTTTTATATATTGTATCCAATATTTATTGATATTCTAACCCGCCGTATTCCAGCCATTTAATTAAAAGTTTACACACCAAAACACTATTATTTTAGCACTAAGGTAAATTATCTTCAAAACTTTCGATGTAAACAAACAAACTCAATGAGAGCGTGAAATTCCAATTAATTAATAAGCAGACACGGTCTATGTATGCGCCTTAATTATAAACAAACAGTCATAAATGCATTGTTTTTTCTGTGATACCTCGGTAACAAACATCAATATTTGCTTTTAAAATTAAATGACTCTAAAGCAAACAGCTCTGCGTGTGTGCAGCATCATTAATTGGCGAAAATCGATTTGTTCTAAACAAAATACTCTTTATTGAGGCCGTATTTTGGCCGATTAAAGGTCACAGCGCATTACATGATCTTGGCACCAGCGGAACTAGATGAACAAAGTCCAGCGTTAAAATGTAAAAACGTGGTGGTAAGTGTACATCTTGATTTTTTTTACATATTGTGCCTGGAAAAGATCGCTATTAGTAATAAGGTCGCAAATTGCTACTTTATTTTAATTAACTCGTTTATTTTAAACTTAGCGCAATAAAAATTAATACTATATTTATTTTTCTATATTCGAACAAAAACGAGGATTTATTGTAATGTTCCATTTAAATTCAGTTCCTTACATTCCTTTATATCTCTGATACTCACTGAGATTCATTTATGTCACTTGATTATCCAAAATTTTGTGTTTAATTGTTAACTATGTTTTATTAAAGTTTTGACTGTGTAAATTATCATCAATATGGATTGAAATATCTGAAAATAAATGAAATTAATTAATTTAAAAAGATAATCGAGTAACAACGAGTCAGGTTTTTATATGGCTTACATTATTATCGCATTCAATCGTTTTTGTAAAAAAAAATACAGCTGTAGTTATTGAATATTTAGATAACATGTTTATAATAATTTATTTTTTTCAGACGGTTAAGTTGCTGATATATTATGTCTAGCCGACATAATGGACTATCACCATCATTGTGGCAGTATATTGGCCGATTAAGTCGGAGCGGCAAAATCTGCATAATATAATTACAAAGGCTCCGCGGATTCACCCAAATTGACGGAATGAACCCCTTTTAAAAAAATAACCAGCCCTTTTTCCGAAAACGAGCGATTTCTGAGCAGAATTTAAAATAGGCTCTGTGGTTACATTTTTAAACGTTTTTACTGTGATTAGAGTTAGTATAATAGAGAATATTCGGTTTGTGTTAGAGTTATTTTCTCAACGAATTATTCTTTTAATGAATCTGTCTAAGATTCATCATCATCATCAGCCGCAAGACGTCCACTGCTGAACATAGGCCTCCCCCCTAGATTTCGATGATCGATCGGTCGAACGATCGGTCCTGCGCAACCTGCAACCAGCGGTTTCCAGCGACCTTTATGAGGTCATCTGTCCATCTAGTGAGAGGCCGTCCAACACTGCGTCTTCCGGTTCGTGGTCGCCACTCGAGAACCTTTCTTACCCATCGGTTGTCAGTTCTGCGAGCGATGTGGCCTGCCCATTGCCACTTCAGCTTGCTTGTTCTTTGAGCTATGTCGGCCACTTTCGTTCTTTTGCGAATATCCTCATTACGGATTCTGTCTAAGATTAATTTGTTAATAATACATACAATATCCGATAGTTTGATATACGAAAGACGGCTGGTGGCGGTGTTTTTTAATAAAGAGTGACGAGACGAGCAGGTCATGTGCCTGAGCAACACATGTCTGGCACATAACAGAACATTGTTACGCAGCTATTTTCCAATAGCTGCGTATCATGAAGAGTTCAAATCATTACCTAGCACTGCACTGCGCTCTTTATCCAGAGATATAAGATGTTATATATCTAAGCCCTGCTATTTATCTGGAAACATTGCCCTTCAAACCGGAACACAGTAATGGAAATGACAGTAATGGTTGAAACCGTAAGACCGAAGATCAGGCTGAATGGCTTATTATGGGAGAGGTTTATGTCCAGTGGACTTATTGCGTTGATGAAAGTGTGGGTCTTTAGGTGATAATGATAATTTATGTAGTTTAAAAGCAGAACCACATCTTTTTCACAGCCACCAACTTTCTTTTAAGTCGCCAGATTATCTTAACTGTGTAAAAGGATTTTATTGTTTCACTAACGACATTATAAATCCTTCATTGAGATAACCGAAGTTAGGAACCGCTATTCGTCGAGCAGCATCTGTTCATTAGAAACTGCGACATTAAGAGGTTTTGCCCACAAGGAATAGGTGTACTTTTCTTTTTTTCTTTCTAGATTTTAATTCGTATTCATTTATTTTGAATGACGCTTTACTTTTTTTAATATTTTAGTAAAAGTGCAACTTCTTTATTCGTAAATTTAATGGTAATTTTTTTATTTTTAATATGTGTATTTTTTCATATTATTATGTATGTATTCGACTATTTTTAGTCCGTCTATTTTATTTTATTTTTACTGTCGTTCAAACTTGTTAACATTGTTATACTCGTACCTGCCTACAATGTTAATGAAGATTAGGTCTTCTATTTATAAATTAATGTTTGTTGAAATATGTTTTTTGCCTTATACAAACTAAACGGTATTACAAAACCTGTGGCAAGTTAAATTTCATGTTCGCTTGGCCTCAAAAAAGTCGAGATAAACCATTTTATCGATTTGACTTTGCAAAAAATAACAATTTTTTTTACTCCCGTAAACCTGAAGCAAGGAAATATTTGGAACACTGTCGTTATACCTAAAAATAGTAAACCACTACCAATGTCACCTATGCCTTAATATAATATTTAATATAGGTCCACAATGTGGTACCTTCATTTGTTTACTATGACGTATGACGGTGCACGACGGCGCAAAACCCGTTACGTCACTGTCGCAAACGTGTGTCGTGACGTCATTATGTGAAGCTGCGTGGTCTGTGACTGGATTTATTACGTCTTCAGGCTGAGATATTTGTAAATAGAGAACTGGTAACACTGTTTATATCAGTATTAAAATCCCATAAGAAGGTTGTTTAGTAGTTACATATTTTAACCGTTTGGTGTTGCCAAAGCCATTGGGACGGTGAGGGACGGGAGGTCATCACATTTTTAAAAACCTTTCCAATCGCTTCTTCGACGCAGCGCGTGACCAAAATGCTGAAATTTATCTGGCTAAACGTTTGACATTCATCAGACGACAACATACATATGAGGCTTCTCACTGATAGTGGGCTTAATCATCTAGTTCTAGAGCTCTAAACTATCATATACAGCGTTCAATAGTACATGGATAATTTCAATTTGTATAGCTGTTTAGTGTAGGTAGTTAGGTAGAAATAATGTGTAGTTTTTATTGAAAAAATAGTATTCATGTTTAGCATGCGCTAGAATGTTGCTATTACCATTATTTAACATATTTTTAGTTAATTCCAGTTCCAAAATACGCCTTCAGAACTGGGTTCAATGTAAATTATTTTATACACGTAACAGGCAGCTAAAATACAAAAATAAAACAACGCAATAGTTCTGAAACACACAATCAGGACTTTGTGAACTCTTTCAGAAAATACTCCAACACTGAGTTGAAAAAAAAAGTAATAGTCATCTCGGTCAAGTATCAAGATAATGTTCAATTTGCTAACAATCCTATATCGCTGAATGCGTCCTACCGTCTAGTACAATCTACTCATACTTCAACGACGTCCTGAAGTATACCTTAAGACTACTCTGTTAAAGTACACTTTTCTGCATTATCTTGTAGTCTTGATAGTTTAATTTCATGTTGGCGATTTATTTTCTTGATGCTCAGAGATGTTTCTTTCTTACAGCAGTAATAAGAAAGATTTTCAGTGTTATGGCAAAGAATACCTAATAACAATAAACCCAGGTATTATTTTGCTGTGGCAAGATTAAAGATAAAACTAGACTATAACATGGAATAGATAAACTATAATCTACCTCTACGTTCCAAATTTTAACCCGATCTAAGCAGGCGTTTACACATAATTGAACGAGTAACATCCAAACTTTCTTATTTATGATTTCTGTAGTATGTCTTAATAATTGTGGCAGCACTCTGGGATTTCATCCACCCAGTATTCGTTCCTATTATTTTCTCGCAATATAAAGTAGCCTGCATGTAATTCCAGACTAAAATCTAACTGTAAACCAAATTTAAACTCGGATCGGATTAAAATTTGGATTCCGATTCCGACTTAAAGTTCCGACATGATTGAACAACAGACATACAAACTTTCGTTTTTATAATATTAGTAGGATTACATTTGTATGAAATATTTAATAATTAATTTTAAATTCCTTTCTAACCTTAAACAAACATACTACTCGTAAGCAATTTCTCTCTTTTAAATTCAACAGACAATATGATATCAAGACATTTTAGTTTTTTTTCAATATAATTTAGAGTGACAAGACGAGCTGGACATGTGCCTGGTAAGCAAAATGCCAGCCACATAACAGCACAGTGACACGCAGCTATTGGAACATGAAGAGTCCAAATAATTACCTAGCACTGCACTGCGCTCGTCACCCAGAGATCTAAGATATTATATCTCTAAGCCCTGTAGTTTCTCTAGTAACATTGCCCTTCAAACCGGAACACAGTAATGTTTGCACATTACTGCTTGGCGGTAGAATAACTAGCAATGGTGTGGTACTTCCCCAGGCGGACTCTGCTAAGAGTCCTACCACTACAAAACACCCTTCCCCTAGTTAGACGGTAAAACACCCCTCGGTGCTATCGATTATGAATCACACATACAAATATTCACATCTATAATATCTAGGTACATTCCATCCTAGTAGTATGAGGTGTAAATCAATACACGGGCGGCCTAACTTTCAATAGACGTCCATTTCTACTTATTGCACCCCACAACCATAATACGGTTATCTAGCCTTAAAACTGAATTGGCCACGTTGTCCACCCTGAAGTACGAACGGGCATTGTGTAAAAATCACAAAGCGACCGAGCACCGGAAACGAATACGCAACTAAACTGTTTCTCGAAGCAGAATAAAACAATCGAAGGGCTCAAACGGGACGGAAGGTCCGATCGGAAAATGGAAGGAAAATGAGAATCCTTTCTGTTTAGCTCGAGTATTACTGAACCGTTTCAACTGTTTGTTTTCAATTTTCAACTACTATTAATACGAATATTATACCCAGTTTTACACACATCTATACTAATAATTTCATCAAGGGGTACGGTAGACTTGATCGAAACCTTATATGAATAACAAAACAATAAAAAATATTGATTTTGAGTCGACAACATATGTCCACAAAATTCGGATTATGAAGAATTTCGTTAAATTCTGACGGCACTGACAAACGAACCGCTATCGCCATCTTTGGTGTGAAGAACGTTTCGTTCCATCAATCAACACATTGCGTGCGTCCGTCGCGCCAAAAGAGTAACCATCACAAAAAACTGTGAGTTATGTGACTACGTAAAACGAAACGTCTTGCCGCCGGACCGGAATTTAGGTACTTATATTTAGTATCAGCATTGCACCCGTGCGAAGCCGGGGCGGGTCGCTAGTATACCTAATTAATTATTTTTCAAAAACCGATCTCAATTTAAAACTAAATTCAGACACTGGAATAAATTTCACATTTTTTGTGAAATCTGCGAATACGTCGTCCAGCTAAAGGTAAACAAAGTTTAGTTTTTTGTTGATATTTTAAAACAGCCGTACCAATTTTGGATTCGATAAAATTTGTATGGGAGGTCACATACAAATTTTATCAAATATTAGTAGCCAAGCATAAAATAATCATCATATATCACATAACATACACACATACAAAAAAACATTATTGAATAGAGAACCTTCACCTATTCTGAAGTCACAGCGTAAGGTGCAGAAATATCCTGATTTTTGAATCATGTAATAAAACAAGTGGTCGCAATTTATAACTTTGAAAATTATTATGCTGAAATACACACATAAATTTAAATGCATAGGTACTTCTTAAATTATTAACTTTAGCTGATATAAATTTATTTTATTAATACTGTATTTGCTTGCTATAAATCATTGAGATAAAAAAGAATACACTGGTATTATTGGTTCGATACAGTTTCGCGTCTTTGTTAACGGATAAGCCACACATTTTTACATACTATTCCCAGTGTTTCAAAACGCCTTTGCGGCGCTAAGGTTTCTATCTGTACGTACCAAAGAAGAATAGCAATTTTATTTGTCGTTCGCAATCGGAGCACTCCGGTCTAGCCTCGAGACAAGTGAAGGAAAAACGATGTCTTCGTCTCTTAGGTTAGGTTGTTTCCGAATACATGTAGACTGGAGTTCCTTGGCTTATAGCCTATGAGAGTGTGAAATATAAGTACTATTACGTACTAATATAATAAAACTAATATAAAACTTGTATAAGTTGTGGTGGTTTTATGATTCACGGATTGAAAATCTTGAGATCAAAGGTTCTAATTCCGCCTATACCTCATAAATCCTCATACATTTTTGCTAGTGCAGATTTACAAATAAATTGTATCTAAATTAAAATTTACAGGAAAATATTGTGAGGAAAACGATGTGTTTCATGAATGATATATTTTGATTTTTGAGTACGTACATCATGCTACTCGTTAGCTTTTGAATTATTTTTAGTGGAAAGGATACTGGCAAATGCTACCAGCGCTAATAAAATCGTTTTATCAAGTACGTACTATAACAAAATCCACTACTTTCAAAACATTAGTTCATCCACATGTAAAACATCAAACCATTTTTACATAATTTTTGGACGAGTGTGCTACTCGCTACTCCCATATTAATAAAGTTTTATCAATTTAATTCAAACAAGCAACTAATAGTACGTCGTATATTATACCAGCACTATATGCTGGAGCTAAGATATTGATACATACAGGAAAGGAAATGTCCTTGGCAAATATTTTTTATCTAGCCGTAATTTTTACGATAAAATGTAGCGTAAATGCTGTTCCAGGCTATAATTAAGTAAAGTTGTTTCAAATGTCTACCGGGGGTCTACCGCCGAACGAAAAATGTCTTAGCTATGATATTTCTCTCTCTTTTCTTTCCTCTTGAAATGATAGAGACCGCAATAGGAAAGCGAAAGCCGATTTAGTTGGCGGTAGAAGGTCTGATTTATTGAGTCGTCCCAACATGATCAAGAAACAAGGAATCTTTTAACGAGAACTTTCGCATTTATGATATTAGTAGGATTTTTTTGTTGAGTTATTATTTGAACAAAACACTCACAAAATACATACTGTTGCAAATAGTTTGGTCTGTATAACTTGTACCTATTGATCATCTAACGAAACCTTCCATAAGACGCACCGCAAATCAAATGGAATAAATCCATCTGGAACCCTACGACAAACTAAACTAATTCCCATTACCTACTAAACTATATTCCACGATCGTACTTAGATAAGAATACAAAAAAGAATCCAATTGCATATCGGGACTGCTTCCGAAACTCCGTGCAAATATTGAGCGAAGTCTGACGGAACTTAGGAAAACTTTTGCGATTCGGGTGAGTAGGACCAATTACTGACGTTCTATGAAGAAAAACACCAGTCATTGAGCCAAATTGAGTTTCATTTTCAATTAATAACAAACCAGTTGGCCCTGCAACTTTGCCTGTGTAGAATCAACATGGACTATTCCTTATGGATCTCTGCATTTTATAAAGGAAATGTATATGTAAATTACACCCTGATTCGATTTTCTTTTCTTTTTATAGTAAAAAATGACGATACGAACAGGATATGAGCCTGATACTCATAGTAAGCAATATTGCCTGACGATTAAATATTACGCAGCCATTGGAACAAGAAGACTAGATCATGCTTACCGTAGTTTTCTGATGGATCAATTCGTTTCGAATTACGTTCTAAAAGAATGATAATTTCCAGAATATGAGACCAGGTGTTTAATATTTGTACCTAAAATCAGAACATTTTAACTAAAAACAAGGTTATAACCGATCTCAAACAAGAAAAGTTAACTAAGTCGGCGACAGCTGACTGGAGCGTAATGGATCACATTCCAGTTACTCGCGCAAGTTGTGGCACAACTTCCAAACTCGTCAGTTGCTGGATAATGGACTTACCGCGTGCAGCGCGAGTACCTTTGCATATTTTGAACTAGATGTATCATTAAGGTTTACACCCGTTTGTTATAAATTTGTATTTTTCAAGTGAAGTTTTCTGTGTGCTCATTTGAAAAGTCGTGTTCATATAAAATATGGTGAATAATAACGTTGGTTTTTACTAGCGGCTTTATTTGTGTCATTCAAGTTCCATATTAAGTGGAATGAATTAGTTAACAGATAATAGGTACCTATGTATTACAAGTATTTTCATCCTCATATAAGAATCTGATGTACATAGAAAGCGTAATAAGGTATGTGTTAATCTATCCTACGCTTGTTTCGTCTCAGTAGAGCCTTTATCGCAAAAGGTTACGTTCACAACTTATTATAAATATTACTTTTAATTTTTTACAATTAATTTTAATAAACCTGGCTGCCATCACACAAGCTTTGCTTAGTTTGGGGTCAGATAGTGTTGTGTGTGAATTGTCAACCAATATTATATATTAATTATTTCCGTTGATGTCATAAACATACAAAAATCTTGTACCGATTTGGTTTTACTCAGACATTCGGGAACTTTTTTCACACGCTATTTATTGGCTTCGATAAATGCCAGTGACAGAAACAACAAATTAGATGTTTTTTTCGCAATCACCTAAATCTAAAATGTATTTCAATTTAAAGCAAACATTGTTTTAAGCTAAACAAGGTTGTTAGCTACACTAGTGTTATAAATAACAGGATATTTACCGTCGTAAAGTATATAATGGAGCCTATATTTCGATTGTTTGATGTTTTACATGAAACTAAAAAGAATTATCGGGGATACGCTCTTCTATCTAACTACGGATAATATCACAAATATAGAAAAACGGTTAAACGGTTACAATCTTAGTCTAAGTCGAGAGTAAATAGGTTTCCTCTAAGTAAAAACACCCCATCGTAGACCGTATCGTCGCTTGACATCAGGGAAGGTGGTGGTCAATCATTATTTAAAAAAGAACGTATTTCTTGGAACACGTAGGCTTCTTCACGATGTTTTGACGTGACAACGTCTTATAAATTGGTTTGCCGGGTGACACTTCAAGAAACTGCGTTACGCTCCGCTCACGTTATGCGCTCACAACGAGAGCGAGTGAGAGGCACTCGGGCATGGTTAGCCCGCCTAAGAGCGAGAGAGACAGACATAAAAAGTGAAAGGCACGCGTCCCTTCCGTAAAATTATTTTACCACTCAAAGTCGTTGTCACGTAAAACTTTCGCCCGTATACCGACTTTACAGGCAACCAATTTTTTACAGACATTTGTAGCTAATATACAGTTGAAAAAATATTTAGAAGTACACGCGGGGTTTGAACCTACAACTGCAACTGCTTTGAAATCAGTCATACTCGCCGTTGGATTACAACGCCTTAAAGTAATTATACCAAAAACATCGACTGCACCTAAATCTCGACAAAATAAAAATACATAAAAGTTGGCATCCAAGTCCTCTCTAAATTCAATAGAACTCTGAGAGTGCATTAAAAGTTCAATTGGCAATAAATACCTTAATCGGGTTTAATCTATTGTTCTCAACTCTCGATTACCTAAAGTTAGGTTTTCGAGGAGTATTTTTCCAGACTTTAAGTGCAGTTGGACTTTAGATCCTAAGCATACTTGATTGAGTTTAAAAGTGCTGCTCTAAAAGATGAAAGAAAATGTATTACTTTGCGCAGGATGACTTTTTAGTTTTGTCAAAGTCAAAGAATACATAGTGTTTTTTTTTTCTGAAGGATCTTATATGGCAGTTAATCTCTTAAGAAGACCTCTTAAGACGGCCTTTGCTGTTTACCAAACAGATAAAACAGAAGGCTCTACAATCCAAAGCTTGCTCGTACTAATTTTACTGGGTGTATCTTTTATATATTTTTATATTTTTTAAGTATGTACTTATAATTATTTACGTATTATATCAATTATCTGGCTTCCATACCCTTGAAGTTGCGGCCCGAGGGAAAACGGCGACTGTCGATCCGGAGCCCCGGGTTCAAACCCCACGCGCACCCCTGTTTCGTATCATATGCGTAATGTCGTTAGCTTTAAAATGTGAAGGAAAACATCGTGAGACACATGTACTCTTTCGAGTACATGTGTCATCCACCAACCCGCGCTGACGCAGCGTGGTGGATTACGTCCTTTACTCTCTACGTACGAGACAAGCCCCGAGTCTCTCCTGGGAACATTTAGTGGGCTGTTTATGTTATGTTAAGTTGCCTAGCTTCCATAATACGTACAAGCACTGTTTAGTAAATTTTTTAGTTTAATTAGTGTTTCTGGGAAATTTTAAACAATATTTATTTACGCATATTTTTTTTACGACGGGACAAACCAAACACGATGCAAATGAAAACGCAACAAAAAATTAAGCCGAATATTTTCAAAGCAACAACATACGATTGTAATTTAAACACTTTATCACTCTGATATGATCACTGGATACTGAAAACTTTATCATTCGGATACGCTCAGTGTTGTGATTGGGCTCTATTATAATCTACCCCAACTTGAGGTTGGAAACGAACTGGCACTCGCTTGATTTCGACTTAGTCGTACTTATTCATAGTCTATCTCTCTGTCACTTACTTACAACACATGTTTGTGATACATACGTACACCCTCTCCCTCACACACACACACACACACCGTCACACACATGCACCCACTCTCACCCTCACACTACATCTTCTAGAACTGGGATTAGAGACCAAAATAGCAATTTTGATACCCCTACTGTGTTTTTACTTTCGTTCCCTGGCTTCCACAGCACGGGCCACCGAGCCTAGTGTGGGGCCGAAGGCTAACTCTGGGAAATTTTATGTATTTTCTTGTGCATACGCATTTTTGTAATCTGTTACGATTGATAATAAAGATTTGTATTTGTACTTCACAGGACTTAATTACGCTCAAAACTATCATTTAATTACCTCGATTATGTCCTGTAAAGTGTTTAAATTATGTCTTCAAATCGCGGCAATTTAAAAACTACGTACGATTTATTCATAATCTACATTTTCCAATTTCCAAACTCGAGGTGTAAACAACATTATAATCGACAATAGACCTGTCAGGTTGTATTTCCCGTGAACAGTTCGATTGTGCGAATAAATCTGCACGTAACTGCCTCTTTACCCTTGGGTACTATTCCCGGAGCATTTGCCGCGAGCCAGTGGTACGAGACAGTGACTATCGACGGTAACTATTGTGAAAGTTTATGTCTGCAGCCGCTGAGGTATTGTTGCAGACGCTATCACAAGACAAATGATTGGGTTTAAACGAATCAAACCATTAACTTCATTATTTTTTGTTTAATATAAAGTAAATTGGGCATCGTCTACGTAACCAAGGTGCTGACTCGCGCTCTAGATCGTTTCTGAGGCAGAGGATAGCCATCGCTATTTAGCGAGGCAATGCGGCCAGCGTTTTGGGCACGTTTGCACCAGGAACGGTTCGAGGCGGGTTATTCTAGTTGATATGACTTTGTGGACGTCTATTTTTCTTGACGTTTTAAATTGTGACTTTTAATATTAAGTATATTTGTGAATAGTTTCTCGTTTAAAGTTTTCGATTGCTAATATCTGCTAGTAGATATTCGAAATTAATTATTTAATTGGTGTTAGTAGAATAATATAAATGATTATATTATCTTATTCAGCCACACCGATGTTATTCAAAATAGAAAAGTACTATTTCGGGAACATTAGGAAATTAGTTGCCTCCTTTTAATACCCGTTTGAGCGCCAATAGTTGAAACGTGTCATATGTATGTAATGTAGTTGTAGGTCTATTTTTTTATAATACATAGAGTTAAATTTGCCGGATATTAGCTATTCGAACGTGAAGTGTCTACATCATTGCTTAGCACAGCACTACGTCCGTTACCCATATACTAACTACTAAGGCAAAACTAAGGACATTTCGTTTTTTTCTCCCTGATTCTGCGCTGATGGCACGACAAGCGCGTCATCATTTTTTTCTACTTGTAGCTGATAAAACGAGATTAAGGGTACAGAGTTATCCAATCTAACCACGCGCCCAAAACTACAACCTAATTCCCGATCAAAGATTCTGGGATTCTACAAGGATTCTAGCAGAACAATCTAAGATTTACGTGCATAGCGTGACCGTCAACAGACTGAACTATTCCAGTTCTAAGTCAAGAACTAGCTCAGAACATCGCAGCACTGCATTTGAATGAGGGCTGAACCCCGGGAGCCGGTACGGAGAGAATCTTAATGAAACGGCTCCGTTGTTTATCGCTGATAGCGAGACCGACCCGAACTCCGATGTTAGAACTTAAATTGTATTGAATTACCTGCTCGAAGTCGTTCAGCGAGCTACGGACAAAGCTATGCATAGACTTTCTATGAGAAATTGCATCCAGCATAAGCAGACCGCTAAATGTCCCCACTGCTAGGACTTGAACTGCCTTCTCTCGCAATAAGAGAGTTAAAGCCATAATTCACCACGCTGGCTCAGTGCTGGTTGGTACATGCCGTATGACATCGAAATATTCTAAGAACATGTTGGTTTCCTCACGGTTTTCTTGCACTGTTTTTAAGTTAGCGACATGACGCACATGACTTCGAAAAGGCAGCGCGTGAGATTTGAACAGTTGCCATTTTCCCGTCTCAGTTAATTACGAAGTTACGATCAGTCGTAACTTCGTAATTAACCGAATTGCATCCGCAAACGACGTCATACGTTGGAGAACTGAGATCACTAACACTCGGAGTTTATAAAGTGGCAATGGGTTGGTCATATCTACCGCAGAACCGATAACCGTTGATGTGGAACTAGAAGGGAACCCGTGAACCACCAAACATATATCGATATACGGAGCCCGTGGAAGTTGGAAGTAAAAAGCTTAGAGTCAGGTCGAGTGAAGAGTCAAGGAAAAAAATCTTGCATCCAAACAATATACTCGTTTAATTGGTTATTTAGTGATTGGTTTAATGGTTGATAATAATACCATAATGCTACCTACTGCCACATATTCTTCATCAGTGAAAAACGCTACCCCGTAAAGTAAAAGCGTATGCATTGTGGGTCTCATCCACTACAGTTTCATTAGTCTTTAACATGTTAAATAGCTTACACAAGCATCAACAGTGGCGTAATGAGTAATATCTATCCCATCAGCTCCATTTAGATTGTTATTGCGAAATCTATGTATATGTATCTATACCACAGATTAGTTGTTTCCTAATCTGTGATCTATACGTAAAAATCAGACGATGTTTATGTTCGTGATCTGAAACGGCTCGACAGATTTTAATGAAATATTTACGTGTATTTGGTAGGTATGAGAATAATTCGTAAAAATAATTACCCTTATGCCCCTTATAAAACAATTTTTTTAAATTGCGATATTATTATTTTAGGTACTATTCAAATAACTTAAGCGTCGTTCATTGTCATTCATATGAAATGTCCAGTTATTTTGACATTCAGATGATAATTGATATGACAGAACCAGAACAATGTTTGTCTAGTAAGCTAGTATGTATAAAAAAGGGTAAAATAAACTATTTTCGTAAAAAAAATTAAACCGACTTCAAAACCACAAATAAGCACTCAAAAGCGAAAATAAACTAAAATCATTATTATAAGCGCTACTCACTCATCTATTTGAAGTCGGTGGCAGCCAAATCTATGGATAGGACAGGTAATGGATAGATACTACTTACCATGTGCCTACAAGCCTACATAGCATCAATCTACTAACTTTTTGACCTGACTGGCACTGACTTCAAATAGATGAATGAGTAGCGCTTATAATAATGATTTTAGTTTAGTTTTCGCTTTTGAGTGCCTATTTGTGGTTTTGAAGTCTGTTTAATTTTTTGTACGAAAATCGTTTTTTTTTTGTAGTGTAAAACAAGTTCTTATTAATCTACTAGCTGAACCCGCTACTTCGTTCGCGTAAGCAGATGTTACTGACTTATACATTAACTAGCAGCCCGCCCCGGCTTCGCACGGGTGTTATGGAAAATAAGTATAAAACAAAATTATTAGACTTACAAATTTTAACACACTCTTGGCAGAATTGCCATGCTTAGGACATAAGACAAAACAAACAATCATCTGTTTATCATTTAAAACGCATGCTTTTTTGCTTATTTTACTTTATAAAAAAAATGCGGGAGCCAGAAGCTCAAGGGAGGTCCTGAGAGGAGCGAGCCAAGCGAGGTCGTCGCCGTAGCGAGAGGTTACACTCAAGGACATAGAGCTTCTGGCTCCAGGAGCTCACCCGGAGTCGTACCTCAGTGATAGACCATAATAGGACCAATTGTTACGTTTAGGTATTGTTATGCTTCTCTCAATATGTGCCTTTAAACATTATGCTCAGTTATGTTTATGCTATATACGGTAGCAAAAATTATGCGAAAACTGTTATGCGTTAGTTGTTATCGTATATTATCATTAGTCCTAAAACTTTAGGCGTGTCTGGTGTCGTTGTTATTCCCCTTTACTTTTACGCATCAAATCAAAAATTAAATCAGTAAATATTTAATTGTTGTAATTTAGTGTTAAAAATCTGCTAATGCCACCTACGACGTAGTTTATGGTTGTGCAATGTTTTATGTAGGTACTAAAGTCTATTAGTTCTAAATACGTACTAAATAGTTACGGCTGGTCTAGTCGGAAGAACGGCGGCGGCCGATCTAGAGCCCCGGTTTTAAATCCCACGTGCACCAGGCACCACTGTCTTTTCGGAGTAATATGCGTCATACCGCTAACTTAAAACGGTGAAGAAAAACATCGTGAAGAAATCGCCATGTACTTAGAATCTTTTGAGGTCATGGTGTCATCCACCAACCCGCACTGGGCCAGCGTGGTGGATTATGGACTTGACTCTCTCCTTGCGATAGAGGGCCCCGAGTCCCAGTAGTAGGAATATTTAGTGGGCTGCTTATTGAATCTATTGACACAGCTAGATTTCTGATCGTCTCATCATCGTAGTCCTTAATGCTCGTTTTATTCTAATTTAGTAAGTAGGATAAAGGGGACCTTTGGGGATGACCGATATCGTATTAGGATACGATAGCTGGGGGATAGGTCCCCCAGCTCAAATTACACGCGCATCACTGTTTTTTCGTCATATCCGTAATGCCTCCAATTTAAAACGGTGAAAGAAAACATTGTGAGGAAACAGAAATGGAATAAATTTAATGTAATACTATGTAGAAAGTGCGAGAAAACTTGAACAATAACAGTAAAGGTAGAATAAACTAATACCAAAGTAGTTCTGAAAAGAATATTTTGATAGGAACATAAAAAAGTGTTACGAAAAAATGTTTAATATTTAATATCATTTGCGTCCACTACCTGCGTAGCGAGGCGACCACGCGAATTAGTAGACGCGCGCGCGGCTACTCGTACTTACCTATTTCATATCTGCGAACACCTCTCCCCCGTGCCTCGGTTCCCTCTATCGGTGTTACGCCGCGCGGCGCCGCATTTTGATAGGATTGATATTTTTAATTTCGTTAAATCTTTTGAATGGAATGTCCGACTTCAATAATTCAAAAAGTAGTCAATAAGTATTAAAAGAGTCTTGAATAAGAAATAATTCATTTGGATAAGAATTAGTACAAATGTGTTGATAACATGGTCTGAATTTGATAGGCATTTTACTTACTTTTAAAATGTAAAAAGTAGTTGTTGCGAGGTAATTACTGTAGTTAGACATATGGTCTCGCGAGGTTTTTTGTAGATTTTAATACGCTCTATAATATTGTAGAACATTGTTTTGGTCTATCATTAGTACTTTCCGCAGCGTATGCGATGAAAGCCATTTTATGACTGTTTTTTTTATACCTTGCGTTGGTTTTAGTAAAAATTTACGTAGATATCTCATTTTTTTTCGTGATAAACATAGCCTATGTTACTCAGTGATAATGTAGCTTTCTATTGGCAAAAGAATTTTTGAAATCGGTCCATTAGTTTTTGAGTTTATTCGTGCCATACAAAAATACAAAAATACAAAAATACAAATCTTTCCTCTTTATAATATTAGTATAGATTGGAAGTATCGTACGTCAAATATTTTGATAAGTAGTCATTGAAAAACCTTTGAGTTTGAGTGAATTTGTTTTTCCACACAAAAATAATTTAATTTTATCATCTCTATTTTTCTTTTTTTAAACAAAATTAAACATACTTAGTAAGGTTTCGTAGTATCGAACATAGCCGCAAGTGTTAAGTTTGTAGGATTTTTATAGGATACATTATGAAAAGTCTGAAGCTAATGTGCATGATCTGATACCTACTTACCTATTTCTTTTTATCCGCAAGCTGTTTTCTAGCTGTTACCCGCGACTTCGCCGGCGTAAAATTTTGAACGAAGCCTGTGTGGAATCAAAATAATTAAAATTTTGAGTTTTAGTGATATTCAAGCAAGTTGAACCCGTAAATCTAAGCCAAGTCCTAGTGAAATGTTGTATGAATTTATTTGTAGGTAACACAGAAAAAAATAAAGAACGAAAGAATCCAAATTTGGCATCATAATCCTTTTAGCAGCAAAAACGTATTAGTACAATTTAGAATACCAGTAACGCCACCTAGTGATGAAAGAAAAAATACATACCACAATAGCAAAACATCGATTTAAATGGCCTTTAGTGCTTTTAGATTTAAACTGGCATTAGCGCCCACTAATGAGAATATTATGTTGCTTGTTATTTTGATTGTGAACGCAAATCACCTATATCATCTACGCCAAAACGGGTGCATATATTTTTCATTTTTGGCTTTAGTATGTCAACCCATATCGTTGTGCCGTTTTGACGTGATAGTTAATATTTGTTTCCTTAGGGCCCATGCTTCTTTTCAGGTTGATAGGTAATAAATGTGGTATTTCAGACTATGAGTTATTTCTGTTTCAATTTTCTACCAAATTTGCTTAGTCTTTCCTACGTCACAGTAACCTATAAGTAACCGATTTGCTATTTCTGAGTTCAAACTACCTGTGTTTCGAATTCCATCCAAATATGTTCAGCCGTTCCAACGTTGTCCTGTAAATATTATGAATGTCACTGTTTGGATGTTTGTTACGTAATACATAGAGTACTTATACATAGGCAATGTTTAGCCTATGTGTTCTTCCAGACTGTAATCTAATTCTATTTCAAATTTCAACCCGATCACTTGATACGTTCCGCCATAATTAAAGTGGCAATAGAAATACATCATCTGCGAAAATTTCAACTGTCTAGCTATCACCGTTCTTGAGATACAGCCTGGTGACAGACGGACGGACGGACGGACGGATAGCGAAGTCTCAGTAATAGGGTCCCGTTTTTACCCTTTGTGTACGGAACCCTAAAAACAGTCTGCTTCGGTCACCGAAGCTTGTTGACCACTACCTTTAAATTTTAAACAGTATTTGGATTGAAATAATACGTTTTCTAATAAGTTACGGCTGGTCTAGTAAGTTACAGCTGACCTAGTCGGGAGAACGGCGACTGTCGATCCGGAGACCCAGGGTTCAAACCACGCGCACCACTATCTTTTCAGAGTCATGTTCGTAATGCCGGTAATTAAAACGGTGAAGGAAAACACCGTGAAGAAACCGAAATCTACCTATAATCTAAGTTCTAAGTCATATGTCATCCACCAACCGACACTGGGCCAGCCTTGTCTCTCTCCTTGCGAGAGAAGGCCCCGACGCCCAGCAGTGGGAACATTTAATTGGTTGTTTATGCTGCTACTTATTATGCTGATATGTTTTCTCCAAAACACAAAAATCTACTTCAATGACAGGTAATTTAATTCTGTCATTCGACTAAATTTTATAAGAAGGTATAACTATGTCGTACAGAAAAATCTAAGCTGATTTTAGTTTTTTGTTGATATTTGAAAAACTACCTCCCTGTTTTCGATATCTAAGATCACCTCTGAAGTATTTTCTACCAAACAAAAAAGGAATTATCAAAATCAACTAACAATTAGCGGAGTTATCGCGTAAAATAAAACCAAATAAAAAAACATGCAACCCGATTGAGAACATCCTCCTTGTTTGAAGTCGATTATAACCGAATGATGTTTGTTTTTCCACACAAAAATATATTTTTGACCATTATTTTGTCATCCAAGACGACGCGACGCGATCACGTGGGCACTTTCTAGAATCTAGAATCTAGATATTCTGTGGATCGTCTGTGATACACAGAATACTTAGAAGTTAGTATGTACCGAACGCGCCGCGCGTGTCGTTATTATTTAATGTTTGTGTAATTTCCGAACCAACAGACCGATATTGTTCAAATTTTGACGGGACAATATAAAAAATGTGTTCTTTCTAACAAAAAAAGAATTAATGAAATTAAACAACGCAAACATGAGTTACAACAAAATACACATTCTGACTTTCACCCTCTCCCGCAAGAAAACCGATCAGAATTTGGGGATCAAAAATAACCTACAGCAATGTCCTTAGTATAAACTAAAATCATGCCAAGTTTCAGCGGAATTGAATCAGTAGTTTCGGCGTGATGCGTGATCCCTATACAGAAAGACAGACAGACATGAAAGAAAAAAAATGCAGTTTCGCCATCACTATCGACTATGGAGTGCCCCAAAAAAATATATTTCAACATATCTTCAATGTACAGAATTCGACCCGTTACAGTTTTATTATAAGTATAGATTTACACAATTTCGTATTGACAGGATCGAGTTTCATAACTTTTGTGAAATCTACAACTACGTCATCCAGAAAATTGTACGCAAATTTTTGTTTATGGTTCATATTTCAAAAAACCACCCGACCGATTTCGATAAGATTCATGTGGGACCATTCGGGAAGCATACCAATTCGAACACAAAAATAAATTTTAAAATCGGTGCAGAGGTTCTCGAGAAATCAGGTAAAATACATAAAAGAAACATAGGAATAAGAATCTAATCGATAACCTCCTCCTTTTTTGGAAGTCGGTTAAAAGTAAAGATATATTTAAATAAGATTACTTCTATTTCCCATTAGCAGAAGAGCTAATGGTATCAAAGTAGTAGGGATTCACAATCTTAGTTCGTACCGACAAGTTGTCGTATTGAAAGATAATAATAACCCACCCTAGAACATTTATGAACTCACAAATTAAAAGAAAACGTGTATCCTATCCTTCTACACATACCTACACAAAACATACGACGCAGTCCTGAAGCTATGCTGGTAGCAAAGCAAACGAATGATTCCTGTTCATTTTCGCGACCAGAATAAACGGAGGATTTATATGATTAGTTATGTGTTAACTATGACAGCAAAACCGAACCACAAGTGATGACAGAAATGTGGATTTCAAGATCCAGAAACTCTTACTCTGCAACATGCTTGAGTACGCACAATAGACATAACGACGAGCGTTATCAGCAGAATCGACTGAAGCGAATTGAACTCACAATCACAATTGTTCTTACCCTTTAAAAACCCGCCATTACCTTCAGTCATTTCCCTCACCCCAGACCGGCGCTCGATCCTTTGATCCGCAAATTGTACAAAGTGCCACAATCAGACGCCGGCGTACGATTTGGATATCGGCCTTTTAAGAGCTTTCGAGGATTAAGGAGCTTTCAGCCACGCTACAACGCTTTTAAGCGTTTTGTTTTATCATGACATATATTAAGCATCTTTATTTATTAGTAGCTTGAGCTTACGACTTCAGTCTACCGAAACAATTGTGAGACTGCTTGAAAAAGTGGATTACTAAAAAAAATACTACCTAAGTGAAATGTCTGCAGAATACAAAGATTACAGATTACTCTTTGTAAATGTCAACAACTAAATGTCACACATAACTCAATCTTATATCTTTGAGTACGTAACAATTGGACGTAACAAGTATCGAAAGCATATTTTGATTTCCTATAAGTAATCTCGATTCAACGTAGACTCCAATATCGCATACCATCAGGCCAAATGGCGGTCAAGAACAAACCTATCATTGTAAAAAGTCTATACTAGTTTAACTTTGCTCTTTACTTTGACATGTTTTTGGCTCGTCTAAGGCGAATTAACAACTTAATTTATTTTATACCAACCTCATGGCCTCTTAACAGAACTCGCGATGTTGGTGAATGTAATTATTACCTGAAAAGAAAAACGAAACATTAGTAAATCAATTTAATTAATTATAAATCATCCATCCACCGATTTACAGAAGATTTTCTGCCTTGGTATCCAAGATTGAAATCTAAAATTTTATACAAATACACAAAATATTTATAGCTTTAAAAACTATAAACCTGGTCAAAAATATACATAACTATAAAATGTTTTATTGAAAAGGACAATATCACCTGTTCTCATCGGTTTTGGTGTAGAAAAGTTTCAAAAAGTAACTGAGTAATTTGTAAATAAAAAAATAAGCCAACTAATATGAGGATAAGTTAGCACTAAGTTCAAGTACAAATGCAATCAGTGCGCTTGCGCCCCATTAACCGTAATTACTGTTTGAGCTCCACTTAGCGCGTAACTTGAGGATAACTTCCAAACCAATATTATTCTAGCACTTTCTAAACTAACTTGTAAATTATCATAGTAAATTGATACATGGCTTAGTTTTAAAGTTCAGAAATACTTAGTCAGATTCTGGTTCGATTTAAGAAACACGAAATGAGTTGCAGAATTAAAAAAAAAACTAGTAGAATTGTAAAGAGTACGCTTTAAGCTTCAAGAGCCGTTCATACGCACTGTACAAAAAGAACGCTAAGAACTATGTGAAGTGTAAATAAACTACAAATAGTCGAACGCCAATTATTAGTCGATATACCCACCCACTCATAATTTACCACGGTTTTGACTATAGGATTTTATTTTATACAAAATTATCATGCGTTATGAATAACGTGTACAGATTATTTCAAACTGTGATTTGAGAGTTACATGCTTGCACACACATTGCCAGGCAGAGTGATGGCAAGTGGAAAGTGGACTCAAGCAGTTACAGATTGGTGGCCGATGGAAAACAGGAGAAGTGTTGGGTGCCCACCGGCTAGATGACATTCGAACAGTCACGGGTCATGCATGAATGATACTAGCAAAGGATCGAGACAAGTGGCGTACACGAAGAGAAATCTATGCTCAGCGATAACGGGCTGAAGAAGACTACATATTTGATCACAGCGTCATATTATGATGAAGCACAACAAAAATTTGGTTTTATTGATCAGAATTATGTTAGCTATAAATATGTAATGAAGTTTCATAATACATATGAAGTAACACATACATATTTTCACTATTTTTTTTTCTCTAAAAAGGTGATAAATATCCTCAAGTCTTTGTTGAGAATGCGTACCTCTGCCTCTAAAGGCGTGAATGTCTATAAGTATTCCTCATAAAATAAAGCTAAACCAGTCTATTGGAATACTAGTCACGTTATAGTGTTATATTTTTCAGTTCAGTTGTGGCTTGTAAGTCCTAGTTTTCAGCCTTCACACCCCTGAGCCCTTTCGCTCGGTAAGCCGAGGGAATTACACTGGAGCGAGTTTAAATTGCACCACAAATACATTGAGAAATGGCAAGCAGCTATAATCACAGCTTACAAGTAAGTAACAAGGTTTGCAAAGAAAACTGCTAAAAAAAGGTGGAGGTTCTCAATATGGTAGTATGTATGTATGTATGTACTGGTAGTAGGTACTACTAGGTCGACAAACTACCTGATGTTTTTTCGACGAACTACCTAATGTTTTTTTATTGACGTGACAACGTCTTATAAATTGGTTTGCCGGGTGACACTTCAAGAAACTGCGTTACGCTCCGCTCACGTTATGCGCTCACAACGAGAGCGAGTGAGAGGCACGCGTCCCTTCCACTCGGGCATGGTTAGCCCGCCTAAGAGCGAGAGAGACAGACATAAAAAGTGAAAGGCACGCGTCCCTTCCGTAAAATTATTTTACCACTCAAAGTCGTTGTCACGTAAAACTTTCGCCCGTATACCGACTTTACAGGCAACCAATTTTTTATAAGAGTTTTCATGGAATTTCATATTATATCTTATAAATGTCTTTAAACCTTAGGTAGTGTGGTTTTATGTAAATGATAGTATGTATGTTACGCGATAGCTCCTCCAATAGTCATGTCGACTCATTTTTGATTTAATGTGCCATCAAAAGGCTACTCAATATAATAATAGCGTGATGTCACTGTGTCGTATTTTCTATGTGTCGCGCGTAAGTTTGTATGGTAACTATATTAAATATTGCGCTTAGGAAACTGGTTTCATAACAAAAGTCACTTGAAATTGAATGGATTATCCAATGGTAAATACATTTTCTAATAATTTTGTACTTTTAAAATGTACTTGCCCATCCAGCTTTGAATGATCATAAAGTTAGTTAAACAAAAAAACATCAAAATTAAAATTGGTACATAATTTGTTTATTCTATTTAATTACTATCATTACTTTAAATAATTTTATATAATTGCAGGACCTGTCGTCACGCCTATTGTAAATCGAATTTGATGATTATTTTTTTTGGAAGATCATAATTCAAACCACCCATATACAATTTAATCAAAATGGTTTGTATCACCACAAATTTAAAATTTACTATCCTCGATGACATATTCGTACGCTTTCGCTGTCTCCTTGTGAACAGTATGTTTATTTAATTTTACAAAGAAACATGACAGACCTGACAAAAGACTCATAGGGAACGACATTCTTGCGCGCAAAAAAAACTTCAGTCTTGAACATCGCCGCTAAATCGCTAGCTTGCCGGTTTTTGTCGTATACACTTCGGAGAGTGTGCCACTGATCTGCATGGTCTAATACCACCTTGCCCATTTTTCTATCGGACTGCTCGTAGCTAGAAAAAGCGACATCGTTTCATGGTTGATGTTCCAAAGACACGAATGAAGAGGTTTGACTCTACTTTTGTGATAAGAACGTCTAGGTTGTAGAATGCGCTGCCTGGGTGGATTTTCCCCGATGGTTACAATCTTGGTGTCTTCAAAACAAGAGTGAATCGGTTTCTTCTAGGTAAACACGTTCCATCGTAGACCGCATTGTCGGTTAACATCAGGCGAGATGACGGTCAAATGTAAACCTATAAAAGTAAAAAAAAAATACGTAACATGAAAATTAGTCAAGTGTGTAAGTTAAATTTACTTTGGAGTCGGTTTTTTGTTTTTCGGAGATTTTTTCTTTATTCTGTGGCTACGTTCGTAATTATACTCATCCTCAAGGTTGACATAAATTTTCCCGCCAAAACAGCGTTCCGTAATTCCACATAGCATTATCGTGTACGTTCCGTTTCACGTTCACCTAACTAACGCAGTAGCAGTAAACACAGGTAAGCTGATATCGTATGCAACGCTAGTTGCTTCGGTAATCCATGTTCCGAGACATTGCTCTTGTATTAATGCTCCTCTAATTAGTCGCACGGTTCACATCAAACGCTGTTACTGAGTTAATTTGTATTCAGGAACATCTGTATATTTCGGATACCTACCGAATTTAGGGTAAAGCGGATTTTAGGTAAATATGAAGGCTTTAAATTGGTTTTAATTTGAAATATTATGGCTATTACCATTACCAATAAAGAATTTCTATTTTTTCTGGAGGTTTTTTTTAATCTTTAGCCACCACAAACACCAAAGTCCGTGCTCTTTGACAGAATTTTCATTTTTATAGGTGTGATATTAAACCTTTTAACAACAAACCTTTACGTCTGTGATTCTAAACTGTGGAATGCAGTGTTTGTGAAAAATCACTCTAAGAATTAATTATACGTAGCAATACCGTGCACATTAAATAAATGAATTACTTTAAAATGATGGGACCAATAAACATTGGAATTACGATGAATTAATGCATTGGAATTGAACTCCATTAAACACAGAGATTCGCAGCTATTGGAATATAAGGAGCTCAAATCGTTACCTACCACTGGACTCGTCACCCAAGTATAAAAAGGTTTTTCCATACTCAGTAATTTCACTAGAAACATTGTCTTTCAAACCGGCACACGATGATGTTGTGAACATTGGCGGTAGAATAACTAGCACAGGTACTAACTACTTCCCCATGCGGGTTGCAAACAGTCTTAACACTAAAGAAGTCAGAAGTCTAAGGAATCCCTGAAAGGTATTCAAGTTGCTACCAAAGATGTCGATGGCGTTTGTCCGAGACACATATATTTATCAACAAGAAGGAAACTCGATACACATAACGTTTCCAAATAATCAGAATTGCAGCCGCCAATCTCTCAACGTAGGCGCCGAGACAGCTGGCAATTTCGTTCGTATCATCGCGAGATCGGCCGCACCGACGGTTCGTCGCTTGAATTTGCATTTAATTCCACTATACTTGCACAATTTAGTCTTGGGATCGTCGAAGATTGAATTTCAAACCTATTATTATCAAAGGGAATTAGATATTTGATAGCTATTTAATATTAGTAAAAAATGATTTTAAGTCAAATTAAATTTGATTATAAATAATTGAGATTATCTAGTTTCATTACCATTGATTAAATCAGAGACAACGTATTTTAATTTAACGACTTGTTTTATTAACCCACGTTGGGCGCCAAATTTGGTAACACCATAATACAAATAGTATTGAATTAAGCTATCATCGTTGTACACCATACTAGTATTTTAAATTACGGCGTATTGACCGTGATTTTAACGAACATCAGTTAATGACACTAGTGTTATAAATAGCATTGTCTATAAATGGTTACTGGATTACTATAACGAAAATTCAGGTAAGATAAATGACAGCATTTAGGCGATACGAGTAATATCCTATACTAACTACTAATATTATAAATGTCAATGTTTGGATGTTTGTTGTTCAATCACGTTCATACGTACTACGTATACTACGTATGAACGTATCGGGATGAAATTTTGAACACAGATTCTATTCTGAGAGAACATAGTACTTATAGGCTACATAAATACACGGGTAACTCACGTATAATGTAGTCAGTCCAGTCAGACTCAAGTTTCGATCGCGTCCGGCGATCTTTTTCAAGGAGAGTGCGCGCGCGGGTTCGCAGCTCGTTTAGCACCGACCCGCGCGCGCACTCTCCTTGAAAAGATCGCCGGACGCGATGGAAACTTGAGTCGGACTGGACTGACTACATTATACGTGAGTTACCCGTGTATTTATGTAAAATGTGTAATAACCACGTTAGTTTTCATACTAAAACTTATAGGCTACTTTTTAGGAAAAATAAAAGGAACGGGAACTACGCGGTAAAACTGCGGGCCGCTGCTAGTATGAATTCATCGAAACGACATCTGTATATATTATATCATATAATAAAAAAATATTTTCGTACAAAAAATTAAAACAACTTCAAAACCACAAATAGGAACGCAAAAGCGAAAAATAAACTAAAATCATTATTATAAGCGCTACTCACTCATCTATTTGAAGTCGGTGCCAGCCAAATCTAACAGGTAGTGAATAGATACTACTTACCTGTGCCTACATAGCATCAATCTACTAACTTTTTGACCTCACTGGCTCACTGGTAATTTTTAACCTCCTCCTTTTTTGGAAGTCGGTTAAAAAGCATCCATTTTGCATATTGCTTGTATCTGATAGTCTGGAAGAGATTGCTCTCTGCAATAAGACCACCACTTGAGGCACTATTTTATAAACGTTTTACTATAATTGATGTGTTTGTTTGTGTTACCATAGTTATCTATTTATGTATTTAACATTAATACCCATAATTTCTATTAAAAAAAATCTATAAAATATACGAGTACATCACCAACCAAATGTCATGTACCAAAGCTTTAGAACACAATAAATCCTCCAACGAAAAGGTTTGGCCACCTCGTTACGGGCGGAGAATCCTTAGCCGGTTCCTTACAGTTAGATCCGGTTAGTACCGGATATCACTGGATCGAACCGGAGCGCGGTAAGCTGTTCCTTCGTACTTCTCGTTGAGCGAACGAGGAAGTAAATGTTTGTAAAGATTATTTCAGTTAAAATGTATGTATGTAGATTTTGGACTAGTGGATATAACGTATTCTCTATAGTAAGGTCGTAGGTTTGAATTCCGTCGACCCCTTTGAGTATATTACCAAAATACACAAATTTGTCATCAAGTCCGTTCCGTCTTCCGTAAAAACTCCAGTTCCAGTGGGTAGAAAAAAAGTTTTACGAGAAACCTGCAAACCGGAAAAAATGTCTCAAGGTTTTTTCGCAGCTTTCATCGATCATATTCGGTTATCATATACATATTTACTAGTAGCATCCCGTCAACTCGCGTAGATCCTGATCGCATTATTTTCCCAGTATAAAAGTAGCCTATGTGTTATTCCAGACCACCTATGTATGTAGCAAATTTCAACCAGATCCCTTCAGAAGTTTTTGCTTGAAAGAGTAAGAAACATCCATACATACATACATATTACAAACATTTGCATTCATAATATTAGAAAGACGTATCTGTCTTTGGTACGTGTCGGTTCCTATTCTCAAATTACTATAAATTATTTTTTGAATACGTTTGACCAGGCGAATGACAATGACATCCACACATTGGTTGACACAGAACTGTCAAAGTCTAGTTAAAAAGATGAAAAATAGTTATCCCGGCTGTCATTGTGATCCGAATCAGCGTCGACGGTCGGACGGATGGGTGGATTAGAAAGCTTACAGCGAAGGCCTGTGATTGATATTAGCTCGATGCTATTGGAAAATGTGACAATTAGTTAACTATTTTACCACAAGGTATTAATTAATGATCGCTAAACAGTGTATAAAAGTTAATAGTGGTCGGTCGCGTCGAAGGGAAGAGAAGTAGAGGCAAATCACCATCCCGGTGGATAGACACCATCAAGGCCTCAGCAGGGACAAACATCCAAACTTGTTTACAGATGGCTCAAGACAGGAGTGCCTGGAGGAAGGTGGTAAAGGACGTCGATGGTGGTCACGACCCTCAGTAATGAGGATACGACCAAGAAGAAACAATGTAAAATATTTTAAATAGCTTTGCTTAATTTAGCGTTGTGTGAGAAATGCCCACGAATATTTATTTATATTTAATGTAGCGGAAGAACTCGATTAACAATACAGAGAAGTTATTGGCTAGCCGCACACACATGCAATAATATTGACAATAAGAATGTATTGTCAATAATATTGTGTGTGTAGGTGTGTCAGGGTGTGTGTGAGAGAGAGGGAGAGTGGGAGTGTGAGAGAGAGAAGGAGTGAGTGTGTGTGTGTGTGTACGGTCTGTATTATACAATAATGTTGTTGATATCCAGAAATTCTGATTTTTATCGTCAATATCGGGGGGAGGCAGGGGTATTGTCAATAATATTGTCGTGTGCGGACGGGCTATATTTTAGTTGAGGAAAAGATTTCGAATTAACGCAAAAGGTACTTTTTTTTCGTTCTAACAATTAGTTACTTAAATAATAATCCAATGACTGGGTTTCGTTACTCTGTCATAGAAATTAAAAATAAAACCATTGTTACGAAAGTTATTATTTATAGTTTTTTTAATTGTTACATTTTAGAAGCACCCTTTCATCCTTCAACGCGAATTATCCATATCATCCTTCATCCCATAGAGATTGTGAACATCCAGAAAAACCTACCTAACACATTCCATAATCTAGACGTTTTTATTACGAAAGTGACGTCAAACCTCTTCGTTAGAGTGATGAAACGATGTCGCTTTTTCGAGCTAAAAGTAGTCACACTCATAGTCACAGCAATATTTATTCATGAAAATTTAACACAAAGTAGTTTCTAAACAAAATGGAGGGTACAATCCTGTGGAATTTATGGCAACATTAGTTACATAATCGCTCAGTATTAACAACAAGGCGATAAAACCAAGTCTCCAAAACAGCGAAAGTTTCCCCATAAAGCGGGAGTCTTAATACACGAGCTATACACCTGTTCACGACTAAGAAGCTTATTAAAATCTACCCGGTTGTGTCCACAATTATAATACAGCTATGCGGTAGAAAGGATATTGTTGATGGCAATACTTCAGTGAGAATTCACTGAAGTTGCGCTTCGAGGACCAAACAACTGCTCGATACTTTTAAGGAATATTACGCCAACTCTAAAGTTATTCCCTGAGACTAGATAGAATGACGATATACGAAAGATGGCTGGTGGCGGTTGGAAACGTAAGACCGAAGATCGGGCTGAGTGGCGTATTATAGGAGAGGCCTATGTCCAGCAGTGGACGAACACAGGATGATGATGATGTAAGTTATTCATAGGTTCACAAGAGAATTAACAAAAAATGGAAGTCACAGGAACTGTCGATAGAAGTGAAAATTTTTACTCAGAATTTGTAAGCTTACTTTGGAAACTACGCGGGTGACACCGGATGGCGTAGCCAAGAGCATGGTCATCTAGAAATGCATCAGCCAATGGGAAATGCTGCATTTCTAGACATCTAATGGCCATGGTCCCGAGTTTAACCGAAGATTTCGTATCATTCCTGGGCGTGACGCTAGAATCCAACTCACAGCCCACAAAACATCTGTATGTAGCGCGCCAAAGTTTTCACTTCAAGAAAAGACGATAGTTGCTATATTTGATTATCGATCTATTTGAAAAAAAACTGTGTTGGCCCAGTGGTTAGAACGGGCGATTTACAACCGTGAGTTCGTTTGTTCGAATCTCACCTACATCTCTGAGTATTCCAAATGCAGATGTACAAGTGTATCATCACCAATGGCTTTAACGGTCAAGGAAAACATTGTAAGGAAACTGGCATGTTCCAAGAATGTTTCGAGATCATACACTACCCGACGGTCTACCACCTAACTAGAACTGTCTTAGCTTTGGCAAAGCTCTCTCTTTTCTTTTCGCTTGATTTGATAAAGATGGCAATAGCAGATGGTGTAGATTTTGGCTTTGACATACCTTGGGAGATAGCCTCAGCTGTTGGAACATTTAGTGGGCTGCTTATCCATGCTTATGCTCTGTTACTAAACATATTTTCATAAATTCACGAAGATTTACTAACAATACAAAATACAATCACCAGATTTTTGAAATGGTCCTCATAATACACTTGGCTTATAACTTTTATTGAGAGACGGGCCAAAAGACTCATAGGCAATGACACTCTTGCGCGTAAAAGACTTCAAAGTCTTGATCATCGCCGCAAAATCGCTAGCTTATCGGTTTTTTATCGGATACACTTCGGAGAGTGTGCCACTGATCTGCATGATCTAATACCACCTTGCCCTTTCTTCTATCGGACTTCTCGTTCCACAAAAGGGCGACATCGTTTCATGGTCGATGTTCCAAAAACGCGAACGAAGAGATTTGACTCCACGTTTGTGATAGAACGTCTAGGTTGTGGAATGCGTTGCCTGAGTGGGTTTTCCCTGATGGTTACAATCTTGGTGTCTTCAAATCGAGAGTGAATCGGTTTTTTCTAGGTAAGCACGCTCAATCGTAGATCTCATCATCGCTTAACATCAGGCGAGATGGTGGTCAAGTGCGAACCTATTATAGTTAAAAAAAAAATTAAGTTGGCTTAGTATTAAGTATGCTTTGTAAGTATTGCACTGTTTCAAAGCAAATTTTCATGTGAAATTGAGAAGTAAATTGAAATATTTTGAAGTTTAACGTTAAAACAAAGAAAACTTAATTATAGTGTGCAATTGCCTACTTTATTCTTTGACCGTTTTTTTTAATCGACGAATAGAAATGAGAGTGAAATAAAACTGTACCTAAAAATCACTTTAGACCCTTTTTAGAAAGCGTTTTTCCAATTTAGAACGCTATTTAAATAACGCAGCACGGCTTAGGTTACCTGGACCATTATCCGAAAATTCTAATTGTTACATACCCCTTTTACAGAATAAAAAACTATGGAAAGAAAGACTCATAAAAAACAGAGGCATTTTAAATAACTCTCTTTAAAAATGTACATTTTACACCGAGTCTGTAGGTTCTTTATTTTTTACGTACCGACAGAAAATGGGAGTTTTTTTAAGCAGTTGCCTACCACTCCAGTACCTACGTGATACACCAGTTCGTCATATTTACATTGTATATTAATTATTGTAACTAATTCAAATCATAACTTTACAAGGTATGTACTTGCATTTATACGTATTTTGGAATGTTTTAATCATATTTTATTTTTATACGACAACAATGAACAAATAATAACTTAGATAAACTATTTACATGTTATATAACTACATAATAACATTTCAGTACGAATTTGTTATTCTTCTTATTAGTTGTCTTGCATGCCATTGACAATCTATATCAACCAATGGATGTGCCCTGAGTAACTTGAAATTGGTAATAAATTGCGGCTCTATGTGTATCGTTAGTAGTTTACACATAATCAATCTACTTGACCCCTAGAATCGCTAGCGGCGCGATATGCTGTGGTTCTACCTATGTTGTTTGTTGACAATGAATAGTGATAAGTAAAAACGTCCGGCGTTCACCGCTTCCTGCAACCGAGTGGAACGGAATGAGTGAGCTCACTCTTCCCAAAAATGTCATGATTCCGTGCGCCCTGAAGTTTGGGAGGGCACATCTGTGTATTAATATCTTTGCCATTGACAACTTATTTATCAAGACAACATATGCAGATGGCAAAATGAACTCCACCGATCATCTGTAGCAAGACTCCTCCCTCTTCTACTAAATAAACTTCAGAGAACATGTCAATGATCAAACGCTGACTGTGAATGATCAATAAACAATAAAAGTGGTCAAGTACGAGTAGGACTCGCCCATGAAGGATTCCGTAGCAGCAAATAACATGATATAAAAGTTCTTGTAGTTCGTTATTACTTTATTAAGTGTTTTTAAACAAAAGTGAATTTATGACGTATTAAAATAAAACTACTTACTAAATCTCATTCAAACCAATTTTCGTTGATAGTTTACATTGTAATGTACATAATGTACCCAAAATTTATCGTGTTTTTCTATTTTTTGTATGAACATTTTAATGCGGTCCACAGAATACATCTACTTACCTAGTTTCAATAGTATAGCACTTATATGTAGTTTCGGAGAAAAGTGGCTGTGAAATACGGTCAGACAGACAGACATGACGAATCTATAAGGGTCCCGTATTTTACCATTTGGCTACGGAACTCTAAAAATGAATGATAAAAACTCTAAATATTGTAATTATAAGTACAACATCGCTCGCGTATTTTCCGTCTATCGAGTATCCAATCGATGTCCCTCACGTAAAGCTACCTATTCCCCCGCCGTGTACCTAGAGGTAACTTTTGCCAAGAATCGAACTTGACGAGGAAAACCGTCGTAAAATTTTAAGGGCGTCCTTTCAACGCTCCTCGCCTCAGTTTGCGGTAGACGAAATTCCTAGAAAATTCTTGACGACGTAAAACGTTGACGTTACCCTATTATGTTTCCGTAATAAGAAGCTATTGTGAACGGGTTATAAAAATAAGTTTTCGATTTTCGGTAATCTCATGTGATATTTCGGGATGTCGTTCTAAAATATTGCGGTTGTTCACTACAATAGTATCACAAATTCGATGTATTAAATAAATATACATATTGGTGGGCAATTCACACACAACACCATGACCCCAAACTAAGCAAAGCTTGTAATATGGCGGCCAGATAGCTGTTATAATACTCATATATATAGTTTTAAATACATACTTATTATACATATTATATTGTATACGATACCCTATTAATAATATTATAAATTTGAAAGTTTGGATGTTTGTTACTGGATTGCTATCACGTATCAATAGCTAAACGCCTTGGATAGCTTAGACTGTCTATATTAATGCTATTATTTTGCTTTGCTATTGCTATTAATCTGGAATAACGCTGTTTTTTATCGCATAAATAATTACGAGAACTGGAACTAAGCGGGTGAAACCACAAGGCACTCCTAGTATGTTATAATAACGTTGATGATCAACTGTTCCCTATTGACATTTTAGAACTTAGAACGTATCTTTATTATTTAACATAACAAAACTGAAGAGGTTTATTGTTTGAACGCGATAATCACAGGGGACCGATTCTAAAAATTCTTTCACCGTTAAACATTACGTCATCCGTGCTATCATCGTGCTATAGGCCATACATAATAATTATATTATGTGCCACGGGGGGCGAACCCGACACGGCCTCCTAGTATGGTATATACGGTGTTATTCTAGATCCTAAGTTACGGCTGGTCTAGTCGGGAGAACGGCACTTGCCGATCCGGAGACCCCGGGTTCAAACCCCACACGCACCACTGTCTTTTCGAAGTCATGATGTGCGTGATGCCGCTAACTTAAAACGGTGAAGGAAAACATCGTGAGGAAACCGACATGTACATAGAATCTTTCGAAGTCATGTGTCATTCACCAACCTGCACTAGGCCAGCGTGGTGGATTATGACCTTAACTCTCTCCTTGCAAGAGAAGGCCCCGAGTCCCAGCAGTGGGAACATTTAGTGGGCTGTTGAAGTTGATTCTAGACCTAGACTATTATCTAATTGTGTTTAAAATTTCAACCAGATCCATATATAGCCGTTATGACTTGATTGTGGAACGAACCACTAAAACATCCAAACTATCATATTTATAACATTAATAGAAGGGTCTCCTTATCGATTTCACTTAAAAATTTGGGCAGCTTTTGGCTCATATAAGCCATTGCCATTTAATGTTCTCTATTCACGGGTGAACTCGCTACACCATGCTCTAAATATCCTGTAATGAACGATACTAGGGAGTTTCGGCCAAATTTTGCAATATAATTCTGTCTCCGATGTTGCGGCACACTATATTTGCACAGTTTGTGGACAAGCCAATATTGGTCTATGTAGACATACTAGCAATAGCGGCCCGTTTCGGCTTGGCTCGGCTAATGTCATATATATTAAACAAATAATTAGAAATAAATAATAATATGGCAGCAAATTGAGCTGTAAACTATACTATTTATTATCTTCCAAGTTGGACCAAATTATACATACCGAGTGTTTGCTAAATTTTGTGAATATAAGCAAAAAATGTAAAAGCGGATCCACAAGATTATTCTAAATCACTGTAATAGAAATTTAATTTGATTATTTTGCATACATATGTAAATACATCTCAATTCGCAGACGTCATTATCCTATTTCCAACTAAAATTATAATTACGTAAGTTTGAATAAAGATAATTGATTATCTGTGAAAAGTAAACACATTTTAAACACACGTATCGAAGTGATACAAAAACAAAAATTCGGTTACTTAATGTTGTGCGAAAGTTGTGTAATTATGTGTCTGTTTGTTCTCAGATTCCTCTATAACGACTGAAGGGATTTGAATGATAAATTGAATACATAATAAGTACCTGGATTACCTATATTATCACATAGGATACTTTTTAACTCGTTAAAATCTATAGTTCTCGTGGGATATTTAATGAAATGATTGATTCATTTACGTGAATGTTTTGTCGAAAATCGTGAAAAACCATTAAGCCGCAAGTTTTGCCATGTAGCGTGGCTTGTAATAAGTAAATACGAGGCTAAAATACCAAAATATGTATGTATTTTTTTCTAAAAATTTGAAACACAAATCTGTTTATACATAAGCCTCAGAGGTCAGATTACCTTAACTGAAAGATTTAGCAAGACAAAGAGGGGCTTATTTGGATCATCTACAGTATATTAAAAATTTAAGTGAAAACAAAAGCTATGAAAACCCATAATTTCCCTCTAAGCCCCACAAAATGAGTAACTTTAATACTTTTAATACCGCCTTTTATGAAGTCGACACCACGTAGGTACATGTACTTACTTACCTACTTCAACTACTAAAGCCACAGAAAATGCAGAAGAATACATGCAAATAATGTATCTTCTCATTTCTTATTTGTTTTTTTATTAAGAAATGGACTATCGCTTTAATTCAACCAATTTAATTAAAGCTAATCAGTTTGAGTCAATTTAAAAAAAAATCCTTTGTCTGCATCTAGGATCTATGTTTGGCCAATAAGGGTTATCTCGTTAAGACTAATTAAAACTATTCTACAGCAAGATATGCGTAGGTTTTCACATAGAGATGGTATATGTACGTTAAAGTACACGTTATGAGATCCGCAAACTAAATTTAGTAATATTCAGCTAATTACTCTCTAAGGGAGCCGGTAAATGAATTTCGCCTACGCAAAATTGTACACCTAAATTGTATGGGTATTTATAAATAAAACAGGACGATATTTTCCGGCCCACGCAGTCCCTCTAAGTACAGCACCATTGACCGTAGGTTTAATCGTACTAAGTGAATCGAGATTGAATATGGAAGGTAAAGATATGCACGCCTCCACACAATTTTCAACCCAATGAGTCCTTAATGTTTTCGGCTAATGTACTCTGGTTTCAAACCGAATCCTGGAAAACATCAGCGTAGACTCATGTGTCTGTCTACCTATAACGTAGACATGCTTCTACTGCCCAAGCATAAGTAGCCCTACTTATACTAATTTACCTTATAACGATTTATTGTATGATAAATATAAATAAATAAACATTGGTGGACAATTCACACACAAGACCATCTGACCCCAAACTAAGCAAAGCTTGTGTGATGGCAGCCAGATAGCTGATATAATACTTATATAGTTTAAATACATACTTATTATACATAGAAACACCCAGACACAGTGCAAACATTTGAATTCATCACACAAATATTAGCGCGGGGTGGGGATCGAACCCACGACCCTCAGCTTCGCAGGCAGAGCTACTACCAACTAAGCCACTAGGCCAGTCAGATAAGCAAAAGAAGTTGATATTTGAATACTTTTTAAGTAAATTTAGACAACGTAATTTTTACTGCAGATTCAGATAGTGATGGGATTCAAATGTAGTCCATAATTTGAAAGAACCGAAACGACTGGAACCTAGCATCTTGATTATCTCTAAACCTCCATCGGTCTACGTATAATCATTAATGTAAGTGGCTAGTTAGTTCTGTTTATAGTTTCAATTCAAACTAGTTCAAATCTAGAAAGGAAACTGAAAAATCAAGTGTTTGTTACCATTTTCGTCGTTGTCCACTCACACTTGCCTCTTCCTCTCGTATCAGCCCTGACTCTCCGCTTTAGGACTCGTCTCATCCATAGGCGCATAATGGTGAATAGGTATAGTGATGAAATACTAAAAAGCGTGATATCATTTGGAGGAGTCACATACTATTCCCGGTATCTAAATATTCGATTGCTCGCTTCCGTCCTTAACCATTCATCCGCTGTAACTGATGATACAACTAATCATATCTCCGTAATAACAGACTAGTCATAAGATAGATTTTTTATGCCGCCAACAACAACACACATGAGATGTTCTAATGCAAGCTTGTGCCTCAGAAAAACATCAAGGAAAAATGAGCGATACTATGCAAAAACCGTACATACATGATAGATAGCATTTGGTATACGACTATTTTTGATGTTTTCCGTGCTGTTATGTTTGTATTATTTATATTTTATTATACGTACAATTATATTTTGGAATACACTAACTGCATACCTCTACTATAACTTTAATTAGTACGTTCTTATGTACTGTAAATAAACTTACTTTTCGTCGAATATAAAGAAAGTTTGTACATATTATTAATAAATTACTATGTGTGTTGATTTTTGTTGGTTTTTATGCAAAAAATATGAGATAGAATTTGGTACAGGGACAGACAGATATGATAACGTAGGATACTTTTTAACCCCCGACAAAAAAAAGGGGTGTTATAAGTTTGACGTCGATGTCTGTCTGTCTGTCTGTCTGTCGGTCTGTCTGTCTGTCGGTCTGTCTGTATGTGTGTCTGTCTGTGGCACCGTAGAGCTCAAACGGATGGGCCGATTTCGACGCGGTTTTTTTATTTGAAGGTTAATATCCGTGCAGATGTTCTTAGCTTTGTTTGGTTAATATCGATTCAAGATGGCCGTCTCCACAAAATGGCGGACAAAATATTTCTTCACAACCTACCTCAATATGGGTATCAAATGAAAGGGCTTGACTAGTAAAATACTATACACTATAAAAAAAATCTAATCCAAGATGGCCGCCACCACAAAATGGCAAAATACATTTTTTTCACTACTACCTCAATAGGTATCAAGCGAAAGGGCTTAATTAGTAGAATACTTTGCATTATGACAAAATTCAAATCCAAGATGGCCGCTACCACAAAATGGCGCAATGCATTTCTTTTTTCACAGCTCCCATAATATGGGCAATATAGGTATCAAATGAAAGCGCTTGACTAGTAGAATGTTGCGCAGATAACAAATCTGAGGTAGTCGGGGGTTAATCAAAAATTTTAATTTTGTTCTTGTTGGTACATTATAAATAGACATTTCAACCTTCCTAGAAGAAATTCGACAAATAGTTATACTACAATTTCTGCGCTGTGAAAGCACACTGGTGCAGAGGATTTGCAATGCAAGCGATAAAGGGGCTTGGGAATGAAACACGATGGACAATTTGAATTGTAGAGTGTTAATAATACCGTGGCATTTTCCTCACTTGGCTCTTCATTGGAGGCATTAATTTAGCTGTGCAGCTTAAGTTTCACGTTAAGTGATAAATCCTAATTCAAACTTACATATTTTTTATTTAGATTTTTTAAAATTAGTTTCATTGGTTACTTACTATATTTATTTTTGTGCACTTTTTGGTACGGGATATCTTTTGGGTACACAATCAACATCAGTTCATCCGTTCGTAAGCTAAGATGCCACAGACAAGCACAAACAGAGAGACACGTTAAACTTACAATCACACCCAGTCGTTTTTTCGTCAGGGATTAAAAAGAACTTAAGCAAGTAATTAAAGCACGCAAAAATTCAGATAGACTTGCCCTCAAAATAAAAAAAACCTATCAAATTGATAACCTCGTCCTTTTTGAACTCTGTTAAAAATATTCGACTTTCAAAAACCAGGTCAACAATACGCTATAATACAAAACGAGTTATTAAAACTGCATCGCACTGTTTAACCTTACTATGATACCTATTACAGCTAACAAAAGAAACGATAACTTTGAAACAGCTGAACCCATTTTGATGAATTTGCGTCGGGGTTAAAATGAGGTCAAACAAGCAATTAAAGTGCTCAGAAATTCATATTGAAGAACCCAAACGAATAGTCGACTTAAAAAAATATGGTTGTTGAATTCCTCTCTCTTTCCTCCTTTCTTGTAGTTGGTTAAAAACTAGCGGTGGGCGATTATGAATGATCGGCATAATCGATTTATTTTGTGTTACTAATGTTGATAATCGTTTATGAAATTAGTAACTAATATGTTTTCATAATCGAACGATGTTACTAATTAGTACTACTAATCGTGTTTTATGAAGTCTACGACATTTGTTTCGTGACTTTTGTTAGCAGTATGTATGTAGTAGTAGACTTGTGTTAGTAGTATAGACATTGGTTTAGTTTGATTTAGTTTTTATTACGGTGGAGTGAAACGTGACGCTATTTACTATTATGGTGGATTTAAATAACGGCAAGTTTACCGATTTTTTGATTGATAGATTGTTTTAGACTATTAAGTTTTAGGTGACTCTTTTCGCTCTTGAGCTTTTATAGAGCCCGCGAGAGACCGCGTCGTGTTGCCCCCTCCACACCCCACGCGGCTCTGCTGTGAGGGAATCGAATCGACTCGCGAAAGCGTGTGCCTGTGTAACTACTACTAATTAGTAACTCCTAACTGTTATAATCGAGATATCTCGAGACATTCTTATAATCGAATGATTTCATTAGTTTATCTCATATTCGCCCACCTCTATTAAAAACTAGGTCCACAAGACGCTAGAACACAAAACGAGTTATACAACTACATTTAACATTGTTATGATACTCAACATTTCGTAAGAGTGGGACTGCGCCAAACTTTAAATTGGGCTGAATTGGGACGGAACCAGCGCCGCTTCACGCTATACCTGGGACCTGACAAAACTTGGTAATATACCTGGAGAGGTGCAGCACTTGAATCTACGGACTTAGTTGACGGTATAAGTAGTATAATCAAGTTGTCCGACCAATGAGAAGAGACTTCAAACGAAACTCCAAACAACTTTTTGAATAAAATGAAATTCCTACTAATATTATAAATGAGAAAGTAACTCTGTTTGTCTTCTAAGTAGGATGTATGTAGGCTTTTAGGTGTGGTTTATGTATGTACGTAGGTATAGTTAAGTTAGTAGAGCCCTAAGCATTTTACGTAATGGACATCTGAGGCCAATAACCATAGACCCCTAAATAAGCGTATCTCACTCCGCTGCTCCGCTGCCGCTCCAACGCTACACCGCTACATTACCATGTCGGTAACGCGAATTTAAATGATTTTTTACCAACCTACCAATGAGTTCTCAACGCGGCTAAAGAAGTTTTTCCTTTAAATAGGTGTTTAACCCCCGTCCAACAAGAGGGGTGTTATAAGTTTGACGGCGATGTCTATCTGTTTGGGTTTATTCTTATATCGAATACTAGCTGAACCCGCTACTTCGTTCGCGTAAGCAGATGTTACTAACTTATACATTAGTTGGAAGTATCGTACGTCAAATATTTGGATAAGTAGTCATTGAAAACCTTTTGAGTTTGAGTGAATTTGTTTTTTCCACACAAAAATATATTTAATTATATCATCTTCATTTTTCTTTTTTTAAACAATATCAAACATACTTAGTAATGTTTCATAGTATCAAACATAGCCGCAAGTGTTAAGTTTGTAGGATTTTTATAGGATACATTATGAAAAGTCTGAAGCGAATGTTCATGATCTGATACCTACTTATCTCTTTTTATCCGCAAGCTGTTTTCTAGCTGTTACCCGCGAATTCGCCCGCGTAAAATTTTGAACGAAGCCTGTGTGGAATAAAATGATTAAGATTTTGAGTTTTAATGATATTCAAGCAAGTTGAACCCGTAAATCTAAACCAAGTCTTAGTGAAATGTTAATGTATGAATTTAATTGTAGGTAACACAGAAAAAATCCAAGAACGAAAGAATCCAAATTCGGCATCATAATCCTTTTAGCAGCAAAAACTTATTAGTACAAATTAAAAAAAAAAATTAGTAGAATACCAGTAACTTCACCTAGTGATGAAAGAAAAATACATACCACAATAGCAAAACATCGATTTAAATGTGGCTTTAGTGCTTTTAGATTTAAACTGGCATTAGCGCCATCTAATGAGAATATTATGTTGCTTGCTATTTTGATTGTGAACGCAAATCACCTATGTTATCTACGCCAAAACGGGTGCATCAATTTTTCATTTTAGGCTTTTACCTTACCATCACATCAAGTTCCTTACGAAAATATATGCTTATATTAATATGGAGTTAAATCAAAATATAGACTTATTAGCCCATGTGAAATTTTAGACTCTAAACTATATGTGTTTCGTATGTCAACCATATGGGTTAACATACGAAACACATATAGTTGTGCCGTTTTGACGTGATAGTTAATATTTGTTTCCTTAGGGCCCATGCTTCTTTTCAGGTTGATAGGTAATACATAAATGTGGTATTTCAGACTATACGTTATCTCTGTTTCAATTTTCTACCAAATTTGCTTAGTCTTTCCGACGTCACAGTAACCTTATAAGTAACCGATTTGCTATTTCTGAGTTCAAACTACGTCTGTTTCGAATTCCTTCAAAATATGTTCAGCCGGTCCAACGTTGTCCTGTAATTATTATGAATGTCACTGTTTGGATGTTTCAGATGTTTGTTACTTAATCATGGCGGAACGTATCAAGTGATCGGGTTGAAATTTGAAATAGAATTACATTATAGTCTGGCAGAACACATAGGCTAAACATTGCCTATGTATAAGTACCCTATGTATTACTTAAGCTAAACTAAGAATGTGTCTTTAATTTTAACTCGATACATTCAGCCGTTCCAACGTAATTGAGCAGCAAAAATTGAAACATTGACATAATTATATAATATTAGGAAAGCATAGGATTTAACAACAATTTAGAAAAAATAAAACGGGTCAAATGCAAATGGTACTCGCGCGCGAAGGGTTCTGAACCATTAGCAAATAAACGGATTTTATTGTATGGGAGCCCCCTGAATAATTTATTTTATTTTAATTAATTACTTTTAAAGAGAACATAAAACTAAATATTATGTCAATAGTTAAAGGGTCTACCTGTGACAGGTACGTTATTATTAGTATCGAGCAAGAAACGGTAAAAAGCATGTTTGTTGTATGGGTGCACCTCTTAAATATTTATTTCATTTTAGTATTTATTGTTAAAGCGGCAATAGAAATACATCATCTGCGAAAATTTCAACTGTCTAGCTATCACCGTTCTTGAGATACAGCCTGGTGACAGTCGGACGGACGGACGGATAGCGAAGTCTCAGTAATAGGGTCCCGTTTTTACCCTTTGTGTACAGAACCCTAACAACGGTCTGCTTCGGTCACCGAAGCTTGTTGAACACTACCTTTAAATTTTAAACAGTGTTTGGATTGAAATAATTCGTTTTCTAATAAGTTACGGCTGGTCTAGTAAGTTACAGCTGACCTAGTCGGGAGAACGGCGACTGTCGATCCGGAGACCCAGGGTTCAAACCCACGCGTACCACTATCTTTTCAGAGTCATGTTCGTGATGCCGGTAATTAAAACGGTGAAGAAAACACTGTGAGGAAACCGAAATCTACCTATAATCTAAGTTCTAAGTCATATGTCATCCACCAACCGACACTGGGCCAGCGTGGTGGATTATAACCTTGTCTCTCTCCTTGCGAGAGAAGGCCCCGACGCCCAGCAGTGGGAACATTTAATGGGTTGTTTTGGCTGCTACTTATTATGCTGATATGTTTTCTCCAAAATAACAAAATGTACTTCAGTGATAGGTAATTTAATTCTGTCATTCGACTAAATTTTATAAGAAGCTATGACTATGTCGTAACAGATAGATCTAATTTTATTTTAGCTGATTTTAGCTTTTGTTGATATTTGAAAACTACCTCCCTGTTTTCGATATCTAAGATCACCTCTGAAGTATTTTCTACCAAACAAAAAGGAATTATCAAAATCAACTAACAATTAGCGGAGTTATCGTGTAAAATAAAACCAAATAAAAAACATGCAACCCGATTGAAAACATCCTCCTTGTTTGAAGTCGATTAAAACCGAATGATGTTTGTTTTCCACACAAAACTATATCTTTGACAATTATTTTGTCATCCAAGACGACGCGACGCGATCACGTGGGCACTTTCTAGAATCTAGATATTCTGTGGATAGTCTGATACACAGAATACTTAGAAGTTAGTATGTACCGAACGCGCCGCGCGTGTCGTTATTATTTAATGTTTGTGTAATTTCCGAACCACCAAACCGATACTATTCAAATTTTGACGGGACAATATAAAAATATGTTCTTTCTAACAAAAAAGAATTAATGAAATTAAACAACGCAAACATAAGTTACAACCAAATACACATTCTGACTTTCACCCCCTCCCGCAAGAAAACCGATCAGAATTTGGGGATCAAAAGTAGCCTACAGCAATGTCCTTAGTATAAACTAAAATCATGCCAAGTTTCAGCTGAATTGAATCAGTAGTTTCGGCGTGATGCGTGATCCCTATACAGAAAGACAGACAGACAGACAGACAGACAGACAGACAGACAGACATGAAAGAAAAAAAATGCAGTTTCGCCATCAGTATCGACTATGGAGTGCCCCAAAAAAATTTTTTTCAAAATATCTTCAATGTACAGAATTCGACCCGTTACAGTTTTATTATAAGTATAGATAACCTTAAAACCATTAGGTTTCTTGTTTTTTGGTTTTGGTTTGGTCTTTACACACTGATAACTAATAAATCACCGCCTAGCTAAAATCTACTAAGATTAAGAATAAAATATCGAATTGTTTTCATAAACTTGTTTTAGTCAGTCAACATCGTAATTGAAACTTGTGCAAGTACAAATTTGACAAAACAAAACGAAATTAAGTTGGAACCAACTTTTATAATTAGAATAAAGTTACGTCTAAAATGTTAAAGATCTTGAATTTTAGCCTAAAGCTAGAGCTAATTTTCTTAACTTCCTTTCCAGAGTTTGATAAGTTTACAGGTAAGATATTTTAAATTTAACTTATCTGGACAAAGCTAGTTTATTGACTCGAAAATTTTAAGACTTTCCGCTTTATTACTTACTTGAGCATAAATTACATCTAGTATACATACTATTATTACTAATTACGCGATATTTATTACTGTTTCACAGACTTCAAAAAGATAAAACAACGTTCTCGATTCGGTTGGATGTTTTTTTTATGTGTGTTAGGTGATGGATAGCTCCAATTACGAATTGATAATATTTTCATAGAAAAATGTTCATATAATGAAAACTACCAAACCAACCTGTACATAACTTGTATTTGACCAAATGGCAGCTATTCTGCATCAAACAAAGAATAAGTCACGTATCTAATTTGGATTAGTAATCTCTCAGTAATCGATGTACATACATGAAAAAAACGATACCGGCCGAATTGATAACCTCGTCTTGTTGAACTCGGTTAAAAATTTGAAATGTTTTTGACTAACATAATCCTTAAGCAAATTTGTGAACTAGGTTGGTAAGAATAATAGTGCTCAAAAGCCAAAACAGACAAAGCAACAAAGCTAGAGCAGTGTTTAGCATTCTCTGGGCGACAGGTGGTCTCATAAAGCTCTGTTGACCCACTTATGGTGCGGGAGCCCACGATGCTAAATGGGGATTTACTCGAGCGTCATAAATACATATTGGGTTGCAAATCTTACGTGAAAAGAAGAAAAAAATGTTTTATAATGTTACTTTTTCATTGGTGGGGTAGCAGCTACAGAGTATCAAATATGTAAAATCATCCTTATCGATGATTTTTTGTCAGTTCGGCTTGTAAAAATCGTCATAAATATTTTTCGTTAACCTTGAACTATTTCCTACAAAAAAAATAATGTGAATGTAGATATGATTTTTTTACAAATTTGTAGCCCTCTCCTTTCTCTACGTCACTCTGAAATTTTATTGTCAATTTACTGGAATCCATATTTTTTGCACGTAATTACACAACAACTCACACTACTTTAATCTGACGTGCTCGAGCATTTCTGGTGATATTGTTTTTTCTTTATCGTCCTTATTTATTGGACACGTATTTGGTCAAGATACTTAACAAGGTATCTATTAATTTACCGCGCTGGAGTAAATCCCGATATCCCCGCTTGGGCTCGCCTACTATTACTGCGAATTCAAATTCTGACGGCTGCGGTGCATTTCCACGACATAACGTCACTTGAAACGATTCTGCGAATGCGGTTTGTATGTCTATACTACTAACTATGGCCACGGTGTTCGGTTTCCATCCGAGAATAACTTATTGATGTAACCAATTTACAAGCGCAACCAATTTTAGATCAATGGGGACGGTGCTGTGACATCTTTTTAGGGCGAATGGTAAAGAAGTGAAATGTTCTGCCACCCAGTGTTTCCTCAAACAACCGGAGCCTCTTCAAGACAGCAGGCACTGCAGGTGTACTTCATCGTAGAAAATTTCATGCACATTCCGTTTGAACAGGAAAGTTGTAAACGTAGGCTCATTTCTTAATCAAAGAGTGGAATAAACTGCCGGTTTCACTGTTTCCTACGATATACGAATATACAAGTAAGAGATAATATATGTAAGTATTTTCTGGGTCAGCGTACATTGCTTTCGACCACACCGTCGCTTACCGTCAAGATATGGGAGTCTGACGCGGATCTAAGTGCAATAAAAAAAATAGCCGTCTGAGGGACTGCCGATAGAAGTAACTTATTAAAACTTAAGATTTTAAGGATTTAATTAAGAGCCACTAGGTAATATTGCACAATACGTCACCTATGGCTAGATAGCTACTGCTATTACGCATGTGATAAATTTCACTCATCCAAAAACTTACACGTCTTGCTCCGCAGCTGCTCCAACGCTACTGTAGCATGTCGGTGACACGATCCCATAAGACTCTTTCCTGCCAAAAAGGGAGAAACGCGCCCGAAGAAATTTTCGCATAAAAATTGGACATCAAAAATAGATTCGACATGAACTATACAGAGTTGAAAGATGCGCATAAAAGCCTTTATACTCGTAAATGACTAGCGGTCCGCCTCGCCTCCGCCTTACTATATATATGTACATATATGCGTACAGCACTAAGCGATCACGTGATTATCCAATGGTGTAAGTTTTTTTTATCTGTCCAGTAGTGTCTGTCATTAGTGCATTCAAACAAAAAATACCTTAAGTTTACAGAATACCTTTATAAAATGATAGACATTAATTTGCAGATCCATTATGATATCACACTCTCGGCCACTATCGCGTCAATGTCAAGCGCTTCCGGTAACGTGACCGGAAATGCAACGAGCACTTCCGGTGCACGTTTTATATTGATTGGTTAATTCCGCGACGAACGGGAGGAGGTTTATTGTGATTGGGGGAGAAAGGGGTGACTTGGTATGTTCTATTAGTTCTTATTGGGTCCATTGTTCTATGAATGGGTAATATTTAAAGTCATCATAGAAATTTTAGTAAAGAGTGGCATCGCACTCATTGCCTAGTGAATTAAGAAACGTTTGCTCTTTATTTTACCGCTAAGCAGTAATGTCCAAATATTCCTGTATTCCGATTTGAAGGGTAATGTTTCGAGAGAGATTACAGGGCAAACGGATCAATAATCTTATATCTCTTAGCTCTAGCGCAGTTAAGGGCTTCACATTTTACATTCATGTTCCGTTCTGGGCAGACGTATAACTTACTATCCGGTATCATTTTATTATGTACTTATACATAGATTCATTATTTCTAATTGTAAGCGAAGTTACCCAGTGTTATTTTTAACGGACTTCAAAAAAAAGGAGGTTTCTCAATTCGTTTTTTTTATGTGTGTTTGCGGATAACTTCATCGTTTATGAACCGATTTCGATGATTCTTTTTTTGTTTTAAAGGAGATATTCGACTTCAGAATTGTAAAATATGTGTTCAATAATTTCAGTTTAAATAAATCAAAAATGTCTACGTAAGACATTTCTTTGTGATAAATATATATTTTTGTTACTTTTTAGTTTTCTGTTTGAAGTCGGTTCTTTTTTTTCTTAAAATTATATTATAAATTAATGGTTGGAATAAATGAATTGAACAGAATATGCGGAGAATCATAAGACAACAATATACTCTAATTTGTCTTACAAGCATCTACATCCTGCTATCAGTATTGTTATCACGCATTGCTACAGAGCCAGCCATTGTTCAATCTCAGCTTTATGCAAATGGGGGTGCACTCCCCTCCCCATTGTGGTAGTTAATTAAGGGATGCTGCACGTTTCTTGTCTTAGTCTCTAATTGGAAAGAATAATTCTTGATTAAGCGTGGCGAATTTTCAGAGCAACTAACATCCGAGTACCATTATTTAACAGCAAGTTTATTTCAGAAAGTTACTGAAGTTATTAAGAGTTTGAATCGTTAAAAAAATTACGTACGCGCATAATTTCCATACGACTGCACGAAGTTGAATAATCTTACTTAATATTATAAATGTTCAAGTTTAGATGTCTGTCACATAGGAACGAAATTTAGAATAGAGTTAGATTATAGTCTGGAATAGCACATTTGCTACTTTTAAATTAAAACCGTAGAGAGCTGCTAGTCATTTATTAGTTTATAATTCCGGTTTGAAGGGCAATGTTTCCAGAGAAATTAGGCTTAGAGATATAACATGATATCTCTGGGTGACGAGCGCAGCGCAGTGTTAGGTAATGATTTGGACTCTATATGTTCCAATAGCTGTTGTCACTGTGCTGTTATGTGGCAGGCATGTTATTTACCATCAGGAACATATCTTGATCGTCTCGTCACTCGGTATTTAAAAAAAAAATACACAAAAATGTATTTTTTAATCTCTTAATATGATTCTGTGCAAATATCACACACAATTCGACAACATGTTTTTGAGATCCTCATCCTGTAAATAGCACAAAATTCATAGCCAGCCAAAGCTTCACATACTTACAATATCACAACAACACACACAGAAACTTGAACCGAAGAGAAGCTATCTCATTTTGAAGTAAAGTGATCAACACTAAAACTTCCGATCAACTTTCCCGAAGTCGTGGGAGAAATGAGGGGGAGGAATGAGAGAGGGAGGACGCAATAATTGAAACGAATCGGCGGCTAATTGTGCAACTTCGTGAGTGGAATCGCATCTTCATACTATACTAGCGGCGTGTTCCAGCTTCGCTCGGATATTGTCCTATAAAGATCAATCGAAATTTATACTATGTTCTAACATCAAGTAAATATAACTAACTGTCTCTTATAATATAACTATGGTCCTAATTTGGACCAAATTATACCTATACAAAAGCAAACTCTCGAGAATATCGTTTGAATTTACAGGGCTTAGAGATATAACATCTTAGATATCTAGGTGACGAGCGGAGTGCAGGCAATGATTTGGACTCTTTGTGTTCCAATAGCTGTGTGTCACTGTGATATTATGCGGCAGGCATGTTGCTTACCATCAGGCACATGTCTTGCTCGTAACTCTTTATTTAAAAATTGGTTGTCTGTAAAATCGGTTTACGGACGATAGTTTAACGTGACAACGTCATAACAAAACATACAGCGGCGCAAGCGTACAAAGAGCGTAACGGGACAATAAGCGTAGCGGGACATAACAGGACACTTTTTCGTGCATGCAGCCGGCATTCATAGATTTATTAGACGTTGTCACGTCAAAACTTGGTGAGGAGTTAACTGGGAAAGACAGAAAGGATTTTTGTAAATTAAGACTTTTAAGACGTAGGAATAGCAGCGCTCTGCAGTTTCATACACGTAATTCCCAATCGCATTATTTTCCCAAAATGAAACATAGCCTATATGACATTCCAGATTATAATATGTATTCAAAATTTCAACCGTTTCGTAGTTTTTACGTGAAATAATGACAAACACCCATCCATCTTCACAAACTTTCGCATTTGTATTAGGTACGGGTATTAAGTAGGACTAAAAGTTATGCCACCTTCCTGCCGAGAAATTTGTATAACGTCGCTTTAAAATAACGATCCTCTGCCATTTAAATGTCCTTTCTGTGAACATTTATTACGGAAATCATACTAATATTATAAGGGGAAAATCTGTAAATTTGTATACATTAGTAAGTATGTATCTACGTTTGTTCCAATCTATTTCTGTGACGTTTTATATTTACATTAAATAGGTATTAATGTCAATTACTAATTAATTAAATTATTAGGTTATACCTACATATGAGCATACATTTATTCTAAATAAAATATGTCATGTGACAAAAAGGAACCAATCTATACTAATATTATAAAGCTGAAGAGTTTGTTTGTTTGTTTGAACGCTAGGATCTCGGGAAGTACTGGTCCGGATTGAAAGATTATTTTTCTATTGGATAGTCCATTTATCGAGGAAGGCTAGAAAATAACGCTACTATTAATAGAAGCGGAGCATGAATCAAGAATGTAACAAAATCGGTAAAAAATACTCCTTATTGAGAGTTTTCGTACGTTTCGTGCTTTGACATGACACATGACAGCATGCGTCTAAGATTGCGTCATTGAATATCACAGATTACATACCTCTTGAATATAAAACCTTTTTTTTTCTAAATCTGAGTTGGTACAACCAATTACCGACAGGTGACGTAGGAGGTATCTGAAGAGGTGTTTTGTTTGAAAGCGATATTCTCAGGAATGACTGAACCGATTTCAATCATTCTTTCACCGTTGTATATGTACGGGATCCTGATGAGTTCTATATAATGTACCACGGGCAACGCCGGGGCGGACATCTAGTATACTATAATATAATAAATGTGGCGAAAATGTTTTGATTGCTGTTTGAAAAAAAAAAACTTGTTAGTAGGTACTTGTACTACCGAAGCCAAAATAATGGGGCGTTATCAAGATGCAAAAAGATCTGTCAAAGACAGTTCCCAATTTCACCATAGGTGGCGCCAATGTTTTATTTTGTTAGCGAAAATTTACAAAAACACACAGTGGTGTCACACTTGGCAAGATTTAGAACTATTTTTGACAAGTAAATTTGCATCTGGAAAACGCCCCATTGCAATCAAATTGGCTGATAGTTGCTATAATTTGAAATACACCTGTAGGATTAATTAATTATTTAAATAAAAATATATTTTACACAAAGAAACACCCATGCACAGAATAAACATCCGTATTCTTCACCAAATATTTGTTCTGAATGGGAATCGAACCCACAACCTAGAGCTCAAGGTGATACGATTCATATTATATAACTCGTCCAATTTTGATATACGATACATGATGGAGACGTGAGGAATAACATATCAGAATTTGTATTCAGATCCAAAAGCAACCATCCATTCTGTTCTCCTAGATCTAGATACAGATGCATTGTGTTACTCAATTTAACTGAACGTATTGGCTTAAGGCATATTTAGGTACATGTCAAACTGTTCAAATTTAAGGTACATCTGGATACACAACAAACCGTTGGTATCGAAAGTAAATTTGATTAGTTAAATTCCTATTAATTAATATTATTAATGGGAAAGTAAGTTTGTTTGTTACGCTGTCACGCGAGAACTACTTAATCGACCATCACGAAACTCATACACATAATATTGAAGGTATTAGAAGTAATATAGGCTACTTTTTAACTCGCGAAAATAACGGGATCGAGTACTACGCGGGCGAAACGCGGCAGTTACCTGCCGAGGGTCTACCGCTTAACTGTCTTAACTTTGATACTGCTCTCTCTTTTCTTTCTGCTTGAAATGATAGAGACCGCAATAGAAAAACGAAAGTCGATATAGATAGGCGGTAGAAGGACCGGTCTATATTTATAAAAATGATTGTTTTTCTGTATCTATATACATAGAATCGTAAACTATGCATTGGATCACGTGATGATCTTATGTAAAAGATGTTGTGCAAAAGACAAATAAAGTTTCTGTGTTAGTTAGTTTAGTACAGAAGGTACCTACGAGCAATTTTCGACCGGTTGCATCGCTCGCAGGGTACACGCAGCTAGTAAGCAATAAAACTAGATTATATTTTCCGTTGAAAACCGTACTGAATTCTATGTTAATAGAGACGATCTTCTTAGCATTCCATGGATTCACCGTGCGGGTCCATCGTGTGGCAGAGAGAGAAAACCCGAGTAGACCCCGAGACTTGTGACTCGGGCGTAGGTTTAAGGGGCCCTTTTCTGACGGACATCAACACTCACCTTCACTACTCGTCTTTCTCTCCCTGCCCAGCCAAATCTGATATGAGCCTACTAGCGCAGCTTTAGATACTCGTTCTAGTATAGAACTTACTGCACTTCTGGATAAGCCAAGGTCTTTCAGCAGGTTATAGAGAGATTTTGCTGGTATACCTCTCGCTCCCACTTCTACAGCGTATAAACTAACTACATAGCCATTTTTTGTTAATTCGTTTAATAAGTAACTAAACTTGAAAACATTATACAATTTAATATTAAGTTATGTATAATGTTGTCGGTGTAACGTGAATCCAAATCGCAGAAGTTAAAAAACTTTAAGAAACTAAAATGTTGCGCTGCCAGACTCAGTATCTGACTGTAAAAACTCCCGAACGTCTGCGCTCTAAACTTTTTACCTTTCCCGTGATCTCGGAACTATTAATCAATTCGATCTTGCCCCGGAATCAGGTTGGAAAAGAGCATTGTGTTCGGCAATACCGGGTCGCCGTAAATCTGCCGCAGATGCTCTCTGTTAGAGATGTAGAAGCCCTACTGGATATGGCGCGTAGCAAAATTACTACATAATGACAATGGAGAAGAATGGAAACGGATTTTATATTTCTCCTATGCACATATGTATATTAATAGGGTTGTACTCACATTGTCTTGCTACCAACATCACAGTTCTTTTACTCAGTCACAGGATTAGTCACTTGGTGACGCAAACTCTAAAGATTTTACTCTAGCAAAAACTCCTGAACACTGTTAAAGAAGGGTTTACTTGAAAACTTGAGCCTAATAGATTCAGAAGATTAGGTTTACATACTTGTAAATAGTTATACATATTTGATTCTTCCTTCATATAAAAAACACAATATGTAAAATAAGCATGAAGCCCAATCTTCTAGTGAAGTTATAGTAAAGATTTTTTTTTTGTTGAGTAAATCCCCCGATTCCCTCCATTTTATCCAAGAATTAAGTGAAGATTGTTTTATAGTGAAGATTATATTATTTTACTAGCTTTTACCCGCGACTTCGTCCGCGCCACATATTTATTAAAGTAATTGAGGCAGTATCTACTCGTACGAGTATGTCTACTACCATACAAATTCACGTTTCCTAATCAAAATCGGTCTAAGTCAAAGTTTTATATTTATTAATAAATGTACAATTTACACGACAAATTACAAAAAAAACTACGTTCTCAAAAAATTAATCAAAAACAGACTTTAATTTAAAATCATATTGGGACGGTCCACCAAATTTTATTAGAGTCTATTAGTAGATATATCGTCTGATTACATGAACGCAAATTTTAGTTTGTTGTTCATATTTCAAAAACCGCCCCACTGATTTCTATAAAATTTATATGACCACCTCTGAACTATAATCTACCAACCAAAAAAATAACCATCTAAATTGATTCACAATTGGAAATACAACTGGATTGATAACCTCTTCCTTTTTTGAAGTCGGTTAAAAATAGCATACAAAGAGTGCAAAGATCCTTCCATGCACACTTTTACTCCTCATTTCCACTCTTTTCAACTCTTTTTCTGTGATAAAAAGTCGCCGTTGTCGTTTCCTAGGTCTAGTCTATCTGTGCACCAAATTGTAACAAACTCTTTAAGTGGCTTAGGCGTTAGACGGCAACGGACAGAGAGAGCTACTTTCATACATATAATTTCGTATTAGAATTGAAAACAGGTGTTCCTGATCATTTTATAGGAGGCAGTTGTAAAAGATTACCGAAAAGTAATACGTTTACTCCTCCAAAAAACTAATTTTCGCAGTTCTTAATTTGCCTTAATCGAGCGTCCATCATGCATAACATTTGATAAGACACCATGGAAATCTCGTCGACTATCAAAAATTCTGTCTGATACGCCATTTAGTGGCTGCGCCCATCTTAAATATTGAGGTTTGTATAGTGCACTGTATTCTTCTTGTCAAGCCCTTTTATTTGATACCCATGTTGATGGGATTGATAAAACCTAAGTTATCCGCCATTGTGTAGAGGCCGCCATCTTGGATTTTAATTTTATATAGTACGTTGTATTCTACTGGTTGAGCACTTTCATTTGATACCCATATTGATGGGATTGATAAAACCTACGTTATCCGCCATTTTGTGGCGGCCGCCATCTTAGTTTCAATTTTTATAGTATATTGTATTCTGCTTGTTGAGCCCTTTCATTTGATACCCATGTTGATGGGATTGATAAAACCTACGTTATCCGCCATTTTGTAGCGGCCGCCATCTTGGATTTCAATTTTTTATAGTATATTGTATTCTGCTTGTTGAGCCCTTTCATTTGATACCCATATTGATGGGATTAATAAAACATAAATTATCCGCCATTTTGTAGCGGCGGTCATCTTAAATTTATTTAAGTACATTAATTATAAATAAATGATACCGCTAGAAGCGTCTTGAAACGCTTTTGAGAGTAAATGGCTCAAACGGGTAAAAGTAAGGCGGCACTTCATATGCCGAAACATAAACACCGCACTTATGTAACCTGACACCCGTTTTCCCGCCAAATTTGTAAAACGCGAAAAGCGGCCAGTGTATCAAGCGGTTATATAAGTATCCCCGTATAGTTAGAAATTATAAAATTGCTGGAACAAACGTTTATCGACTCCATTTCAAGTGTCTAGATACAAAGTTTCATGGTTTTATCTTCAATAATATTGAACTTCCAGAATTTCACCCCCAATTCCACCCCCGTAGGTACTACAGTTCGAAACTACAAAACTGCTAAAACATACATTTTATGGTTTCGTGTTAAATATCTAGACGTAAAGTTTCATAGTTCTTCAACAATGACGAAGTTTTCCATACAAACTTTCATCCCTTATTTTAACCCTTTTAACCCTTTTTCAACAAACAAAACCAAAAAGGAACAAAAAGTAGCCTATGTCCTTTCTCGGGATCTATTCTATCTATGTATCAAATTTCATCAAAATCTGTTGGTTGGTTTAGGCGGTAAAGACGGACGGACGGACGGACGGACGGACTGACGGACAGACGGACAGACGGACAGACGGACAGACGGACAGACGGACAGACGGACAGACGGACAGACGGACAGACGGACAGACGGACAGACGGACGAACGGACAGACGGACAGACGGACAGACGGACAGACGGACAGACGGACAGACGGACAGACGGACAGACGGACAGACGGACAGACGGACAGACGGACAGACGGACAGACAGACAGACAGACAGACAGAGTTACTTTCGCATTTATAATATTAGTATGGATTTTAAGGATTAAACAGAAGTTTAGGTTTTAGACAGCAAAGTCTAACAACAGTTGTGCATCAGATACGAAGTCACACCTACATCGTATCACGCGCAGGAAAGACAAGTCCCTTCCAGCTGTCAGAAGCGATAACTCAACCGTTGCGGCGGACATCTGCAATAGTGCACTGAGTTAGTGCACCTCGCGGACCGAATATTGATATATTCCAAGCTTACTCTCTAGCTCTACAAATTGTACGACATTAAAATTTTGTGAAAATAGGATGAGAAAAAATATGTAGGTTTGTACTAAGTATTTTTTTTTTAAATTAGGAGTGACGAGACGATCAGGACATGTGCCTGATGGTAAGCAACATGCCTGACAAATAACAGCACAGTGACACGCAGCTATTGGAACACGAAGAGTCCAAATCATTACCTAGCACTGCACTGCGCTCGTCACCCAGAGATCTAAGATCTTATATCTCTAAGCCCTGTAATTTCTCTGGAAACATTGCCCTTCAAACCGGAACACAGTAATGTTTGCACATTACTGCTTGGCGGTAGAATAACTGGCAAAGGTGTGGTACTTCCCCAGGCGGACTCTGGCAAGAGTCCTACCACTACAAATGTATGTAAATGATGGCGTCAAATCTGTCGCGCAGTTTACTTTTTAAACGGTCCATTTCAATGTTATGAATACATTTTAAGTGCTGAGTTATGAAACATTATTTCAAGCTTGGTTGTTTGATTACACTGTAGTGAGAGGAACGTCCAGGGTGTAGGACGCGTTACCTGAATGAGCTTTCTCTTGGTTACAAATTTGATGTTTTCAAGTTGAGAGGGAACCGGTTTCTTCTAGGTAAGCACGCTAAAGGAAGCAAGGATGGAGGTCAAATATTAACAATATTTAAAAAAAATAAATGTATTAATTTAATTAAATAAAATTATAAGTATTTAAAAACATGCAACAATAACCAAACAGTCAACGTTAATCAACAATCAAAAGACGTTGACTACATAATCGCGCTGAATAACCTATGATATTCTCTTCGCGAAGTACAAATCAGCTCTCTTACATTATTATAGAGATATTTACTTCGGAAATTTACATCACAAATATTGAGTTAGCTGCCTAATTGGATGTATCTTCAAATACCCACGAATTGGCTGAACCAACCCTCCTCTGACGTCGACACTGCACAAAACTCTCCTATTTCCATCAGATTAAAAATTCCCACGTTATTATCATACGTGAAATAGTATTAAATTCCTTTAATTCCTTCGGCTGCAGGGGACAATTTCAAAAATTGCACGCGGCCGCATTTCGTGGTATTTTCTTCATGGGTGAGTTTTAATATTCGCTGTCTGTACTTAGGGGTGGAAATTCGTGAGGAGTTCCAATGACGTTGGGGTAAAAACGTAGGAAAAAATGAAGATATTTTCATATTTTGTTGATATCCATTTCTTTTCTTTGAAGCCTGTTTCATGATATTCGTTGAGTTGTACCTTTAGAGTGATATTAATCTTACTTCTTTGACGCAGTTTCTATTCAACTCATGCCGGTATTTTACGGACTTGAAATGTATTGTGATGGTCCGTCGTGTCGTTGACTGTATGTCGTTCCTCCTCTTACGGCAGTTTAACAGTATTTCACAATAATTTATTTTGCCAAATACGATCCACTCAAATGTATAATTACCTACACCCGTGCCACAAGTCTCGGGATCTACTCGGGATTTCTCTCTCTGCCACACGATGGACCCGCACGATGATTCCATGGAATGCTAAGAAATTCGTCTCATTTAATATCCCACGGAAACCACCATAATAAACAGGCTAAAAATAAGCCTATATGATAATTCTAATAATGCACGTACTGCATATTTATTAATTCAAAGCCATTCAACCGTGGGAACAAATACGAGTAATTCAGATACAAACACAAAAATAATCCTAGTTTGGGTGCCAAGTTCGTCCTACCAAGTTTACAGATATAATGGAACGATTTAAATGTATTCTTTGATCTGCCAATGTTTGTTGAAAATTATTCTTATTCTTATAAGCAGTAATGTGCAAACATTACTGTGTTCAACTTTGGCGACGTTTCCAAAGAAATTACAGGGCATAGAGATCAATCATCTTGTATCTCCGGATGACGAGCAACGTGCAGTGCCAGAGTAATGATTTGGATTTTTCATGTTCGAATAGCAGCGTGACACTGCGCTGTTATGGCCAGACGTGTTGCTTACCATCATGCACATGTCCTGCTCGTCTCGTAACTCTAAATTACGCCTTAATGAAATTATTGTTATAAAATTTAAAATGTTCTTTATAACCAATGTACATAGCAGCATTTAAACATAAAAGTATGTGTGTTTGTTGGATTCTTTTGTGGTGTCGTTCATTATACGCTCGTGTTTCGAATACCTAATGAATACCGAGCATTTTAGCGCTCGTCTGTTTCAAATGATTTACTCACTACATGCGCAGGAATGTTGTCGTGATTTTTTAAGGGGAAATGGAATGCGTTTTGGTTTTGTTACATTATGCTAAAAGATATTGTGGCCCGTAACATACAATAATATCCGTACCATTCAAGCTGCTGAAGTGAGTTGCGGAGATGAAAAAGTTGAGCTACATGTGACCTTACTTCTGGCTTACCAGACTTGACAAAATCCACAATTTTTCGACACCACAAGACTTCGCGCCTAACATTTTACATGCCAAATTTAGTCTAACGAGCAGACTACGTCCACGACCTCTATTGCCAGTAAAATCAGACCACTCCGATTGGGCGGGCATATAGTGCCAAACACTCCGTGACTCCGTCCGCCGTGCTAGCTCGAGCCGAGGTCGATCCAACTGAGGGTCCCTTGTGTTAGCAGTCGTAACTCAATCCAGGTATCATCTGATGCTACTTAATAGCACAACGTAGGTATAGCTAGAATTAGGTTCTTTTTGGGTCCAGCGCCCGCGGCGCTACCACAATAAGGTGCGTCCCCCAGCAAAACGAGTTTTTTATCCAGATTTCAGAGCTCATTAGCCAAAACAAATGTCAACTAGTAAAAAATACATTCAATTTCTACAATTTTTTGGGTTCAAAATGGTAGTTTCTTTTTTTTGTTAATGAATTTATTGTTTAAATAATCTCCTCTCAACTAAATCATTTTTTTTTAAATAATTATCACGCATCTACTCGAAAACCCCCAATTATTTGGATTTTGTACCTACAACAACGGATAGGCAACTCCATTACGAACATTTTGGTAGAAATATTTTTTTCAAAAGACCAAAATCTGATTTTATAAAGAGTTTATTCTAAAATCTAAGCGTAAAACAGCGAAAAATGCTACTGTTTCTCTCTCTCTTTCTTGACGTGTGCGATAAGGTAAGAAATACTGAACCTTAAATCAGATTGATATTGGAGGGATCTCGTAGCCAGCAGGCGTAAGCCCATTAAAGAAACAACTACATCTATCGGCAGTCCCTATGACTGTCAATTTTTTTTAATCCCCTCATTACCACACATGCTGTTATTTGACAGTGTAATTCTAGAAGTCACGGTCGGTATAATGAGTTTCGGTAATAACAGTCGGTACGCCGGTCACAGCGTGATGGTTCGCCAAGGCCATGGCTCCCATTACACCTTTATCACAATTTTTACAGCCATTACATGCCACTGTTATCTGATGCCATTATTGTAGTTATTGTGGCCAGATTGGTAAATACTTCTGTATTGTTGACCGCTACTCTGCTACACTGCTACTAGTAACACTCTTGCGTTTTTGCCCACGTCGTTCTTTTTCCCGTGATTTTCCCGGGTTAAAAGTAGCCTGTGTTCTTTCAGACTATAATCTAACACTGTTCCAAATTTTAGCTCGATCCGTTGATACTGTACGGTACACACCGTCAGTTTCTGTCCCTCGATTTATGGACTGTAAGAATTAAATTTATGAAAAGAAAAGAGGTGAGAGATAATTCTTTCAACAAACGGCAATGAGAGATAGAAGATTTTCCACCAACCTTTTAACCGCTCCCGCCTAGGGTACCACAATAACGCCTCAGGAGATCTCCTTGCCAAATGTATGATGAAGCCCCAGGGCTTCACGAGGTTTTCTTGAGAGGTGTAGCTGCCTCAGTCGTTGACGTGTGACTGCCGGTCAACGGTCGCAGCCGCAAGTATTGGAGGGAATCTCTAACTACCCTCATGCCATTTATAAAGATCGAACAGATACATTGTGTAACATACGTCTTGATTGAGCAACTTGATTATCAAGTTATAAAATTGCAATCCTGTTATAATTTTTTTTTTTGTTAGATTTAACTGATAATTTAAAGTTTATATTCAACTAGCTTTTACCCGCGACTTCGTCCGCGCCACATATTTATTAAAGTAATTGAGGCAGTACCTACTCGTATGTCTACTACCATACAAATTCACGTTTCCTAATCAAAATCGGTCTAAGTCAAAGTTTTATATTTATTAATAAATGTACAATTTACACGACAAATTACAAAGAAACTATGTTCTCAAAAAATTAATCAAAAACAGACTTTAATTTAAAATCATATTGGGACGGTCCACCAAATTTTATTAGAGTCTATTAGTAGATATTAGTAGATATATCGACTGATTACATGAACGCAAATTTTAGTTTGTTGTTCATATTTCAAAAACCGCCGCACTGATTTCGATAAAATTTATATGACCACCTTTGAACTATAATCTACCAACCAAAAAAATAACCATCTAAATTGATTCACAATTGGAAATACAACTGGATTGATAACCTCCTCCTTTTTGAAGTCGGTTAAAAATAGCATACAAAGAGTGCCAAGATCCTTCCATGCACACTTTTACTCCTCATTTCCACTCTTTTCAACTCTTTTTCTGTGATAAAAAGTCGCCGTTGTCCTTTCCTAAGTCTAGGCAGTCTATCTGTGCACCAAATTGTAACAAACTCTTTAAGTGGCTTAGGCGTTAGACGGTAACGGACAGAGAGAGTTACTTTCATATATATTTCATATGAGAATTGAAAACAGGTGTTCCTGATCATTTTATAGGAGGCAGTTGTAAAGGTTACCGAAAAGTAATACGTTTACTCCTCCAAAAAACTCATTTTTACAGTTCTTAATTTGCCTTAATCGAGCGTCCATCATGCATAACATTTGATAAGACACCATGGAAATCTCGTCGACTATCAAAAATTCTGTCTGATAGTCTGATACGCCATTTAGTGGCTGCGCCCAACTTAAGTATTGAGGTTGTATAGTGCACTGTATTCTTCTTGTCAAGCTCTTTTATTTGATACCCATGTTGATGGGGTTCATAAAACCTAAGTTATCCGCCATTGTGTAGAGGCCGCCATCTTGGATTTTAATTTTATATAATACATTGCATTCTACTGGTTGAGCACTTTCATTTGATACCTATATTGATGGGATTGATAAAACCTACGTTATCCGCCATTGTGTAGCGGCCGCCATCTTGGATTCCAATTTTTTTATAGTATATTGTATTCTGCTTGATGAGCCCTTTCATTTGATACCCATATTGATGGGATTAATAAAACATAAATTATCCGCCATTTTGTAGCGGCAGCCATCTTGAATTTATAATGATAATGAATAAACAGAATTGTATTGTCACCAATATCCAAAATACAAAATTTCAGATTAATCGGTTGACAGGAAGAGGGTGAAATTTGAATTACTAAATTTGACCCAAGAATAAATAATAATAAATAATAAAAAAGAAAACCCCAATTCCACCCCCGTAGGTACAATTCGAAACTACAAAACTGCTAAAACATACATTTTATGGTTTCGTGTTAAATATCTAGACGTAAAGTTTCATAGTTCTTCAATAATGACGAAGTTTTCCATATAAACTTTCATCCCTTATTTTAACCCTTTCAACCCTTTTTTCGGAACAAAAAGTAGCCTATGTCCTTTCTCGGGATCTATTTTATCTATGTATCAAATTTCATTAAAATCTGTTGGTTGGTTTAGGCGGTAAAGACGGACAGACAGACAGACAGACAGACAGACAGACAGACAGACAGACAGAGTTACTTTCGCATTTATAATATTAGTATGGATTTTACCTATTGTATCACTAGTTCAATTAAGACTCAAATTAGTAAGTTATTTATGGATGGGTGCCTCCCTGGCCCGTTTGTTAAGATCAGGCCCTAAGCAATTTTTATTTTGCATTTTTTCACCTACAAAATACCTACGTAGAAGTCGAAGCAATGTTTTTGTTTTACTAACTATAAGTTTTTTTCTCGCAGAAGTGAAATGTAATGTTTCTTGATGAGAAATAAATTCTTTAACCAGAATCCTGCTTAATATCATATGTGTCAATGTTTGGATGTTTGTTCCTCAATCACGTCGTAACGTATGAACGGATCGAGTTGATATTAGGAACACAGTTAGATTATAGTCTGAAAGAACACATATGCTTCTTTTTATCCCGAGGGAATAATGGTAACGGGATCAACGCGAGTAAAACAGCGGGGTGCTGCTTGCATGCTTAAATATACTACTAATGTTAAAAATGTCAATGTTTAGATGTTTGTTGCTCAATTACCTACGTCGTAACGTATGAACGAATCGGACTAAAATTTGAAACATATTTTATAGTCTGGAAGAACACATAGGTATAATAATTTTTATACCGGGAAAATAAATGGAACTACACGGGCAAAACACGCGGGGCAGGCACTGCTAGCCAAAACAAATATTAACTGGTAAAAAATGCATAAAATTTCTAAATTTCTGGGCTTCAAAATGGTAGTTTTTTTGTTAATTAATTTATTGTTTAAATAATCTCCTCTCAACGAAACCATAAAAAAAAATGTATCATGCATCTACTCGAAAAACCGCCACTATTTAGCTTTTCTACTTACACCAACAGATAGGCAACTCCATCAAGAACATTTTGGTAGAAATATTTTTTCAAAAGACCAAAATTTGATTGTATAAAGAGTTTATTCTAAAATTTGAGCGTAAAACAGCGAAAAATGCTATTGTCTCTATATAAAATAATAATGTATCATAGTACAGTCTTCAGCTTTACACTCAAAGAATTCCTTCAAGCTGTAGAACGTCGGATCGGCCATCCAACGCCCCAGGCAAGACTTGAAACAAGCCAGACTTGGCGCACTAATGATACAATTTAAATGTAATAAAAACCCACAAATGTGCGAAATTCTGTACTCATCAGCCAGCGCAACTTTCGTAAAAAGGAGTACAAAGTTTTTACTTGGTCTATTATTACTATATAGATTATACAATTGTATCTAAATAAATGGTTCACGCGTAGTCATCTGCGCAATTCCCAAAATGTCGCTCGAAGTTCTTTTGTATTTTATTCATGGAATTATAAAAATAACCGATAAATCAGGCAGCAGTTAATCGCGCGGGTTTGATGCGAAAACGTTTTTCTGTCACGATACGTTCGGATTACTAGTGAACAATGAACCGAATGAACGCAACAGAGATTATTGTCAACTCGAATTGCACTTTAACATGAATGCAGTAAGGGCAATTTTTTAAAAACTCAAAGATTATTCAAAAACTTCACCCTATTGCGCAGGAAGGAAGGTACTGTTTTTCGAATGTTATTTTTGTAGTGACAGGACTCTAATGGAAAAATAGCACTCCATTTATTCTACCCCCAAGAAGTAACATCGAAATACCACTGTGTTACGGGTTAGAAGGCAAATATAATGATTAGGACTCGTTAATGTTTCAAAAGTTACGTGGCACTGAGCTGTTATCGGCGCAGCCATAATATTAACCATCAAGGACTTGTCATTTTAATCAGTCTCTTTGTACTATTAAAAAAATCTAAAATATTAACCATAATATTAACTATCAAGGACTTGTCATTTTAATCAGTCTCTTTGTACTATTAAAAAAATCTAAAGCAATAAATCTAAATCCATCATAAATAAGCTTCATCCATCATTTCAAAACATTTAGTAAATATTGAGAATATCAAAAATTGTCTTACTGCAATCGACTGTGTCCAATTACTAGCGTGCATCACAGTAGAATCAGTGTGCAGAAGCCAAGCTGCATACAATGCATTAGAGCAAGGTAAACAGAGACATCGCACACGCACAATCTCGCAACGGTTGGGAACACTGCAATCGCGAGTCCAATCCGTATCTTGTGACATTTAATGCAGAGATGGAGCAACAAAAAATATGTTTTTTATGTTCATTTGGTGAATGCATACATTCTACTTTTTTAACAAATTTTTATTATGAAACTAACTTGGTTATTATATATTTTAAATAAATACACGGGTAACTCACGTTTTATGTAGTAAGTCCGCGCGCGCGCGTGTTTGCTAAACAAGCTGCGAACACGCAGGCGCACTCTCCTTGAAAAAGATTAAAGGACGCGATCGAAATTTAAGTCGGACTGGACTGACTACATCAAATAAATGTGAGTTACCCGTGTGTTTATTTAAAATAAGTATTAGATACCACAATCGCATTTAATCGAATTATGTATTAGTATAAACAAACAAAGCTAAATTAAACAAGCAGCAATCGCGCACGTGCACTCTTTTTAAAAAAGACCGCTGTGTGCGGCTGAAACTTAAGTCGGACTGAAGCGACGATATCACCCGTGATTTACCCGGAAATAAAATAATTATATTTTAGTACAAATAAAACAGTACAAAAAAAATGTATTTATTTAATACAATTTAAATTACAATCGTCAAAAAACAAACTGGATACGAGTGTCATTGTTCGTTTTGTCACATACGCCAAAGTTGTTAACCCTAGCGAAACCGCCGAGGGTATGAAGAGTTAATACATGAGCTTGTATTCTGGACTTTGATTGTTGAGTGCATGCGCGTTGTCCAGTCGATTGATCCATCAATGGTTGACGCCGCGGATCCGCCTGATTACGGCACTCGTGTTAATCTGATGTTCACTCACATTCGTTCACTGCGTGTGCACTTTGCCCACGGTTCATTCACGTTCACGCTTTATTCAGATTATTGGTAATTTCCTGCTGATATTTTTTCACTATTTCGTAAGGAAAATTCTTAGGGGTTTGCGTTACCGTCAAGCCGTGTTTTTGTTTATATATTGGTGGACAATTCACAAACAACACCATCTGACCCCAAACTAAGCAAAGCTTGTGTGATGGCAGCCAGATAGCTGATATAATACTTATAAGTTTTAATACTTATTATACATAGAAACACCCAGACACAGTTTGTTTTTGTTTTTAATAAAAAGTGACGAGACGAGCAGGACATGTGCCTGATGGTAAGCTACATGCCTACCACAAAACAGCACAGTGCCACGCAGCTATTGGAACATGAAGAGTCTAAATCATTGCACTATGCTCGTCACCAATTTCTGTATTTTTCGTGTTACGTTGCGGCGACGGAGCGCCAGAGCGAGAGACACCAAAAAAAGAATACATAGAAAAATAATATACATACTTTATAGCAAACTAGTGTGATAGTCGTTAGCGGCCTTATCGTTGAAAGCGATCTCTTTCAGGAAACCTTAGGATGGAGAATAATAATGTGGACAAGTGAAGCGCAAATAGGAAATAGAACAAAAACAATGTTTTTAGGCGTTAGTTATAAATTCGTGTGCTTAGGAACATATTTTAAATATGTATTTAAAATTTTATATCTATCACATTAGCTATCTGGCTTTCACAGTACTAATTAGTTTGTGGATAGATGATGTTATGTGGCAAGACTAATAATATTAATTTTATTTCTAATCCAGCAATTTTCCTCAATATTTAGATAATTGTGATAGACGTGCTATGGCGGTAATAACTCCAAATCACTATACATCAACACGATTCTAACATAAACATGGTCTAGAGATCTAGAGTGTAATTCGGTGTCGTCACCATCCGGAGATGACGTCAGTGCTACACAATTTCCGCTGTCCACTGGCTCGCCGTATTCAGTACGCCGTATTTATGTAAACGCATTTAGTATGTCACACTCATATGAGTATACCTTTTTTAACCTCTGACGAAAAAACGAAAGGATGTTATAAGTTTGACGTGTGTCTGTCTATCTGTTTGGGATCGCAGCTCCCAAACGGATTAACCGATTTTGAAACTGTTTTTTTTATAGTATAGAGTAACAAGACGAGCAGGACATGTGCCTGATGGTAAGTAACACGCCTGCCCATAACAACACGTGTCTCGCAGCTATTGGAACATGAAGAATCTAAATCATTACCTACCACTGCACTGTGCTCACCCAGATAATTATATAAGATGACTCAACTATGCCCTGTAATTTCTCTGGAAACATTGCCCTTCAAATCGGAACACAACAATAGTTGCTTATTTCTGCTTCGCGGTGGAATAACTGACAAAAGTGTCATACTTCCACATGCAGACTTAGCAAAGAGTCCATTGCAGTAAAATAAACATACGCACCACCTTAATAAGCAACCTTAATAGGTACTTGTACCTATCGTTCCACTCCAAAGTTCAAAATGTCGGCGAAACCCCAACAAGTCATGCAACATCTCAAACTTCCTAATTTCGACCCCAGGTCTTGCCAATTTTCCCTAATAGGGGTCATACATCTCCCCGGACCTTGATGGGGGTCATTTCTACCCCGGGGTCAACAATTGCGGCGCGATTCGTACCGCGTAATAAGGGTTAATAAGATTTTTTGCTTGTATTTTGGGGAATCGTCATAAATCCCGTCGAGTACTTGACGATTCAAATAACATGAAATTCCTACATTTGTAATAAGTTCTACTGCAAATAACAAACGTGAGCTGTTTCTTTTTTTAACCCCCCACCAAAAAAAAGGGGTGTTATAAGTTTGACGTCGATGTCTGTCTGTCTGTGTGTGTGTCTGTCTGTGGCACCGTAGAGCTCAAACGAATGGGCCGATTTCGATGCGGTTTTTTTTATTTGAAGGTTAATATCCATGCGGATGTTCTTAGCAATGTTTGGTTAATATCAATTCAAGATGGCCGCCTCCACAAAATGGCGGACAAAATATTTCTTCACAACCTACCTCAATATGGGTATCAAATGAAAGGGCTTGACTAGTAGTAATACTATACTCTATAAAAAAATCAAATCCAAGATGGCCGCCACCACAAAATGGCGAATTATATTATTTTTTTCACGTTTACCTCAATATGGTTATCAAATGAAAGGAAACTTGTAGAATGTTGTACAGATAACTCACAGATTTCTAAAACAAAAGGCAGATGGAACGTGCGGAACACAGATCCTTAGGTCCGGAAAGCAAATATCAAACGCCAAAGCAAATACAAACTCCAGTCAGTACGAAACTGACTTCCGTCTCGTACGGGAGACCCGTGTGATTTTATGTTTTGTTTAAGATTATGCCGTCTTGTGTCATCAAACATTGCAAACATTGTTCCCAAAAATAAAAAAAGAAAATTTCATAGGAAAATTAGAATATTTTTACTGGTATTTATATAATTTTATTTCGATTGATGAATAGAAACACAACACCTCAACGAAAATAGGTCAGTGTTGCTATACTAAATTGAAATTATTTCCCCTGAAGTTAAGGTAAAATATAGATTCTAATTTTGTTTTGAAGATACTCGTAGACCAAATTATTGATAAACATTGTATAATTCAATTTTAAGCCCTATTTTTATAATCGTAATTTTTTTTATTTGATGTGATTCGATGCCAAGAACAAATCGTCGCCGTTACTAGGGTTAATAAAAAAACTAATAGTGTTGATGAAAACTATAGTTGTGAAACGAATAGATAAGAACAAATCTGTAAAAACGTCTCGTCTATGACCTGTGGATTCTAACTTGATTTGTGCAGTGCTGTTAGCATATTATATATTTTCAATAATATAAATATAACATATTTCTTTCTTACTCCTTGTTGAATTAGAGCCTCCCAGAGCAGATTGTGTTTGATTGAGTCGAAAGCTTTATTGTAGTCGACAAATTTAATGCAATGTATAGGTATTTTCCATACTCTTGAGATTTTTCTTTTAACTGTTTTAATACACATAGACTGCAGGCCCGTGAACAAAATTTATGGGTCATATGATACAGCAGGAGACCTATGTAGGATGATAGAAAGGTATAAAGTAATAAGATTGAGCACTATGCCGTCACTTGTAAGCTGTCCAACTGAGCGCAGTTGAAGAGGGGGGGGTTCTAAACCTCGATCATTTCTCCCTGTCGCATGATTTTTGTACGGCATTGCGAAATAATGTATTAGAAGAGGTATTGAAACTGTATGGAACCAAAGCCGAACACAATCAAATGACCAAACTTACTCTGTAAATCGTCGGAAAATCATGATTTTTTTTCACAAACTAACCATTAGAATTTTAAAATTTATATTTTTTATAGTTTCAATACCTCTTCTTATCTATTATTCCGCAACGCCGTACAAAAATCATGCGGCAAGGAGAAATGATCGAGGTTTAGAACCCCCCCTCTTCAACAGCACTCAGTTGGACAGCTTACAAGTGACGGCATAGTGCTTAATCTTATTACTTAATACACTTCTATCATCCTACATAGGTCTCCTGCTGTATCAGATGACCCATACATTTTATTCACGGGCCTGCAGTCTAATGCATATGATCAATAGTTGAAAACCCTGCTCTAAAACCAGCTTGTTCAATGGGCTGTTCTTCATCTATAGTCCTTGATATTCTATTTAGGATCAGCTTTGAAAAAAATTTGTAAATGTTTGACATGAGGCTAATAGGTCTATAATTTTCAATTTTGTTTCTGTCTTATTTTTTGTGGAGCAAGTTATTAACAAGAAATCCTTGCATTATATATTTTCAGGCGTAATAATAAATTATTTTAAAATAATGTTTTATGCGTTTATTATACGTGAAAATTTCCAAAGCTTAAGACAACAATAGTGGGACTTTTTTCTTAAGACTGGGAACATTACACGCACACCAACGTGAGTAATTTGACAACGTCGGTGAGAGCTGTCACGCATACATAACTAATGACTGGCCTCACAGTGTCGTTCACGAAGGTTTCATCTGTTTAGAAATCTGTGAGATAACTAATCTGAGGTAGTCGGGGGTTAATAAAAAATTTTAATTTTGTTTTTGTGTGCGTCAGAGAATAATGATGAGATCCACGTTTGTGATAAGAACGTCTAGGTTGTGGAATGCGTTGCCTGAGTGGGTTTTCCCTGAAGGTTACAATCTTGGTATCTTCAAATCGAGAGTGAATCGGTTTCTTCTAAGTAAGCATGCTCCATCGTAGATCGCATCATCGCTTAACATCAGGCGAGATGGGGGTCAAGTGCGAACCTATTATAGTTATAAAAATGATTTTCTTACGATGCGCGCGCACATAGTCACGAAAAACCGACACAATGAAGTTAGCTATCATATGTATTTGTAAACATTACACATACCTTCAGGTTAATTAATATTCCTGGCATAGAAGAAATTGTCTACTGTATGTTTGAAGCCAGGCTTCTTAGAGGAAAAAAGCAAAAAGGAAGTTAGAGGAAAATATTAACTTGTTGCTTGTTGCACGCGTATACATACAGGGTGTCCCAAAGGTCGACGTCAAGCCGAAGTCGCATGATAGGTAAGGTCGTAACAGTTATCAGAAAAAAAAATCTTTTATTTTTAAATTATTTGAAAAAAGAATATTTGGGAAAATGTAACAGTTTTTACTTTGCTGTTGCTACAAATCTTTACTCTTTGCCATTTTTTTTACTTATTTCATCCTGAATAATGCTTCTGTAATTTGTAACCTTAAAATCTGAGCTAACTGCTCCAGCTTGAAAGAAGATACCATGTTTTGCAGAACCACGTTTTGAAAATCAGTTTTTCACCCTACTTTAACTGACGGTCCTGAAAAAAAATTATACCACGCAAGTTTGGCAAGTAACTTTAAAAGTTAGCGCATTTAATAAGGGTTGTAAAGTGGTATAATACTTCCTACATTATTTCTTAGATCGGGTACAAAAAATATTTTTCATCCCACCAGCTCGGAAAGAGTACTTTTGCTCCTCGATATCAGGGCGCAAAAGTCGTTTTTACCCTCTAGAGCAGGGTAGGCGAACCTTTGTGCATCAATGTGCCATTTTTAAAAAAAAAAATTAATGGGGTCATTGCCCTGCCATCAAATAATTTTGACTTTCAGATTATTTTTTCAGATTAGTTCGATCGTCATAAAATACCTACTTAACACATTTTTACAATTGTTTTATGATCGGCGACGTGCCTAAAATATTGTGTCGCGTGCCATCAATGGCACGCGTGCCATTGGTTCGCCTACCCTGCTCTAGAGGTTAAAGTAAATTTGAATTTAGAACATCGTGTGTACTGAGGTTTTGAATTCAAAACATAATTCAGCCTATTTATTTCTACCTCCTTGGTGCCGAATGCATCATTAAATTTTTTTTTTATGTTGAAAACTCAGACTCGGAACCTCCTTGGTGTACTTTTTTTTTTTAATTTGCTTAGCGCGAAAACATTCAAAAATTTGCATTTAGTCATTTCCTCGCTGAGGTGGAATGAAAAGTTACGTGTTGCACTCGAGTGCAAAGATTTTTCACCTTGTGCTCTTTTGATTCCCTTGCTAAAAGTCATCATCATTCATCATAGTCATCAAAATTGAGCACGCGGTTAAAAATCAACTTTGCACTCTTGTATTTTAACAAATAACTATTTTCAATGCAAGTCGGTGTTTTAACCTTTTTTTTTATAATTTTGTCGCACGATGTACTGGTACTCTTAAACTGTAGATCCAGATAGTTCTCGAATCAGTAAAGAGATACCATTGGAGTGGAACAATTTGGTCAACAAACTTTGTTTACAAACTAGCTACAAAGTATTTTTCGAGTCCGAAGATGATTTGAATAAAGCTGTGGTCCCCTATTCGCTAGAACAACATAAAATAAAATCTGCATTGAACAGATCCGCCAACATTTTAATCAAATCTAAGCCTTTGTGAATAATAACGATGTGAAATTCAATTAAGTCTTTTGTAGTTTACAGGAAATGCGAGTTTTTTCTTTTCAAACTTTAAGAATTCTCGAAGTTGGAACGGCAGTGAAACACTATCGCACAAGTTGGCGGATTTGTTCGTATGATACGGGAACAGTTCTATTTTTTTTATGTTATACCCGGCGAGCAGGACATGTGTTTGATGGTAAAAAAACACGCCTGCTCATGACAGCACAGTATCACACAGCTATTGGAGCATGAAGAGTCAAGATCTTCACCTAACACTGCACTACACTCGTCACCCAGATTGTATTATATCTGTCCAGTAATTTATATGGAAACATTGTCCTGCAAATCGGAACACGTTTGCACACTACTGTTTGGCGGTAGAATAACTGGCAAAAGCGTGGTTATTCTCCAAGCGGATTTAACAAACCGTCGTACCCACGGGTCGTACCACTACAAAAATAACACTAAACTGACAATAGTGAAACTTTATGTTTTGAAATATCCAGACTAAGGAATGTGATGCCTGAATATGATTTTTAACCCCCGACCAAAAAAAGGGGTGTTATAAGTTTGACGTCGATGTCTGTCTGTCTGTCTGTCTATCTGTCTGTCTGTCTGTCTGTCTGTTGTCTGTCTGTCTGTCTGTGTGTGTGTCTGTCTGTGGCACCGTAGAGCTCAAACGGATAGGCCGATTTCGATGCGATTTTTTTATTTGAAGGTAAATATCCGTGCGGATGTTCTTAGCTATGTTTGGTTAATATCGATTCAAGATGGCCGCCTCCACAAAATGGCGGACAAAATATTTCTTCACAACCTTCCTCAATATGGGTATCAAACGAAAGGGTAAGGGTAGGTTAAGTAGTAGAATACTTTGCACTATGACAAATTTAAAATCCAAGATGGCCGCCACCACAAAATGACGATTACATTTTTTTTTCACTACTGCCTCAATATGGGTATCAAATGAAAGGGCTTGACTAGTAGAATGTTGTACAGATAACAAATCTGAGGTAGTTGGGGGTTAGTCAAAATTTTTAATTTTGTTCTTGTTCTTGAAGCCGGAAGCTTTTCAAGTTAAACGCACTCCATTTTAGACCACATCTTCGTTTAACATAAAACGAGATGCCGGTCAAACGTAAGCTTATATGATTGATTAAAAAAATAACCATGACACCATGGCCGTATAAAAAAGTCGGACGTAGTCTCGCTAAAACAAGAACTGTGTCACTATAGTCGGCCCCATTTGCACGTGTGCGTTGTCAGGTTGTCACTGATAGGCTGACACGCACACATATACACAAGTAGCGCGTGTAATGACCCACTGATGTGTGCGTGTCAGCCTGTATGTGACAGCGCACACGTGCATATTATTTGGCCAACTCGAAGGACACAGTTTTTGTTTTAGCGAGACTTTTTTATACGTCCATGCATGATGCCAATATAATGTAATATAATTTTTCATCGTCTCAAACACGTTGGACAGCTAACAGGACCTTAAACCTAAAACTTGGTTTCTTTATCAATTAATTGCGGAATTTCTCAAAGTAATCCTTTTATGATGTATATTAGAAAGAAAGAAAGTTTTCTTTTGATTTCACAGAATTGTCTTTTGTGGTATTCGTAATAATACTTTGGGGATTATTTGTTGCTGAAAAATTAAAACAAACTTTTTGTATTGCATAAATTTACATTTCATCTTCGTGAAATAAACGGGGCTTTGTAAAGTTTGAAGCCATAGTAGCGTAGTGACTAGAAGGTCCGATTTCACAATTATTACGTCGTAGCTTCGAACTCTTACAACTCTTAGTTTTTCCAAGTGCAAGATCTACGAGTGTGACATCATCACTGGCTTTAACGGTGAAGCAAGTCATTTCTTTATATATAACTAGCGGTCCGCGGCGGCTTCGCCCGTGGACGTAAAACATAAAGCCTAAAGATTTTTTTTAATCGGTCAAGTGGTTCCTGAGGTCAGCTCGTTCGAATAAATAAGCTATTCAGCTTTATAATATTAGTATTTACGAGATGAGCAGGATATGAGACTGACGATAAGCAAGATGCTTGCCCATAACAGCACAGTGACACGCAGCTATTGGAACGTGAAGAGTCTAAATCGTTACCTAGGACTGCAGTGCGCTCGTCAGCCAGAGATATAAGATGTTTTATTTATAGTCTGTGATTTCACTGGAAACATTACCCTTCAATCCGAAACTCAGTTGTGTGTATACATTACCGCTTTTCGGTAGAATAACTGGCAACGGTGTGGTACTTCCCAGGATGGAGTCTAGCAAGAGTCCTACAAGACCATACGTCCTACCATATAAGACCTGAGAAAACCGGCGTAATTCAAAAAATACTTCATTTAAGGACGTGTCTCATACGCCAACTTGCACTTGTTTAGCGTAGTGAGTTATTATCTTAACTCTCTTCTTGTGAAACAACTCACGTTATTTTCCTACTGCTGGGACTCTTACCGAAGAATTCGAATATGTGACCTCACTATTATTGTGAAACGCCCTTCTTCTAGGTACTAATTCACCACGTCTTTTTTTAAATAACTTAGGTATCATTTAAAATATGTTTATTAAAAAGTAAACAGCATCCAATTATTGAATAATTCAAAAGATAAACGAAATAATTTAATTCGAATGTTTCCACTTGTGCAAATAAGCACTTGCCTCGATTGGAAGGATGAAAAGTCGAGAGGCTAGACTGAAGATGCTACAAAACTTGGCTTGAAACATTTCGTTATTTTTAATATAGCTACGACCTTATTAAAGCAATATTGAATGAGAAAATAATCTGGAAATAAACATATTATATATTACTCTGTCACAACAGTCTCAAAGTTACTGTAAGTACATAAAGAAAAACTTTATAATGAGCTGGTTAAGTACGATTTTTCGGTACCACAATTGATATTGGTAAAATATATTCATGTAGAACCTTTGAATGAACAGCGAAGTGGCCATTGCCTAAATCCAAAACACTATTTAGGCTCTGAACTCACATTAGCAACGTCTTTTTAACGCGATAATAGGTTTGCATTTGACTGCCAACTCGCCTGATGTTAAGCAAAGATGCGGTCTACGATGGACCGCCCTTACCTAAAAGAAACCAAAAAACTCTCGACTTTTGATAGCAAGATAGATAGACCTACTCAGACAACACATTCCAAATAGCAGAAGTACATACGAGGGGTGATCCAAAAGTAATGATAATCAGTTATTTCTAGTGCACACAAAAATACAAAAAAATTACAGTCACTTGCTCAATTACCCACTAGTTCAGGAAAAAAAAATCATATAAATAGGCCACGATTCCCGGGAGCTACATTCATTTGAATACGGACTGTCAAGGAGTGAACATCAAAATGGAAAAACACGAAATCAGAGCTGTCATTAAATACCTCTGCTTGAAAAAAATGTCTACCAAAGACATACACAGCGACTTGGTGGAAACATTAGGGGACTGTTCTCCTCCATATTCCACAGTTGCACGCTGGGCTAAGGAGTTTAAGCTGGGAAGAACATCGACGGAAGACGAACACCGCGAAGGGCGCCCATCGACGTCCCTCACTGGAGAAAATGTGAAAAAGTTGAAGAAGTTGTATTGGAAGATCGAAGAGTGACTATCAGGCATGTAGCTGAGGTCACAGGGATCTCATATGGCAGCATTCAAAGAATCCTTGTGAACGAATTGCATATGAGAAAGGTCTCTGCGCGTTGGGTACCGAAAATGTTAAACGACGAGCAAAAGAAGAAACGAGTCGACATGTCAAGAGCAAATCTCGAAAAGTTCCAGGCAGACAAGGATAATTTTTTGTCACGTTTTGTGACCATGGACGAAACCTGGATCCACCATTTTGATCCTGAAACAAAACAACAATCGATGACATGGAAACGATCCGATGAACCGACGCCGAAGAAATTCAAAGTGTCAAGCTCAGCAGGGAAGGTTATGGCGTCTGTTTTTTGGGACGCTGAAGGAATAATCATGGTGGACTACTTGGAAAAGGGGGCCACTATTACAGGCTCCTACTATGCAGAACAAATAAGAAGCTTGCGGAAGGCTATTAAGGAGAAAAGGCGAGGCAAACTGCGGGCTGGAGTGCTGTTCCATCAAGACAACGCACCGGTTCACAAAGCTGCAATTGCCATGGCTGCCATTCAGGAAGCGGGCTTTGAGCTGGTGGAACACCCCCCCCCTATTCACCAGATCTAGCCCCCAGTGACTTCTATCTCTTTCCACGACTCAAGGAACACCTCCGGGGCAAGAAATTTGACGATGATAGCGACGTGATGGCCGCGGTTGAGGACTTTTTTGAGAGTCAAGATAAAGATTTTTTTTCTAAGGGAATTTTAGGTTTAGAAAAGAGATGGACTAAATGTATAGACTTGCTAGGAGACTATGTTGAGAAATAAATTTAGTTTTTGATTTTATTCATTGTGTTTATTATTGATTATCATTACTTTTGGATCACCCCTCGTATTACGAAAGTGGAAAAAATAATCTCAAATTAACGAGGTTCGGCATTGACGAACACATCAAAGAGGATGATCTGGTGTTTATTTGGCCCAACGCATAAGCATTGCCATTCAGCGTGGTAATGCGTCAGCATGCTGGGTACGCTTCCGATTGGTAGTGGGCTTAAACATCTTGATTATCTGTAGACCTACAGTGGTCTATGGATAATTCAGGTGTGCTTAGTGTAAGTAATTAGGTAGGTTTGTAGTGTAGTTCTCATTGTATTTTAGTTGTGTTAATAAAGCCTCTGCCCACTCAAAAAAGAGGATGATGATGAATATATATTTATCATTAGTCTAGAGGTACTCACAACTTATCAGCGACTGTTCAGTGATGAAAAGACCCACAGTACCTGAAATCAATACGGAAATGAAATTTTGTTACATTTTTTTAATTTCACTTAATAAATAAATATTGGACATTTCTAACATAATTTAACCTTTTTTTAATGCAGTTGATCTATATTACCAGAGAGAGAGCTAAGGCCAAAATCGCGGTGGTTAAGTGCGAGTTGAGGGATCACGTATATCCTCGAAAATACCTTTCTTAGAACAGGCCAGTTTCCAAGCGATGTTTTTCTTCGCCGTTAATTGATCTAATTTTCTATAATAATAGCAACCAATCAAGGTTCAAGCGCAGGAAGAAAACAAATATAATAAAAAAAAAATGTATTTAATTTCGTCAATAATGTTTAAGGTAAATATCAATCTATATATTTCCCTTTATGAAACAGCTAAGTCCACTCGTTCTATAAACGAGTAAATTAATAAATAGCATGTTTTTGGGCCCTTCGACAATCATAGTTTTATATGTTTTTATTGAAGCCGATTCAATTTAAAATATGCGATATATGACATATGTTTTATCAATCGGTAAACATAATATCCTAACCTTCTATTTTCTTCATTTTAGTGGAGTAAATACATTTTTCAGTGCCATTTTCATTATCAACACGGTTGTAAGTTTAATCTCCCAGCCCCTTGAAATATGAGCGTATAACTTTACCGTGTTATCTTCGACCTTCACCCTTCTTGCAATGCTCGTGTGAAGTCATAGAGTATTGCTCTACGTTCTTAGAGTTGGGAGCTTTCGAATAATGTTTGCAAGTTTGTGGATGTAATGTTTTAGGATACGTAACTAACCGACCAATAACAAAATTAAACATTTTGAATTACCCCCGACAACATTCCACTAGTCAAGTCATTTCATTTGATACCCATATTGAGGGAGTTGTGAAAAAATAAACGCATTTCGCCATTTTGTGGTAGCGACCATCTTAGATTTGAAATTTTTCATAGTGCATGGTATTATACTAGTCAAGCCCTTTCGTTTGATATCCACATTGAGGTAGTTTGTGAAGAAATATTTTGTCCGCTATGTTGTGGAGGCGGCCATCTTGAAATATTAACCAAACATAGCTAAGAATATCCACACGGAAATTAACCTTCAAATAAACAAAGCCGCACCGAAATCATCCGTTTGAGCTCTACGGTGCCACAGACAGACAGACACACAGACAGACATCGACGTCAAACATATAACACCCCTCTTTTTAAAAATGGCATTGTTTAAAATAAAGCTCCGTGTTCCAAACATACAGTTTTGTTCAAGTCTTTTACTCTTTTCGTGGTTCTCAATTGTACAGAAACTTTTTTATTGGTTTAACGAATCCTCGTTTTTTTATGTAACTAATTAATAAAATAAATATTGCTGGACATATTACACACAACATCATCTGATGCACAAACTAACCAAAGCTTATACTTTGGACGCCAGCTAGCTGATATGATACATACATAATTGTAAATACATACTTATCATATGTACATAGAAACACCCAGTCACTGTACAAATATTTATTATCACACAAATATATTAATATTAGGTGGGAATCGAATCCACGACCTTCGGCTTCGCAGGCAGGCTTAAGGCTTACTACCAACTAAGCCCCGAGGCCAGTCAATGTTTTTTTCCAGGTTTTTTTACAAAATCTAAACAGTTTCTGATATGATTTGCCTTGGCCTTTAAGAAAAATTGGTTTCTTCTGGGAAAATGAACTAACATTTAGACATTACTCATAATCCTTAAAATTTTCGACTTTAGCAAATTATTCTATTTAAATATCACTTTGCTTTAAGAGCTTGATACACAACAAAGTAGGTTTAATGCTGCTAACATTAGAAATGTCAAAATTGTGTATGTTGGTCAATAACGACGAAACAGCTGAACGGATCGGGATGAAATTAGGGACATATACAATAATTAGATTATACAGGATCTGTAATCTGTAATAGCACAGATTTTACGCGAGACGGTAACGGAAACTGCAACTACGCAGCCAAAACCGCGAGACAGTGCTAGTAATAATGTACAAATTAATTGATCGGAATACTTTTGGACTCGTGCAAAGTCGCGACGGAATGTTAGTAAAGTGAAGTAAATAATATTTTGAGTACAGGGAATCCTGCTCACGAGCTATAAACCTTATGAAGGAACGAGCAGCGCCCCGCGGTTGTGCCCGCGTAATTGTTGTTCTCGTATTTTCTTCGCATTATAAATTAGCTTATGTGCCATTCCAGACCATACATAACCTGTGTTGCAAAATTCAACCTGATCCGTTAACGCGTTTCAACGTAACTGAGCAACAGTCATCCAAACATCATAACTTTTGCATTTTTTAAAACACTACTGTAGTACGTCTCGATAAGATAAAATTAAGAAACAATTTTAAAATTTTATTGGTATTTTTTAATGTCTTTAATAAATTTTACGGCGCTCTGAGAGATTCTAGTAAACTATTTATTTAAGACACAGATACCGGGCAAACCTCATCTCTAGATTTAATTAACGCTGAAGCGGAAAATTTATGCGAATTTTCGTCCCCAACAGGGTCGGTACAGGGGTGCGTAATTGGTACAACCCTTAAGGGCCCGATATGTCAATAGTGGGTTTAATTCCTCCAATTTGGGGCTATTTTCATAATCTGCGGTTGATTTATGGCGACTCTACTGTGAGAGCCTTTGTTAATGAAACTAGTAAGCGGAGAACTGAACCTTTTCACTAATCGTATTCTCTCGATAAATCGTCGAGTCTAATCTGAAAGTTTCGTATAATTTATCAGATAAGTGATTGAGTCAAATTCTAATTACAAATCATATCTCATATCTATACATGCCCAAAAGGATACTTAAAAGTATTAGGATAAAAAAATGTATCTATGATTATTTTACCGACTTCAAAAATGAGGAAGTTTTTTTACCCGACTGAAAGAACGGTTATGTTTTTCGCGCGTATCTTGTACGTTTGTAAATTTCTTCTTTCCCACGTATCTTCGAAATGGCTGGATGGATGTTGACAATTAAGATATCGTTCGATTCGTCTCAATCACCCAAGTCTCCTTAGGTAGTATATTGTTTCAAATAATGTTTTAGCTGTTGTTTTTTTTGCAGTCGGGTTTTTTCAAATTAATGTTATTATAGTTAATATATGTTACGCAACAGCTCTGCAATGCGATCGAATTTAATGTTTATTTTTTGTGTTTTGCAGGAAGATCATAGTTCAGTGGTTGTTCCATATGAATTTTATCAATCTGGCAGTTTTTGAAATATCAACAAAAAACTAAAATTCGCTTCCTGACATATTACCAAGGCTTTGAGGTGTCTTAAGCACAGATGAAGTAGCAGTGCCCATGACCCGTTATCGTGATAGCCGTTGTCATGTATACCACGCGGCCGGCAATTAAAAATAATTAATAATTTCTTACAATAATACATTTTTACCACGTTTATTTATTAAATTAACAGGACGAAATGAAGTAATTAGCGTCTTATGGCGCATTAGGTTGTAGGACAAGGCTATTTAGTAAATACGAATGTAAAAAATGCCATGAAAGAATTTGAACAAAAAAATTTGACATTTAATTGATAACTTGCAGATACATTAATTATCAGTACAGTACGTATATCTTTTACATAAAAGTAAAACCAAAAATAGATAGAAGTGAAAGGACATATTAACGTTTGATTTTTTTATTACGATATGAGCTACTACTGCAAGACCTTGGATTCTACATGAAACCACACACTTGTCAAAGTCCATAACAGCATCCTGCTGAAGCACAAGACGTTGGCGTAATTGTGCTCACCAAACATATCACACTAACATAGCACATCGGGATAGAAGCCAGAAATTAATAGACGATGAATCAGATGACATATATGATGCAACCGATTAAAAGTTAAAAATGAAAAAAGAAGAGGAAAACTTTATCAGCTGACTATTATTTATCATTGCATAAATTCAGGCCAATGGAAATTGCGTTGCCAGATATATTGCATGCCTCTAGAAGAAGAGGCCAGTTTGTATGGGTCAACTATTTAAATGTTTTGTATCATCTTATCGTACCTGCAAACAGAAATAAAGATTTTTGTAAGTATTTGTATTTGATAATATGACCAATATTTTGGAACAGCGCGTAAAACCATGGGCCCCAAGCTTGTGTTGTGGAGAGTACCTATACCTCTATGTTTGTTTATTTTGTTTCTGGCCCCAATACTACTATACCCATTTTAGCAATTATTTCTTCGTTAGATACCTATAGTATAAAAGTAACTGAAGCACATAAGACAAAGGGAACTGCAAGGGAGAAATATATATTGTACCATATTACTTTGTATTAAGGAAGAATATTCATTACACCCCGAGAATCCGCGGAATTGTGGAAAAACCGGACAATATGGAATTTCCCAAAGTTCCAAGTCATTGGGATTCCCAGCTTGTAAGACCTTTGTAGATGATAAATTATTTAAGACCTGACTGAATTAGTCAAAGGTTGTAGGTCATCTTTGGTCTGTACTACCCCTGCCTCATCGGTGCGTGTATCCTAGCTATATTGGGAGCACAGCCCTCTCACACTAAATACACCATATTTGTACCATCAAATAATGTTTCTATTGTACGGGGCTCAATCACGATACAAATCATTGTATAATTACCTCGACGTCTCGGCAGCGTTACAACCGCCGTAGTCACGAGAAGACTTGCCACCATTAAACCAACTACCATCAAAATAACTGAGTTTTCCTGAAAAGCCGCCACCCATTCGGCAGGTATGCAGACTGCTGAGCGTCTGGCTCCCAGTCTTCCTGTTAGATTAAGCTCTATGTTTAAGTCAGTGATTTGTCAATCGTCTTAATGTAAGGTGTTTCATAAATAATTTAAATTCTCTTAAATATTTCTTCAGGCCTTTCCACCGTCCACAACTTAGATCTTTATTTGCAAAGGTATTTATTAGTTAGCTATCCAACTTGTATTATAAATATGAAAGTTTATTCTTGTTGATCGATCAAATGTTAAGAATTGAACGGGTCAGTCGGAAATTCATAGAAATTCTTAGTTCCAAGATATATTATTATTAATCTGAATTAGGTTTTTTTTTATCTCCAAAACGTAGAGTTCCTTTTTTTTACTTTTATAGGTCATCTCGCCTGATGTTAAACGATGATGCAGTCTACGATGGAGCGTGTTTACTTAGAAGAAACCGATTCACTCTCGATTTGAAGACACAAAGATTGTAACTATCGGGAAAAACCATCTCAGGCAACGTATTCCACAGCCTTGACGTTCTTATCACAAAAGTAGAGTCAAATCTCTTCGTTTGTGTCTTTGGAACATCGAACATGAAACGACGTCGCTTTTTCGAGCTACGAGCATTCCGATAGAAAAAAGGGCAAGGTGGTATTAGATCGTACAAATCAGTCGCACACTCTCCGAAGTGTATCCGATAAAAAACCTTCCTAAGTATTTTTCTAAATTTATGCAGAAAATGTTAGTTATCCATACATTACATTTTACGTAGTTCACTTATAGAATATGTAAGGAAATTCGTAGACAGTTGCTAAGTTCTTAGAATACACTGGATTAATACTCAGTTGCAATTTGCAATCGATATATCATTACCATAACTCACAGTCGCCGTATATTCGTTTAACAGGTATTTTTAATATATTCAGTCATAAAACCCGTTTATGGCTATTTCTAAAAATATTGTGCAAGCGTTGAATCTTAATTTAATCACATTATCGGAGATATATATGTGTTTGTTAAATAATGTATTCGCGTTCGAACAGCAAATGAGTTTGGATAATGTTTTTTTTGCTTCAAAATAAGCCACCGTTTATCCACAACTTATCTGATTGAAAATGATGATTTCGGTTAACATACAGAATCGTTGAGGAACCTATTCACTCTTATCTTCTCTTCTTTTCTTCAAGATAGTGGGGTTAAATTGGCTGACAGGGTTAATGATTCAATTCGTCAATCAGGAAATATTTTGGTATTTAATTTTATGGGGAGGGATGGGAAATAGTTTCTTATAAAATTTATAGGTAATTTCATGCTCTACAATTCAACTACCATTATTTTTAGTTTATAAGCTAAACATTTAGTAAAAACCATATTGTAAAAAGTTTGGAGCGCTATAATTAAAAACGTATGCGTTATACAAATTCAAATAAAAAAGATGCCAAAAATTATTATTTACAATAATGATCTCTATATTTTTTATCTTACGATGCGCGGACCGCGAGATATTCAATAAAACGTTTTTCCCAAGATGGCGGCAGAAGTGAACCCCCCTCCCAGCGCGCCTACTTGGATTTACATTCAGGGGGACACCCTTGAACATATTCCAAAACAAAATACCAGGTCCCGTACGTCGCATTACAAACCTACTTTATTTGCTGCGGCGTTTGGACTATGATGCTAAATAGGGATTTACTCAAGCATCGCGAAAACCTGTTAGATTTTCTAGATTAGATGATAGGAAGAAATAACATTATGGGCAGACCTGTTGTGCTCGTTCATACTCGTCCCATCACACTACACCCTAAAAAAACTCATAAAATTCTTCATTAATTTTACAATACAAGCGAAATATGTACACCAAAGATAATCAAAGATTCATAAGTTCAAGAAAGACTGTTACGGCGATATTCCCCAAATACACCTGTATACACCTACATCTAAAATACACGTTTATGAACGAGATAAGCGATTTTTTATGCGAAACGAGAGACTTTTACGGCGATATAAAAAACGTGGAGAAAAGATAACAAAATACTTAATTATGCCAAGTGGAAGTGTCACAGATGGCGACACCTTCAAATGTTTTATCAGTGGGAAACGGAAAAAATGCAGTTTAAAAAAAATAGAGCTAATATCATAAATTCTTTGGATCTTATAGTGTTCAATGGAGTGTGTTTAAAAAAAGGCATCCAGTCAATATTCAAAACAAACAAAATTAAATTCATCTCACAAAGCACACATTTATCTCACACACATCTCTATTTCGGTTTTAAAATATAGACAGTTTTTTTCTGTAAATATTTAATTAACATTTTTTCTTTTTACATACTCGTATACCTATAGTGGACTGCTTTTTAAGTTGTAGAATTATTTTGTTTAATCTCTGGTTATGTTTAAGTTCTTTACTCAAACACATAGATGGCGTTACAATGGCAATCAAAGCTTCGGTATTAAAAAAACTAGAGTCACGGTTGACGTAACTTTTGTAGTGACAAACTTTCTATTGAAGATACAGTAAAAAATATCGATAGCAAATACCTACCCCATAAACCTTACCGCATATTTAATTCAATGCATTTATTTCGCACATCAGGCACCTAAGATAATATCATGATATGACAAGTTTTTTTTTTATAAGTGCACGGCTCATGCGTTCTCCTTCTGTATTTCCCTTTCTTACACACACACTATGCTCGTCAACAGTAAGACGTTGTACCAACCTCACGCAAAATGGACCACAAGGGTCTGGAGTCTCTATGTTTCTAATATCTATGATAGAGATCAACCATTTCACTACCTTCTCTTCGGCACCGCGTCATTGGTCAAATGAGCACGCACTTCTGCGGTTTCCTGTTTTACAAATTACCGTTTTGGTTTCATAAAAAAACTCCTGTTTCAGAAACAGCCAAAACTTGTTTTAATACAAAATAGGTTTGTCTCAAGCTTGATGTTCAGCGTAGACTTGGCCTGGTAGTATAAGGCGTGCCTTTTACTACCTACATTGAAGGAACTTAATTAATCAAGATTTGAAGATATACAACTCATATAGAAAGTGCGAATGATAATTATGGAGTCAAAGCGCAAAATTGAGACTTGTTATTGTTACAACAAGAACTACTGTATGGAATTTAAGAACCATTTATTTCAAGGTCTACCGCACACCATCCAAAACAACTAATACAATCTGCTTCTATATACTAGTATACTATTAATAGACTCATATTTATGGACCTAAAAATACAAAACAAAAAGATAACCCACAAACATGGATGTTATTATGTGTTTGTTCATGTATGGGTAAACGTCTTCAACGCTTCAAGCAGCATCTGTTGTAAATGTAACCTTAACAATACTTACGTAAACTCAGATTTGTTTCTTTGAGTTCATTTGATGTCACAAACGAAGAAAGATACTAAACCGTTTTTCATAGATATTATATTAGTATTTGACCGCCGGCGCCGTCTCGTCTAGAATCATTTTTTTTTACAATTTTTGTCGTAAGTTTACCACCACTGTCTATAAATTAGCTGTAACTACATATATTAAGTTTCATCGATACGCCAGCATTTTAATCTAAGTGAACTGAAACAAAAGAACATAATTTAAAAAATCTTAATGTAATAAAACCTGCGTTCTACATGTGAACAATGAAACCCTGAACTTAGCGTACGGTATCATATTCTTTAATTCATAAAACACTACGCTTACGAACCATAGTTATTGGTTACACTACTCCGGCGCATTCTTCCGACGCCTGGCACCACTTGGTACGAACCATTGACAATGAAAACGCTGCTTTAACAACAAAAACATAAGGCTCACATTCACAAGAACGCGTGTGCTAGAAACAGCTAGCAAAAATCGATTTTGAACTTTAAACAGTTTGAGACAAAATCGAAGACAAATTGTTCCGTCCGCGCAAAGAAACTGTGACTCACGAATATTCAAATTTAGACATTTTGCAAATAGAAACAAGGTTTTATTTCGAATGTAAACATGACAAAGTAAAGGTGACACTCATTGAATTAGCCTGCATGTGTGAATGTGTAAAGTAGCGGTATCGCGCTAGTGTGAGTGTGTGTATAGGGAGTGACAGACGGACGCGCATGACTGTCTAGAATTTGATTGATGTACGAGCATAGTTAATTCTAAGGGGAGATTTAATCTCATTCGGTAAAAAATGTACTTTACACTTAGATTATTAAATAACCTTAAAATGGTCGACCTGACTGCGCAATTGCATACAAACATAATTATATAGTACATAGTACATAAGTACCCAAACCTACAATTGGGATGATGACTAGGCCAAAGTTAAAATATACTATTCTAATAATAAATAATTAGTCATAGAACTCTTAAAACTCAAGATAATTAGTCTGTTAGGCAGATTATTGAAAAATATGGGACACGTATTTTTTAATCAAATATTATTCAAATTCTTATTATAAACTAATATTCAATAAATCTAAAGATCATCAAGCTTCCGGAGCGGGTGTTGTGAGTTGTGACGGCACATCTTCGTAAAGTCGTACAAAGAAGTGACGTCATCCGAAACTTCTAAGCACTGTCTTCGTCAGTTTTTGTTTGTGAAATAAAATAAAAAATACTTGTTAAATATTTTTTGAATAATAATACTGGCGTACTAATCAATCTTTTTTAGTCATGCCTAGGTATTCTATCACAATAATTTACTTAAATAAGACACTCCGAAGCATTAAATTTAAATTATAACTTCAAAAATCACATTTCCATGCGAGAAATCCACCTACCATCAGACCAGAGTCAGATTATTAATTACGTTTTTTTTACTTTGCATTTCTACAATGTAGAGCTTTTAAATAGGTCAATATAGAAAATCAATAAATATATATTTTTTTTTAACTGGGCAGAGCCTTTATTAACAAAACTAAAATACAATGAGAACTACACTACACTACAAACCTACCTAACTAACTACTTTCACTAAGCACACCTGAATTATCCATTGACCACTGTAGGTCTACAGATAATCAAGATGTTCAAGCCCACTACCAATAGGAAGCGTACCCAGCATGCTGGCGGCATTACCACGCTGAATGGTAATGCTTATGCGTTGGGGCAAATAAACGCCAGCATTTTGGTCACGCGTCGCGTCGACCAAGCGGAAAAGCTTTTGAAGATGAGGTGAGCTCCCGGCCTCCACGGGCCCAATGTCTCAACCAACGTCAATTTACTTTCTATATCTCAATAGATTTATCAATAGAGATATAGAAAGTAAATATAGAGCACGGAGATTTTGTTTTTCAAATAACAGTCTTGCAGTTGTCTGCCATGTCGCCTGACGGCCTCAATATAGACTGTAACAATCGATAATTCGATAAGCATCATCTATTCAGTATTCTTAACCATGTTTTTGGAATAGTCCTCTTTAATATCCCCTAAACTCATTTCAAGTTATTCCAATTAAAATTTGTTTGATATGGATCCAACATATTCCTTTCGCCGTATTGTACTATTTCTGCGTAATCTAGTTCAATTTCTTGCCCGTTTTATTTTGTGTAAATCATAAAATACTTGCGACATTTAATCTCAGTTATCAAATGAATAGAAAAAAGTTTTAAATATCATTTGGGAAAGATACGGAGTAATTTTTCAGAGCAGGAAAAAGAGAGCTATTTATAAATTTAAGGCTTTTAGGGGAATTAAATAAAGGGTCAAAAAGCGGCGCCCTCGAACAATGTCAAGGGCATACAGGAAAGTACGTGATACGGAAAAATCAAAAGTGCTTTAAATCGAAAACTAAATTTAACTTAATAATTTTCAATTGAGAATGATCTCGGATCCTTTGTTTTTATTGACAACTAGCTGCCCCCTGCCACGCTTCGCTGTGGCACATTGTAATGCAAAAATTAGATAAAAGCAATCCTTGGTGCGGATTATATATCATTGTAAAATTTCAGCTCGATCGGTGCAGAACTTTTTGAGTTTTTGAAGCGTACACAAACCAACATAACATATTTATATATAGAGATAATAGGTTTATATTTAAAAGCCGTCTTGCCTGGTGTTAAAGTTTCCAGAGAAATTACAGGGCTTAGAGATACAACATCTTAGATATCTGGGTGACGAGCGCAATGCAGTGCTAGGTAATGATTTGGACTCTTCATGTTCCAATAGCTGCGTGTCGCTGCGCTGTTATGTGGCAGACATGTTGCTTACCATTAGGCACATATCCTGCTCATCTCGTCACTTTTTATTAAAAAAAAACGATAATGCAAAACGGTCAATGATGGAAGATGCAGGTAAATCCTTTAAAACGCAATCTTATTCTATTATATTAATATATTATTTTATTATCTGGGAATACTTTGCTAGTTTGGGGTCAGATAGTGCTGTGTGTGAATTGTCCACCAATATTTATATTTATTTAATAAGTCAGTCATACGAGATGTAATACTCGTTGAGTTCGGTATGGTGAGTATGGTAAAGTACATGGAATGTTTTCAGGTATGAGTTTTGAGTTTGCGCGTAAATAAAGTAGTTTACATTTGGGTTTGTAGTATCCTGCGTCTTCTTCACCAGCCTAAAATCGAGCAGACGTGGGTAGTTCGCCTCTGCCCAACTTTGGGCTGGCTTCTACTAAACTTTGCCATTTACACAGACTGTCGATAGAAGTGAAAATTTATAATTTTTTACAGTACGTTTATACTTATACATTACACATAGCCCATGGGAAGCATGCGGTGACGCTCGTTCAACGCTTTATGTTCATCTTAAAAATACACATATGTACACAGTATATTATACATTTAGTTCATGGAAAGCGTTCGGTTACGATGACGCGAGTCCCGTGATTTTAGGTCACCCGAAAAATCGCAAAGAAGTTTTAACTTCAAAAAACCCTCATCTCATTCCATAGCTGGATTATGTTATAATGATAATTAATGGTATACAGACAATAGCTGATTATACTATAATGATAATTGATGGTATAGACAGACATATCACACAGTATTATCAGTCACGATATGGTGTTTATTTACCGTTGCCATTTTACTTGGAACGCTTGTACTCGTAGTCACGACTTGCTATAACATTTCAAGGTTTTCCAGGTTGTTAGTTGTTAGATCTTGTTTATGATAATACTGGTTGTAGTCCATGGTTTTACCCGACGATATAGTGCAACACAATCCCCATTGCTTAGACGATTAGACAATCAGATACATAACTAATTTCACGAATCGAATTGCTATTTCACTGCCGAACAAAAATAGGTTAGGTACGCCTTTGATATAGTCTTCAGTCTTCTCTATAATTCAATTTTTTTCATTCTTTCTCTATAATTCAATTCAATTCAAGTCAAAATAAAGAGAGTACACTATAATTGTATTGTAAACATAACACATGACTGTACACATTACCACATATTATTCACAGCTCCGCTACACATCCTCGCACGACACATTTGCACATCTCTGGTGGAAAAGCAGCCTTAATCACGATTAGTCTTCTCATGGCTATGGCGATCGTAACTCTGCCGAAACTTCGAGGTATTAATTGGATTTTCATTTATATCGTGATTAAGACCTGTGTTATGTTTACAATTCGAATCGCCAAAATTTTAAAATTATAATTGTTCGCGAGATCAATATGTTGAAATAATCATAAACCAGTATAAACACAATTTAGCCTTAGATAAAGAGTAAGTAAATGGGTCAGGTTTTTTCCTACGGTTCCTTTGTACCAATCGTAAGCAGATGAGGTGTATGTTAGTTATGGCGACATAGTGATGTGCCGCGACAAAAGTCTTCACACTTCAGACACTTCTAAAAAGAGCGACAAGACAAGAACGATCAGACCCGTGCTTTAGGTGTAAAGCGTTTGTTCAAACTCCATACGTAATCTTTTTGCTACTAACCAACACGGCTTTATTACTCGTCTGGTATCATCCCGCGGCTTCACTCGCGTTTATCACGATCCCGTTATTTTGCCGGAACAAAATTAGCCTGTGTTAATCCAACCTATCTATGTACCAAATTTCATCCAGATCTCTTCAGTACTATTTGCTTGAAAGAGTAACAGACATTAATAAGTATATTCTTTTGTATTTCTAATGTTATTAATAGGAATTAAGAGGTTAGGCACATGGAATAGTTCAGTCGGCACAAATTTTATTGGTATGTAGTTATAATGATATCAAAAGATCCACCTGTACAAACTATGTGGCAATTAATATGTAAAATAGAGTGTGGCATGACGATATTGAATGTAAATTACCTAGCAAAATACAAAATTGTATCACAATTTGATTACAGCTTGTCTTATAACATTACTACTTACGTTATTCGCTGACTAAACCACACATGACAAATTGATCCCTTTGTTCATAAAACACATAAAAACAATTATAAAATTCAAGTTTTATTTTATAGTATAAATTCACGAGAAAAACAGGACCTGTTTCTGGTGGTAAGCAACATTTAAACAACAAGCCTTAACAGCAGTGACTCGCAGCTATTGGAACATACAGCGTCCAAAACAATTCCTAGCACTGTAGTGAGTTTGTCACCCGAAATATACAATATTTTATCTCTAATGTCGGGCATAGTTGCTATATCGATACCTTAATATACAAAACGAATAACTCCGTAGTACCATTTTCTTAGGGGTAATTAACAGCTTAACTTAAAAAAATTTAAACAAAAGAAAAACAAAAATTCTAGCAAAACAACAATTGCGTTTCTTGCACAATTCCCGAAGAGATTTTTGTTTTTTCTGTTGATGCTTTATTTATTTTTATTTTTAGTGATCCCTGTGAAATTTGCTACCACGGAGTTATTCGGGTATTGATATGTGAAACGCGCATGTCTTGATGTTAAAAAGTGGCTTGAATGGTAAAGATAAAAAAAATATTTTACAACTAGCAACGCCCCGCAGTTTTCCCCGCAGTTTTTCCCCGCATAGTTGTCATTTTTTTTTATTTTTTTTAAATAAAGAGTGACGAGACGATCAGGACATGTGCCTGATGGTAAGCAACATGCCTGACACATAACAGCACAGTGACACGCAGCTTTTGGAACATGAAGAGTCCAAATCATTACCTAGCACTGCACTGCGCTCGTCACCCAGAGATCTAAGATCTTATATCTCTAAGCCCTGTAATTTCTCTGGAAACATTGCCCTTCAAACCGGAACACAGTAATGCTTGCACATTGCTGCTTGGCGGTAGAATAACTGGCAAAGGTGTGGTACTTCCCCAGGCGGACTCTGCCAAGAGTCCTACCACTACAAAAACTTGTCACTTCACTTCACTTGTCATACTTGTAACGTTCTACCATACAAAATAGCCTATGTGCTATTTCAGACTTTCTAAACTGACTGTGTTCTAAATTTAAACCTCACCCATTCCGACGTGATTGAGCAACAAATGTCCAAACTTTCGCGTTTATGATATTAAGTTGCCACTATTAGACCTGATGAAACAGTACAGTCAAATCAGTATGTAATCGCAAATCATAATCCCTGTATTATGCCACTTTTAACGGTATAATCAAAGTTTGAGTGAGTGTGTTAAAGATTATCGTCATGGCCTTTTATAGCTGTGCCAAAACCCAAAACCATAACTCAAAACATTGGTCATTGACTCTGTAGAGTATGTCCATTAAAATGGTGTTAAAAATTGTCATATTTCATATGCAGGCAAACGAAACAATACGCGAAATATAATATCGTATTTTGTCTTCACTGAATGGAATGCCATGTCACAATTTCTCAGATAGAACCACCTGTACTTCTTTAAAGCTAAAGTCTAAAATCTAACGGTAACTACTTTTTCAATTCATATCCCTCAAACGAAAGCGAATTTTAAAATAAGAGAAAAAGATTTCAAAATAAAAGGATTGCTCAAATCATTTCGTGTTTGACTTTTAAATAACCCGTTCTAAAATCTATCTTAACACTAAAGGGATAGCGTTGACATTGTAAATGACCGTTCAAGGAGGTGAAGGCTCAAGTACCGTTGCTAGGTTACGAAGGCTGCAGGTCGTTGAACCGTGCGTGTACGCAGATCGCTAGCTCGTGGGAAAATGATCTTTTGCGTGCGATTAAATACTATATGAGGATTACAGTAATCTCATATATTTTTTTACATTTATTAATACAAATACAAATTATTTATTTGTACACTATAAAAAGTTAACAAAATTTCGATATGAACCGATTGCCTCCGAACTAAACTTAACTGTATTTCGAAAGACAATGGCTCCTCCCATGGTCAATTAGTAAATATATGTATGTGTGTAAGTGTTTGTGTGAGGGTGTTTTAAGGTGTGTATGCGTGTGTGATCATATAATATACTTAACAAAATAAATGATACAGAGTATTAATGCATAAATATGTATATATATACTTTCATTGTTTTTAACCCCCGACCAAAAAAAGGGGTGTTATAAGTTTGACGTCGATGTCTGTCTGTCTGTCTGTCTGTCTGTCTGTGTGTGTGTCTGTCTGTGGCACCGTAGAGCTCAAACGGATGGGCCGATTTCGATGCGGTTTTTTTTATTTGAAAGTTAATTACCGTGCGGGTGTTCTTAGCTATGTTTGGTTAATATCGATTCAAAATGGCCGCCTCCACAAAATGGCGGATAAAAATATTTCTTCACAAACTACCTCAATATGGGTATCAAATGACAGGGCTTAACTAGTAGAGTACTATACACTATAACAAATTTCAAATCCAAGATGGCCGCCACCACAAAATGGCGAATTATATATTTTTTTCACTACTACCTCAATATGGGTATCAAACGAAAGGGCTTGAATAGTAGAATACTTTTCACTATGACAAATTACAAATCCAAGATGGCCGATATCACAAAATGGCGAATTACATTTCTTTTTTCACAGCTCCCTTAATATGGGTATCAAATGAAAGGGCTTGACTAGTAGAATGTTGTGCAGATAACAAATCTTAGGTAGTCGGGGGTTAGTCACAATTTTTAATTTTGTTCTTGTTTTTAAATAATTGTAGGTGACTGGTGGAAATTTTATTTCACATTGTGAACATAATATATTACAAAATTTTTAACAAATAATTTCCAGGTGAAAAATATCAATGTATTAACAACAGAAAAAATCAATAAACAAGAAACAGTTATTAATAAACAAACAATTAAGACGTTACCGATATCACGTATAGGTATGAGTAATATTATACGTGTGTTTTATTATATCCGTATTAAATGTCCAGATTATAGATTAGATTGTAACGCAAAATAAACCTTATTAACAAAAATACTTTGTTCATACTTGGGAGAACAATCTAGAAACTTTCCAATTTCAAATCTGAGTCCTTGATCTGAGTCAATTGTGTTTATCAACATTTATACTTTTACTCATTATGGAAATATTATCCAAGCAAAGATCTTGAATGTGACAACAAAGCATTTATTCCTGGACGGTAAGTTGAAGAAATATACATTTCTCCCTTATCAGCATCAACAAAGCTTTATCACGTTATCACCAGCGGTTAGTCACGTTAAGAGCACGGAGTATAGAACTGACAGATGCAAATCTACTTCATATTTTTTTAAATTGTATAATCTGTCAGAAAAATTTTAATCTATTAATAAAATACTCGTACAATGAACTCGTTCGTTCGTGCATAAGCAGCGCATTAGATGTTTCCAGGAGGACCTTTTCGAGGCCTTCTCTCGCAAAGAGAAAGTCAAGGCCATAATCCGCCACGCTGGCCCAGTGCGGATTTGTAGATGATTCACTGTTTGATCACTTTTTACTAGTGGAATATCACTACCTATAGAATTATGTATTCTAAAAGGAATACACGTAAGTCATCTCTCTGCGATATTCTGTAGAATCGTGACAGATCGCTCACGTCGGAGATCATCGGGTGGTAAACACGCAACAGGCTGCGTACGTGTGGTACCACCACCCACAACCAGTCTTATCTACGAGTGCGTTGTGTCAAACAAGGAGCGAGTCGGTTACTGGGGAAGTTAGAGTAGCCAGAGTAGGGATATATAGTACTAGCGACTTGCCCCGGCTTCACACTGGTGCAATGCTGATACTAACAACAGATAACAGATAGACATTTACTATTGTAGACTTTTTTGTAGACCTTTTGAAGGGGTACAATACTGCTTTACATTATTTTGATCTCATAGGGTTCAGCTAGCGTTTGCAGTGTAAGCACAAAACATGTGTTTATGTATGACATTATATTAGAAACCTTTAAAATTTTCCGTGTTGATCTCCGATTTTATGCACGTATTATACATATAAAACTTACTCTTGAATCACTCTATCTATAAAAAATATTTATTTTAATGCAAGAAGCATTAAAATAAAAACCAAGAGCTTAAAATAATATTTCACCAAAAACATTAACACAAACTTTACAGGATGTTCAAATTATTACGCCGCAGTAAATCCCTTTGTACAAACCCATTTTCATTACATAAAAACCAAGTGCCACGTAGTGGTAACAGCGATGAAAACATCCCTATAACAGCCTCACAAGCCCCCCTCTCTGTCTAACATCAGATGTTCATATTTCTCCGTCTCGTTTCCACGTTGTTATTTTTTATATTCGCAGGAAAATGCATCGGTGAAACCACCTCGTTAAAAGCGCAAATAGGAGAGCTGTTTAAAATTCAGATATTACTGATTTCTTGAATAAATTGTGAAAAATGCTGTCGTTGCGGCATTATAATGAACTCCAACTCTTATTGCGAATGTACTTTATTAGGTGGATTTGCTTTCGTGGGTTTGGAGTTTAATTTTAGGATGTAGGGAGAATCTGCGGAAATTTGGGCTTTGGAATATTCTTTGTGACTTCTTAATATTCCTCTAAGTTTTCAAACAATGATATTTATGTGTAATGTTTATTCTAAAAGTGTGATGACATAGGATCACTTTTCTTACCTTGCCTAGTGAACATGTTTAATTGTAATTCTTTTATGGCAAATAAAATTTTACTTTACTTTGTGTTATCGTAATGGAAACATATCGAATTAAAAAAATTTGAACGTAGATAGGTACTTTTGTTTATTTGTAATAGATTTAAAGATGAACAAACTTCTTTGGATATTTTGAAAGATTTACACTTATTTTTAATTTTTTTAGAATTTAAATATGTAACATAATACAAAGAAAAAAATAAACCATTTACTTCCTTGAATTAATATGGTCTAGCACAGAGCAGAACTTGATTTAAATTTGTCGGATAGTTACAGCTACCAGTGAATATTTTACACAGTTACCGAAGTCAGTTAGCGTTAAGCATTTTAGAGCAATCGACGCGAAATGTTAGCATGTATTGATTAGTAATAGATTGGAAAAGGGGAATTTCAATTTGAACACGTTTTTACACGCATTGCGGTAGGCAACTGATATCTGCTCCGGCGGGACAAGTTTTTAATTGCTTTTCCAAATAAGTATGGCCTGCTATTATATCAGTGCTAATTTAGAAAATTAAAAACTTGAAAATGCAATTTTCGTTCATATCAACAGCTCTATCTTCGCTTTTTTTATTTTACCTATGGCAGTTGACCTCTTGTGCCTACCAATCATAAAAAAATGTGTGCGCTTAAGACCGCACGGCAGAAGTGAAAACTAAAATAAGAAATACTTACACTTAAAGACCACTAAATAATTTTAATAATTAAAAATACAAATTATTTAGAAATAGAAAATTAGTTTATACCTAGTAAGCACAGCAACACGAGAATAACATGTGGCGAAATGATTAGTATCAATGGCCAAGAATTAATATTTAAAAAAAATTACGCGGTTCGGAAATAGGGATTGACGTTTGACTAGCAAATTTTTTAGTGTTTGCTATTTATTAATTTTTTTGCTATTTCGCTAAAAATGCATTGATATGTTGTGTTTAAAGTATATGTGTAAGTTCTGTGATGAAAATAGGTATCATTCTGTGTGTTTACGTAGTGTATGTGCTGTGATAAAACAGTAATACGAGTATATTACAACAAAAACAGAGAGTGTGCAACTGATCTGCATGATCTTATACCACCTTGCCCTTTTTACTATCGTACTTCTCGTAACTCGAAGAAGCGGCACCGTTTCATGGTGGATATTCCAAAGACACGGACAAAGAGGTTTGACTCTACGTTTGTGATAAGAACGTCTAGGCTGTGGAATGAGTTGCCTGAGTGGGTTTTTCCCGATAGTTATAATCTTGGTGTCTTCAAATCGAGAGTGAATCGGTTTCTTCTAGGTAAACACGCTCCATCGTAGACCGCATCGTCGCTTAACATCAGGCGAGATGGCGGTCAAGTGTAAACCTATTAAAGTTAAAAAAAAAAAACTTTTTTGCAATGGACGTGCAATGCAAATTTAATATTTCGTGACAAATTCAATTAATGACATTAGTGTGGTAAGTACCTAGAAGTTAATGTCGGTATAAAAAGATATAAATATAATAAACAGGTTCACAGGGACTATATTATCCTTCTCGTTCTGACGCGCTTGTTCACTGTATTTTGTTTCTCGCTCTAGCATCCCGAGTTCATCAGGAAATTATTAACATACCCGAGCGAGACGGATAAATTCATTTTACAGCCCAACAGCCCACGAAAATTTTGTCTCATCGCGCCTAAAGACGTTTTCACTTCAAAAATTAGCAACCTTTTTTTTTAGGGACCTGTGGCCGACGCCTCAAATGGCCTCAAATGGTCTCTACTGCCTAACGAGCTTGAAGAAGGTGTAAGTCATTACCTGATCGTACCGAACTTGTTAATTTGCTACTGAATCTACATGCCACATACTTGCAGCCTTAGATGACAATAAAAGGACTAAAAACTTAACCTACTTTTATGTCATTGCAAATGTTTATTCAAGTAAACACAACTCTATTCAAAACATCAGCTGACGCTCCAACACAATCTTGCTACATGAAAAACAGTTGCTCGCGGTGTCTATAATTAAACTAACGAATTGAAAGCCTTCCTTTCAGTCTTCTAATTACGACGCCAATTACGGTCCAGGCCGAGCCGGGTGCAAACTGCTATTATCCCGGTGCAACGAGACATCGCTAACTGGACGACCCGCGTCATTTGTGTCGTGTCATTCGCCGCGGCAGCCATTGTGGCGTGGACGCCATTTTGACGTGACGTCAGTTGATGCTTGCTCGTGCGAATGCGGACTTAGCGGACACCCTGTGTTTTGTGAATGTGATTATTTGGTCAGGTACATACGTACCAAACTCATCGATGTATGTATATGTCTGGACCAAACTCACTATGATTTACGGGTCAAGTTCGAAATATCAGAGATGTTAATATTTAGAAAGATAATAAATAATCACATGTATGATACACAGCTTTTAAGGATAGAACAAATCTTAGAAGCTTTATTTAACTGTAATATAAACTAATGATATTTTCGTTTATTTCGAAATTCGTTGTATCATTCGTTGTATGTTATATGTATTAACTAGTTGGCCGAGCGTTTAAACTGATAGCACCATAAAACAAGAATTTATCGCTTATTCCCCACGGCACTACCAAGCCGCACTACTAGTAGTGCCGTGGGGATTTTTTCCCCCTTCTGCACTACTGGCCAGTAGTGTCGTAGGGAATTATTAAATGTCGAACATTTTCGTTCCCTTCTGCAATACTGAGTACAAAAACGTTTTACCAGAAGTACCGTAGGGAATATTTCTGCACTACCAGCCAGCAGCGTAGGTACTGGGTAATTTTTAATTTTTTTTAAATAAAAACCGGCGCAAACTTCGCTTTGGGCAGACGGGATAAACAATTGAACTCGTAACCAAAGAGTTTACATATACTCGTACTAGGTAAGTATAGAGTTGGAACAAACGCTTTACACCGAAAGCACGAGTCTGATCGCACTTGGCTTGTTGCTCTTGTGGAAGTGTCATACTTTTGTCGCGGCACATCACTCTGTTGCCATAGCAAGTATACACGTCATCTGCGTACGATTGGTAAAAAGGAACCGTGTGGAAAATCCTAATCTATTTACTTATTCTCTATCTAAGATCGTAACCGACTCCTCTACCGCCTACCTCTACTCTACCTCTGTATATGTTTGAAAACGACTGAAGTGATTTGGATGAAATTTGATGCATAGATAGATAATGGTCTGGAATAACATATAGGGTACTTTTTATCTCGGGATAATAACGGGGTCGGGAACTACGCAGGTGAAACCGCGGGGCTTTGTTAGTGTACAATAGTCATAACTTTTCAGGTACAATGTATATCTATCTACGCCCCGAATGCTATCATTAGAGCACACAGGATTATAATAGAGTAGATCACAAAGACAGTAAATTCTAACGAGACAATTGTTAGTTAACATTCGCTTTACACGGTCCAATTGACATGTGTGTCTTTTGTAATCTTATACCTTTAAACGACCAATTCCTGTAGGTATATAGGTACACTAGCGGCCCGCCCCGGCTTCGCACGGGTACATACACACACACATACACCCTTTTTTTGTATCGGGTTTCAAAAAAAAAGTAAAATTATAAAGGAAGTTTGAATTTTTTTTTATGAATTTTTTTATTCATATTTTTTCATTAATGTTTTTTTGTATTTTTTTATTTTAAAATTTTATACATATATGACATTATTTACAAAACAAAAGCCATTAGTTTTAGTGAGTCAGAGCTTCCCTGTAAACGATATTTGAAGTAGTTTTATTTTGTGGCAGCAAAATAAATGGATTTTCAGGAGCTCCGACACGTGATAGGCCAACATACAGTTGGCCATGAGTGAAACATTCTTTTCGTAGGTCGATCCCTAATAATTCGAAGGTTTGGCCCTGGGACTTGTTAATAGTTAACGCGAAAGATGATTTCACCGGAAACTGAAATCGTTTAAAAGGGATTGGCAGATCAGTTGGAATCATCGGTATCCTCGGTATATGAGCTAGTTGACCAGCTGCTGGGCCAGTGATAAAATTTTGTTCAGCAAGCTGCTGCGAACGCTCGATACTTGACTCTCTAGCACGCGATTGCGACGCGTATTCTCTCCGACTTGCAAGGCGATTTTCAGTTTCTGATGAAGATTCCTCACTACGCCGTATTTTTATTGCCCTCGCCTGGGAACTATGTTTAGAAAGTTGAGATCTTGATCTTGGCATTTTTGGGCATTATAAAATGAAAAATAGAAGGAAATAAATAATTAAACAGGCTTTTACTAAATTTTTGCTTTTTGAACTATATGAAGTACTAAGCTGTTTGAATAATTAAAATATAATATTTATTATCAGGTAAGTAGTAGGTACTTATTGAAAGAAAATTAAAAATATGGGCTTAGAAAACTACCTTTTACTAAATTTTTGCTGAAATTTTGAACAGGAATACCCATAAAATACTACTATGTGAGCGACAACCACGCGACTTTTTTCTAATACTTACATTTTTAAACTCGTGATATCTTCCGAATGAAATGTCCGAATTGAATAATTCAAAAAATTATAAAAAGGTATTAAAGCCATCTTGAATATAAAGTAATTTATTTTGATAAGGATTAATACCAAGGTACAAATTGAAGAGCCTTTTCAAGAGGCGGCATATATAAATTAATATTTTAGAATAAAAAACTGCTTACTGTGACATAATAACTATAATATTTAGACATATGCTGTCGCGACACTTTTTGTAGATAATGATGAGTTCTGCAAAGTCGTAGTAAATGATTTTGTTCTATCATCAATAGTTTTCGCAGCGCACGCGACGTAAGGAATTTTTCAGGTCTTTTTTTACACCTTATGTTACATTATTGGAGTTTTAGTAAGGATTCCTAATTTTTTTTAAAATATAATATAGCCTATGTTACTCGGGGATAATGTAGCTTTCCAAAGGTGAAAGAATTTTTGAAATCGGTCCAGTAGTTTCGGAGCCTATTCATTACAAATAAACAAACAAACAAATCTTTCCTCTTTATAATATTAGTATAGAAGTATAGATATATATAGAATCTGAATCTCGGAAACGATTTTTATGAAATTATGTATACAGGGGGTTTCGGGGACGATAAATCGATCTAGCTAGGTTTTATTTTTTAAAAACATCATTTTATGCGCGTTTTTGGACAATGAAAAACTCCTACAATGTCATTAGAATACGATAACTTATTTCGCTTCTGTTCTTTAAGTCTAAATGGCTCGGACGGAATATGCTCGCCCTCGGAGTCAACAGGCCCCGAATCGAATCCTGATGAAGACACTCGGGGTTTTTTCCTTTTTGTTCTTTTTTTTCTGAGAAAATATTTTACTTAGAACCGCATAAACGCATTTAAACCAAGCAAAGCTCGGTCAACCAGGTACTATAACACATACAAAACACGGGCCGCTAAGTATTACGTAACGCAATTTTCAAAGAATTTGCAACGCCCCCGACGACCCACCCTGGCAACGCGTTGCAACGTTTTTTGCACCCCTGTCGTCACTCTCCTTAAAAGTTACTTCACGTTCAATTGACAATTTTTAACCTAAAAGTCGTTAACAAGTTGCTAGCTTTGGGATATTTTCTATCACTACTCTTCGTAAAAAATACCTCCATGGTGCGGCGTAACTTTTTACAAGACACCCCTTCCCCCCTTTGCGTTACGTGATACTTGAACGGCCCCCAAGTTGTATAGCAAGACGACCATGATAAATTCCTTGTTGAAGGTCGTGAGACCAAGGAAGGGATGTCACACTTACAACATTTTTTTTAAATCTTATGTCTCAATATAGGACAGCAGCAACTACGACTATTTTCTCCTTCTGCTGGTCTAAGTTGATACCTAACCTTTTTATAGGCGTTAAATGAATAAATATAAATAGGTATACACATATAATATGGCAACACTGCCACACGACCACAGTTACTCCCGGTTTTATCGCTATTTTTAATTGTAAAACATGGATCCAAAGCCTGTAGAGGGCATGTTTCGTGAGCTGTACAAGGCATTAAGTGAAAAGATTGAAGATTTGAAGTCCGAGATCGCTAGTCAGCGGAGAATAATCGAAGAACAAAATGCAAGTATCATAAAACAAGGTCAGATGATCTTAAGTTTAAAAACAGCCGTTGTGAATAACGAGCAGCTGATCGCTGCGATTCAACCAATAACTACAACCGCTGCGGTGACGTCAGCGACAACGTCGCAGCGACCAATACGGCAAGCACGACTCACCGCACAAGCGGCTGCTGCGGCCGCCGCAACGACGAATGGTGCGCCGCCGACCACGAAGAAGACCAATAACACTGCGCGGACTGCGACACCTGTCAACGTGAAACCGACAGCTGCCGAAGTGAGTCGAAGCGAATTTGAGCCAATGACAAGCACGACCCCGGTTGGTAAAGGGCTACTGCGAAAAAAACAAATAACGACACTGTCGTAAATCCGACGATTCATAAAGCTAAACAAAGCGAATTACACGTAAGGGGAACTAACCTGAGTGAGGTTGAAGAAGTAAAAAATGACGGATGGCAGACGGTCAGCCGTAAAAAAATACCGAGACGCAAGATTGTCGCTCTTGCCGGTGCTGGTATGAATGACACGGAGCTTCAGACTATAGAGCGTTTGAAGTGGATGACGGCATGGTCTTTACGCCCAGAGACGACAGTTGAAAATGTACGCAATTATTTAAATAAAATCAAAAAGTGCGAAGAGTACGTTGTGGAAAAACGAGATATTAAATCTACAAGACATTCGGCGTTCCTCATCGGCTGCCCTGAAAGCATTTATAGTCAAGTCTATAATCCATCCGCTTGGCCACCGCGAGTTATGATTTCGGAGTGGTTTCGCAGTAGGCCCCGCATCGACCGGGGCAGCGCAACAGGTGAGAGCTATGAGTCAGCGCGCGCGCCGGCCGCCGCCGCCGCACTCGCTGCAGTCTGACGGCGAGCGGCCGCGGCGCAGGGCGCCCGCGCCTCCAGCCAACAGACTCGTAGTTTGCTTACAAAATGTACGTTCCATCGACCAGAAAACGTCAAAACTTCAGGTGTTGTTAGAGAGTACGTTAGCATGCGATCTGTTAGCTGTGACGGAGCATTTGTTGAGTAGAAATAAACTAAAACAAGTTAGGATCGACGGATACAAATTAGGATCGAGCTACTGCAGAGACGAGAACAAGCACGGCGGATCATGTATTTATGTCAAAGATGGTCTAAAAATGGTGGAAAATTTAGAGCTCATAAGTTTAGGCACGCCATTGTACTGCGAGATCTCCGCAGTTGACCTGATCGATCATCACATAACTGTGGTGTGTGTTTACAGGACAGGACTCGTGAGTACGGCTATGTTTCTGTCATATTTGGAGCGCTTGTTTGATAAGGTCAGCGAACTTGAATTGAAATGTGTTATTGTAGGTGACTTCAATCTGGATACTTTAGGTGATGTCCATTCAGAAAAAAAACAGCTTCTTGATCTACTGTCGTCCCACGGCCTGGTGAACTTCGTAGACTTCCCAACCCGAGTGACGCCGCAGAGCGCCACGAGCATTGACCATGTGTATAGCAATCTCTCATCGGATACGGTGACCGTCGCGCCGGTCAATACGCTTCTGAGCGATCATTTAGCTGTCAGATTTGAGGTGCTACAGCCTATGTCACATTACATAGAATCGATACCTATATACCGTAGAAATTACTCCGAAATAAACCGTAGAAATTTTACATGCGCTATTAATAGCGTGGACTGGAAGCAATTATTTGAACGCGATGCGCCCGCGGACACCCTGGCGAGGTCCGTTATCAATATTTTCGTTAATAAGCTGGAAGCTTGTTTTCCATCTAAACGCGTAAATGATTTAAATGGACGATCCTCTTGGGTGACTAATGACATAAAATATATTAGATTTCTTTTACTTGACATGGTCGAATTATGCGACAAATGCACTAATAATGACACAGCAATCAAACGCTTTACGAATGAATTAAATATTATTTATGAAAATGTATTAAGGACCACTAAATGTAATTATTTTTCGAATAAAATACTTAACTGCAAAAATAAGACGAAAACTATGTGGAAAATAGTTAACGAACAAACCGGTAAACAAAACTTATGTAATTTGGATTTCACGGACGTCGTCAGGGATTCGGCGGGTGATCAGTTTCTTAATAAAACGGTATTGGTGAACGCGATGTGCGCCCGGTTCACGGGAGCCGCCGCGGCGTGCGGCGCGCCGCGCGCCGACCCGCGCCGGGCGGGGGGCTGCGCTGCGCGCGGCCGGCGCGCCCGCCGACCGATCGCTGCGGCTACGTAGCTTCACGGCAGACGAGGTGCTAGAAATAATCACCAAACGGATACCTCCTAAGCCATCGAAGGACGCGTATGGATTGTCTATGGAATTGTTAAACATGACGGCTAAATCCATTGCGCATGTGTTGGCCGACTTATTTAACTTATGTATCAGAGAGGGAACTTATCCAAAAATACTGAAAATAAGTAAAATCACTCCAATTTATAAAGGGAAAGGTAAGCGCCAAATTATGGATAACTGCCGGCCCGTATCAATTATTCCGGCATTCGCAAAGGTGCTGGAGAACGGTTTGAGCGCGCGGTTGATAGAACACTTGTCGGAAATCCAGGCGATGTCCGACAGACAGTACGCCTATCGAGAGGGGAGGTCGACTACGTCGCTGGCGAGGGAAGTGGTACGTCGCGTAGTGGGGGCACGGGAGGGGAAGCTACAGGTAGCGGTGCTGTGCTGCGACCTCTCCAAAGCATTTGATGTCGCAGACCACGAAATATTAAGCCTGAAGCTGATCCATTATGGTGTTCGCGGCAAAACACTAGCTCTATTGGCTGACCTTCTACGGATAGATCACAGGTCGTAGTTGGCGATGGTGGACAGCTGAAATCGGACCCCCTAACTACCACAATGGGCGTAGCTCAGGGTTCGGCAGTGTCCAACATTCTATTCTCGCTCCTACTAAATGACCTACCCGCAGCCATTGCTGAAGCTGAGGTACTCATGTACGCAGACGATGTTGCGGCTGTGGTGACGGCTCGGTCTGGCGAGGAGCTGGAGAGGAAATTGGGCACTGTCGTGGCGCAGTTCTATCGGTGGTTCGGGAACAACGGTCTGGTGCTGAACTCCACCAAGACGCACTACCTGCGATTTGACCTGTCGGGACGTCGACAGCCTTCTCTCGCGGTGTACGCTGAAAACACGAGAATTCAGCAGGTGGATAAGACCACTTTTCTCGGATTCGAGCTCGACAGTGGCCTCACGTGGGAGGCACACATCGATAAGGTGTGTGGAAAATTGAGCGGCGCTTGCTTCGCTCTGCGCCGCCTGGCCAGGTTCCTGCCGACGGAAGCGGTCCGTGCCTGTTATTTCGCATCAGTGCACGCGGTGCTTCAGTACGGTGCGGAGCTGTGGGGCAGGGGGGCAGAGTGGCGACGCGCATTTGTGTGCCAAAAAAAAGAGCCATCCGCGCTATAGCACGCATACCGGAAGATCGATCGGCCAGACCATACTTTACATCGCTCGGGGTCCTTACTCTGCCATCTATCGTTATTATGCAAGTAGCACTCTATATGTACTCGAACCTCGAGTCTTATGAAAAAGTGGGAGAAACCCTCCACAGGGCACGGCAGCGGCCCACACGCTACAGACACAGGTTAAAATGCGTTCCGCGATCGCTTGAGAAGTCCGCGAGGTTGACTCATGTCATGGGAACGATGGTATACAACCGACTGCCCGTTGACGTCGTTGAGGCACCTAATTCTAAAATTTTTAAAACAAGGCTAAAACGCTGGCTTATCAAACAAGCTTTTTATGACATTGATAACGAATTCATGACGCTAAAAGAAATTACGTAATAGCACTTAGCTATATTATACATATATACAATTTCTGACAAATTTAATTTAAACTTTAGTAATCAATCTGATTTTTGACATTATGTAATAGTTAATTTAATATATTGAGTGTAAAATATGAATTTTTAAGTTGTATGACATTTTGTAATTTTAATTATTAAGTGTGTAATTTGAACTTCTATTATTAGTACCTATGTTTTCACTATACAATTACTATTATATTAATTTACTGACATGTACGGATAGTATGTAATAAATGAGTATGAGTATGAGTATGAGTATAGATTTACTACATTTTTTACACTGCAACGAAAAACAATAAACAGCAAGAAGCTGGCAACCTTAGTGGCCATGCAAACTGAGTCATTGGAACTTATTTATATATTTATATTAGCAATAAGGATTTTTATTTTTTTATCGAATTTGCAGTATATATAAATAGTTGGGACGTTTAACTAACATATTGAGTTCAATTTTAAGGAATTTACGAGATTTATCCTTAACACAGATTATATATTTATCTTTCTAGGAGATTTAAATAATCACACCGCCACAATAACAACATACGGTAACATTGTTAATAGTACAAATTGCGAAATAATACACCCCAAATTAAAATCCAACTGAAATTATTAAAGCAAGTCCGAAAAGCACTGAAACGTCATTATTTTAGGAAGCACAAATTTGCATCTCACCGTACTGAAAATTACGGTTTCCAAAACAAATTTCACAACGTCCAAATGTTCACGAATGCCAGCACTCAGTGCCACGTTTCAATTCTTGTAATTATGCATGCGAGTAATTAAAATTTGCCCCGCCCTACACCGCCCCACGGTGCCCTATGTTGCCCTAGGTTTCTCAATGCCTCTAACGAGCGCCACTGCAATGCAATAATTGCATTTGCAATTTAAAACTATTTGCGGAATGACGGAAACTCATGTCCGACGCTTAGTATGGGAGATATCGCTTACAGTTACGGCAATTACTTATTAAATAGTGGGTTTACTTAACGAATTAAATTATATGAAACTAAATAAACAAAATCAGATAACATAAACCACATTACATGGCTCAATATTCGTTAAATATTTAATCGTGTCGATTTATCAACAAATCATCTGTCGACCTTCATTGGTTTGGATTATAATTCAGGTTTGCTTAGTGTAAGTAGTTAGTTAGGTATGTAGTGTAGTTCTCATTGTATATTAGTTTTGTTAATAAAGGCTCTGTCCCCTTTTTAATTAATCAATCAAAATAATGTCAATAACTAAAAATGGTATACAGATGAATACGCTGGAAAACCACGTACTATTTGTCTCGGGAAATAGAAGGGAACGGAAACTAACTGCACGAGTAAAACCGTGGGCTGTTGCTAGTTAAAAAACAGCATCACATCACAACTGTTACGTGATTACTGTTACACACAATTAGGCTTATTTATTATTCATTTGTTTATTATTTGTTGTCATCAAATTAATTTTTACAGTAGAGATTGGCAACGAGCAGTGGGCGACAGCGAGCGTGGCAGCTTTCAGTAAGCTTTGAGCATTTAAAGAATTTTTTCTAGTGAACAGATTCTACAGCAGCTCACGCACTATTTTCAGATTTAAACATGGGTTGCGTGGGTATTGAGTAAGTTTGCTTATTAACTAAAAATTTGGAAGGTTTGAAGAATAAACAATAGAAATAAATAGCAGTCGACATTTTTGACACAACACAATCTATTGCCAAAATATGAAAAGCTAAAGCCACAAACACAATGCAAAGTACAGAATAGCATAAGTTATCTTATGTTCCTATAGGGACTGCTGCGAACGTTCGTCTCACAAGGAGAGAGTTAAGACTACAATCCACCACGTTATTTAAGCACGGATTAACTAACGGACGGTACATGTCTTCAAAAGATGTTTTTTTAACTGGTTTCCTCACGATGCTTTCCTTCACTGTTAAACCCAACAGTGACACACTTGTACGTAGGTTGCCCCACGCCTTTTTTGTTAGGCAACCCCATAATACATATATATACATACTGATACAGATAATTACATTTTCCTGTAATTATTACGTGGACGATTAATTAATTACGACATTAAACAATTTAGAAGAATATGAGCTGTTTTTACACTTCAAGGTCTAAAGACCATTTTCTGCACGCTGCGCTCAACAAAAGTAAGGTTAGCAAAAAAGCTTCATGTAAACGTGTAAAAACGAGTATTAAACAGGTCGTTAACTTTTTGCTGTTCTGCGCACGGTACCGCTGACCATCCTATCTAACAAGAGGTAATTAGTTACGGGGAACTTACATTGCTTAAGTTTTAGTTGTACATAAATACAAAGTTCCATGAAATACACGATCTATGTATATGTATGTATGTATAGCAAGGTTATGCAGGGTCCTACGCCTTTTAAATGTAATAATGTAAAAGCTTAATGGTCAGTATGCTGAGTGCCAAGTGTATAAATCAAAGGTTATGACACCCCTGTTTGAAAAAGAGTTCAGTCTTGACCATCGACGCAAAATCGCTTATCGGTTTTTTTGAAGATATATTTCGGAGTGTCCCACTGATCTAATTTGCTCTTTTGTCTATCGAACTGTTGTAGCTCGAAAAAGTGACATCGTTTAATGGTTGACATTCCAAGGACTCGCACGAGGAGGTCACTCCACTATCAATATTGTGATAAGAACGTGTAGCTAGGCTGTGGAATGCTTAAGTGGGTTGTTCCAGATAGTTGCAATCTTGGTGTCTTCATGTTGAGAGTGAGTCAAAAACTGGCTGCATTCATATCCTTATCACCTTTCATGAAAGATAATCTGAACTTTATTTACCAAGACCTTTGTTATAAAGTGGCGATTTCCACGACGGGCTGATAGTTACGTCCATCCGTATTTATACTCGTAAACTCCTTGATAGGGTTAGGTTAGGTTTTGAACTTTACCTGAAACAAATACAAAAGTAGGTTAAAAAATGACATCTATACTAATATTATAAAGCTGAAGAGTTTGTTTGTTTGAACGCTAGGATCTCGGGAAGTACTGGTCCGGATTGAAAGATTATTTTTTCTATTGGATAGTCCATTTATCGAAGAAGGCTATAGGCTATAGAAAATAAAACTACTATTAATAGAAGCGGAGCATGAATCAAGAATGTAACAAAATCGGGAAAAAATATTCCATTTTGAGAGTTTTCGTACGTTTCTTGCTTTGACATGACACATGACAGCATGTGTCTAAGATTGCGTCATTGAATATCACAGATTACATACCTCTTGAATATAAAACCTTTGCTAATCAATTTTTTTTTCTAAATCTGAGTTGGTACAACCAATTTCCGACAGGTGGCGTAGCAGGTAGCTGAAGAGGTGTTTTGTTTGAAAGCTATATTCTCAGGAATGACTGAACCGATTTCAGTCATTCTTTCACCGTTGGATATGTACGGGATTCTGATGAGTACTATATAATGTACCACGGGCAACGCCGGGGCGGACATCTAGTTAATAATATATTTTATTGATGTCGCTTAAATAATAAGCCGTATCCGTATTTGCGTAGTGGTGAGATAGTCCGATTCACAATCGTGAGGTCATATGTAGGTTAAAATTCCGCCTGCATCTCTGAATATTTATCCAAGCCCAAAGTACTTATACAAGTTAACGGCCTAATGTTCTGGGCGTCCCTTCTCGGAGCATTCGACTTAGCGGCCAGATATGGCCTCCCAGTTTTACTGCAAGATTTGTGAGGTTGTGAATAATAAGACAGTTCAAACAATTAATAAAAGTAATCACTACTAAGCTGTAATATCCTAACAAGTCAAGGAAAATGTCGTGAGGCAACCGAAATATGGCGAGAAGAGGTTATCCACCAACATGCACTTGGCCAGTTTTGTGGATTAGAGCTTTAACTCTCTCCTTGCGAGAGAAGGCCTGAAGTCTCAGCAGTGGGAACATAAGGTGGGTTGGGTGTATTTTTATTAAAATACAGATTTAATTTTTAAAATTGATTCTTGTTTCACAACAAGAAGAATCAAACATTCTAAATTTCATATTTATAATACTAGCAGCGCCCGCGGTTTTACTCGCGCACACGTTCCGACGTGGATGTTTAGATGTTTGTGACTCAATCACGTTTGGACTTCCAAACACATAAACTTTCGCATCCATAACATTGGCAGGACAGTAGAATTTTTAGGTCCGTTGGACCGCCAACCCACAACTTGTAGCTATGTAGGTACATAGATATATCCCAAAGAATCACAGCTAAATCGTACAAATAGTCATTAGATCTAATCTGATAAAAAACAGTTCTTGCGACCTTCCCACCGGCAGTCACAGACAATGCAATAGTTACTGTGGCACCAAAAGGAACGGTGACCATTCACCGTCCTTCGTTTTTCACTCGATCGCAATTGTACCGTAATTTCATTTAATTCAACTGCCTATTACATTACCTACTGTTCGGTAGAGTGAGGGAATGGGTAGTAACTGTTTATGTAATCTGTGGTGGAATTGCCTTTTAACCCTGACAGCGGAAAAATAGCAAAGTACCTATTAAATTCTCTCTAGTTATTTCAGCTTCAATGAGTTTAAACAGTGGTAACGCGATTTACAATATACCGGATTTATTGTAATGTTGTAGTGGAAGGACTTTTTGCGGAGTCTGCCTGGGAATGTACCACACCTTTGCCAATTATTCTACCGCCATGCAGTAATATGCTAACATTACTTTGTTTTGGTTTGAAGAGCAAGAGCAAGTTTGGTACGTTTTATGAGAACTCAACGGATCTGTCTGAAATTTGGAACCCAGATGGCTTAATGCTTCGTTCTATACACATAATATTGCCTTTCAAACCAGAATACAATAATTTCGTCTTATCGGAATAACTGTCAAATGTGTGCTATTTCCATTGGCAAACTCTACAAATAGTTCTACCACTACAAAACAGAACAGATAAATAAAAATGTAAAAGTAATATATTTCATGTTAGAACTAAAATAATATTCTCGCGGTCTCGCACACTTAAACTACAAGCTAACACTAAGCCTCTTTGATCCCCTAGAGCTCGATTCAGAAGACCCTTTCTAAAGATCTATACACTACATAAAGAAACTACGAATATAGATAGATAGATAGATAGATAGAAACTCTTTATTGCAACACAACAATTTAAAATATTACAAATAAACACTTATGAACTACTTATGAATATAGAATCGATGTGGTTTTTTTTATTTGAAAGTGAAAATCCGTGCGGGTGTTCTTAGCTATGTTTGGTTAATATCGATTCAAAATGGCCGCCTCCACAAAATGGCGAACAAAATATTTCTTCACAACCTATCTTAATATGGGTATCAAATGAAAGGGCTTGACTAGCAGAGTACTAAACGCTATAACAAATTTCAAATCCAAGATGGCCGCCACCACAAAATGGCGAATTATATAATTTTTTCACCACAACCGCAATATGGGTATCAAACGAAAGGGCTTAACTAGTAGAATACTTTGCACTATGACAAATTTCAAATCCAAGATGGCCGCTACCACAAAATAGCGAATTACATTTCTTTTCTCACAACTTCCTTAATATGGGTATCAAATGAAAGGGCTTGACTAGTAGAATGTTGTACAGATAACAAATCTAAGGTAGTCGGGGGTTAATCAAAATTTTTAATTTTGTTCTTGTCAGATAAACATGGATACATGGATAGAAGGATAGAATGTTAACAATGTTATATGTTAATGTTAATTGTCGCAAACTATATTAAAAATGCAGAGAAGTAAATAATCTAGTCAGGGTTACACGGCTTGTTTTGCGGTTAGTGACGTTATAATATGGACTATGCCCCAGCAGTGGACGTCTTGCGGCTGATGATGATTACGTAATAAGCCATATTGGTGTTTGCAGTCACGTGACAACAGATTAAAAATATAGCCTTTAAAATAATTTATAATAAATTTACGAATTATTATTAAGTTATCAAAATGTCAATCATAAAATTAATAATAAACATTAATTTGTTTTAGTGTTAACATCCCTATTTGCTGCTAAAGGTGCAAATGGCTCAGTTCGGTCATCGAATCATTAGTCCTGCGGTTGGCGCCACGTTCTGAATCGGAATCAATCGAAAACCAATCGTTTTGTCAATCCAGCGAGTTATCGGAGCGAACGACGAACGTTTATTCGCGAATTAGATAATGGAATGCTCATTTTGTTATTCATTGAATGATTGCATCTATTTCTGTCTTTCAATGAACATATTTTACATTTTTTACGAGTTTCACACAAGAGGGTTTAGTTTTATCCTCTTTTTCACCACCTCTTCAAACAAAGTGCGAAGTACCTACAAGTTACTATAAATAAGTCACGTAGCATAAGCCTACTAAAATGCCGTGGGACGGCTGGGACTCAAGGCCTTCTTTCGCTAGGAGAGAGTTAATGCCAGAATCCACCACGCTGGCCCAGTACGGTTTGTGGATGACGCATGATCTGGAAAGATTCTAGGACCATGCCAGTTTCCTCACGATGTTTTCCTTCACCGTTTTTTAAGTTAGAAGCATTACGCGCATGATTTCGAAATGCCAGCGGTGCGCGTGGGGTTCGGACTAGGAGCTCCGGATGGGCAGTTGTCGTTCTTCTCACTAGACCAGCCGTAGCTTATTATTATACATAGATATATAATAGTCTGGAATAACATTTGGGCTACTTTTGATCCCGGGAAAATGATGAAAACAAAAACTATGAGGATGAAACCGTGGGATGCTACTACGTACTTAATATCCTGAAATAATATCCACTCATTACTATAGAACGGCAAATAACAGCGAGTAAGTTTAGCGAGTTTTATTACCAACATAAAAATGTAAGTGAGAGAGATGCATACATAGAGCACTGTAACCATTATTATCAATTCTAAACAGTCATATCCATGCTAGTATAGAAAGGAAGTCATCTTCATAAACAATAATAAACTACCCGTATTTGTATGCAAAACTTGATGAAAAGAAACACATATCCAACCTTCTACTTTATCACAACGACATAAAGGCTATTTCCTCTGACTAGATTATTAAAATAAGCGAGTTCTCGCCTGATTTTAACCACATCCCCGAGTAATAAGGATTTACAACGTGTTTCTTATTGTGCACGTTTGCAGACATGTAATTATGGGAAGAGTATACTTTCTTCAGAGGAATATTTTCAACTCATAGTTCTGAAACTAAAAAATACTGTATTACTGACGGAACTGTAGCTATGTAGTATAATAATACGTTAAGTTAGATGGTCGTTTAATCGGATTACGAAATTGGGAACCCCCCACGCGGTGTAACCTGTGCATCACATAATACAAGTAGCTGCTCAATCCCTGGTGGGATCTTGTTGTGCGATGGCTAATCCCGGCCGGTGAGAAAACTTCTATTCGCTCTCCTCGCTCTTCGAGCAGCTCGTCTAGAAGTTCGGAGTAGAGCGATTGGAGACACTTTGGAAGGCTACTTGACAGATATTCTCATCGACCAAGTAGAATTCCTAGGTCTAGTTCCTAAGTTCCTAAATGAGGGACCTTGGACAGCATGCTGAGTCAAGTGAGCCATCACACTGGCACATAATAAGGCACTGGCGCATAAACTTTATGGTCCCACTCGGACTAGAGGATTTCTCTCTCATAGAGGGCGCAAATGCCACAATCTACCACGCTTGTCAAATGTGCGGGTTGATGGAATGATGCATGTCCTCGAAAGACGTTTTTCTTGAACCATGTTTTACATCACCGTTAAAGGCAGTGGTGATGCCAAACATTTGCTTCTTCACTTAAAAAACTAGTCAAGGGGTGCAGTCGGGATTTGAACGTACAACCTCACTATTGTGAAATCGGACATTTTTACCACTAAGCTGCCATGGCAACAACATTATCTATGAGTAATTCAAGCCATAAGGAATACTTCCTTAAGATTTTCCTTAAATAGTTATGCAACCCCAAGAGCTGTAACTCTGATCATCATACTCTGTGCTGTGAGAGTATATGATGCGCAAAACAGGACGTATATCAAGGAGATAGAGACCTGACAAATTGCTGTCTCTACCTTTGTTATGGCGCCAGCAAATATACACAGTAGCATAACTTGAACATCATAATTTATAATGATGACAAACAGAACATACAAGCAAATTTAATTAATCATATTAAAAGTTGGTACAGTACAGATGCAGATAAAGAAATGCAAATTTAAAACAAAATGCCAGAATTTCTTATTTACTACTCGCCTTTATGGGACGCTTCGTTACTTCCGATAATGATTTTCGGTGTTTTTAACCCCCGACAAAAAAAAGGGGTGTTATAAGTTTGACGTCGATGTCTGTCTGTCTGTCTGTCTGTCTGTCTGTCGGTCTGTCTGTCTGTCTGTCTGTCTGTCTGTCTGTCTGTCTGTCTGTCTGTCTGTCTGTCTGTCTGTCTGTCTGTGTGTGTGTCTGTCTGTGGCACCGTAGAGCTCAAACGGATGGGCCGATTTCGATGCGGTTTTTTTTATTTGAAAGTTAATATCCGTGCGGGTGTTCTTAGCTATGTTTGGTTAATATCGATTCAAAATGGCCGCCTCCACAAAATGGCGGACAAAATATTTCTTTACAACCTACCTCAATATGGGTATCAAATGAAAGGGCATGACTAGTAGAGTACTAAACGCTATAACAAATTTCAAATCCAAGATGGCCGCCACCACAAAATGGCGAATTATATAATATTTTTCACTACTACCTCATACTACTGGGTATCAAAAGAAAGGGCTTGATTAGTAGAATACTTTGCACTATGACAAATTTCAAATCCAAGATGGCCGCTATCACAAAATGGCGAATTACATTTCCTTTTTCACAATTCCCTTAATATGGGTATCAAATGAAAGGGCTTGACTAGTAGAATGTTCTACAGATAGCAAATCTAAGGTAGTCGGGGGTTAATCAAAATTTTTAATTTTGTTTTGTTGAAATAACATGTTTATTTGTAGATAATTTATTTTATTACTTTGTGCGTCCTGTAGTTTTAACCGCGTAGTTCCCGTTCTCGTGTTAAAATATATACTTTGTGCTATTGCAGACCATATTATTCACATTCAGTGTTCCAAATTTCAGGCCCGAGCCGTTCAGCCGTTTCGGACGGGATAAATAAACAACATACATCCAAACTTAACGTTTACTATTATGATAATATAGCTATACAGGGTGACTGGTGCAGGACCGGCCATAGCAAAATCACGCATGGAGGAGGTTATACGAGGGGTGATCCAAAAGTAATGATAATCAGTTATTTCTAGTGCACACAAAAATACAAAAAAATTACAGTCACTTGCTCAATTACCCACTAGTTCAGGAAAAAAAAATCATATAAATAGGCCACGATTCCCGGGAGCTACATTCATTTGAATACGGACTGTCAAGGAGTGAACATCAAAATGGAAAAACACGAAATCAGAGCTGTCATTAAATACCTCTGCTTGAAAAAAATGTCTACCAAAGACATACACAGCGACTTGGTGGAAACATTAGGGGATTGTTCTCCTCCATATTCCACAGTTGCACGCTGGGCTAAGGAGTTTAAGCTGGGAAGAACATCGACGGAAGACGAACACCGCGAAGGGCGCCCATCGACGTCCCTCACTGGAGAAAATGTGAAAAAAGTTGAAGAAGTTGTATTGGAAGATCGAAGAGTGACTATCAGGCATGTAGCTGAGGTCACAGGGATCTCATATGGCAGCATTCAAAGAATCCTTGTGAACGAATTGCATATGAGAAAGGTCTCCGCGCGTTGGGTACCGAAAATGTTAAACCGTTCAAAACGCACCGGTTCACAAAGCTGCAATTGCCATGGCTGCCATTCAGGAAGCGGGCTTTGAGCTGGTGGAACACCCCCTATTCACCAGATCTAGCCCCCAGTGACTTCTATCTCTTTCCACGACTCAAGGAACACCTCCGGGGCAAGAAATTTGACGATGATAGCGACGTGATGGCCGCGGTTGAGGACTTTTTGAGAGTCAGATATAAAGATTTTTTTCTAAGGGAATTTTAGGTTTAGAAAAGAGATGGACTAAATGAGACTTGCTAGGAGACTATGTTGAGAAATAAATTTAGTTTTTGATTTTATTCATTGTGTTTATTATTGATTATCATTACTTTTGGATCACCCCTCGTATGCTACCTATTAAAGCTTACTTTCCCTAGTTTCCAGTTTCTAGTCCCTGGTGTATCACGGCTTTATTTAAATTTTTTTTTAAGCTATTGCTTAGCTTTTATCGCGGGCCTGGGGACCGAATTTTAGTGATCGTGCATCTCTTTCTTATGTTCACAAGAAAGAGGGATGGAAGACCGTAACGCCGTCCTCCCCACTCGCTCATTCAACTTTGAATCTTATTTGTATTAGCTTTACAGACTAAATGCTCTTAGCAGTGTTGCCAACTTAACGGATTTCCCGTGATATTTTTTATGGTAAACAAATGTCAATCTTCAAAATAAAAGCAATTCCGAAAAATTGTTAACATCCCTATTGCTTATGTTGATAAAAATGCATGCAACATGCAATAGCTTTACCGCAGCAGTCCTCGAGTGCCACACTTCTTTTTTTTTTAGTTTGGAAACATAGGATCAGAAATTGAAACTAACTCCACTTGTGTACCGCTTTATTTGGACCTCGCACGGTCGCACGCATCTTCCTCATTTTATGTTTAAGTAATTTGCAGTACCATCCATACTGCAAATACTGAGGTTCAATGCGCTTTTGTTACGATGATAAATGAAGTCAGGTGAGAGAATCTTATCAGTCGTTCTGCCGAGGCATTGTCTTAGAAATAAGAACCTAAGTACCTAATAACGGTGGTAGAGATATTTGTCATTGTGAGTCAACTGCCGAGACTGTTCGTGTTTATCTATGTAGCGATTTACTTTAGAAAGAATGACAAAAATGCCTTTCTTTCAAAATATTTTTTTTTTCTTCTGGGCAAGCGTGTTATTACTTCGGATTAAACTAATTACATCTATAAGGTGAGTTAATTGACAAAGGAATGCGTTATCTGAATTTGATGACACTGAACTAAGTTTTTAATGATAGTTAATTAAGTATATGAGTATGCCTATGGGATGTAATTTTGATTTCGGTTATATTTGTAGTGGTAGGACTCTTTGCAGATGTAGTGGAAGGACTCATTTCAGAGTCTACCTAGGGAAGTACCACATCTTTGCCAGTTATCATATCAGTTATCAGTCTTCTTCTTCTTCGTGTCGATGATGTTCTTTTTTTTTTTGCGTCTTTTAAATTTTTGCTTGCCAGTATTCCGCAACTGTGACTCCTGGTATCGATGCCTCCATTAGGTCAACTCTGGTGCAGCTGGTTGGACACCGCGGGCATGGCAGCAGGTGCTGCATGGTCTGAGTGGCACCACAGTCGCACAGGATGTTATTTGCGTCAGAGTATCCCCATTTCACCATATTAACTTTGTAGTCTTTTTCTACAGTTATCAGTGGTTTTTGTATAGTTTAACGGATAAAGATGATCTTGAAAGATGTGTTTCTTGGAAAATACTGGTTTCCTTCTGATTTTAACCTTCACACTTAAAGTTATTTGTGATGTCAGACTTGTATATCACTAAGAAAAATACTCAGAGATGAATCGACCCCACTCTCAGAAAATAAGGCGTTCTCCCTATTACGCTATTAGTACACCACGCCTTTGTTCAGCAGTGGACGTCTTGCGGCTGATGATGATGATGATGAACTTTTATGGTCCACCAAGGCTTTTAAGGTTTTAAATAACTACTTGTCAAAAACAAATGTAATAAAAACTTTATGTAGGTTTTTTTTATTTTCTTTTTGCTTCATCTCCGTCAAATGGATAATACGAATAAAAAATAAGAAGCGTAAATTATTCGTCTTCCTCATTCTTGTTTGTGTACAGAACTAATGGCGCTTAGACAATTAATTTTGGCCGTAAATTATCTAATTTTATTTACTAAATGAGCCATCACGACCTGAGGCACGTGACCTTGAATAACAATTAAATATTTACCTCAAATTGAACCTTATTCCGCTTTAATTAGGCAGTCACTAACCGGTTTATTATAACTCGACTGTTTTTTTAAGCTCAATTGTCTGTTTTCGAGATCTTTTGATGTCAGAAGCGTTGGACATTTCTATTGGAACCTTTTTTTTATAATTATTGTCCCATATTCGCCAGGTTTTATTTAGACTCACATTAAAGCGTTGAATATATTTCTGGGATATGGCTATAGATAGAAACACTTTATTGTTCACAACAGATTAACATCTCTTGAATCTAGTGAAACAAATGGCGGCCTTATCGCTAAGAGCGATCTCTTCCAGGCAACCGGAGGATGGCGAGATAATTTTAAACAGCAAAAGATGGGGCAAGGGACAATGCGCCGTAAGGTATCAAATACACATACATATCGATTATCGTATTTTTCTTCGATGTTAATTGATTCTTCGTGAATTAATAAAACATGTTTAACAACCTAGTCACTATCACTTTTGATTTTAATCACACCGCAGAACCGAACGCGTAAGGTAGCGGGCACATAATTCAACCTTGAAAGAGACCGAAATATTAGGCTTAAACTTAGGCTTATAGCTTTATCCGACCACATCAAACGCGAATAGCCCGTTATTGTAAAAATTTCACTGCTTATGTATTTGAATCAGTTCAGTAGTAATAGTATATTACCATTACAGGGCTCAGAGATATAAATAACATCTCAGATCACTGGGTGACGAGCGCAGTGCAGTGCTAGGTAATGATTTGGCCTCTTCATGTTCCAATAGCTGCGTGTCACTGTGCTGTTATGTGGCAGGGATGTTGCTTACCATCAGGCACATGTCCTGATCGTCACTTTATTAGAAAAAAAAACATACCTATAGGTACCAATACGACAAAATGTATGTCTTACTAATATTATAAATGTCAAAGGTTGGATAGTTATGATGTTTGTTGATTAATTACGAATGGATCGGGTGGAAATGTAGAACACAGAATATTATAGTCTGGAACAGGAAATAGGATACTTTTTATCGCGAAAAAATAACTGGAACGTAAACTTCGCTGGTCATACCACGGGAGCTGCCAGTTGTACCTCTATGTATAGATACTATCGAAACCGTCAGACTTGTGGAAATACCCCGCCTAGTTTGTTAGGGATTTGCTATTTGATATATCTTTAATTTCGAGTTAAAATATAGAGAGAGCAATTGTCAAGGTATAACCATTTTAATTACGCGGTAGAGGCTTTGGGAATAAGTAAGAGGAAAGGCGGGTGAGTCACGAAACCCCGTGTCGAGTTTCAGCATAATAAGCAGCCCACTAAGTGCTCCACCAACCCGCACTAGGCCGGCGTGGTGGATTAAGGCCTTAACTCTCTCCTTGCGAGAGAAGGCCCGAGTCTCAGGAGTGGGAACATTTAGTGGGATGTTGATTGATTGAAGTGCTCCCACTACTGGACCTCGGCACCTTCTCTCCCAAGGAGAGAGTATTAAAGTAAAATTGTGTAGTTTACTTTTACACATTCGTAAATAATAGTTGAGTTCAAACCTCACACAAATCATTTGGAGTCATCAAGCAACACCAGCCCTTTCATATTCATATGGAAATTAACGGGCCCGTAAATCACGTGTGCGGGTTTCATTTCGCGTCTCCACTGAAGAGGCACAGGGCCGTTTGTAGGAGAAACGAGAAATATACAGAGGGCGAAAATTAAATCTAATTAATATTTTTAACTAATACTAAACTACTCCTCACATACTAGCTTAAGCATCCCACTTTATTTCCAAAGAGCTGGTAGCCCACTCACAAATGGGGAGTAAAAACCATATTCCACCTCGTTGGCCGAGTGCGAAGTGGTGAATAACGCAAGTTCTCTAAGTGTGTCTTTTTCGGAACATGTCGTCTCTTCACGATGTTTTCCTAGCCGTTAAAGCCTGTAGTAATGAGAAACTTGTTTAAAAATTTTGAGGTGCGTGTTGGATCCAAACCTACTTTTTGACTTGAAGTTTTGAAATTGGACATTGTCGCGATATGCCATTACGGGTTTCGTCACACTCTCTTTCCACTCTTCATACCTACCACCTGGGTCATTTATTATTAATCATAATAATAATCATTTTATTTATAACCAATGTTACACGTCATACATCATACAATTCACAAAAAAATCATGTAAAACAAGAAAAAAGTTCTGGTAAATAAAACTTTACCTTAGCGTAATGTAAAAATACACATCACATCAATTAAAAATGATAAATGTCATATAAATCTAAATCACTTAATATAAATGTCACGATAATGTATGGCTATAATTGTAATCTAAATTAACAAATATAAATGTCACATAAATTAATATTTTTACCTCAATCTCAACATTAAGAATTCCATTTTGTAAATTCATCATAGCTATAAAACGTCTGCTCGATAAGCCAAAGCTTGAGTCGCGATTTGAAACTGCCCATAGTGGGCGCAGAGGTGACGGTTTGAGGGAGTTTATTGTAAACAGTAGGCTCCATCACATGAGTCGACCTGGCTGACTTCTCCAACGTGCGATGCACTTCCATCAGCTTGCCCTTGCTGCGAGTCTCATTGCTGAATGTTTCATAAGAACCTAGATTTGACCTAACGTACACTGCAACTTGAAAAATAACAAGTGCAGGCAACGTCTATATACCAAGCCTCTTAAAATGAGGTCGTGCGGTTTCATCCTGTGGTATTTTAACAATAGCACGGACGGATCGCTTTTGGAGTTTAAACACTCGATCCCGATCCGCAGCTCGTCCGAACAGCTCTGCTCCGTATTGAGTGAGTGAACCGTTGCAAAATAACATGAGCGGACCACATCAATAGATAAAATTTTTGCAACACGGCTTAAAGCAAAGCACGCGCTGCCTAACCTGCCACACAGTTTGTTAATGTGGTGCTCCCATGTCAGGCGTCGGTCAATTTCGAATATTATCACTAATTAATCATTAAATGACTAGAATACAACCGTAGTTCCTCAAAAATTAATTATGTAAGAATTCCTGGTCTAGTATTAAGTAACCCTATTATCTCGTGCACACTCTATTGCGAACTACCCCCATTAATATTCTGAGTCCGCCCCTGCCTCCGAAAGGATGTAATCTCGCGTTATCACATCGCGAGTTATGGACGACGTGTAATTTTCCACTGACACTTGAAAATTATAAAATTGTTCCGCTCCGAGTCTGTATTCTGTAACTATTAAAACCGAAACGCATTCCAATATTATCAAAACCAAAACGCAAACCCTAGCCGATGAGACTGAACTCCAGACCTGGGTACAAAACGGCTGAATTATAAGCAAAGAGTTTACATATATACTACGTATAGAGTTGGCACAAACGCTTTACACCAAAAGCACTTTTTTGCCTTGTCGGTCTTGTGCATGTGTCATACTTTTGTAGCGGCACATCACTCTGTTGCAATAGAAAGTATGCACGTCATCTGCTTACGATTGACAGTGCGGAAAATCTATACGTAGATACATAGTATATGTAAACACTTTGATTATACGCCTAATTATTATACTATTTATGACAATGTCAACTGCATTTTCATACAAAAACTGACAACCAACCAGAAAGGTCGGCCCTTGTTCGTCCAATAACCTTCGCTTAAAAAAAATAACGTCGCTTATAGATGTCGTCGATACAAGAATAGCGGTGTCACCGTACATTGTTAGCTTTATTGAAGTGCCATTAAAGTAGTATTGGAAGACATTAAGAAGAATGGCATCCATTCTTCCATTCTAGTCATTCTACAGGTCCGCGGTAAAAATTAGTGTGGCTCAACCTAACGGTGTGGTGCTTCTAATTCTGCAAGATTGAAGATTAATACCGATCAAACTTATGAGTGTTATCGTAGTGGCTCATACAGAATATAGGCCCTTAATTTCAGTGGTAACGGAAGGGACCTTTCGGGTAATAACGGAGAGTCGCCTAAATTGCAGGGGTGAAAAGTTAATTTCAAGTTTTGGAATATCTTGATATTCACAGATAATTTTTCGCCCATTTAAAAGGGGCTACGTACGATTAATAAACTGTATCAGCCTAAACACGCTTACATAAAATATAAGAAAACAGATTCTTCAGTTGTTGGTTGTCGTCCGACCACATACACTCCGCGAGGCATAAGCTGAGCTTTGCATTTGTGTGAGTGTACATGGATAGTGTAGGTGTGACAACCGGCCTTAGGCGCGGCGCCATACTGCCTCGCCGCGTTCCTGCCTGATTAGTGATCACTCACACTAATGCAAAGCTCAGCCTATACCTCGCGGACAAAATTTCAAGCTCCTGCCTGATTGGTGATCACTCACACTAATGCAAAGCTCAGCTTATACCTCGCGGAGTGTACCACTATGTTAAGAAAATAGCCTTTAAAGTCGGTTCAAATGTAGCAATAGGACTCCTAGCAGAGTCCACCTGGAGAACTACCACACCTTTGCCAGTTATTCTACCGCCAGTACCGGTTTGAAGAGCAATGTTTCCAGAGAAATTACATGGCTTAGAGATATAACATCTTAGATCTCTGGGTGATGAGCTCAGTACAGTGCTAAGTAATGATTTGGACTCTTCATGTTCCAATAGCTGCGTGTCACTGTGCTGTTATGTGGCAGGCATGTTGTTTACCATCAGGTACATGTTATATCTAAGCAATTCTCTCTATACTTTTTGTTATTATATATATATATAGAGTGGTGAAAATGCTGCCTACTTTTTTCGCCAGCAAGAGAAGAGAGCTACTAGATTAAGTAGGTATTGTTTTTGATTCATATTTCGAAATCTTAATTTTTGTGTAATAAATTTAAAAAAAAATGTTTACCCATATGTAAGTAGTTATAGCCACAGTTTCAAAATGGTAGATAAGTAATGAATAAACAACAAAATATAACGGAGAATGTGAACATTTTTAATAAGTAATCAGTTAAGGTATTTACTAGTACTAATATCAATTAAAAAAGACAAAAATAAGGAGTAATGAATTTATAAATAGAAATAATTTAGCCGTAGAGTTGCTTCGACCATTATAAGTAAAGAGACGGCTGTAATTGGTTAATTAAAACGAGTATTTTTTTTAAATTACGAGCCAAAAATAAATGTACTGTCGGATGCAGCAATCAAATTTAAACCATCCAACAAATCACATTTAAATTGGACACTTTAATTGAAAAAAATCAGCAAATTCAATTGAACCGGAAACCCACAAAATTCCATTTATCTAGAGATCTTTACAAATAACATTCAGGTCAGTTCCAATGAAAATTCCACCGCATCCAATGCCTTTTCCTGATTTATTTTTCGCGAATTTAGTGTTATTGAGAGGTTGGTTGCCCACGGGTAACTATTATCCTAAAATAGTTACAACTGGCCTCGTGGCTCTGCCTACGAAGCCTAAGGTCGTGGGTTCGATTACCACCCAGTGCAAATATTTGTACTGTGTCTGGGTGTTTCTATGTATAATAAGTATGTGTTTACAACTATAATAAGTTCAATAATAAGTTTTATCAGCTATCTGGCCGAGATAACTTTGCTTAGTTTGGGGTCAGATGGTGTTGTGTGGATTGTCCACCAATATTTGTTTAAAAAAAGCACCGCCCTGCGCTTACCACCCAGAGATATCAGAGATTGCCCTTCAAACCGGAACACAGTACTTTTTTCATATTACTGCTTGGTGGTAGAATAACTTTCAAAAGTGTGGTACTTTACCAGGTGCACTTTACAAAGAGTCCTACCACTTCAAATTTTAGTCTCTTTGAGTTCGTCTAACATCACAGACATGGAAAGTCCAATAATTTGTCATCTGTTTGGTTAACGTAAGGTAAATAAATATTTTGAATATAGTGGTAAGTTAGTTCTGATTTCTTTTCAGCTTTTACCAAAATTTTGCGTCATTATTCTGAAGCACTCAGCTTATTTGGAACGTGTGAATGAAACTGTATTTTTGTCCCACTCGAGTTGTTTTGACCTTTGAAGCCTTATTAAGAAATTCTGCTTTTAACGTCCAATTAATTTAATGGACAGTTCAAGAAAACCTTTTTTTTCGCAGAAAATGTAAGGCTGTTTGTATATTTAGAAAAATACGGCCGAGATTTTAAGGGTCCTTTCGTAGATCAAGAACTACTTGACCAGACTGGAATAATGTAAAGATTACGGACTATATATATACAGATAATATTTAGAGTCGAATTTATTTACATCTTACTAGAGTAGTTAGGACTCTTTGCAGAGTCCTGTGGAAGTACCACGCTTTTGTCAGTTATTCTATCGCCAAGCATGTGCAAATATCACTGTATAAGTTTGAAAGGCAATGTTTCCAGGGCAATTACAGGACATAGAGATAAAGGCATCTGAGCTGCCGATTGTCGGCGCCGTTAGGCTGAGACTCCACCAAAGCAGAGATGTCTGAAGCGGAGACGAGAAGAGACGTTTTCCAGCTCGGGTGACTCCATCCAAGCTGTGCCTTACGCTGCGCGTTGTCGCCTTCACACATTTCTCGCTTCCGCTTCACGTCGCGTCGGCGAGGCACAGCTAACATCTCCGCTTTTATCGCGCGATACAAATATAATACATCTCCACTTAGTGGTCTCCACTGGAGCTGAGCGGGCACAAGATGTGTGAATAACGAAATTGTATTGGTTGTTAAAAAAATATCTCGACTCCGCTCGTTTTTTTTTTTTTTTACACTTGACCTCCATCTCGCCTGATGTTAAACGACGATGCGGTCTACGATGGAGCGTGTTTACCTAGAAAAAACCGATTCACTCTCGATTTGAAGACACCAAGATTATAACTATCGGGGAAAACCCACTCAGGCAACTCATTCCACAGCCTAGATGTTCTTATCACAAACGTAGAGTCAAACCTCTTCGTCCGTGTCTTTGGAATATCCACCATGAAACGGTGCCGCTTCTTTGAGTTACGAGAAGTACGATAGAAAAAAGGGCAAGGAGGTATTAGATCATGCAGATTAGTTGCACACTCTCCGAAGTGTATCCGATAAAAAAACCGATAAGCTAGCTATCTTGCGGCGATGTTCAAGACTATGAAGTCTTTTTCGCGCTAGAGTGTCTTTGCCTATGAGCCTTTTGGCACGCCTCTCAATCGATTCCAGAGCCTCAAGCTGATACTTAGCCGATCCATCCCAAAGGTGCGAACAGTACTCCATACAAGAGCGAATCTGTGCTTTGTATAACAAAAGTAATTGTTCAGATTTGAAGTACTTTCGCACCTTTGAGAGGATACCTAGTTTTTTGGCAGCTAATTTAGCCTTGGACTCGATGTACGATGTTTTGGTGGAGTCTCAGCCTAAGCCTTATTGTCGCAGTGTGAAAACGCTCGCTCACCGGTGTTCGTACCTTTGTCCTATCAAAATATGACAGAGAAGTTCCTACACCGTACGTCAGTGACCCCAGATTGTCTGACAGTGCCCTAGGGTCCGAGCGGCAAGTCTCAATTGAATTGATAGCACATCCGGTTGTACCACCGAACTTTGCCGGTCACTGGTGTTCATAGGGCATTTTATCGCTTCTTGATTCTACATTTGAATCACACATATTATTTCAAATGTGCAGCCATAGTTGTTGATAGTTACAGCATAGAATTTTAGTATTAATAAGCATAAATGATGCAAAATACAACTACTACTACGGATATCGGTACCACGAATATACATGATTTCAATCCAAAACTCGATAGAGGTGCACATCCCGCTTCGCTACGCCATCGATATAAATTAACAGATATACCCTGAGCACCTTTAAATTGTTAACAAACTGCGTCTCTGAGTGTAGCGTGAGGTTTTTTAACTGTATTTTTTTTTTTTTACAATTCACACACAACACCATCTGACCCCAAACTAGGCAAAGCTTGTGATATGGCGGCCAGATAGCTGATATAATACTTAGATAGTTGTAAATACATACTTATTATACATAGAAACACCCAGACACAGTGCAAACATTTGAATTCATCACACAAATATTTGCATTGGGTGGGAATCGAACCCACGACCCTCAGGCTTCAGGCAGAGTTACTACCCACTAAGCCACGAGGCCAGTCTTATAATCGGTTCGTACTTGACCATCATCTCAGCGACGATACGAGTGATTTACTACTACCGATTGACTTGACCCCTAGTCGCTAGCGGCGAGGTGTTTGTTGCGGTTCTACTTATTTTGGTTGTTGAAAGGTATAATAATACATATGATTGTTATCCCGGGAAAATAACGAAAACGGGAGTTGTCGACTAAAACCACGGGGCACTGCTAGTCTTTTAATATAAATAGAGTTAACCGCATCTAAAGTAATTGAGTCGTCTCACGTCCCATCCGGGGTACCGCGCCCGGTCAGTGACAGTGACGAGCGCAGTGCACGCGTGACCTGGGTGCGACCATTACACCTAAATGAAACAACTCCCCACAGGCACGTCATATTCGTGGGTACAAACGAATTGCTCGCGAGATGTGTAGAAACATTTATTTGGAGACTTAAAGCTTCATTGCACTTAGCTAAATTTAGTATTTAGAATTTTCGAAGAATTTTTAGAACAATAATTATCTAGAATTTAGTAGCAAGTTTAAAATGAAGTTAGAAACAAGCATTCCTCGCTTCTGAATTTAGTATGCTAGCTTAATGAATTACTCTTCACAGAATTGAATTTAGTAGTTAAACTAAATTTAGCTAAGTGTTTTTTTTACCTATTATTATATACTAGCTTATACCCGCGACTTCGTCCGCGCCACATATTTATTAAAGTAATTGAAGCAGTACCTACTCGTATGTCTACTACCATAAAATTCACGTTTCCTAATCAAAATCGGTCTAAGTCAAAGTTTTATATTTATTAATAAATGTACAATTTACACGACAAATTACAAAAAAAACTATGTTTACAAAAAATTTATCAAAAACAGACTTTAATTTAAAATCAAATTGGGACGGTCCACCAAATTTTATTAGAGTCTTAGTAGATATTAGTAGATATATCGTCTGATTACATGAACGCAAATTTTAGTTTGTTGTTCATATTTCAAAAACCGCCCCACTGATTTATATGACCACGTCTGAACTATAATCTACCAACCAAAAAAATAACCATCTAAATTGATTCACAATTGGAAATACAACTGGATTGATAACCTCCTCCTTTTTTGAATTCGGTTAAAAATAGCATACAAAGAATGCAAAGATCCTTCCATACACACATTTACTCCTCATTTCCACTCTTTTCAACTCTTTTTCTGTGATAAAAAGTCGCCGTTGTCCTTTCCTAAGTCTAGTGTATCTGTGCACCAAATTGTAACAAACTCTTTAAGTGGCTTAGGCGTTAGACGGCAACGGACAGAGAGAGCTACTTTCATATATATAATTTCGTATTAGAATTGAAAACAGGTGTTCCTGATCATTTTATAGGAGGCAGTTGTAAAAGATTACCGAAAAGTAATACGTTTACTCCTCCAAAAAACTCATTTTCGCAGTTCTGAATTTGCCTTAATCGAACGTCCATCATGCATAACATTTGATAAGACACCATGGAAATCTCGTAGACTATCAAAAATTCTGTCTGATACGCCATTTAGTGGCTGCGCCCATCTTAAATATTGAGGTTGTATAGTGCACTGTATTCTTCTTGTCAAGCCCTTTTATTTGATACCCATGTTGATGGGATTGATAAAACCTAAGTTATCCGCCATTGTGTAGAGGCCGCCATCTTGGATTTTAATTTTATATAGTACGTTGTATTCTACTGGTTGAGCACTTTCATTTGATACCCATATTGATGGGATTGATAAAACCTACGTTATCCGCCATTTTGTAGCGGCCGCCATCTTGGATTTCATTTTTTTTATAGTATATTGTATTCTGCTTGTTGAGCCCTTTCATTTGATACCCATGTTGATGGGATTGATAAAACCTACGTTATACGCCATTTTGTAGCGGCCGCCATCTTGGATTTCAATTTTTAATAGTATATTGTATTCTGCTTGTTGAGCCCTTTCATTTGATACCCATATTGATGGGATTAATAAAACATAAATTATTGCCATTTTGTAGCGGCGGCCATCTTGAATTTATTTAAGTACATTAATTATAAATAAATGATACCGCTAGAAGCGTCTTGAAACGCTCTTGAGAGTAAATGGCTCAAACGGGTAAAAGTAAGGCGGCACTTCATATGCCGAAACATAAACACCGCACTTATGTAACCTGACACCCGTTTTCCCGCCAAATTTGTAAAACGCGAAAAGCGGCTAGTGTATCAAGCGGTTATACAAGTATCCCCGTAGTTAGAATTTATAAAATTGCTGGAACAAACGTTTATCGACTCCATTTCAAGTGTCTAGATACAAAGTTTCATGGTAGTCATATTGAACTTCCAGACTTTCACCCCCAATTCCACCCCCGTAGGTACAGTTCGAAACTACAAAACTGCTTAAATATACATTTTATGGTTTCGTGTTAAATATCTAGACGTAAAGTTTCATAGTTCTTCAACAATGACGAAGTTTTCCATATAAACTTTCATCCCTTATTTTAACCCTTTTTTCGGAACAAAAAGTAGCCTATGTCCTTTCTCAGGATCTATTCTATCTATGTATCAAATTTCATCAAAATCTGTTGGTTGGTTTAGGCGGTAAAGACGGACAGACAGACAGACAGACAGACAGACAGACAGACAGACAGACAGACAGAGTTACTTTCGCATTTATAATATTAGTATGGATAGCTTTACACTTGACCGCCATCTCGCCTGACGTTATACTTGACAAACTAGACTAAAACTATCTAGTCTATCATATTTAAGAATGAAGTCTTGGCAAATATGTTTTTCAAACCATTATCTCTATATATAAAAATGTTATGTTGGTTTGTCTACGCTTCAAAAACTGAAAAAGTTCTGCACCGATCGAGCTGAAATTTCAGAATGATATATAATCCGCACCAAGGATTGTTTTTATCTAATTTTTGCAGCACAATGTGCCACAGCAAAGCGTGGCAGGGTACAGCTAGTTTTACATATTTTTCTTAACTAGTTTAAGTATTACCCCTTTACCCTAGGTTCATCAGCGTAGTTTCGTTAGATAAAAAAAACACTTTTTTTTAAACATTGTCAAACAATCAAACATTCAGCCCAAAGATGTTAAACAATCAAAACAAAGCACATTTAACTAGTTTCTATAAAAATTGGCTGGCCCTAGATTCAAAGGTTTAAAATCTTTCGGCGCCCCACTATAACGTAAAAAGAAAATTTATTTTCAACAGAAAGAAAGATTCAAGAACACATACAAGTTATCCAAACACAGAATCCTCCGCTACTCACAATCTCATCACCATGAAAGCCTCATTGTAAACTTCGATCGGAGCGAGAAGGATAGAACCTCAATTTTTAAAAGGGCTTGAAACCCATTCAACTTCCCAGCGCTATTCTATAGAATAACGATATTATTCATGTTTATAAAACATGTTCACAATTCATGTTCTGTAGGGTGACAACAGATTTACACATTTTAGAAATTAAAATGACTAAAAACTAGAAATAAAGAAGAGGACTATTAACTATTATTTTTATTGTTGTATAAATTCAGACGAGTAATACAAATTGTTTTCATAGACAAATTGCATGCCTGTTGTCCAAATGTTTTGTAGTATCTTATCTTACCTACAAACAGTACTGAAGATTTTCGTATTTGAAATTTTGCCAAGGACTTATTTAAATAAAAACTTATTTAGCTGCGTTGTCCTACTAAAAATGTAAATGCGAGAGTTCGTATATTTGTTGCTTAATCACTGATGATCACAATGGCAGCACGGATGGTGTTGAAATACGGAACTGTATTTTTTTTATTCTAGAGGTATAGTGTGACGAGATGAGCAGGATGCTTGATAGCCTGATGGATGATGAAGCGACACGACTGCCCGTTATTGGAATACGAAATGCCCAATTCGTTGCCTAGCACTGCCTGTGCTCGTCACCCAGAGATGTATGTTTTACCTCTACGCTGTGTATTTTTTCTGTAAAGTTTGCTTTTCAAACCGAGGAGCCTTTAACCTTTTTATTTTATTTAGCCTTTTACTTTGCTAGGAACAAAAATATTTTGGTTATCTTAGAACTTTATTTGCTTAGCGTAAGTAGTTAGGTAAGCACGTAGCGTATTCTCATTGCTTTTCAGTTTTGTTTATAAAATCTCTGTCCGTTTTAAAAACCAACAAAAACGTAGTGACATTGTAAAAAAATCACATAGTTTAGAAATTTCCGTTGAAATACCATTTTTCTGAACTTGTTATATTTTACAAAAGGTAAAAAGTGTAATGAAGCGTTACAAAAGCTTTCAGTATTGTAGAGCTTACCTCAAGGGAATTCCACGTTACAGGCAAGTTAAAAACGATTAATTACAGAGTTTAAACGAATGGAAACATTTGTTAAGTAATGGCACTGCATAAATCATTCCATTTCTGACACGGGTTCTATTTTACAGCGAAAACTTTATATTATCTGACTTGCTGAGCCCGAGGTTTCACCCGCGATTTTAAGTATTTGATTTTTATCCGATGATACACCAATCAGCCTTTCTTCGCCGCGCGGTATTCCTCTCCACAGCTTTTTTTCTCCAGCAGTTCAAAGAAGTATGCAATCCTTGCTTAAATCGTTTGTCCGTCAAGTTTCAGGGCGTACTACGCTCCGTTTGTCGACACGTAAGAAGATGAATTAATATTTTTGAATCTGTCCAAATGTAATTTTGATACGCACATGATACAACTATGTGCGTAATAGTGGTCCAGTCCAAACCTACTCATACTATCACCAAATACGTTAACTGACATAATACTGACGTAAAACTCATGGACACCCCAGCATCCCCCTTAAAGATGCCATTACGCAAAGGGGATGATTTTCCCGATTGTGAGGGTTATTTAATAACCCCCCTGTAGGACGGTCTCATTCAATAAATACTCGGTTCGCACCCCCTATCGTCTTTTCCCGGTAATACCCTGCATACTTAAAGGAACTTTTCATGCTTGAATGTGGTTTGAAGGTATTTAATTCCTATGAGTTTTTTATGAAACGCTTTGCGAGTGATGAAGTGATAAATAAATAAATTAGATTATTGACTTTATAAGTGTCTACACACAAATTACTAAGCTTACATAAGCAGCCCACTTCATGTTTACCCTACTGGGACTCGGGGCATTCTCTAACAAGAAGATAGTAAAGCCTATAATCCACCACGCTGGCCAATTCGGCGTGTCAGCAGATGACGTATGTCCCAGAATTGTATCACGAAGAATTTGTCGGTTTACTCGTTTTTTTTTCGCCGTTAAAGTGAGTGATGATAGCAATAAATGACGTCTAAAATTTTAAAATTGTAACGTAGGTATTTGACTGAGAAAAGTGAGGAAATTTGACCGGGAGTAAAAAAGCGTTCAATAGCTTACTATAGACCGCTTTTTCACTCCCGGAATGCGGAACCCCTAAATGCATACTTGGGTTACAGCGGATAGGTTTCTTCTTCTTTCTTCTAAGAAGAGTGGTGTAACTTTCATGAAGCTGTTCCGAAACAACACAACAAAGTTTTACTGTTCCAGTTACTTTCCCGTGATAAAAAGCCTATGCTAAGCCAGATTATATCCAACTGTGTTTCAAACCCGATCCGTTCAGATGTTCCGGCATGATAGAACAACTAACATCTAAACTTTTGCATTTTTATTATTAGTAGATTTTGAGTTTCATATTTCAAATCTGGATTATTGTTCAGTTCTTACAACGTGATTGAGCAACAAACATCCAATTTAATTTCACATTTATACCAGTAGTAGGATTAAGAAAAAAAAGTACGTTATAATAAAAATTCAACCCGTAAAAATCGTTACGAAAATTTCAAAAGAAAGCTTAACGTACCCTACATAAAAAATGGCCTAATTAAGTCTAGTTTAAATATTCTTTTCACAGTCGAGTTAATTCGGCATCAGTCAGGGTTTCACAGAAATTATGAAGTAAGCTGAAAGTTTTTTATAATATAGAGGGAAGGGAGGAGCAAAACGTCCGTCTGATGGTAAGCTGCATGCATGCCTGCAATAGCAGGAGCACGCAACATGAAATAGTCCAAATCATTATCCAACACCACATTGCGCTCTTCGCTCTGAGACATTAGATGATCTGCCTTTTCGCCCTGAAATTTCTCTGGACGCATTACCCTTCGAATCGAGCTCAGTATTCATCCATGTATGAGTAACTTATAACATGTTTTACTTGTCATTTGCTCTGGTCATTTGTCAATCTTCTAGATTGTAAAACTTCATTTTTTCAGCCCAAGGTAGCCTCGGAGAAATTGCTATCAACAATAAGACCGCCATATCCCGCACTAGGTTGCGTCCTTCCAGGGCATAGATGAAAATCTAAAGTCAAAGTCAAAGTTCTTTATTGAAAAATGTACAATTTACACGTTAATTTTAGAAAAAAAACACATACATTTTTAAAGTTAAATTGAACATTATATTGTACGATAATAAGTATCGTACAAATAAGTGCCAAAAATTAAAATATATTTATGTACTTATTACAATTGTAATGAACAATGTCAATTTTTCACAATTTTATTGTGAGTTTACCATCACTATATAAAACTCGCTGTAACTATAAAAAGTTTGATCGATAAGCCAGCTTATTAATCGGTTTTTGAAGCTACCCGAACTCGGTGCTAATTTAACCATTTTAGGAAGAGTGTTTATTATAAACTTCCGGTCCCATAATGTGAGTCAGTTTTTCCGATCTCGCGAGAGAGTGAGGTATACTGTCCAGCTTGTCAGCGTTACGTATATTGCGCGAATGGCTCTCTCCTCGTGTGTCGTATGAGTCTTAAAGCCGGGCCACACAGAGGCGGGAGCCGCGAGAAAGCGATCGCGATCCGGGACGGGAATTTTTGTAATATTCGAATTTGTATGCAACCTGACACATAGCAAGCGGGAGCGATCCGGCGCGATGCGATTTCCCGCGCGACAAGATCGTGACGACAAACAAGAGATCGCTTCGCCATGCTTCGCGGGAAGGACGCGCGACGGACGGCCCGCGCGGGCGCTGTATTCTACGGTAGTCAGTACAAGCTGTCACACAGGACAGAGCGTTCGCGTAGCGATCGCGATCCGATCTCACGAGTTGTATTTTTTTACAACGTAAGGTCGTGAGCAATTTGATCGCTTTTGGTGTCACACCGGCTGTGTTCTCGCCATCTGCCCGCCGCGGGCTGCGGGCAGTAGCTCTGTGTGACATGATACGGACCGCTATCGCTTTGCACTCGATCGCTATCGGATCGCTTTCTCGCGGCTCCCGCCTCTGTGTGGCCCGGCTTTAAGTTGTTTCTGACATACTTGGTAGATCAAGATTGCAGGTAACGTAATATTATATCTCTGGGTGACGAGTGAGTGTAGTGAAGTAGTATTGACTTGGAGTCTTCATTTTTCAATAGCTGCGTATCACTGTGCTTATCATCAAGCACAATGTCTTGCACTCCAGTCTTCCAGGTACTCTCTCTATACTATAAACAAAATGGACTGCCGGTAGAAGTGAAAACTAAATACTCAGAATTTGATAGCTCGCTTTGGAAACTACGCGGGTGAAACCGGAGGGCGTGGCCATGGGCATAGCCATCTAGATCATCCGAGTTTACCCGAAGATTTCATTCATTTACGAACATGAAGTTTGAGATCAATACACAGCCCACGGAAAATCTGTATGCGATGCGTCAAAAAAGTTTCTCCTTCAAAAAGTAGAACTTACCTTTCCACTCAGTAAAGGTTTTCTGGATAACCCTATTGACGTGAGAAAAGTCATAGTCATCTAGACAACAAGGCCAGCCTTAGACGATGATTAATTTCCTAGGACAAAATGACACAGCGGGTTGTAGAAGCAATTTAAAACGCTATACCCGGATTTTACCCCAAAAATAGGTCTTATTTCTAAAGTTGGTGTCCGTGTTATTACTTCGCTGTATATACATAATTTCGGTGTTTTGCGCGATTATTGTTGTATTCTGAAAACCTCAAACTTTTAAGAACCATAATTTTGCTCTTTAAGATGTAGACATATTTTTGAAGTGAAAACTTCTTTTGACGCGCCTCAGACAGGGCTGTAAATTAAGTTCTAGCGTCACGCTCGGGAATTATAAGAAATCTGCGGGAAAACTAGGGACCTCATGTTTTCCCCACGTAGTTTCCAAGGTAAGCTGTCGTCATTCCAATTAAGTTTATGAGATATTTGAAGTGTAGGGAAAATTTAAAAAAACATCCGTCCTTTGTAAGTTTACACCAAAACCGATTTTTTTTTCATAATATAAAGTGACGGGACTAGCGGGACATGTAACATTTGAAAAAAAGCTGCACCTAACAACTTACGAAACGCAATCATCAAAACTGTATAATACGTTATCTGCGTGGGTATTCCCTAATGGGTATGATATGGGTGCCTTCAAGAGCTTAAGAGCAAATTGGTTTCTTCTTGTTAGCACGCTTCACACTGCATCGTCGGTGGCAACATCAAGAGATAGCGGTTAAGTGTAAACCTATTATTTAATGATGACAAAAAATAGACCATTGTTCCTAAAACTGTCGGTTGATTTAATTTCCGGGACCTGTCACTACCTACATAGAGTTTAAAGTTACATGTAACCTGATACGGTAAACTTAGGGTACGGTTCGGTAGGGTCTGGGGGTCTAATAGGATACGGTTAGCCATATGCTAACCTAGTCTTAAATTACGTTGTAATGAGTTGGCAACGTCCGTAGACAAGACAAGAAGGTTAAATTTAAAACCATCTTTATCATCAAAAAAATTGGTTGTCTGTAAAGTCGGTTGGTTTACGGACGATAGTTTAACGTGACAACCTCATAACATTGATAGATGCGGCGTAAGCGTACAATGAGCGTAACGGGACATAACGGGACACTTTTTCGTGCAAGGAGCCATCATGGAATGTTCATCGATTTATTAGACGTAGTCACGTCAAAATTTCATAGTATTCAAATACAAAGCTAAATTCCGAAAAAAGTACGAATCCCAAAACCTTCTCAATTTTTTAAATTCAGTATTTAGAGAAATGTTTCCATACTAATACCTAAATTATAAGCTTTTATTTGCCTTATTTTGAGAAAGAGACCTTTCCGCCGGTTTCATAATGTAAGGCCAATCATCCTATCTAAGCGTAGATGCATAGCGAAGATATGAAACGGTTCACAGTATACTAGCGGCTTAGCGGCCCGCCCTTCTTCCGCCTAACTAAATCGGCTATGGGTTTGATCTATCATTTCAAGCGAAAAGAAAAGATAGAGCAATATCAAAGCTAAGACAGTTTTAGACCCCCCGGTAGACCCCCAGTTCCGGCTTCGCTTGGATATTGTCATATAAAGACCTCTGGAACCTTCTTTATGCTGTGGAATTCGTTGCCTGGGTGTTTTTTTTGCGATGGTTACAATTTTAGTATCTTCTACATTGGGAGTGAATCGGGTTCTCTTAGGTACGCACACTCGTAGAACGCATTTAATTTTACTTAACACTTAATTAGCCGAAATGGTGGTCAAGTGTAAATTTATAAAAGATAAAAAAGTCTCGCTCGACTGGGATGGACGACGAACCTTACACTCACCCCCAAACGTTACAAAGGTTCTGTCATTTCAGTACTAAAGTGAAGTATACTTCTGCTCACCGGCACAAATAAAAAACTTCTAAAGAGACGTCCTTTGAAGCCATCAAACAATACTCGTTCTCGTTATTTCACTGATATGAACAATTTTTGCGAAGTTTGTTGACGAGGTGAGGAAAAGTTTCGCTTTCAAACCTTAACTTCCTAATGACAACTGAGCAACGAATGTATTCTAAATTGCGAATAAAATTTAAAAAAGAAATATAGTAAAAATAGGCACATATCCTGAATGGGTTCGGATCAAACAACTTGCACATAAGTATAACTTAAGCGTATCATAACCTAAATTCATAAATTAATAGTCTTTTTGCAAAGTCCGTCTAAAGAAGTACCACACTTTCGCTAGTAGTTCTTCTACCGCCAAGTACTTGTAACATAGTGCCTAACACTACTGTGTACCTGAGAAATTACGGGGCAAAGAGAGAAATTAAATCTCTTGTATGACGAGTTTTTTAACAGATTGCAAATAAAGAAGAGGTTCTAAGCTCGACGATTCTTTATTTTATTACATTCAATTTTTTTTGTTTGTGGTAGATTAAACTTAAAAAAATATTCAGCAATAACTCGGTTGTCTAGTTTTCTGAGAAAAATAATTATTGCCCTTGGCAGACTGTCCGCACGGTCCCAAAGAGTCACCCCACAAGGCTTAAACATGTATTCACTGTCAATGTCATACTTGAGTCTACTGAGGTCTTTTGAGTCGCCGCGCCAGCTCTAACTTGAAAATCAATAAAATACTAATTGAAATAGTCCAGTTATATATCCGCCGGCGCTTGTCGCTGGTTCTATCGGAGTCGGTCTGTAATTAGCGTGTTGGTCGCAGGCGACAGCCCCCAGCGATTCGTTAGCTAGCGGTCAGCTGGTGGGCGCAATTCACAAACTGATAGCGATTGAAAAGATAACACCTGATGATAAATGGTAACCGCTGCCTGTGGGAATATGATTATTATGATATAATTTACTAGCAGACCGTTCTGGCTTCGCTTGGGTATTGTCTTAGTATACGAAAGGCAGGTGGCGATTGGAGACGCAAGATCGGGCCGAGTGCGTATTATGGGAGCGGCCTATGACCATCAGTGAACGAATACAGGATGATAATGATGATAAAGACCATGAATCGAAATTAAAATCCTATACTATCTTTCAAGTTGGTCCAGATTACACGTAAATGCCAACTCTTCTGAATATTTCTGTGATGAATACAAATATTTGTACTGTGCCTAGGTGTTTCTACGAGTATGTACAATAAGTGTGGATTTTATAATATATAAGTATTATATCAGCTGGCTTCCATAATACAAGCCTTGCTTAGTTTGAGGCTAGATAGTGTTATGTGTGAAATGTCCACCAATATTATATTATTAGATACGCTATGTGCTCTTTCCTTAGCCACACAGTGTCCCAGTTCACACATATTTACATCCCGGCGGCTTCCCCGCAGGCGGGCTCGTCAAATATTTACATATACCCGTAGAAAACCCGCCCTCCGAAACACATACCAACAGACAGACAATGACACTGTCATTATTTATTTCAATCAGAGATAGAACGTATCTTTTTTTTAAAGATATTAAAGGGCCTATGGCATCTAAATTTAATGTACTAGCATCTAAGGTAGGGTTCAAGTATTACGCAAAGTAATTTGGTGGGGAAGGGGGTGTCTCGTAAACCGTCACAGTGCGTTAGGGAAGTAATATTTTTAATTAATAAAAGTTTGTAACTTGGATGTTGACGATAAATAATGTTCGTGGGGATATGTGTTTGTATTGCTATCTATATTTATTTCTTCTATTATTGTAAGTAATTATTTATCATTAAAACTAAAAGGTGCAGACGCGGGATTCAAACACACACACGACTTCACAATTGTGAAATTGTTTCTCGCCATTAGACCACTGCGACTGCATTACTTACTTTATAACATCCGTCATAAAACATCAGATGCAAAAAATCAATTAAACTATAAGATGGCTGTGAGACGCTAACCTGTTTCGTTTAAAAATGGCATTATAATTAGATCACCACTGATTTGTGACTCATACTTCTATATGCTATGTCAAATACGAATACATTTTAGCATCCTTTGCACTCAAAGTCCTACAATTGACCTTATTTTTCTAGAATAATTCAGACAAAATTAGTATATCATTTCTTAAAGCCACGGCTATTAGGTGCTACATTATAGTCTCAAGAGACAGCGGTGTAAAAATATGTAAATATATGCAAATATATGTTAATGCGACGGGGACACTTCAGGGGGGGCACTTTTCGCTAATTCGTCACAGATAAAGACTCCGGCGTCGAATATTCATAATTATTATTCATGTGGATTATCCATGGAATCTTTGGGGAAAATAAAATGAAGGCTGAAAAAATTACGCCGTTGTAATAAATTTCTCATTCATCACAAATAAACTGTTTTTAAAACTAATTTGTACTCTGTTCTGTTTATCTTGATATAAAGTATTATAGAGGTAGGACTCTGCTGTCCGCCTGGGGAACTATCTCACGCAAACATTACTGCGTTCCAGATTGAAGGAAAATGTTCTCAGAGTAAATACACGGTAAAGATTGCACTCATTTATATTTATTTTAGATTATTTTATTGTAATAGCTGCGCAGCACTGTGCTGTTTAGGTACTGATAGTGGGTTATGGCCTTGACTCTCTCCTTATCAGAAACGGGTTGAAAACCGTGCCTGAGAAAAGGTTGCCTGGAAGAGATCGCTTTTAGCAATAAGCCCTTCTGACACCGGTTACCTTTAATATATCGTACCTAACCTTTGTCTTGTTATCTGTTTTTTATATTGATGCGAAGAACAAAGAGTTTCTATATATTTAAGAAAGAGACATATGTATATGTATACCATCAGTGGTATAGAGTAGAATTAATGATTGAAACTTTGTTGTTCTCACCATTTAAAGATACATATTCCATACACAGTGATACAATCCAAAACACAGTGATACTAATAAAACAATTGGCTATTATATGATGATCAAACAGCTCCTAAGAAGTCAAATTCAGCCATTCAATGAAAAAGTCTTATCTTAAAATTCTTCTTTTAAACTTACTTTGTTATTATAATTGGAAGTCTCGCTGCGGGAATGAAAATTACCTGCAAAAGAAATGATAACCACATTAAAAACGTACTTAAAGCTATGTAACAATGGTATGTAATTAATATAACGAATAGTCAAGGACGAATCTAAATCTTTTCGCCCTGCGCAAATAAATGTTTTAGGCGAAGGAAAATATCGTGAGGAAAACGGCATCTTCTGATAAGGACATCCATCAGATGTGTGTTATCTTCCAATTGACTATCGTTTGGCCACAACTAGCATGATGAAAAGCGATGATGCGGTTTAAAACGGAGGTCTCTCTCGCTCTTAGGCGGGCTAACCATGCCCGAGTGGAAGGGACGCGTGCCTCTCACTCGCTCTCGTTGTGAGCGCATAACGTGAGCGGAGCGTAACGCAGTTTCTTGAAGTGTCACCCGGCAAACCAATTTATAAGACGTTGTCACGTCAAAACTATTCTCTTTAGTCATGAAGAAGTTGTATTTTTGAGGAAACTTCGAGAATAAGAGAGAGATAGTATTCCTTTGGATATTAAACATTAAAACCTTTAGCTCGTATTATAATGTTAGCAAGTTTCAAGCTTTTGAGAATTACCGTTTTCCTTATAGAATTGATAAAAAAAACTTCCTAAAAACTAGTTTATTGTACCTACGGGGAATTTTAGTTATTTCACTAACTAATTAATTTTACTATTAGTAATATAATCCACCATAACAATATAAATTTAGCTTCCTTAAATTCAAAACATATACATATTAGAGGTCTAACAAACATACATTCAAGCACCGTGACTATGCAACAGTACCAATCGACTTGCGTCATTGATACGAGATAATTAGGGTTCCGTAGTCAAATGGCAAAATACCGGACCCTTATAGATTCGTCATGTCTGTCTGTCCGTCCATATGTCACAGCCACTTTTCTCCGAAACTATAAAAGCTATTCTATTGAAACTTAGTAAGGACGTAGATGTATTTTATGAACCGCATTAAGATTTTCATACAAAAAACAGAAAAAAAAATAATAATTTTAAGGGGTGTCCCCCCATATTTAGAGCTGAAACTCAATTTTTTTTTCATCAAATTCATACGTGTGGGTCTTCAAAAATGATATTGAGTTTTCATATTTTTTTTTTCTAAACTGAATAGTTTGTGCGACAGACTCTTCCAAAGTGGTAAAATGTGCCCCCCCGCTCCTGTAACTTCTAAAATAAGAGAATGACGAAAATAAAAAAGTATATGATGTCCATTACCATGTCAACTATCAACGAAAATTGGTTTGAATGAGATCTATTAAGTAGTTTTATTTTAATACCTCATTTAAAATAACAACGAAGTACAAGAACTTTTATATTATGTTACTTGCTGCTACGGAAGCCTTCATGTGCGAGTCCAACTCGCACTTATACACTTTTATTTTTTAAATCATAGATTTAAAGCAACTATGCAGTCTAAGATAAAGCGTGATTTCCTATAAGACACCAATTCACTCTCGATTTGAAGACACCCGTATTCAATACATTCAGGCCATTTTTTATCAATTCTTTTTTGGGGTCAGCTAATTATCTAAAGTTGTAAGTAGATAATTTATTGGAAAACTCGGTATGCCACCGATGCGATGCGTCTTTGAGTCACCCCGCGAGCCACAAAAAAAGCCCTGGATATATTGAGGCCAACTTAGTCAGCACATTTCATTGCTCGGCGAAACATATAGCGAAAGTGGAATCAAACCACTTCGAGTTTTTGGAACCTCGACCATTTCAAGTTTCGTAATGTCGGATCGAAAAAAAAAGTGCTCGATCAAAATTGCGGTCATGGTTGGACAAATAATTTTCATGGTTTAATATATTAGTTTATGAAGCACATCTTCAGTTTACAGACAGTTTTTAAAGGGACCTAAGGTACTTTGTGCAGAGGCTCGATAGCTACTACTGCCTTACGAACATAGACTAAAGAAAGCACAAGGCTCTATTAACTTACTTTTACTACTACTAATTAACTATACCAACGGTATGTTCAACAATCTACATTGGTAAATCATCCCTGTGAATTTTCCGTATATTCACGATACTTACTGTACTCAGCGAGTATAAATCTAATACGTTTAAAAACAGTATGATATTGATCACCCGTCATACATCCTTAGGTAATACTTATTTAGAATCATGTTTGTTTATGTTGTTTGGATGAACCTAGAAAGGACCCACTCAAAAGTATTATTTTTTTTATTAGAAAAGCCCATATAATTCGGAAAATGTGTAGTTTCTTTTCTTTTTGGAGTTTTTCACTATTAGAATACCTATAATATAAAAATTATTGCAGAATTATTTTTATAAACGGATCTTACTTTGGAAGTTTGCCGTTCATTAAGTACCTGATTAAAATCCAATCAAATATGTAGTTATTTTAATTTAAAGCCATATGCAGCTTAAAACTTTTATAAAAATTTGTTCCGTGTCTTTCTTTAGTATCTATTCAAACAAGCCTATTTTATAAACTACGAGTATTACAGCCTACTATCTCACATTGCCTCTGCCAACCGAATTTACTAGATAATTCTGAATCTTTTCTTATTTTAATAATTAGAAAATACGTTGATGTCAGTAAGATAAAAAAATGCAAAGCAGGCTTCGCAGAATTTAACAAAGTAGCATCCTTCCAATAATCTCCAAACAAGATCGAAATCAAAAACAAGCAGACGGGTAAAAACACAAGGTTGAGTTCGTCCAGTCACGTGTGTGCGAGCGAGACCGACGCACACGTTAGAGCGGGACGGAGATACCGGCGCGCGCGCAAGGCACCGACTGGCACGGACGACCGCATGGCCGCTACACACAAGCAATACCACTAGTTACAACCTGTGGTTTTACTTGTTAATTTCCATTTCATCAGTGCGGTTCATAAATCACGGAATTTATGAGAATATATTCATTACGGCATACAAATGTATTTCAAGGCAGTGATAGATTAAAACAATATTGAATGTCATGTTTACTTGCAGGGCTGCAGGTTGCAAGGCATAACAGCTAACAATGTAGAACGTTAACGTTCAGTACATGGACCGTCTACCATAATTTTAAGCGAAAATAATATTGTTCTCTCTTCAATTTTTTTTTAAATAACAAAGGCATTGTACATTAGATACATTTGAAATTGAAATTGTTGACTTTTTTTTAAATAGAGCTTAACAAAGGCATTGTACATTAGATACATTTGAAATTATTGACTCTTTTTTAAAGAGAGGTTTTGTTAGAATTTACTCGTAGTTTTTTCGAATTTCTTTCGGACGGATTTTAACTAATTAAAATAAAGAATGAGGTTATTTTTTCAGCAGTAGATACACACCTACTTTTTTTCTAACCTGTATCTTTACACAGTTTTACAAAGTTACTATTTTCAGTCTAAAACTGAACTCAAGTGCGTGATTACACATAAGTAAACATAGTAGCTTCAACACACAAAGTTTAACACGAAAGGCTGTACACACAAACTTTCGCATTCGCGTGTTTCAACGATATACGTAGTCTTGGTAATTACTACTGTTGACGTAAGCCTGCATTATATGTAGCTTGCTCGAGTCTTTGGGTGTGGGGATTTTCTCAACGCGTCATGCAAGACTGCATAGTGGGACGAGCGAAAGTATTTGAACGTCTTGTTTAAAGACAGAAGAGTCAATAATAATACAACCATTATTACAGACGCAGACTGTTATAACCCCAAGTTTTTAAGCTATTGCATAGCTTTTATCCCGGGCCTGGGGACCGAAGTTTAGTGATCGTGCATCTCTTTCTTATGTTCACAAGAAAGAGGGATGGAAGACCGTAACGCCGTCTTCAAAATATCTTCAAAATAAAAGCAATTCCGAAAAATTGTTAACATCCCTATTACTTATGTTGATAAAAATGCATGCAACATGCAATAGCTTTACCGCGGCAGTCTCCGAGTGACACACTTCTTTTTTTTTTATAATTGGACCCATATAAGTCGGCTTTAGATGATCAATCAATCAATCTATAATTCTGACATCTAAATATTTATAATTATTAGGAATCTTAACATTAAATGAAAATCACCTTGACAAATATGCCTATTTTTTATTGTATAATATTTCTTTCAAATAGTTTTTCAAGTATTTTAATAAAAATTAATATATATTTAGTGTTTTTGCATGCCGAAAGGCAGAATGTGGAGCTCTTTTTTCTGTATCTAACAGTTGTAATACCCATATGCGCAAATAATGAAATTTTTGATTTTGATCTTTGCTACTTCTTAACCCTAATGAAATCCTTGGACTAGGGCAGAAGGCACAATCAAGGCAACTTCAGCTTATTAACTAGAAGGCTTTTCCGGGTGCATACAATTTTGGTGTCTTCAAGTGATTTATTTTTTAAGTTTCTTTCTTTTTATTTAGAGTAAATTAGTTAAAAATTCTCATATATTCATAGTTCAAATCCTACTACATAAATCAAAAAATTTACAACAATAATTACTATCCATTTACATATTTCTATTTCTAAATTCCAGTGATAACGCAACGTAATTTCGAACTTAATATTTTAATTCTAAAATACATATTCTCGCTCCATCGTAGACCGCATCGTCGAGATACATCAGGCGAAATGCCGGTCAAACGCAAACCTACTATAATTATAACATACACAAATATATTCTCTTTTTCTAGCATCTACTTAGTCCAAGATCTAAGCTTAAATCACTTAAGAGATTTAAGGTAACTTATCTAATTTGAAGGTGCTTTACGGTTTTAAGTGGCTCAGCGAAGATAAACTTAAGCCACGATAATTTACTTGAGTCGTCATCTTAATTAGACAAAGGAAACCTCTTAAGACGCCATTGACGATTTATAATGAAACCACGGATTCTAAGGTATTATGAATTAGGTATTAGCAAACCGAGAGGAAAACTTGATGAATATTACAATCAACATAATACAAGCCGCCGATTTTATGTTTCAATTCCCACAGCTGGGACTTGGGACCTTCTATCACATAGAAAGAGTCAAAGCCATAATCTACCATGGCTAAGTGCGTGTTAACGAATGACACATCTTCAAAAGGTGTTTCTTTTGTAGTGGTAGAAGGACTTTTTCCAAAGTCCGCCTAGCAAAAATAATTTTGTGTCTCTTTCTTTTTTGTAATACAGAGTAACAAGCAGAACAAGACATCTGCCTGATGGTACTTAAGTAATACGATTTTTACCCGACTGTGGGACGCAATGGAGTGGTAATGTGTTTAATATAAGTATTATATCAGCTATCTGGCCGCCATATTACAAGCTTTGCTTAGTTTGGGGTCAGATGGTGTCGTGTGTGAATTGTAACATAACAACTGAACAGCCGGGATCCATTATCATTCTACAGCCAATCTAATTCTTCAATGGATCCCGACTGTTCAGTTGTTATGTTCCTTTACTAGAATATATTTTATTTCCTGCAATAGTATTAATTCAATAACATATTATAGAATTCTAGACCACCAGAAATCTAAGGGCTTGTTTTATTCTTTTCAGCTTTTATAGTATGTAAATACGTAGTTTGGTTCACTGTTTATGCAGTCGGGTTTTTTTGAGTTTTTTAATTATATTTTTAGAGGTCAAAATCGCTGCACTGCGCTCGCCACCCAGAGACGTATGATTTATATCTTAGCCTTGTAATTTATCAGGAAACGTTGCCCTTCAAATGAGAAACATATTTGCTTGGCGGTATAATAATTGGCAAAGGTGTGGTACTTCCCCACTGCAACGCCATTGTGCTTCATCCTAGGCCGTGATTACTTATTAACATCGGGCAATTTGCGGTTACCTAAATGCAAATCTATCTTTTATGTGTAAAGATGTTGCAATTTCAATAAAATTTCGTATAAACCTTTTATTTCAGAAAAAAAAAATTGGTTGTCTGTAAAGTCGGTTGGTTTACGAACGATAGTTTAACGTAACAACGTCACAATAAAACATTTATAGATGCGGCGCAAGCGTACAATGAGCGTAACGGGACAATGAGTGTAACGGGACATAACGGGACACTTTTCGTGCATGCAGCCGGCGTTCTTCGATTTATTAGAAATTGTCACGTCAAAAAAATTAGTGACTACATTTTCTTATGTTAAACTGTTCATTATCCCGCATATTCGAAATTAGAATCATTTACACAAACTGCCCAGCTCCTGTGTTTGACCACTGATTTTAAGCAAACAAATGCATCGCGATACCATTATTATTTCGGGACAGTTCTGTTTGGCGAATGTTTAGAAAATATATGGCCGAATGAGGACACATAGCACATGTAGTATTAATGTATAATGGGTACGTAAAATACGTAGACTTGTTTTAGTAGTCTGTCTGGGATGCACCACGACATGTGTTAGTGAAATAATTATGTTGTACTTTACTAACGTTATGAATAAAATTATTTTTAATCGTAGTTTTAAAAAAATCGAATAAACCACTTAATTTGCATCATATAATATTCAACATTTTATTGGAATTGATAAATTAGACTTTGTCAATTACATTTTAAAGATAACTTCCTGTAAATGTTGTTCGCGGCTCCGTTTCAAATGGTCCATTCGGAAGGTCCAATTCTGCGTCACTCTTTCGAGCATTTCGGCCTGTTATACACGAACTACGCGTGTTATGCTATCCTGTAAGGCTTCAATCGTGTTCGGCTTGTTCACATATAGTAACGACTTTACATAACCCAAGAAGAAATAATCAAGAGGCGTGAAATCGCATGATCTTGGTGGTCACAAGTTCACAGTGCCATTTCGACAGATAAGTTGCTCACCAAATGCATCCTTCAACATGTCCATTGTTTCACGAGCTGTGTGACATGTGGCACCGTCTTGATGAAACCACATGTCAACCAAGTTCATCTCGGCTAATTGGGGCAAAAAACTTGGTGAAAAAAACGAAATTTAGTGATAACAGCACGAATTGTTGATTCAACAGGTCGATTATGATGACCATAATATGGTTATAACAAACGATACACATTTTTCGCAGAGCAATAATTTTGATAATAAATTTCAATAATTTGCAATCGTTGCTCGTGTGTAAGCCTCTATCCATGATGAAATGGCAGAGTATACTGCACATACTAAGTAGAGAGAGTATACTGAAAACTTTTCACTTTGACAGATGACGTTTGGACGCCATTACTAACCAGTGCCGCCAACCTGAAAAACTAAACTCTTAAAAAAATCAGCCGTTATTAGACATCCTATATCTTTTTGGAATTTTTGTACAAATTTTAATAATTTTCTAATTTTGGTAAGGCATGTAGTGTAATTTTCATTGTAATTCAGTTTCGTTGAAAGGGAACTAAATAAACGATAATATATAATAAACGAATAACTAAACGAAAATATTTCATGTTCGACATTATGCCACATATAATTTACAATAATATATAAATATTTTATTACGATTATATTTACTGTTACAGACTTTAAGAATTAATAGCTTCCTACTCATATTAATAGATAGAAGAGCGGAAAAATTGCCTTTATATTGTTATTACGAATGTGTATGCGTGATTTTTTACAAATATTGTTCAATTCGCGGGTTTTTGCACTCAGGCATGTATGTCTGTGTTTGCGCGGTTGTGTTTTGTTTTTTACCACACATTACTTCGTTCGCCGCTATTTCTATTGACTTGTGTATGTGTTTGGGGAATTGTATTATGTTTTTTTGTTACATGGATGGCTTGTATCATGGACTTTTGTTTTGTATGTCGCGAGATCGTGCTTTGTTCCTGGTAGGTACAACTATTGCTCTACTCGGGTACATTTTGTCTTCAGATATGTGTGTATTTGAGCGATTTTATTTTGTCTGTTTGATGCAAATAGTGCTTGGTTCAAGGGCATACGTACGAGTATGTTTATGCGACACTATTTTATTTTTGGTGCAGTAATTATTGTTTGGTTTGAAAGCGTTTAAGTTAAGTAAGTGTGACTGTGATTTGTTTTTTGTTCTAAATATAGTTTGGTTCGAGCTCATTTGTCTTTAATGTAGGTATATTTGAATTTAGATTTTCTAATAGTAAATCGTTTTATCACGTGGAGTTGCAATTATTATCAGCGTCGCGGCACACAAAGGCTATCACTGTGGATAAGCATAAAGGACTGGGTTTAATGGAAACGTCACCGGCACTCGTTCCTAAGGGAACCAGTACTGGTATACCTGCACTAGTCGGCGACTGCGAAGGCGACTGATCTGTTTGTTGCCAAAAGTAAAGAAAACAATTTAAAAGAAGAAAATAGAAAAAGGCAGTCCTTATGAAGTACTTACTGCATATACAGTGAAAAATAATAACTTTAAATTTGAGTGTTGAACAGCACGAACGTTGCACAATAGGTACGCCACCGATGGCACCGAGGTACGCCAACTATACATAGATATACGAATATCGTTAACACGAACTCACAAAATTTCATTCAAATAGTGCAGCGCATAGATAACCAGTGGATGTGCCCTCCCAAACTTCAGACGCACGGAATTTTGTCATCGTTGGGAAGAGTGAGCTCACTATTAACGTTCTAGTCGGATGCAGGAAGCGGCGAGCGCCGGACGTTTTTTACCTATTACTATTCGAACACAAGAATTTCCCCTACCAAAAAGTGCGCAAACAGCAGAGAAGATTTTACTCCAAAAAAATAAAACTAAAACTAAAAGATCGTATAATTGTACAGACACAGAGGAACATACATATACATAGAATCTATCTTGATTCAAACTTACATTGGGTACGGTCATATTATTTAGTAGGGTCCTGCGCCTTCTGGGCTCGGTTTACAGGTTTGGTTCGGTTCAGTAGCCCGCAGTTCGGTAGGCAGTAGATGTCATTTGATGCTAACTACCAGTAAATGGTTAAGAGTTTTAAGAAGAGACAAAAGAAATTTAATTTGAATTCCCCATGATAATAATTTTTTCAACAACTGTATTACTTACAGTTGTAATCTCAGACACTGAAAACTATAACAACAGATAGTATAAAACGACGCAATAGAAAGCATTACAGTTCATTCAAAACACAGTCCCTTTCCAAAGCAATTGTGTGAAAAGCAAGAACGAGCGCATTATTAGCTATCACCACCCGCAGTCGAGCGGCTCGCGGAGGTTTCAAAGGTCCTTAATACGGTAGCCCTTTACGGCTTTAGCAGATTTTCAATTCAACCTTTTAATAGATAGTCCATTGAAATGGGGCATTTGCGAGGGACGTATTATGCCTCGGGAGGAATTGTTCGGTTACGATTGGATTGTTTGGATGTCCCTAAGGTGATTTTGTTTATTGAGAACAATTTTATGAAAGTACAAAGTCCTTTGTTAATGTTCTTGTGATATTTAAAGAATGATAAACTTAAAATACTGTGTGTAGTATATAAATGACCATTAAATGTTCACAATGCTTAAAAAGAGGCCTAAACTCGCAAGGAGATAGTCAAGGCCATAATATACCACGCTGACCCAAGTTGTTGGATGGTACATGACGTCCGAAGATTTTTGGAACACACCAGTTTGCTCACGATAATTTTCTTGGCCGTAAACGCCAGTGGTGACTACAAATCTGTACACCGGTTGGATTGGTACATCGGGATTCGAAACGACAATCCCACTATTAGGAATCCCACGTTCTAGACCGTACATCATCATGGCTTTCCTACTGTGTATATCAAACTAATATTATAAAGACGAAAGTTAGTATGTACTAAATTACCATCATGTTAAATTGTGTTATATTCTAATTTTTGGAAATAAATTAAATTAAATTACTACAAACAACTCCATACAAGCCTAACACCAACACCAAAACCGACAAACTTTATTCAAACAACATTCGGCATGTGTATTCAGTGTTAGCACACGATGCAGCTGCGAATGGAGACATTTAGGAATAGTGTACATTTGGCGCCCAAATTGTGGAGCCCCACGGTGGGCGCCAAAATTTCCTTCGCTTGCCAAATGTCCTTTGTTCATTGCTTAGATACGCTTGTTATTTTGTAATACTTGCATGTTTTAGTAGCAGAGTCAGCGGACTAGTAACAAAGGCATTATTTTGACTAGTTTAAATATACTCCGTAGCAGCACCACGGTTTTGCCCGCTTTGTTAACTTTCCTATAAGTTACTTTTCTTCCTTTGCTATTTATAAAGTAACTATGTGCTATTATTAAATATGACATAATATAAATAATAGACAATCATAAAATATTACTATGTTCCAAACTAGACCTTTTTATTTCAATGTGATTTAACGACAAACATTCAAACTTTCATTTTTATAATCTTAATATCGGAACTTGAAGCAATTAAGAATAAACATCAAACTTATGACATAACTTCTAAACAAGCCCTTTCATTCGATACTCGTTCTGAGCAATTTACGAAACAACATGTAATTCGCTATTTTGTGGCGGCTTTCTCTATAATAATTCACTTTCAAATAAGAAAATCAGAAATAAAATCAAAATCAGGTCATTTCATCCGGAGCTACGATGCCAAATACATTACACATACAGAGAGAGAGAGAGAGAGAGAGAGAGAGAGAGAGAGAGAGAGAGAGGCATATCAAACTTATAAAACACCGGCCGTGTCGTTTTTGCATCGGGGTTTTTAAAAATAAACACCTGTCACGTGCCATTTTATCACACAAACCGTTTACAACTCTTTTTATCCCTGTCAGCAATGCCAACCCCCAGGGCGGTGCAGCTTCCGTTTACAGCCAACATAAAGAACATAAAAAAGGACAAACAAGCAGTTTCCAAAGTCTACTAATCGTACCCCAGAGACGGCGTGTCTCGTAAATCAAAGTTTCTATGTAGTCGTTATTTTAAACGCCCAGGAAGTTTACGAGTGTTTTAAAGTACGATGGAATAATTTGTTACCAAAGAGGCTTTTGGGAATATTCCTTAGTGATATGTTTCGGTTAGAAATCTGATAAATTAAATATTTATTTGTCATTTGCACAGTATATTGTAGTGATTTGAATTTTGAAGAAGTTTGTCGAAAGGTCCGACTCATATTATAACTGAGGATATCCATCCATATATTATATATATTTATATATATGGATGGATGGATTATAAAACTTGTAATGTAACACTAGTAGTATCCTTCAGTTTCGCGTAGTTCCAAACCTCATTATTATGTTTGAAGTGTGTGTTATTTCATCTATGTGGGTACCAAATTTATTCGGATACCTTGGATAGCTTTTGCTTGAAAGAGGAACCAACAGCTAACCAGAAAATTTCACATTTATATTACTAGGAGCGCCCCGTTTTTTTACCCGCGATAAAACATTTGGAATTGGTTGGTTGAATTTGACACAAATATATTATAGGCTAGAATAACACATAGGCTATACTTTTTAATTGTAACAGCGCGTGTAAAACCGGTGTTGCTAGTCGCTCAATAGAATTGTATCTAACAACTTTTAACGCTGCGCTGTTGCTAAGAGATACTTAAATACGTAAATTAAGCCATACAAACCTATCCATCCTCAAATTTGCCGGCAAAAAACGCAATATATTTTATGTTCCCAATAAGAGAGGCAAAGATTTGAACACATCATTACCTCAATCCACAAGACAAATTGGGCAATAAAACAACCGTAATTTGACCAATTCTACACCAAACGCAACATCGGACCGAACTCAAATATACTTATATCTATCTACGCATCGATATAAATCAGAAGATGTGCCCTGAGCACCTTGAAATTGTAAACAAACTGCGTTTATGCGTGTAGCGTGAGTGATTTAGAACTACCAATCTACTTGACCCGTAAATTCGCTAGCAGTAAGGTATGTCGTGGTTCTACTTATTTTGGTTCTTGACAACGGATGGTGATAGGTAAAAACGTCTGACGTTCACAACTTCCTACAACTGACTAGAAAGGAAAGAGTGAGCTCACTCTTCCCAACGATAACATAATTGCGTGCACCTGAAGTTCGCCAGGGCACATCCATTGATTTATATCAATTTATCTACACACAAGACGGATTGATCCACCTTTTAACCAATCGCACGAGATTTATAACATAACTAGTAGATCCCGCAGGTTTGCTCTCATAGTTCCCGTTCCAATTGTTATTCCAAGATATAAAATCAGACTATATTCAAACAGAGTTCCAAATTTCAGCCCGATCCTTTCAGCAGTTGCAACGTGATTGGGCCAAACTTTTGAATTTATAATATCACTATCAGAGCTCCCCGCGCATTTCCTGTGTAGATCCCACCCCTCTACCGCCTAACTAAATCGGCTTTGGCTTTGCTATTGCTGTCTCTATCATTTCAAGCGAAAAAAAAAGACAAATATCAAAGGTAAGACAGTTTTACTCGTGGTTAGGTGGTAGATCCTCCGTTCCCTTTGTTGTCCCGGGATAAAAAGCCTATTTGTTATTCCAGACTAGATACTAACAGTATTCCAAATTTCAGCCCGATACGTTCAGCCGTTCCGACGTGATTGACCAACAAACATCTAAACAAACTTTCTTAAAAAAATTTAGTTCAGATTAATATTAGTAGGATACATGCGCGGCCCGATGGGGGGGGAGTGTCACAGGGGATCGTCTAATAAGTCTCGTAAATCGTAGGGCTCTACTAGTAAAGTATTTATTTTAAAGTATTATTTGTATTATTTCTACTGGTGACCCCCAAATCTAAGGCTGCGTACTGGTGACCCCTCCAAAATTCGAGGCTGGGACCGCGCCTGGCGCGCCTGGTAGGATAGCAGTGTTCTGCGGTTTTACTCCTCAGTTCCAGTTTCCGTGATTTTCCTACTATAAAAGCCTGCTTTATTCCGGGCTATTATTCTCCAATTGTGTTCTAAATAGCGTATCCGATCAGCCAGTCTAACGTGATTGAGCAATAAATATACAAAGTTTCGCATTTATAATACTAGTTATTGGTAAGATTTATTTTGACTATAACACTTATGCCTTGTGGTGACAAAGATGTGAAATTAGTCAAGATGAAAAGTAGACGGTGGTAAGAAAAAGCACATGGTCGCTTAAGGTGCGTCCCCCAGCAAAAACACCGACCGACACCGGCACCGACTTCAAATAGATAAGTAGCGCTTATAACAATGATTTTAGTTAATTTTTCGTTTTTGAGTGCCTATTTGTGGTTTTGAAGTCGGTTTAATTTTTTGTATGAAAATAGTTTATCATTTACACTTTAGAATATACTAGAGCTCACCAAGTATAATAATACCTCCTTTCCCTTTTTTCTATCGTACTTTTCGTAACTCAAAGAAGCGGCACCGTTTCATGGTGGATATTCCAAAGACACGGACGAAGAGGTTTGACTCTACGTTTGTGATAAGAACATCTAGGCTGTGGAATGAGTTGCCTGAGTGGGTTTTCCCCGATAGTTATAATCTTGGTGTCTTCAACTCGAGAGTGAATCGGTTTTTTCTAGGTAAAAACGCTCCATCGTAGACCGCATCGTCGCTTAACATCAGGCGAGATGGCGGTCAAGTGTAAACCTATAAAAGTTAAAAAAAAAAGTGCTCGGAATTCCATAAAGACCATAAACAATATTAATCTTTTGTCAATTTGACTACAAACTATAACCATAAGCAATTGAGTATATTTATGTCTGTGTATCAAATATATGGTATTTAGTATGTGTTATGGTTTTATTAACCTAATAGATTGATTGCTTGATTTAAGATTTTGATAAAATGTATATGGAACCACCACCACCATCACCACCAACACACCACCACCTATGATCTACCGAACAAAAGATGAATCATCAAAATCGATTCATAATTAGCGGAGCTATTGCGTAACATCCATACGAAACAATACAACGGAATTGAGATCCTCATTCTTTTCGAAGTCAATGAAAATATGATATTAATGAAAACCTCGCACAAGCAACAAAGTTACATAGTTACAAAATATATTGTACAGAAGCTCTTTGGTAACCGCGTCTTCTCATGACATTTAGCGAACCTTCTCTAGGTTCATCGGCCTCTCTTGTGTAACACGATGAGATTACACAGAGTCGACCATAGTCGATAATACTTTGACTGTTGATGCATTCTAGAACTGTGTCGTGTAGTTATTCACTTTTACTCATTTTATCTATTTCGAAAACATTACAATTAATATGATTTAATAGCTTTTAAAAAAAAGTGAAGTATTGTGCATCATAAGTATTGGTTAATACCATTTGATGTGCCCTGAGCACCATGAAATTGGTAATAAGCGGGTCTGTGTGAGTAGCATAAGTGGGTTTTAAAACACCAATCTACTTTAGCCCTAGAATCGCTAGCGGCGAGGTAGGCTGTGGTCCTACTTATTTTGGTTATTGACAACGAATAGTGATAGGTATATAATTATGTATATACCTATCACTATGTATATATATAAATATGTCCGGCGCTCACCGCTTCTTATAACCGACTAGAACGGAAAGAGTGAGCTCACTCTTCCCAAAGATAACATAATTCTGTGCGCCTGAAGTTTGAGAGGGCACGTCTATGGTTTATATTGATGGTTAATAGTTAATACTAATAAAATTATATATTACAATTAATCTCTATAATATAAAAAAAGGTATTGTGTACCCTTCAAAATCTCAAAAAGTTCTGCACCGATCGAGCTGAAATTTTACTATGATATATAATCCGCATCAAGGATTGTTTTTAACCCCCGACCAAAAAAAGGGGTGTTATAAGTTTGACGTCGATGTCTGTCTGTGTGTGTGTCTGTCTGTGGCACCGTAGAGCTCAAACGGATGGGCCGATTTCGATGCGGTTTTTAATTGAAGGTAAATATCCGTGCGGATGTTCTTAGCTATGTTTGGTTAATATCGATTCAAAATGGCCGCCTCCACAAAATGGCGGACAAAATATTTCTTCACAACCTACTTCAATATGGGTATCAAATGAAAGGGCTTGAATAGTAGAATACTATACACTATAACAAATTTCAAATCCAAGATGGCCGCCACCACAAAATGGCGAATTACATTATTTTTTCACTACTGCCTCAATATGGGTATCAAACGAAAGGGCTTAACTAGTAGAATACTTTGTACTACGACAAATTACAAATCCAAGATGGCCGCTACCACAAAATGGCGAAATACATTTATTTTTTCACAACTCCCTTAATATGGGTATCAAATGAAAGGGATTGACTAGTAGAATGTTCTACAGATAACAAATCTAAGGTAGTCGGGGGTTAATCAAAATTTTTAATTTTGTTCTTGTTTAACTAGACAGTGGCTTCAAATGCCCTCTACTATCTACCGCATATGCTTTGGTTTTCATTAAGTATAACCTTACCAAGTCACCTCGTTACCTTACTCGTACTCACTCCTCATCTAAGTGAAAGTGTTCCCACGAACGCTCTGCCGGTCGTATGTAGAGCGCACGATACCACGGTACTGGTTTTTCGTCAGGAAATAATAAAGAATCTTACAGTATGTATAGATAAATCTATACAATTAATAATCAAAAAATTAGAGTATTGTCACATCCTATTAATGTTCTAATTATTTTTTTCCAAAATACTTACGTACGAAACGTACGAAATCTCTCAAAAAGGAATATTTTTTCCCGATTTTGTTACATTCTTGATTCATGCTCCGCATCTATTAATAGTAGCGTTATGTTCTATAGCCTTATAGCCTTCCTCGATAAATGGACTATCCAATAGAAAAAGAATCTTTCAATTCGGACCAGTACTTCCCGAGATCCTAGCGTTCAAACAAACAAACAAACTCTTCGGCTTTATAATATTAGTATAGATTTATAATAATTAACCGACTTCAAAAAAGGAGGAAGTTCTCAATTCGGTTGTACCTATGTTTCTTTTGTATGTAAATTATGCGATAGCTCTTTTATTTGTTTTGATAGATCATCAGAGGTGGTCTCATACAAATGTTATCAAAATAGGTGTAACGGTTTTTTGAAAATGAATAAAAAACTAAAGTTTACTTTAATTTACCAAGACGACTTAGCGATAGCTACTTATGAAATCTGCTGGAGTGTCTGAATTTAATTTTAAGTCAGTTTTTGTTTATTTCAGAGAAAATAAATTATTATTATACTAGATGCCAGCCCCGGCTTCGCCCGTGGTATACTATATGATTTGACTGCCCTAGTGGCTTAGTTGGTAGTAGCTCTGCCTGCGAAGCTGAGGGTCGTGGGTTCGATCCCCACCCAGTGCAAATATTTTTGTGATGAATTCAAATGTTTGCACTGTGTCTGGGTGTTTCTATGTATAATAAGTATGTATTTAAAACTATATAAGTATTATATCAGCTATCTGGCTGCCATCACACAAGCTTTCCTTAGTTTGGGGTCAGATGGTGTTGTGTGTGAATTGTCCACCAATTTATTTATTTATTTATTTATATAGCACTCATCGGGATCCCGTACATATCCAACGGTGAAAGAATGACTGAAATCGGTTCACTCATTCCTGAGAATATCGATTTCAAACAAAAAACCTCTTCAACTACCTGCTACACCACCTGTCGGAAATTGGTCGTACCAACTCAGATTTAGAAAAAAAAAAATAGCAAAGGTTTATATTCAATGCACAGATTACTGATATTCAATGACGCAATCTTTGACACATGCTGTCATGTGTCATATCAAAGCACGAAACGTACGAAAACTCTCAAAAGGGGAATATTTTTTCCGATTTTGTTACATTCTTGTTTCATGCTCCGCTTCAATTAATAGTAGAGTTATTTTCTATAGCCTAAAGCCTTCCTCGATAAATAGACTATCCAATAGAAAAGGAATCTTTCAATTCAGACCAGTACTTCCCGAGATCCTAGCGTTCAAACAAACAAACTCTTCAGCTTTATAATATTAGTATAGATGTATAAAGTGATTGGGCGTGCAAATGAAATGCCCCTGATGGCCTGCCTATAACAGCAGACTACCTCCACTCACTGCCACTCTTTAAACATGAGGAACATCTAACTGCCTTTACATTGTGCTTGTCACTCAGAGATATGCAATTTATTTACCCTATAATTTCTCGGAAAACATTGCCTTTCAAACCAGAACCAAATAATTTTCCACGCTACTTCTATCTCTCCAATTTATTACGAAAGGAGTGAGCTACGGCAGCATTCAAATACATTTAATATTTCAGTGAAACATTAGAGCTGTTTTGTATTTGACGTCCTCATTATGACATCATTATTATTTTCAGTAATTCATAACAGATATTATTTTGAATTACATTCGTTTTCAGTAGACTCCATTAAAATTACAAATTGCGTCCAAACAATAGCTTTTGTAGGCATTTTAATTGGACGGTTAAAATATTAAGTTAACAGACATTTCCGAGGTTCATTTTTTTACTGTGAAATGAAACTCTCGACGGTTCCATTGGGAAGATAATTTCAATTAACAAACAAAAGGTTAATAAATATTTCCAGGTATTGTAAGTGCGACAGATACTTTCATTGCGATGCTGAATTGATTTCTCTTTTAAAAACAAATATTTACCAATTGAAGCCTTGTGACGGTGTATGCGTCGTTATGTATTTTGAAATTAATTCGACGACATTTTTACAAATAAAAAAAAACTCTTCACCGCCACCTTGCTTGATTTTGCTCAAAGCGCTTAGAAGTAGCCAATTCACTCTGCGTACATACTGTTTTCCGTTTTGAAGGGAAATGTTTCCAGAGAAACTACGGGGCAAAAAGAGAAACCATTTGAATACTATCAGACTTTCCCCCAGCTCGTCCCAACACGACACTACATTTAAAACAAAAACGTCAAAACTTTCCATCGACTATCAGCCTACTTAAAAATAAAAAAAAATTGGTTGCCTGTAAAGTCGGTATACGGGCGAAAGTTTTACGTGACAACGACTTTGAGTGGTAAAATAATTTTACGGAAGGGACGCGTGCCTTTCACTTTTTATGTCTGTCTCTCTCGCTCTTAGGCGGGCTAACCATGCCCGAGTGGAAGGGACGCGTGCCTCTCACTCACTCTCGTTGTGAGCGCATAACGTGAGCGGAGCGTAACGCAGTTTCTTGAAGTGTCACCCGGCAAACCAATTTATAAGACGTTGTCACGTCAAAATGATGTATGATGAGTAAATCAAATAAATTTAAAAGATGGGTACTTGCAACCCGCTACAACATTCGTTCTTTTCGGGATGAACAATGGCATAAAACTGTATTTACAATAAACAATTGCAAGTATTCATCCATTATTGTGATCTGTTCTGTGTCTGGAGAGCAGTGTCCCGCCTCCTGTCTGGAGGGTAGTTCGTACTAACCCCCCCTCCATTACTGTAATGCACTGAAAGTGCTACCCCCACTTGCAAACATCTCATTTCTACCCGGATACGGCTGTACGATGTAGCTGGATAACAACCTTGACATTGTTTCGAGTTTCAAAGTGTTTACTACAATTTTCCTTGCACAAATAGAACAAATACAAAAATAAAAACTCCCCGTTTTTATTTTTAGCACTTTAAAAAGACGGACTTTAAAAAGGAGGAGGCTATTAATGAGGCGTTTTATAGACGCAAAAAATACTTGTCAAAGATAGTTCTGAATATTGTCAAGTGTGGCACCACTAATGGTTTTTGTGAAATTTTTCTAACAAAATAAAACAGTGGCGCCACCTACGGCAAAATTGGGAACTGTCTTTGACAGGTATTTTTGCCTCTTGAAAACGCTCCATTCGATTGTATATATTTTTTTGTTGTTCAGTTGGTCTCACAATAAATATGAAATTTTGCCAGTGTCTGAGACGTCTGAGTGCTGACTTTGCTAGTATATATATATATAATTTCTTTAATTTTGACTTTATAGAAAAAAAGAAAATAACAGAATACGAGAACTACATCGAATCTATTTTGTGTGAACAAAACCAATTTCATTTTTATACATTTCATCCGCAGAAAACGAAATTGAGTATCTATATCCAGTTATGTTTTCTGTAGGTACCTATATAAAATGTAAATAAAATTTAATATCTATTCACAATTTAATCTTCTGCAGATGTATTATATTAAAATGAAATTACTTTGGTCATAAATTATTGAAACCGCAGATACTTTCAACATTTTGTAGTATGGTATTTTATTGAGTATTCGCGTTCATTTATTTTTTCGCAAATAGTGGCATCCTATCATTAGAGATTTTAATCGACTTAAAAAAAGTAGGAGATTCAAATGAAGTTGTATGATTTTTTTTTTGTTTGTAGGTTAAGAGATAGCTCCGCAATAATTGTTAATATGTTTGATAATTATATTTTATCGTTTGGTAGATCGTACTTTCCAGATTGCGGCTGTATTTAATCAAACACTTCACTAAAAACTTTGTTTGATCAATCGATATTTCTTTTAATCAAAGTTACACAACATATAGTGGTATGACTCCCTAGCAGAGTCCACCTGGGGAAGCACCACACCTTTTCCAGTTGTTCTACCGCCAAGCAGTAATGTGCAAACATTACTGTGTTCCGGTTTGAAGGGCAATGTTTCCAGAGAAATTACAGGGCTTAGAGATATAACATCTTAGATCTCTGGGTGACGAGCGCAGTGCAGTGCGTAACTGCGTCTCACTGTGAAGTTACGTGGCAGGCACCATCATCGTTGCTTACCATCAGGCACATACCCTGCTCGTTTCGTCACTCTTTATTTAAAAACAAAAACATCTAACTCTTAAATTTATTTTTGATAGAATAATAAAATGCCTAATTTTATTTATTACCGATTCTGCTCAAATAATTTATTTTCTCCGAAAAACCAAAAACCGACTTTAATTTAAAATTAAAAGTCATCTAAATAAATGAAAGTAAATTTTAGTTTTATTGTTCATATTTCAAACACCATCACACCGATTTCTATAAAAAAAAAATATCATATAAATGTATACTTCTCAACTATTATGATCTACCAAAAAAAACATCAAAATTGACCAAAAAATTGAGAACATCCTCCTTCTTGAAGTCGGTTATAACATTAAATACATCTTTCTTAGTATAACTGCCTAATTTCACTCTACTCATTTACAAATCAAAGGCCCCGACCGCGGTATTGCATAATGCACGTCACCGCAAGTCTGCAAGTTTCCGCAACTTGCCTACTGCACTCAGACTCTTCGACGCGAAACTAAATTATATGAAACTTGCAGAATGTTTTCAAAACTTGCACTTAATTACCGCTAGAGAGCTGGAGTAATTATTCTCGCTCTTAGTTTGCAAGGTACGAATATAATTAGCAAATTTACTTACACGTTTCATTAATTGAAATCAAAAACTCTGTCACACGAAAATAAATATACAATCCTACTGATATAATGCGAGTTGGGATATTTGTTGCTTTATTACGTCGAAACGCCTCAACGGATCGGGTTGAAATTTGGAACGCAGATAGATGATAGTCTGGATACGCGCGACATCACGGTAATATAACGGAAACAGGAACTAAGCGGATAAAACTGCTGTGTTCTGTGCAAAAAGTGGTGTGGTATTTAAATTTTATTATTGTTAACTATAAGTAGGCAGTGGAAAAATTAAAAGGCTAAGAAATTGTAAGCAGACTGATCACTGTTTATTACTGACAACCGCAAATACTGACTAAAGGTACAAGTTCGCCCGGAGACCGCGACACGAGACCGCGACCGGAGAGCGCTACAGGCACTTAACATTATAGTATTGTATGAGCGCCAGTTCGCGCCGAGACCGCGACTCGTGTGTCTCGGTCTCCTGTAGCGGTCTCGGCGCCAACTGGCGCCCATACAATTCCATAATGTTAAGTGCCTGTCGCGCTCTCCGGTCTCGGTCTCTTGTCGCGGTCTCGTGTCGCGGTCTCCGGGCGAACTTGTACCTTTAGTCAGTATTTGCGGTTGTCAGTAATAAACAGTGACCAGTCTGCTTACAATTTCTTAGCCTTTTAATTTTTCCACTGCCTACTTATAGTTAACAATAATAAAATTTAAATACCACACCAGGTGAACTTGTACCTTAAGCCATTTTGCAAAAAAAAAAAAAAGAAGTGTGGCAATCGGGGACTGCCGCGGTAAAGCTATTGCATGTTGCATGCTTTTTATCAACATAAGCAATAGGGATGTTAACAATTTTTCAGAATTGCTTATATTTTGAAGAGTGACATTTGTTTACCTTAAAAACAATCACGGGAAATCCGTTAAGTTGGCAACACTGCTAAGAGCATTTAGTCTGTAAAGCTCGTACAAATAAGATTCAAAGTCGAATGACCGAGTGGGGAGGACGGCGTTACGGTCTTCCATCCCTCTTTCTTGTGAACATTAGAAAGAGATGCACGATCACTAAAATTCGGTCCCCAGGCCCGCGATAAAAGCTATGCAATAGCTTAAAAAAAGGTTGCATGGAATAAATCAACCTCAGCGATAAAGCCGCCTGATGTGGCACTAGTTTTTTAATTCATTGTCTTTGTCGGTAATCTGAATTTTTTATATTTTGGTGTGAACAATAATGAGTATCAACCTATCTAAAACTGCATCACTACATACGACCTAAAAGTATAGTCTGTATGTATGTGGGAACATTTTGCGAGGACAGCTCGCACAAACAGCCTACGAACTTAAATAGATCTGGCGATTGGAGATGTATTCTGGAGTCGAAATAAAGACGACAGTAAATGGTTGCACAAAATTTATTTTATTTTTACAAGCAAATTCCCCAGGCAGACTGCAAAAATTCCTACCACCACAATATTGTATTTTTAGCACGGTAAGCAACCCTTAATTATGAATACTAGATTAATTAAAAAAATACTTGGTTATGTTAATAAATTGTTATTATCATCACAATGTGGATCTTATATCTATTCAATTATTAACAGTATAATGCCGTGACCGTGAGATTCCTGAGAGCAATCTCTTGGATAAAAGTAGGCAATTAAGTCTCCTATGTAGAAATAATCGTAGAACCGTAAGCATGCAAAATTGTTTCTTTTCTATCTAATTATATCCGCAGACTGTTTTCTGACAGCAATTGCTCTAAGCATTTAGTAACGTTTCATCTTTTTGCCATTTATAAACGACAATTTTTCTTCCATGATTATCTACGAGTATCTTTATCTCACAGTAGCGTTGTGTAATACAAACATGTTTCTGTACCAAAATCTTTTGTTTACATTATATCAATTGTATCTATTGTATATTTATATCTTACTTCCTATTGTTAACTGGAAAATAGTTTAAGAGTGATGTAATACTTAGTTTGGGAGTAAATTTAAATTCTAAAGATAAAACGTAAATGCCGAACTCATGTTTTAATTTTGTTGTTGACGTGTATGTGGGAGAGCATTATATTTATGACCTTTCAGGATTTTTATGTGATTATGGTGTTAACTTATTCTGTGATTGAACATTTTTGAACTATGTTTCGGTTGTCTGGAAAAGATCGCTCATAGCAACAAAGTCGCCATTTGTTTCACTAGCCTGAAAATGTGTTATTTTGTTATGTTTATTGTGGATTATGGAATAATTAGTAATCTATGTACAGTTGTACATGTGAAAAATATCTATCAATCTTACTAATATCAAAATAACGTGTATAAATGCATATAATAAAAGTGTATATTTTTGTATGGATGCTTGTTGTTCTTTCGTAATAGGTCTACTGAACTGAACCGGTATGGATTCTATGTTTGGAATTCCTCTGTATCCCTTATAAGAAAATAGTGGGGAATTTATTCACTGTGTCACAATGTTGCCATCGTATAACAGAATAGTTTCCCATATTATGCGGAGCAGTGAGCGGAGAATTTACCAACGAGACACGTGTGCCGTTCTAATCCCGCTATCAATTCTCCTACACAGGCCTGTACTGGCAACACGAAATACGGTAAATAATAGACATAGGACTGCGCCGCAGATTTTTAGAAATTATGTATAGATGAGAAGACCAGGACGAGCACATGGTAAGCAACACGCCTGCCCATAATAGTACAGCATCACGCAGGTATTGGAACATGAAGAGTCCAGATCATTATCTAGTGCTGCACTGTACTTACCTGGGTTTAGAGATTTTATATCTTAGATCTCTGGGTGACGGGCGCAATGCAGTGCTAGGTAACGATTTGGACTTTTTATGTTCCAATAGTTGCTGCGCTGTTATGTGGCAGGTATGTTCCTTCCCATCAGGCACATGTCCTGCTCGTCTCGTCACTCTATGCTATAAAAAAACACGTGATGATTTTTCACTGAGCCACTATGCCCAGTAACTTTTCTGGAAATATTGCCCTTTAAACTGGAAAACAGTTATGTTCGCACATTGCTCCTTCGCGGTAAAATAACTGGTAAAGGTGTGGTACTTCCCCAGGCGGACTCTACAAAGAGTCCTACCAATACCAACAAGCTAAGAGATCGATATACGATCACTAGGATCATGAGGCAAAATAGGCTTTAATTATTAGGTCCAAGGCCTTCTGGCCTTCATTATCTACAAATATGAGCTCTATTTTAAAGCTTTAACTAAGCTTTGCTTAGTTTGGGGCAACACGGTGTTGTGTAAGCAATATCTAGCAATATTGTATTTCATTCATTATTATAATACTTTAGCTAAGAGTTTGAGCATAGCTAAGTTCTGTAAAAACATTCAGAATCACGAAAATTCCAAAAAGCTCACTCGGTTCGTTGCGTCTATCAATTTCGCTCATTTATACAACGATCATGCCATTCTCACGCAGTAATAAAGTGATCCAGCGATCCAATCACGTTTTGATCTAAAACAATATTTCATGTAAATCGGTTCAAAATCTTCGACTACAGTTATAACTGCCAATTTAGCCGAACTATCAATATAGATATTACACACCCGTCTCTTATGGCAGTTACAAAGGTGAACGGTTTGACATTAAATGAGAAGACAAGGTTAAGATTAAAAATTCAAATTATTGAATCACCACCAACCCCGCCGTTTCACTACCACAAAATGGCGAAATACATGACATGTTTTACAGATCACAAATCCGAGGTAACCGGGGGTAAGTCGTGTTTTTTTTAATTTTGTTCTTGTTTAAGTGAAACCTTGTTTAAACTATGAATGTTTGGATGTTTGTTGCTCAACCACAGAATGGAATTTGGAACACAGATTTTCGTCCGGAATACGTAGGATATTTTTTACATTAGTAAAATTACACGAAGAGGAACAACGCGAATGAAACCGCAAAGTGTTGGTAATATAATTAACTAGTAACTGGTGATACATACGCTACTACAAATATTTGTATTCAACGCAAACATTTGTCCTGGATGGCCATTGAACCTGGGAACTTACGCCTTTGCTGGTAGACTGGCCTACTAAACCACAGGGCCACCCTATACCTATAATAAATACATCTAGGACTTACTCTTACTTATTCAAACCAACATCATTGTCCGCATACCTGAAACAAATTATTAGTTTATTAGTAAAAGGTTGGAACCGTTATTGGCAAAAAATAAATCAAATTTCAACGAGATTACAAACATAATTGTCTGTACATTGAGGCGTTTTCAGGATAACAGGCGAATGCAAAACCTGTCAAAAATAGTTCTCAATTTCGCCACAGCTTGTATTAAATACAAAATAATAAACTTAAATAAACTATCTTGCTGATTCTGACTCTCTATCTTTGAACTTAATGTTTTATTTTACTAAGGAAACTTCGCATTAACGTTTGTAATAACTTGACAGATGTCATAATTATGTCACTCGTATCTGTCAATCCGAAAACGACGTTATAAGCTTCACAATTTCATAATCAAAAAAATTATGTTATCTATTCAGCTCAGGGCCGGATAAAGTGGATGAGGAGATCTTTGCCCAGTAGTGGGAAAACTGAGGTTAAATAAAAAAAACAAGATTTCTCTTTTCAAATATTTCATTGTTAGAGTTTAGAGACAATTCAAGTTCTATGAGACCTCTTTAAATCGTGTGAGAGAAGCATTATCTAGTGCATCTGCACCGCCTCGGGCGAGCATTACAAATCCATTACACGCTGGGTGAGACGAAATACCAAGCATTATCACTAAGTATAATAGTACTTGCTTTCATACAATATTGTTGTTATTCTGAACTATAAATACTCTAGCGGCCTATTCCGGCTTCTCTCCGATATTGTCATATAAAGACTTTTAATCGAAATATAAACTATCCTATCTTTCGAGTTGGATGAAACTGCATACGTTGTGCAAATTTGTTTAAAATCATTATTTTTGTTAAAATAACGTGACGCGTAGTTTAATTATTTTCATCCATCTAGTCTTAAGATGTCCTACACTAAGTTTGTGGATTCCTGATCTCCACTGAAGAACACGTCTACCTACTCCAAAGGCTATCGGTTTTGCCATGAACGGCCCGTAGCTAGTTCGGTTTGGTAAACCTCTTTAGTTATCTATTCATCACCACTAAATGTTCCCACAGCTGGGTCTCGAGCCTTCTCTCGCAACGAGAGAGTTAAGGCCATAATCCACCACGCTACCACGCTAGCCCAGTGAGAGTTGGTGGATGACACATGACTTCGAAAAGTTCTAGATACATGTCGGTTTCCTCACGATGTTTTCCTTCACCGTTTTAAGTTAGCGGCATTACGCACATGACTTCGACAAGACAGTGGTGCGTGTGGGGTTTGAACCCGGGGTTTCCGGATCGGTGGGCGCCGTTCTCCCGATTAGTTATGTATTATTAATTAGTAAATTAAAACATAGAAGTTATATAGTATAAAATAGATCATACCGTATGAGTAAACTCGTAAAGTATTTTGCCAGCGCAACCGCAGTGCCTCAGGCAACATTCAACTCGCATTACAGACGGCGATGATATATAATGTTCCTTGCAGTCTTTACCAGCTACGTACAAGTTGGTTCTAGGTTTTAGTTTTAAAGATGATATATCACACAAAAGCTTTGCTGAATTATACGTTATTCTACTGAATTAAGATAAAACTAGCAACTAACGTAAGAAAATAACATGACAGTTTCATATTTCAAATCTTTTATTTACAATAATCAATTTACCAAACTGTTGATGTGAAATTATCAAATTTTAAAGGTAATTAAAAGGAACATTAGAAGGAAGTTTTTTGTGTTTTTAACCCCCGACCAAAAAAAGGGGTGTTATAAGTTTGACGTCGATGTCTGTCTGTCTGTCTGTGTGTGTGTCTGTCTGTGGCACCGTAGAACTCAAACGGATGGGCCGATTTCAATGCGGTTTTTTTTATTCGAAGGTTGATATCCGTGCGGATGTTCTTAGCTATGTTTGGTTAATATCGATTCAAGATGGCCGCCTCCACAAAATGGCGGACAAAATATTTCTTCACAACCTACCTTAATATGGGTATCAAATGAAAGGGCTTGCCTAGTAGAATACAAAACATTATTACAAATTTCAAATCCAAGATGGCCGCCACCACTAAATGGCGAATTATATATTTTTTTCACTTCTACCACATCTATCAAATGAAAGGGCTTGACTAGTAGAATGTTGTACAGATAACAAATCCGAGATAGTCGGGGGTTAATCAAAATTTTTAATTTTGTTCTTGTAACGCGATAGCGTCACCAACTGTGAACATGTGAACTGTGTGACATTTTTTTTTAAGAAACCAAATTATAACTTATAAGTACGTTCTGTTGCAACAAAGATCAGCTCTTAATAGCTCTCGTGACACATATTATTTCTACCCTATAAAGGTATTTTCGGTCAGTCTAGGCTGAATGTAGAGGTAAAAATAATATTTGTCTTCATATATTTATTATCGACCAATAGTGCCAAGAAATGTAGGTACCGATCATTATTATAGAGGTAAATATTAGTACCTCTTGTGTAGTCCGTTGTACAGTAACAGTTTCGAGGAGTTTCGCATACCTTTGAAGCGATCTAACTTCTTCGATTTGTGCCGATACAAGCTTTCCAGGAAAAAGTTAGAATCCTCGTGTTGCCTATTCCTCTTGCTGTGAATATTAAAACTGTTCGACATGTTTAGGGAAAATTTTATTGCAGAAAACGAGTGTGGTTGAACAAAAAATTCTTCTTGATCTTGTAAGGAGTACTGTTCGTATCTTTGGGATGGATCGGCTAAGTACCAACTACAGGCTCTGGAATCGATCGAAAGAGATGTCAAAAGAATCGTAGACAACGGCATGCGACGAAGTGCGAAACAAACTTTAAAGTCTTAGATATCGCTTCATAGCTTATCTGTTTTTTATCGCATGCATTTCGAGAGTGTGCAGCTAAACTGCTTGATTTTATACTAGTCTTGCCCTGTTTTCTATCGGACTGTTCGTAGCTCCAAAAAGGCGACATCGTTTCATGGTTGACGTTCCAAAGGCTCGAATAAAGAATATTCACTCCACTTTCGTAATAAGAACGTCTAGGCCGTGGTATGCGTTGTCTGAGTGGGTTTTCCCGATGGTTAATCCAGAATCTGTTTTCCAAATTTCAACCCCGTTCATTCAGCCGTTTCGACGATATCGAGCAACAAACCTCAAAACTTTAAATTTATAATATTAGCAGGATTCTTTCTGTGTATCCTTTTCCCTGGTGAGATAAAAGTGTCTTTCAGCCCCTTAGTTTTGGTAATACATAAATTTACCTGTGTCAATTAAAATTTAATAGCGTCAATTGACCTCAAATTGTTTTTATTTAACATCCCAAAGGTTCCATTTAAACTAGCAGTGGTATAAACAAACTTGGGCTCCAGTTCAGTGAGGCTGGAGTCACCTCTTGCATAATGCAAGGAGTTGCCCAGACAATACCTTGCAGATTGCCGACTTGAGAACTTTGTCTTTGAAATAGTTGACGCTGTACGGAATACAGGAATGGTCCACGATGCAGTAATATGAATTACTGCTCTGGGGTACTATAGTTTGAACTCTTTATGGCTAATAGTGAATAATTTTGGCTAATAATAAAATAAACCTATTAATAATTAACATAACATAATAAATATCAATGTTTGGATGTTTGTTCCTCAATACAGTCGTAACGTATGAATGGATCTGGTTTAAATTTAGAGCATACTAAGATTAGTCTGAAAGAACACATGGGCAACTTTTTATCCCGATAAAGTAACAGGAACGGGAACTACGAGGGTAAAACCACGGGCCACTGCTAGTAATACAATTTGTAGCTGTTAGTATATTTGTAGTTATACATGTGAAGCATTGTGAAACATTAGTACTGTTTGATACAAAAGTTTTAAGTTATGTCTTCACTTCTTTCGGCAGTCCTTGACTGCGAATTTCTTTTGAGCATGTTTCGCCACCAATTCACCAGGTCTGAAGATAGAACATGTATTCCTAGAGGGTACTTATTCATTCTCCACGTGACACCATGTTGACTATGATGTGTGAAAAAAATTGCAGTCATCGGAACTGCCGATAGAAGTGAAACCTTATAACTCAGAATTTGATAGCTTACTTTGAAAACTACGCGGGTGAAACCGGAGGGCGTGGCTCTGAGCATGGCCATCTAGAAACGCTGATTTCTAGATGACCAATGGAAAATGCTGACGCATTTCTGTATGACCCATGGCCATGGTCTCGAGTTTACCCGAAGATTTCTTATCATTCCCGAGCGTGACGCTGGAGTTCAATTAACAGCCCATCATCAAAAAACTGTCTGGGGCACGCCAAAAAAAGTTTTCACTTCAAAAATGTCCATTAATATTTATTACTTACTAGCGGTCTGCATCGGCTTCGCTTTTGATACATAATATACGAGTAAACGAGTATCCACTCAGGGATCATGTACGAGTACGTATCAAACGGTGTTATAATTTTTGAAATCGGTCCAGTAGTTCGAGTAATACTAATATTATTAGTAGGTATAGATTATCCCAAAATCGTAAGTCAAAATGATGTCTAAGATAAAACAAGGGTTGCCACAATCTGTCAAAGCAATAAAACAAATTTTATATGGTCCATAAAATCGCCTCGCCATCATAAGTTTTATTTAAGCCCTAATCCGTCCACGGTCCGAAAACGTCGGTTATGACAAAAAGCCCTTGCCAAAAGTCTAGCCAAAATGTTGGCTAATCTGACAGGTGAAAGGATGACGTCAGGGCAGAATTCTGGCAGCCGGGCAGATTAACAGAGTTAATGCTGTTGATTCAATTAACGCTGAATGTGGCTGTTCCGCGATGTAATTTTATTGTGTAATTAGCGAAATTGGGAATTAACGCTACTTTATTAATTGTTGAATTACATATTTGCGATTTTAAGCTCGCGTATTGAAATTCATAAACGGAAAATGAAAATCATCTATTCTGTCATAGACAAGGTAAATTCTTAGTTGTACACATTGAGTAATAGTATTGAGTGACAATATGGGCACTGGGCATGTCATTAACTGATGATAAGTAACACGCCAATAACCACAGAATGTTACGTATCGGAACATGAAGAGTCCAAATCATTACGTATAATACGATTTATTTTCGATTCATTTTATTTCCTTGCCCTGTAATTTTTCTGGAATCATTGCCCTTCAATCCGGTACACAATGGTGTTTGCACATTGATTGGCGGTAGAATGACTGACAAAACTGGTGATTCCCCAAACGGATGCTGCACAAAGTTCAACTACTACAAAACTGTCCTATACCCTAATCTCACTTACGAGATTGGTAAGCTTAGGTTCGAAGGGCGCGTGCACTCTCCTTGGAAAAGGCCGCTGGGTGCAACTGGAAGAAGGTGAAAGAAAACATCGTGAGGTAACCAGCATATTCCAAGAATATTTCGACATCATACAGCATACGCTAACCTACACTGAACCAGCGTGGTGGATTATAGCCATAGATAGCTCTCTCTTTGCGATAGAAGACTCCGAATCCTAGTGGAAATTTAGTGGGCCGCTTATTCTATACATTGTACGACAAACATTACGTCCAGCCAATATGAGTTAACTGAATAGTTTCATACATCTGCATTCACTCGAGCGTTCCCAAGAACTTTCAAACTGTAAACCAATAAAATCTAAGTAAATGCGTTCAACTTATTTCAACAAGCGAGCAATTTCAACTTAACTCCATCGCTATTAGACCCGAGCGCTTCATTTGACTTCAACTTAAACTTAGGAAACTTACAGCTTAACACTTTCATTGAAATTGGTAAGAATATTGCTGTATATAACTTTTGCTGGTATATTACTAATCCTACTAACATTATAAATGAGAAAGTTTGGGCGTTTGGCATTGAGACAGATTGCAATTAAGAAAGTTACGGCTGGTCTAGTCAGGAGAACGGCAACTGCCGATCCGGAGGCCCTAAGTTTGAATCCCACGCGCACCACTGTCTTTTCGAAGCCAAGTGTGTAAGGATGCTCTTATCGAAAATAAAACAACGTGAGGAAACATGGAGGAAACCGTACATGTATCTAGAATCTTTCGAAGGCATGTGTCATGCACCAACCCGCACTGGGCCAGCGTGACCTTGACTCTCTCCTTGCGAAGGCTCCGAGTCTCAGCAGTGGGAACATTTAGTAGGCTGTTTATGAATTAACAATATCCAATTAACTTCGTTTATTAATACAAAGCGACATGAAGTTTCCTTTGCTTTATAAATTGTAACTTAATCCAAACTTTAAGCTTTAGTAGTGGTAGTACTCTTGGCTGAGTCCGCCTGGGGAAGTACCACACTTTTGCCATTTATTCTACCGCCAAGCAGTAATGTGCAAACATTACTGGCTTGAAGGGCAAGGTTTCCAGATAAATTACAGGGCTTAGAGATATAACATCTTAGATCCCTGGGTGACGAGCGCAGTGCAGTGCTAGGTAATGATTTGGACTCTTCATGTTCCAATAGCTGCGTGTGACTGTGCTATTATGTGGCAGGCATGTTGCTTACCATCAGTAACATGTCCTGCTCGTCTCGTCACTTTTTATTAAAAAAAAACTTTCCAGCAACACAGATTATAACACATGAAAGAAAAATAAATAAAACATCCTTTTATTGCTGCTTTCCTTACAATTAATACATTTTTCAATTTTAAGAATAACACACAATCTACTTTTAATCCTAAAATCTCCCGACCAGTCCGTTTAACCCGTTTACATAAGAAATAACTTTCAGATCCCCGGATAGTTTCCAAACTTATAGTTTTAACTTTATAACATTAACTTTTAGTTAAATTTCCCGTGCTCCAGAAACTGTAACTTAATCCAAACTTTCCAGCAACACAGATTATACACATGAAATAAAATAAAAAAACACCCTTTTATTGCTGCTTTCCTTACAATTCATACATTTTTCAATTTTAAGAATAACACACAATCTAATTTTAATCCTAAAATCTCCCGACCAATCCGTTTAAAACCGTTTACATAAGAAATAACTTTCAGATCCCGGGATAGTTTCCAAACTTGTTCCCAACAAGTTAATTAACGCGAAATTCCCGGTTAAAAGTTGCGAGATAAAACAAACTAGCCGGTTAAGGAGCTGTAACAATAGTAAACAAGTGTTCAACCGCGGCCACTTTGCAAACTTTAAATTATGCGCAGATAGCGCCGCAGAGTTAAAATTACTACATTTAAACTATCCTATTAGTAGTGGCTAAGTTACGGCTGGTTTAGTCGGGAGAACGGCGACTGTCGATACGGAGCACTTGCAGGTCTACTACGAACTCCGATAAACGATAGTACCTGGTTGACCGAGCTTTGCTCGGTTTAAATGCGTTTATAAAGTGCTCTAAGTAAAAGATTTTCTCAGAAAAAAAAGAACAAAAAGAAAACACCTGAGTGTAACCATCAAGATTCGAACCGGGGCCTGTTGACTGCGAGGGCGAGCATATTCCGTTTGAGCCCATTAGACTTAAAGAACAGTGGCGAAATAAGTTATCGTATTCTAATGACATTGTAGGAGTTTTTCATTGACTAAAAACGCGCATAAAATTATGTTTTTAAAAATAAAACCTAGCTAGATCGATTTATCGTCCCCGAAACCCCCTGTATACATAATTTCATGAAAATCGTTCGAGCCGTTTCCGAGATTCAGATTATATATATATTTACCTACAAGAATTGCTCGTTCGGTCGGTTGATCTGATCGGACGTTTCGTTGATCCCGACCGACACTGATTTGACAGTTTTTGTGTCATCAACCGACCGATTGTGTTTCGTGGAATAAAACGTCCATAAATTCGGCCGATATATCGTTTATCGGATTCGTAGTAGACCTCCTGGTTCGAATCCCACTCACACTCGTCTCTTCGTAGTCATGTGCGTAATGCCGCTAACGTAAAAACGGTGAAGGAAAACATGGTGACGAAACTGGCATGTACCTAGAATCTTTCAAGGTCATGTGTCATCCAACAAGCTCGGAGCAAGCGTGATGGATTATGGCCCTGACTATCTCCTTACGAGATACGGCCGCAAGTCACAGCATTGGGAATATTTAGTGGGATGCTTATGCTGAAATCTTAGGAACTATGTCAGGAGTCAGTGCAGGTTGGTGGATGACGTATGTATCATCTCAAATGATTCTAGGTAAATGTCAGTTTTCTCACGACGTTTTATTTCGCCATTTTTAGTTAGTGCCATTATCATACTTCCTATCGTACTTATATTATTAACTAGCTGTGCCCCGCGTTGTAGTCTTTCTAAGCTATTCGTAATAACTGAACGAATCACACTGAAATTTATAACTCAGATAGATCATATAACAGAAAAATGTGAACGAATTCATTTTGATGCAGACGCAGATTAAAAGTTGCAGAATTCCTGAGGGCATAGTCCTTTTCTAAATTCTACGATCTGTAACTGTACTATTTCATTAATTAAAACCCGTTTTTTAACCCCGACCATAAAAAGGAGTGTTATAAGTTTGACGTCGATGTCTGTCTGTCTGTGGCACCGTAGAGCTCAAACGGATGGGCCGATTTCGATGCAGTTTTTTTATTTGAAAGTTAATATCCATGCGGATGTGCTTAGTTATGTTTGGTTAATATAGATTCGAGATGGCCGCCTCTACAAAATGGCGGACAAAATATTTATTCACAACCTACCTCAACATGGGTATCAAATGAAAGGGCTTGACTAGTAAAATACTATACACTATAAAAAAATCAAATCCAAGATGGCCGCCACTACAACATGGCGAATTATATAATTTTTTTCACTACTCTCAATATTTTAGTATTAAAATTAACGTGGTTGTTACACATATTTAATTGAATAACGGGACACTCACGTACATACGGTCGGTCAATCCGACTCGAGTTTCGGCCGCGTCCGGCGGCCTTTTTCAAGGCGAGTGCACACGCGCGGTGGCTGCCCGTTTGGCACTGACTTGGCACTGACCGTATATACGTGAGTGTCCCGTTATTCAATTAAATATACTCTCAATATGGGTATCAAACGAAAAGGCTTGACTGGTAGAATGTGGTACAGATAACAAATCCAAGGTAGTCAGGGGTTAATCAAAATGTTAATTTTGTTCTTGTTAAAACTTACGGGCTTTCTCTGTAACAACCCGATGTGGTAACAACGTACCAATTTACTCAACAAGTATCTACCTGTACAAAATGAGCATCATAATGTACCTATCTAACCAAGCAATGACCTAAAAGTTTTAAAGAGCCTATTAAACCTAAAAGCATTTTACCCATTTTGCGATGAAAAGTACAAAATATTAGAAATTAAACCAAGCTTTCGCTATTTGGTATAACAATTTTAATTCAGCAATTTCAATTAAAAGCTTACACAACGTTAACCGCCGCTGGTAATTCCGCTGCCATCGATGATTCCGATAGTAGGAATACAACTATCACTAATTTGGGGTAACTATTAACATACTACCTAACTATAATGAAGGCCAAACCAAGAGCTGGACACTGGACAGCACATATTTAAAAAAACAACCTGTAAATCTTATACCGTTAAGCGACCAAATCTTGTGTATACATATATACATAAATATATATAGAATCAGAATCTCGGAAACGGCTAGAACGATTTTCATGAACTTTCTTTCGTTACTTTCTACTTCCGCTAGATACTCTTATCACTTAGAAAATCCATCTTTTTCGTGATATAAAATATACTTACAGATAGAAATCTTAGTAGGTTTCCGCCCTAAAGGTCAACCCTCCCGAAAGTTAGAGAAGTTAGCCGCCAAGTTCTAGCCACCTGGTGTCTGAAATGGCCCTGATGCGGTTTTAATCTCGCCAGATTAGGAACAACTTTTCAAATTCGTACTCATTACATTGTCTCTGGGATAATTATCTTTCGGACAGGTTTTATAATTTAATTTCAAACTAACCAGTAACTCCCAGGTCTGGCCTAAAATATTTCCCTAGCTATTCAGCTAGGGAAATTCAGCTGCCATGAAATTCTATATTTTTTGGGATAAAGTGCTATTCCAAACTGTACAAATACAAAAAAAAATACAAAAATCTTTATTGCAGTTTGCAGGTAAGATAAGATGATACAAAACATTTAAATAATTGACCCATACAAACTGGCCTCTTCTTCTAGAGGCATGCAATATGTCTGACAACGCAGTTTCCATTGGTCTGAATTTATACAATGATAATAATAGTCAGCTGATAGTCTTCTTCTTCTTTTTTTCATTTTTAACTTTTAATCGGTTGTATCATATATGTCATCTGATTCATCATGTATTAATTTCTGGCTTCTATCCCGGTGTGTTATGTTAGTGTGATATGTTTGATGAGTACAATTACGCCAACGTCTTGTGCTTCAGCAGGATGATGTTATGGACTTTGACAAGTGTGTGGTTTCATGTAGAATCCAAGGTCTTGCAGTAGTAGCTCTTACAGTTTAGCCGTGTGAGCAATTTTAAAGAATGTCATTATGTATAGAAAAATCAAAAAATAATAATCAAAAATAATGATAATAATAATTCAATTTGTATAAAATAAAACAATGTCAATGTGTGTAAAAGAATGTTAACATGTATAAAATTTAATATTTGTATACCTACTCAAAGAACTCTCACAATATATTATAGAGTAATCTGATTCAACCTGTCCATTACAATATATTATCTGATCTAACATTAGTTAAATCTAAAGTTTCATAAAATATAGACAGTGTAATCTATTTACGTTAGAAATTTCAAGTTGATCGCCTTGATTTTTTGGTGATAAGGCCGCCAGTTATTACGGTGTCATATTATTATTTTAATTTAAAAAAAAAGTTTTGCATAACAATGCATTTTCAATCAATCTCTTGAAAGATTAGTGCACACTCATATTTAGTAGCGTAAACAGGAGCCTTCTCTCACTAGGAGAAAGTCAAGGCCATAAACCACCACGCTGTCGGGTTGGAGGATGACATATTATGACCTGGGATGATTCTACGTACATGTCGGTTTCCTCGCGAAGTTTTCCTTCGCCGGTTTTATGTTAGCAGCATTACGCACATTACTGCGACCAGACAGTGGTGCACGAGAGATTTGAAACCGGGGCTCCACATCGGTAGTCGCCCTTTTCTCCGACTACGCCAGCCGTAACTTCCGACTAGACAAGCCGTAACTTATATTTAGACAATTTACTAAGGAAACACAACTTGTAGCATAAGAAATATTCACCAAAATCCTATTAACGAAGTTGTGAAACCACCGAGCTCAACTTCTAAGTTTCCAATCTCTAAACTTGGTCACTCGACGCGACCTCTGCCGACCGATCCTTAAAACTCTCAAAGACAGCTCCTCAGGAGTTTCGCCTCTCTCAACTGGCAAAAACTTGGCTGAGGATTCGTGGCTTAGAACGTAGACAGACGAATTGATTTGACTGGACAGCCAAATAGTGAACGAGAGCAAAACGGGAGGAAATATGATGTAGTCACTTTCCTAGATAGATGGATAGATACTCTTAATTGTCACACCACAAAAATGCAATCAAAGCAAAGCCAAAAAATCATGGAATTTGCGTAAATCCTGCATTCATCAATTTTCCCGTGGACATGGTACATAGTATTGTATCGAAATATTGGGAACTAGCTCCATCATATAAGCACGGCATAGATATATATCCAGTTAGTAATGATTAGGGTATAGTGAAGAACCATGATAGCTCAAAATAACGTTTAATAGAACATACCCAAAGCCGCATCCAAAACTTATAATAAATTAAAATTAACAGTGGAGAAAGATTCAAATGACAAATCTACAATGGAAATGCAAAAATTAGCCGTTTCTTTGACAACTCGCCTGAAAAACCACTAACTAAAAATTCTCAGTTTTCAAAGACAAAGCGGCGCATGGGAGCTCGCATTCCAAAGCGCAAGCAATCTACAGAGCTAATTAAGGCACCACAATCGTATTTCCTTAACTAACTTAAGATTCTTAATGTTTAAAAGGCAAAAAACTTAAGGCCGTACCCCGAGCAAATTTCTTGACCTTGAGTATTTGTTACCTCATCGCATACCGCAAGAGAGAAACAGTAGGATTTGTCGCTGTATTACGCTCAAATTTTATATACATATATGTATATACCTACATAAAATCTTTATAAGGTTTAGGTTTTGATCTTTGGAAAAAAATTGGTTGCCTGTAAAGTCGGTATACGGGCGAAAGTTTTACGTGACAACGACTTTGAGTGGTAAAATAATTTTACGGAAGGGACGCGTGCCTTTCACTTTTTATGTCTGTCTCTCTCGCTCTTAGGCGGGCTAACCATGCCCGAGTGGAAGGGACGCGTGCCTCTCACTCGCTCTCGTTGTGAGCGCATAACGTGAGCGGAGCATAACGCAGTTTCTTGAAGTGTCACCCGGCAAACCAATTTATAAGACGTTGTCACGTCAAAAAAAACTACCAAAATGTTCGTAATGGAATTGCCTATCCGTTGTTGTAAGTACAAAATCCAAATACTGGCGGTTTTTCGAGTAGATGCACGATAATTACAATTATTTCTATTTTTATGTTTTTTTTGTGAGGTTATTCAAACAAAAATTCATTAACTACCATTTAGAAGCCAAGAAATTGTAGATTTTTTTTACCAGTTGATATTTGTTTTTACTAATGAGTAGATAGCTCTGAAAACTGGACAAAAAACTTGTTTTGCTGGGGGGACGCACCGTAAATACAACTGACATCTAAAATACCTTTAAACAAGAGCCACTGTTTTATTTTGTGAGCAAAACAGATAGCAAATTCTATCATTTTTAGGTTAGCTAGTTTGGTCAACTGGTTGATAAGCTGGTTAAATGCAGTTTTAATTCGGACCGGTGAGCTGAGCGTCCGATCTCTTGACAAATGGAGTGCGGACCGCAACACTCCGCCCGTCCCAACTGTGTTGCCAACAGCAAGAATAGAAGATAGAACACGAAATGCGAGATTTATAAATTTATCATATATAACAGCCAAATATAACAAAATGTTTTAACAAAATTTTAAAAAGATTTTACAAAATATATACTATAATTATGTTTTGTACATTTTTACTCCTTAAGTCGCGACTGTGCGTCATAAATAATAATGAAATAAATAAAATATCTACGGTTAATAATTTTATTCTACCTCTATATACAAGTATTTTGATTTGTGTTAGTTTTTATTGTATTGTGCGATATTTACAGTGGGCAGAAAGTGGCACAATACCCAATAGTTTTATGCTTGAACGTTGTGCTAGAAACTACAACGAAATGTTGAGGACTCACTTTATCATACCACCATGGCATTTTTTAGCGGATTTGGCAAATACGTTGTTGACATTCTTCATTTTGAAAGTATTTTAATTGTTTGCACTGTCTATTTTACAAGCTTTTATTTGATTTCACCTGTTTTTCATCAAATCTTGTAAATAAAATTGGATCTCCTTCCCGATTACCGTGCAAATGACAATGCAAAATTATTATGACATGGATCTGTGCTGATGACAGAGCCGGAAGGTTGTGATAGGAACTTTGTAGTTTAACGACAACCCCATCGAGTTTGGGACTCGCGTGATCCGTCTTGAAAAGTACTTTGGTGTTAGATGGTTACTAGGGTCCAATGATGGAGCTGCAAGATGGCTACAGAAACTCAGTGATTAAATTACATAACCTCATCGAGTTTGGGCTTGTTTGATGGAGCTGGAGGATGGACATTATTAGTTATTTTGTAATAAAAAAAATATACACTGATACAATAAAAAAAATAGGTAGGTAATACAGACCAAATAGGATAGGTGTAAAAAACAAATAGGTATTGTCATCGACACGAAGATGTTCTTTTTTAGTAACAAGCTCATTTTTATAAAGTTTTTTTAATGCTTGTTTAGATGTGGTTTTGTAATCCACTAACAGCTACTTTACTTACATACCTAGCCAGTTTTCACTTTAAACGAAAACGATACACCGTAACCTAGCAACATATTCAACCTCCCCAAAAAAAGTCGGATCGAAGTGGAAACCTGGCAACACCGAGTCCCGTCTGCGGTTTTATCCTACCTACAAACCGCTGTGTTTAAAACTCTACGAATTCCGTAGACGATGCCAAGAGTGGGGCTGAAGGGGGGTAGGGGCGAGGCTTCAGGCGTAGCGGGCACGGCCATCAAATTAGGTTTATTTGTACGGCGCAGGGAGAAAATAATTGTACCTCAGATTATCATTTCAGAAATTAAATATTTTAAAGTAGATAATCTCTAGCATTTTCTGTGGTGTGTAAGATTTTGGAGAATAAATAAACTGTTTTTTTTATAGTAAAGACGACACGAGTAGGATATGCGTCTAAAGGGAAACAACACGCCTGCTCATAACAGCACGCCTGCTCATAACTGTCACGCAGCTACGGACTCTTCATGTTCCAACATGAAGAGTCCAACTCATTAACTAGCGCTGCATTGCGCTCATCACCCATATAACATGCTTTATAATTTCTCTGGAAACATTGCCCTTCAAACTTGCGCTACACAAATTTCAAAGACGTAAGCAGCAAACATATGTTCCCACGGCGGGAACTCGAGGTCTTCTCTCTCATGGAGTCAAGACCATAATCCACCACGCTGAACAAGAGCGGGTAGACGAACATCAACATCGAAAGACGGCAGTCTTAGAACAAGCCAGTTTCCTCACGATATTAATGACAGTGGAGATGAGAAACTCGTACACAGAGGCACCGGCGGGAATCGAATCTACAACCCCATGATTTTAAAACCTGACCTCCTCGTCACTATACCACTTCATTCATTCATAATGTAAGAGCAACGCTCTTGTCGGTTTAGTTCCTTCCATGTACTTCTACACTCCGCCTTCTCCTTGACTTCCTGATACGACACTACATTTATCTTCTCCTTCACTTGGTTCATGTAACTTCTCCTAGGTCTACCTCTCTTCCTGCTCCCTTCTAATTTACCTTCCAATATTATTCTAATGAAGTTGTCGTGTCGTATCAGATGTCCCAACATCTTCCCCCTTCTGTTTTCTATTGTTTCCATTAATGTTCTTTTCACCTCTACCATCTTCAAAACTATACCACTACGGACCCCCAAAAAGAAATAGAGCCAGTTAAAATTTCATTACAATATTCGTTGTTAAAATAGAGCTTGAAAACATTTTCAACTGTCATTTTTATTACCGAGATTTTTGTTCAAAAAGAGGATTTAATTTAGTCTGCTGGGGTTGTTTACTCGCCCACGGGGTGAAATGAGTTAATTGTACCACTCTTTATTTAATTTTACCTGCCTCTATGACGCTGGGTGCGTAATTATGTCGTTTTACGGGGTTTATTTTGATGTCTTCTTACTAACGTTATTCTTATAAATAACTTGTGATACAACGGAATTTTAAGACAGATTCTCATTCATTTGTTTCATTAGGCCGCTCAACGGGATAATTAGTTTAAAATTTGCAGTTATAGGGACTGCTGATAGAAGTCAAAACTTGTAACTTAGATTTTTAGTTTTAAAAATTTGCTTAGTTTGGGGTCAGACGGTGTTCTGTCACTATTTTCTGATCTGTGGTTCTGTGTGAATTGTCAAAAAAATAATCAATAATGTTGAATAATGCGCCACATGTATAGCTACCGATATAGAGCTATATATAGCTAACGCATGTTGGTGACGTCAACTCACAAGATATCACCCGTACAAACGAGCGGCTAACGAGTAAATTCCGTTTCTTTTCGACTTTCGCGTTAATAATAATTTAAAAGATATAATTATTTCAAAACATTTCCACCATTATTCACAAAACGGCAAAAAACTTTTCTACGCAAATTTAAACAAACCGCCAATAACTTAAACAATATAAACCCGCTTAGTTAACGAAAAAGCAGTGTTTAAAGCTAAGTAAACAGATCGCATTGTAACTTGACTTACTTGACTAACTTAGTACAAGGGGGGCACAACTTTAGAACTTGGTAGTTGCCAAATCCTGTATTTGACGCTTTGAGCTTCGACACTGCCCTGAATAATATATTTATTGTTATAATGTTTAGGGTTGTGGAAGTCAAATGAAGCTGAAGATATTAATGAAGCCTACATTTAACAAGGTCGAGAATTACACGACTTATGTGGTTGTTAAACATTTTATTATTCACGGGTAACTCACGTCTGCTGTAGTCAGACCAGTCCGACTAAGTTTCAATCGCGTTCGGCGGCCTTTTTTAAGGAGAGTGCATACGCGTGACCGCTGCTCTTTTGGCACTGAAAACGGAATCCAGACCCTGGTGAAACTTAAATCGAACTGGACTGACTATATATTCTATAGCATACCTAAGTTACACATAAATTAATTTTAAAGGCCAAAAATAGTTGTTGACTAAAAAAAACTAATTGGCCGGTCAGTTAAATTTTAAACACATAATTTTTATTAGAATGGTATATGTTTGACCCAGTCATAATCCCTATTAAAATGTAGTATGTGTACCTGGAATATCACGTAGACTTTTTATCTCGCTGAAACTAGTGGTTCTTAAGCCCTATTGGTTCTTAAACTGTGGGGTAGTATACTACAAAAATGGTTTAATTTCTTGAGGACCTACGATACCACCGAGCAACACTGCCACAAATACTGAAATGTCAAACTTATAACACCAGTCTTCACTTCGAGGGTTATAACCACATGTGCTCGGCTTATCCCGTTCTAAGCTGTGACTTATGTTAGGTCACAACCCTAGATTTCCATATCAAATGTTTCTGTTAGGACAAGTTAATGAAAACCCTTGATGGAATAAATCTGAAGGGTGGCATTATTTTAAGTGATCCATGTCACTAATCCATTAATCAGTTTAGCCGAAGTATCAAAAACCTTAATCCTTATGGCGAACTACTTAAGTCTAAGCCTGGGTTTGTGGCTGCCCAAACTTTTAGATTCGACGCTAAAGGCTCACGAAATCGACTACATAGTATTAGAATTATATGTATTACTAAACTAAGAGGAAGTCGGTAGTACTTACATTTAGTTTAGGTCAGTATGATTAGGTAAGTTTAACACTGCCTTTAGCGGCAGCCCAAAGTTCGGAAGGCAGTGCAGGCCAAACTGTTGTTGTTCTTGTAGTTGGCTTCGAACTGTTATGTAAAAATAATGCTGTATTACTAGGCTTACATCGCGGCCTCACATGTCAATTGTCGTCAGTAGTCTACTCCGTGAATTAGGCTATACGTTACAAATAAATCTTTGAAGTGAAAGCTTATAAGGCGCGTTGAGCATATTCTGCGGTGGCGAAAACAATGAAACTACAGCAATTGCAACCATTATCGACCCTGATGTATATAAGTATGTACATGTATTGAGTACTAGCAGCGCTCCATAGTTTCACCCGCTTAGTTTCCGATCCCCTTATTTTCCCGGGATAAGAAATAGCCTATGTGTTATTCCAGATCACTATCTATCTATGTACCAAAATTCATCCCAATCTCTTCAGTAGTTTTTGCGTTAAAAAGTAACAAACATACATCCATACAAAAATAATACTAGCAGGATGTTGTACGTTAAATTGTTCAAGTTTTCACTTCTTGTATTTGTTCACTTATGTTTTTTTTAGTAATTTCGCTTTTCGTTTGCTTTCTGATTAGTGCGTTCGTAGGCAGGTTGGTGGAAATATATTTAAAAAAAACCCTACTAGAATGATCTGGGTTTTTTATAACATCGCGTCGTAGAGAAAATTTCGAAAATATTTTTTTTGGAAAAGGACATTAGCAAATCTAAAATACATTGGGGACCATACAACACACTACATACCTGATGAAATATCTTTAGGCAAATAGTAATAATCAAACATGATCATCCCTAGTCCTAACTCGGTGTTTATGTTTTTGTTTAGATTATATCTATAGACCACTTTCAGTTCAAAGCGTGCCCAGAGTGGCGTTACCACTGTAACCGATAATGCTAAACTGTTATTTGGTTGATTCCGTGAGGCATAACTAGTAAAACCAATAACGCCAATAATCACTAACCAATTCTGTAAGGTATTAAGGTTCTGAGGCATCATGTCTAAAAGTTTTGGGTAGCCGCAAAACCAGGCTTAGATTTCAGTTCGTCACAAAGCTTAACGTTTTTGATACTTCGGCTAAGCAGATTAAAGGATTTAGGACATGAATCCCTTAGAGTATCGTAACTACATAAATGTATCCTGGCAAGGAAAATAATTATTTATATTTAAATAAGTTTGTCCTGTCAAAAACGTCTTTGGGTGTGGATCAAACACCTGCTAAACGTGTCTGTTTAGAGGTGTCATATGGTCGTCAACCGGTGGGTCCAGATTCCCGTGGTTAATATTTGTATTAAAATATAAAAAACAAAAATCTAGATAATAAATCGAAGAAAGTAAATGTCCACATTAATTTGTCAATAAATTACCTCTTTAAAAACTAATCCCTGAATAACCCAACTGGACTTCTCCCGGCGCAAAGGTGCCCATGACCACGGTAATATAACATTACCGTGCTATGAAGCTCGCTGGGTACCCATGTTGAATAGCAATAGTTTGTATTTATCATTAGAATTAGGTGTTCTGGCTAGGAGCCCAATTCCCGACCTACGTCTTCGCGGATAGACTTACTACCAACTTAACGAAGAAACCACGCATTCTTCTGACCTACTGAACATACCCCCACTGTAATAAAAAATTAACTAATTTCTAATTCTGGAATGTGCGAGCGAGAGAGATGAACCCACACGACCTTAATTCAGCCAGATTAAGCTGTTTACATTTTGCGTATCGACGTAAACTTAAGTTTACTTTCTGATAACACCATCATTTACCTATCTCAAGCCTAATAAGCTTTATTCTTCAAGAAATAAGGATTACTTTCGTCCATTCTTTGAGAACAATAGGTGATAAACTGAGCGAACAGTGTAAACTAAGCGAAAGCTAAGCATGTTCCGGTAAATTGAGATTTCATTTGCTGAAAATAATTAAAATCTTTATGTTTTACGCTCCAATTTCTTCAGATTGAAGGAAATACTGTAATTTGGCCTAATTTCAGATATCCAAAGTATAACTAGGACTTTAATGATTAAGTTACACAGATTCACGACGTAAACCTGTGTTTTATGTATGGTGAAGCCCCTATATACCCAATACCCCCTCCCCTTTTAACGATGATTGCGCTGACATAGACCTAAGAAATTAGGACTTTGCATGTTCTAACAGCTGTGTAACAATTACTTCCCTGCGTTTTTTGGTCTTCTTATATTAAAGAGTTTTTGTATTATGTTTTATCTTATGGTCTCGTACGTTACAGCGTGAATTAGGTACGGGTGGTCTAGCTGGGAAAACGGCGACTGTCGATCCGTAAGCCACGGGTTCAAATCCCACGCGCACCACGTCTTTTCGAAGTCATGTGTGTAATGCCGCTTCAAACGGTGAAGGAAAACATTGTGAAATTCCAAAGTCATGTGTCGTCCACCAACCCGCACTGGCCAGCGTGGAGGAGTATGGCATTGACTCTCTCCTTGCAAAAGAAGGCTCCGAGTCCTAGCAGTGGGAACATTAATTAGTGGTCTGCTTATGCATGGTAACGCACCGTATTGTATATAATCATGTCGTATCATATTAAACGTACAGTAACGTATTTTGACGTATCGTATCAGAACATATCGTATCGTAACGTATCATTTTGTAAAATAAATAATATCGTATCATATAGTAAAGTATCGTATTGTATCATTTCGCATTAGTGCGCTGGGTTTGACATAATGGACAAGTAAACTAAAAAAAAAAAATACTTCTTTCATCTGAGATTATAAATTCGTAGAACCAAAAGCTTTCAAACTCTATACCTGAACATGATAAATTCAGTGAACTACCTCAAAGTGGAAAAAGTTAAACCTTTAAGCGAACAAAGAGATTTAACAGCGACGCGGCGAGGTGTTAAATTGAAACAAAATTAATCGAATGCCTGTTATCAAAACACGTAATTGAACCGTTGAAAATTTTATAAAACTTTAGAAAAATGTTTTTGAGGGAAAATATTTAACTTTTAAAATAATAATACTTATATTTTTAAACGATTACAGGCTTTGTTAACACAAGAAAATTAAAATAAAACTACGCTAACTAGTTGTTTGTGGACAGAGCCTTTATTTACAGAACAATATTACAATGAGAACTATACGAAACGACACTCTTGCTTATCGGTTTTTATCGGATACACTTCGGAGAGTGTGCAACTGATCTGCATGATCTAATACCACATTGGGCTATGTGGTTATTTATTTATTTTTTTTACCGGACTTATCGTATCATGGATCGTTTCATGGTTGACGTTCGAAACACACGAACGAAGAGGTTTGACTCTACTTCTTTGATAAGAACGGCTAGGCCGTGGAACGCGTTGCCTGAGTGGGGTTTTCCCGATGTGATATCAATTTTGATGTTTGGTACATCATAGTTCAGAGGTGGGTCCCATATACGTATGTAAATTTTATCGATATCAATGTGGTGGTTTTGAAATTTGTACAAAAAAAAATTGGTTGCCTGTAAAGTCGGTATACGGGCGAAAGTTTTACGTGACAACGACTTTGAGTGGTAAAATAATTTTACGGAAGGGACGCGTGCCTTTCACTTTTTATGTCTGCCTCTCTCGCTCTTAGGCGGGCTAACCATGCCCGAGTGGAAGGGACGCGTGCCTCTCACTCGCTCTCGTTGTGAGCGCATAACGTGAGCGGAGCGTAACGCAGTTTCTTGAAGTGTCACCCGGCAAACCAATTTATAAGACGTTGTCAAAACTAAAATTTACATTAATTTACCTAGATGACTTAATGATCGATTCTTATACCATTTGTTAGTGTCTGAATTCAATTTTAAATTAATATCTGATTACTAAGCGCAATTGTGGTCTTGCATGGAGTAGGCAATGCTGCCTTTTTTGGGATGAGCCACCAAAATACCGGATGGAAGCTTAAAACTTTATCAATAACACAAAGTTTTTAAACGACTTCCAAAAAAGGGGGTGAATTTCAACAGAGATGTGATTTTTCGTATGTGTGTTACCTATGAAATAGCTCCGCCAGTTAATTGTGAATCGATTTTGATGTTTTTTTTTCTTTTGTAGATCATACTTCAGAGGTCAAAATCGGTAATATTATATATAGGTATATGATTTTTTTTTTTAAAACCACTCCAACGATATCGATATATAATATGGGACTATTCCAGGACTCTACTCTTTAAAACAAAAAGCAAAATTATCAAAATCGGAAAAATGTTTCGCGAGAAATTGAAAAACATACATAAAAAAAATTCCTTCTTTTTTGCAGACGGTAAAAATAAAACCATCTACCCACGAGCGTAAGCTATGTAAATAATAATATGTTAGTAGTGGTAAGACTCGAGGCAGAGTCCGCCTGGTGTAGTACCACACCTTTGCCAGTTATTCTACCGCCAAGCAGTAATGTGCAAACATTACTGTGTTCCGGTTTGAAGAGCAATGTTTCCAGAGAAATTACAGGGCTTAGATATATAACATCTTAGATATCTGGGTGACGAGCGCAGTGCAGTGCTAGGTAATGATTTGGACTCTTCATGTTCCAATAGCTGCGTGTCACTCTGCTGTTATGTGGCAGGCATGTTGCTTATCACCAGGCACATGTCCTGTTCGTCTCTTCGCTCGTTATTTAAAAAAAACTTTAATTTAATATTCGATCATCGCGTTTCGCCATTTCATCATATGAGGTTTCAAACACGACACATCATGACGCCACAATTAGTATTGACAGCTTTTACGTGCGAGTTTGATGAGAGTATGGCAATTGACGAGCTGAACTAGACTTCAAAGGGCTACATGGTATTCGTGTATATGTCACCGTTAAATTGTCAACACCCTCACATTTTAATCTTACGCGTGAGATTACACTCGTAGTCCTACGGTCGGTTAGGTTATGTTAGTTGGTAATCTGACGGTTTTTACACGTCTACGGTGACATACGGAGCGCAACTAGTAGTCAATAATAAAAATTGGTTGTCTGTAAAGTCCGTTGGTTTACGGACGATAGTTTAACGTGACGTCATAGCAAAACATTGATAGATGCGGCGCAAGCGTACAATGAGCGTAACGGGACATAACGAGACACTTTTTCGTGCATGCAGCCGTCTATCGATTTATTAGACGCTGTCACATCAATAATAATAAATTTTAACCAAATAAACAAAAACAGACTTCAAATTAAAATCATACTTGGCCATTCGATCAAATTTCATAAGAATCTATCACTATATCGTCTATATACATGAAAGCGAATTATTTTAATTTTGTTCATATTTCAAAAACAGCTACACCGGTTTCGATAAAATTTATATGGGACCACCTCTGAACTATCTCTATTTATAAAAATTCTATGTTGGTTTGTGTACGCTTCAAAAACTCAAAAAGTTCTGCACCGATCGAGCTGAAATTTTACAATGATATATAATCTGCATCAAGGATTGTTTTTTTCTAATTTTTGCATCACAACACAACACGTGCAACAGCGAAGCGTTGCAGGGTACAGCTAGTTATGTATAAAACAAACAAAAAAAGAATTCTAAAAGTTATGTTATTTAGGAATCAGTTCATTGCATTTAACTTTAAAACTGCAATATTATTATTTAAACGAATAATTTAGGATTAAAACACATCGAAACTTTGAAATACAAAATACGAAAAAAAAGAACCATCAAAATTGATTCACTATTGACGGCGCAATCGCATTACTTACGAGTACATAAAACAAAATATACAACCTAGTTGACAACGTCCTCTTGTTTTGAAGTCGGTTCTAAACTGCAGGTACCACGAAACACAATCGGTCGGTTGATCTGATCGGGCGTTTCGTTCATGCCGACTGACACTGATTTGACAGTTTTTGTGTCACCAACCGACCGATTGTGTTTCGTGGTATAAAACGTACATAACTTCGGCCGATATATCTTTTATCGGACTTCGTAGTAGACCTGCTGGCGCTCAAAACTCCAGACTCTGAGGAATATACAACTATACGAACTTACACGCGTATTTTTTATGAGATAAACATTATGAAGGGTTTTATTCAATACGGTATCTAAGCATTACGATTCAATTTCAATAATAATTCAGAAAAACGATATAAAACAATTTGCGAACGAGTACAGATCTGCCAGACAACGTATTCAGCTAAATCACATCGTTCGCTTCAATAACTCGAGAAACAAAGGTTTACTCACTGGACCCGATCCGTTCCGGCGACGGGTTGCGACGCCCAGGACAATGACACCGTTATGTTGCTGGAATAATTTAAATTTTATAAAAAAAAACTCTATTGTGTTTTAACTGGGTTGACTTTCCTATGCACCATTTTTTTAAACTACTAATAGCGCCCCGTTGTTACACGCGTAGTTTCCATTCCCGTTATTTTCGCACGATAAAAAGTAGCCTAAGTGTTGTTTCAGATTCTATTCTGTTCCGAATTACAACCGCTCCATTCAGCTGTTCCAAACTTTGTCATTTATTTTATTAGTAGGATTTATTAAAATATGTACTCTCAAACACTTGAATACATTTTAAGAGAGCATGCAAAGAAAAACGAAGAGAAGTTTTTTTTTAAAATTTTGTAACTTTGTTTTAACGTGACAACGTCTAATAAATCTATGAACGTCAGCTGCATGCACGAAAAAGTGTCCCGTTATGTCCCGTTACGCTCATTGTACGCTTGCACCGCGTCTATCAATGTTTTGTTATGACGTTGTCACGTTAAACTATCGTCCGTATACCAACCTCTACAGACAACCATTTTTTTTGTAAAGCAACTCACCTGCCCATAACTGCACACCATCCCATAAATTTTTGGAAAAATACTGGTTGAAATCACTCCCTGTCAATCACAAAGAGAACTTAAATAGTATATCTCTTTGTCCCTCTATGTCTCTGAAATCATATTGACCCAATCGAACGGACACTTCTTTTCTGCTGTCAAACACACTAACGTCTGTTTGACAGCAGAAAGGAAGGGTTCTTCCTCACGCAAACTTGACAATGAGATCAATCACTTTACAGCATTCTAGAGACACTTTAGGAAAAAAAAACTTAAATAGAGTAAAGGTTTGCTACTTAATTTTCTAAGACAATAGAGAGATTTGAGCAGATTGCTAAAATCACGTCGTTTCAAATTCAACGTCACATGGAATAAAATACTAGACACAACATTCGATTCGCATAAACATACCTATTTTGTTCCCACTGATGGGACTTGGGAATGTTTCTATAATATAAAGTGACAAGACGAACAAGACATGCGCTTGATGGTAAGCAACACATAACAGTACCGTGCCACGTAGCTGCACACACTGTAACAGCACTGCGCTCATCACCTAGAAATTATTTGTTTGATTTGAGAGTGTTCTCTTAAAAAAGAGAGAGTCGACATGATCCAACACTCTAGCCGAGTATACTCGTAGGTCGGTAGAAGCCTGCAGGTCTACTACAAAGTCCGATAACCGATATATCGGCCGAAGTTATGGACGTTTTATACCACGAAACACAATCGGTCGGTTGATGACATAAAAACTGTCAAATCAGCGTCGGTGGAGATGAACGAAACGCCCGATCAGATCAACCAACTGATTGTGTTTCGTGGTATAAAACGTCCATAACTTCGGCCGATATATCGTTTATCGGACTTCGTAGTAGACCTGCTGGTTTTACATTAAGCATCGTGTAAAAATCGTATCGGTACTGTAAAAGTCCCCTAAAAAGGCAATGTAGCAGATCTCTGAAGCGATGTTTTATTGTGCGTACAGCTGTCTCCACAGTCGCATGACGTTCAGATACGTCAAATATGGGACACCATAGCGCTGTTATGGCGTATAGTGATTCATGAGAAGTAAGGGATGCCATTACGGTGACCCAGAAAGACCCTGAGTGTCTCTTAAAAACGGTAAACTGAACGAGCTTCGTCAGCGATTCTTGAATGGACGAAATTTATTTATTTATTTATTGTGAAGGTACACAAAACAGTATACAATCAAATGACATAACAAAGTTATAAAATAATAGGGACAGTTCTAAATCGTATACCTAAATATGTGTACACAACGTGAACTAAAAATATTGTAACAGTGGCGAAACTTTAGTTAATAAGTATTTAGTAGTAAATAAAATTTAGTTAGTAAGTAGAGTTAATAATATGTTTATACATTACTACTCTACCCCTCCATAAATACTAATTTTAACCCCCGACCAAAAAAAGGGGTGTTATAAGTTTGACGTCGATGTCTGTCTGTCTGTCTGTCTGTCTGTCTATCTGTCTGTCTGTCTGTCTGTCTGTCTGTCTGTCTGTCTGTCTGTCTGTCTGTCTGTCTGTCTGTCTGTCTGTATGTGTGTGTGTGTGTGTCTGTCTGTGGCACCGTAGAGCTCAAACGATTGGGCCGATTTCAATGCGGTTTTTTTTATTTGAAAGTTAATGTCCGTGCGGGTATTCTTAGCTATGTCTGGTTAATATCGATTCAAAATGGCCGCCTCCACAAAATGGCGGACAAAATATTTCTTCACAACCTACCTCAATATGGGTATCAAATGAAAGGGCTTGACTAGCAGAGTACTATACGCTATAACAAATTTGAAATCCAAGATGGCCGCCACCACAAAATGGCGAATTATATATTTTTTTTCACTACTACCGCAATATGGGTATCAAACGAAAGGGCTAGACTAGTAGAATACTTTGCACTATGACAAATTTCAAATCCAAGATGGCCGCTACCACAAAATGGCAAATTACATTTCTTTTTTCACAACTTCCTTAATATGGGTATCAAATGAAAGGGCTTGACTAGTAGAATGTTGTACAGATAACAAATCTAAGGTAGTCGGGGGTTAATCAAAATTTTTCATTTTGTTCTTGTTATCTTCAGTGCAAGGCTTTATACACATGGTAAAATATACCTGTCGCCTATAGCATTGCTATAAACATAGATTTAGTGGGTTTTCCCGCTGTTGACAATCTTGGCATCTTCAAATCGAGAATGAATAGGTTTCTTCTATGTAAGCACGTTCCATCGAAGACAACAGCGTCGCTTATCGTCGGGCGAAATGGCGGTCAAGAGTAAACCTATAATAGTTGAAAGTGTTGTTGACAACCATTTTATTTTCATCGTTAAATATCTAAGCACAAAACTTGAATCAAGTATCATTCTAGCAATTTCGCAACTATTTTTAAATTTTCATTCGCGGAACGCTCTTATGAAATAAAAAATTTGTCAGGAAAGATTAGAAGTTTTATTTTCTTTTTCAGACTCTACCTGTCATATAAATCATTCGACTCGAGTACTACTTTACTGAAAACATATTAATTTTAATTTGAGGAAGGTGAGAAACGAAAATTTACCCGGAAAACAAAAGAGTCAAATTGAATGTCCACGTATAAACTGTCATTGTCAAATAGCTTTAGCTTTTGGCATAACAGGTCTAAAAGCCTTCTTCTTATCTCGTAAATATTGGTGTACAAACTTGGTGGCTGGTGTCGAAGAATCTAGTAGTCAACCTACATTTTGTAAATATTTACATACAAGCAGTGCCCAACAGTTGTGCTCGCGTGCCCGGTCAGGTAACCTCGCGTTTCCCCTAATAAATTCTATATATTAGACTATTATCCGTGTTACAAATTTCAACCCGATCCGTTACATAACATTAACGGACAAATAAACTAGAATTGGAACTAGAATAAATTAGAATTGCCTGCGACTTCATCTGCGTAGAATTTATACCACTGCTATTTCCTATAGCATAAGCAGCCCACTAAATGTTCCCACTGCTGGGACTCGGGGCCTTCTCTCGCAAGGAGAGAGTTAAGGCCATAATCCACCACGCTGGCCTAGTGCGGGTTGGTGGATGACACATGACCTCGAAAGATTCTAGGCACATGTCTGTTTCCTCACGATGTTTTCCTTCACCGTTTTTAAGTTATCGGCATTACGCACATGACTTCGAAAAGACAGTGGTGCGCCTGGTGGGATTCGGACCCGGGGGCTCCGGATCGGCAGTCGCCTTTCTCCCGACTAGACCATCCGTAACTTCCTAGCTATTTCCTATAGAACTGCATTTTATAGGGTTAAAAGGCACTGACTGTTATTCTAGACTATATTTATATCTATTTGAGGTCTACATTTCAGCGTCTTAAGTACTTACGACGACATCCAGCAACAAACAGCTAAAAATAGATAACAATTAGACATTTATAATGTTAGTAGGACACATAAATAAAAATTTCTCCACTAACTAACATGGTTCTATCCACGTAACATCTAACATCAGATAAAAAAGGTGCGCTGCTCTAAAAGTAAAAAGCTTTGTACCTTTCCTATCTCACCGGGAACTTTCACGAGACTAAAGAAACAATGACCCTAACTAACCCTTTAACCTATTGTCCTACGGTGTCACCCATCACAGTAACTTACCGCCGGAGACATTATACTGGTTTATAGAAAATACCGGTATTTACATATACAAGTACAGATAATGAATGCATGCATGAAACTTGTACAAAATATGTATTTTGAATAAGTATATATTTAAAATTATATAAGTATATACTAGCTTCCATAGTGCAAGCTTTGCTTAGTTTGGGGCCAGATAGTGTTGTGTGTTAAATGTCCGCCAATATTTATTTCTTTATATACGCACACGTTTTGTGGGACTAGGTAGTGTTTATTACATCAACAGGCTGTTCAGCTGTTCACTATGTAAATTTGTTGAGACTGTTTCCCAACTATTCGTTTAGTGACAAACTATCGTGAAGGTTTTCTTAAAAAATAACTAGTTTAAAAACTACTGAGCTTACACAAGCCAAAAATTCGTCATGTTTCAGTGAAGTAGAACGCTTTTCGCGTAGAACGGGAGTTATTGAATCCATTTTCCAATTTTTTCCATAAAAATATATCTTTGTATGATTGACTTGAATTCTCATAGCACCTTTTATCGAAAATCAAAAAAACAGAACTTTTTATTTTTATTTATTTTGAAAAGATGTTCTCAATCTACATCTCTTTTTTGAGCGCGTTCTTGATATTTTAAAATTATTTTCCACACCTTATCGCATTGCTTCGAAAGGATTCTAATACATAAACAGAATGACATAACTGAATGCGAATTTGATAAACCTGATACCAATTTCACAACCACTATCATGTTTTGTGTTAAGTAGCGGTATTCGGTACCGCGACGAGCCGTATGCATTTACGGCGGTCGACCCAATCTATTGTAGTACGTGTGTGTGTAGTACGGATGTTTATAGTAAGGCTCTTATCCGCTGCTTTGTTTTATTAAATACAGGGATTAGCAAAATAGAGTTTCCGGTTTGTGGACGATCAAAAATGTTTTTTGTTACAGCCGTCAATGGGGTGCTATGTGAGCACAGTAGGTTTTGGAATTAAGGTAAAATTTGTAAAAGTAATAAAAAAATATATAGTCGTTATTTACCGAAAAATTGCGTAGTTACACTAGTATTATTAATTACGGTATATTTAAAGGTAAATATGCCGTTATTAATAGTACGAATGTAGTGTAAAGCCAGTGATCGCTTTACAGCTTTAAACAATGTAGTTGTTCCACATTTTAAATCAGTAAATTTCAACGCATGAGCGATTTGGTCGACTATTCCCTATTCAGACGAGTATATTGGTTATATTCGATACCAACTATGCGTGAAATTATTGAAACCTAGTTGAATGAATGTTAAATCTTGTAAAAAATGAAATAAATTTAAGTAAAAAATAAATTCCAAATATTTTTGAAATTAAAGAGTAATAGCAAAACCAAAACCGTTTTAAGGGCTAGATGGGCCGTATTTACACCTCTGCGTACTTTTCCAATAGTATTTGTACAAGTTTGTAGTTACCGCTGGCTTTAACAGTGAATATCGGATTGTAACAAACGACAACCACCAACCTGTACTTGGCTAGCCTATGTTCTCGACTCTCTCATTGTGAGAGATGGCCCTGAGTTCCAGCAATATATTATACTTAAAGTGTGCTGCTTATACTAGCAGACGTTGACTTTTAAAGCAATCATCTTATTATACAGCAGTTTGTATAATCTTCATCGCAAACAATTAAAAGATAAAAAAAAGGTCTAAGTCTGTATTAAAGTCTGTTTAAAAAAAATTATATTCTACCCGCATGACGCATGACAGATATTCACGTGACGATGCTACATTGCAATTGGCATCTTAATCAAAGTTAATAAGGTGCAACTACATCTTAACAGTATTCTATCCATGACCAACCACAATCAGCCATTATCCTCATCAGGTCAAAGAACAAAGAGTCTACACGCGAGATGCATTTATTATTATTTGCAATGCGCTTGCAGAATTCTCCTACCTTCATGCATCTAATTGACAGTCTTCCCGTTCTCTGTAATTTACACCAGGCACGCCACTATAATTTTTCGTACGGTGTTCTATGTAAATTTTTCAAATTACCCTTCGCCGTCTTGGTAATTAAGTCTATTCAGAGTCTAGAATAAAGATTTAGTGCGGTATGATTTTTTCAGGTCTTACAGTTTTAATTTCAGTTAATAAGACGGTGGGTTTACTGATTATGCAGTTATTCAAATACGAGCTGTTTTTGATGTTAATGTTTAGAGCCCACTTAAATAAATAGGTAATAATTGTTAATAAGTTTAACCTATTTGATACATTTTGTACCGTATTATTTTACAGTATAAAATTCTTATGCAGTTTAAAATGTATTTCCAAGTTTATGTGAATATTTTTTTAAGACTTGGTTCCGAGTCACTGACTGGTTTTACAGCATTTAGTCTAAACCACTTGTCAATCAGGAAATTCAGATAGAGTATGATATGTTAGATTGATATAAATACCATGTCCTCTTTTGTATTGTAATATTGTCTTGGTTTTAAAATATTTTGGTGCCAATAACTCTACCAGACGTAATTCATAAAAACAAGAATTCTATCTAAATCGTTTTAGAATTGTTTAAATTACGTATGTGTCAACCAACATGAAGCTTGGACCAATCACAGGCTACTAATTACTACTAATTATTGTTACCTAACCGAGTGACGTTCCTAGGCATGACCATTAATTTGATAGTACACGATGCTCTAGATCCGCCAGAACGATTCGACTAACGTTAAAGAAATAAGAGCTATTATTATTTCAAGTAATGTCTATTTAATTATTTTGTACCTAAACTCCACAGATATTAGATGGGTGTTTATAAATAAATTAATTAACTAATTTATTATAGTATGACATTATCTTGTGATATTGACCGTATGTTTTTTAATCTCAAAAAATTCAAACGGAAAATCGCCGCTAGGCAACTGTACACAAAAAAACATTTTCAGTGAAAGAGACGATCTTCTTAGCATTCCATGGATTCACCGTGCGGGTGCCGGGTCCATCGTGTGGCAGAGAGAGAAAAACTCGAGTAGTTCCCGAGACTTGTGACTCGGGCGTAGGTTTAAGGGGCCCTTTCTGACGTACATCAACACTCACCTTCACCACTCGCTTTTCTCTCCCTGCCCAGCCAAATCTGATATGAGCCTACTAGTGCAGCTTTAGATACACGTTCTAGTATAGAACTTACAGCACTTCTGGATAAGCCAAGGTCTTTCAGTAGGTTATAGAGAGATTTTGCTGGTATACCTCTCGCTCCCACTTCTACAGCGTATAAACTAACTACATAGCCGTTTTTTGTTAATTCGTTTAGGAGGTCGTAATACTTATTTTGTTTCATCGCGTGGTCTTTAGGTATATTAGTTTCCCACGGTACGGTAAGTTCTACAAGGACTATGCGTTTCGTAGCTCTAGAAAAAGGAAAATGTCCGGTCTGGATGACGAAACACCCACATCCTCTGGGATTTTGTAGTGCTTTTCATACGTGTCCATTAAAATAGTCCAATCAGGTGCTGTACCCAGGATTGAGTAAGGCTTGTTCCTGGAGTTTGAAGTTGAGCCTTCTTTTACAAAGTTAATTTGTCTGTTGTTTGTCGTCAATCCTTTTGGGCTCTAGCTACCGAAAGGCTCATGGCTTCACGTATGATTTCAAGAACTCTGTCATGACGCCGTGAGTAATGACCCCATTAAGGAGCACCTTGCATCCCACCAATATGTGCCTTGCTGTACATATCGCCTCTCCACAAGTATAGCAACATTTTTCAGAGGCTTTTCCCCACCTTACCAAGTTACTCTGGTCAGGGAGGGTCATTTGGAATGCATTTAGATAAAATTTTAATAAGGCAGGGGACCAGTCATAGATCAAGGTGCGCCATTTTAGAGCTAATGGGATACAGAACTCACCTATGGTTAACCACTCACTTTGCATTTCTAAATTCATAGCGTGCACTTTGTAACCGTCATTTTCGTCTTGTTGTAGAAAGGTTTTTACCATGTCTCGGTCTTCCTTTTTTTCTCGCACCCAACCCAGCCGTATTTACTTGTGCACCTGCCATAAATTGTTTATGGAATTGAAGTCTAGATTCCAGGTCTGAAGCAGTTTTGTCTTTTGGGAGAGATGTAATTAATTCGTCTTGCGACTTTCCCAAAACATGCATTTTTGTAACTCTTAGGTGTTTGTAAAGTTCAGACGGTTTCTTTAGTTTCAGCCCAAAACTATTGTGATCCCTAAAAAGAGTAGAGGGATCAGCCGGATGTGCCAATCCGAACCATGACTTCAATATCTTTATGACATTGGCATCTAGCTTTGCCAGGAGAGTTTTACCGATGTCATATACTAGGAAAGGCCAAGTGAGACGTGATGTGAGGTAGTTGTCATATATCCATGCTTTTTTGATATTGCTGATAGGCTGCTGGTCTACCTTATTGAGGTTGTTCATGAAATTTTCAACAACCACCTAATCTATTTATAACATGTAAAATACCTGTAATAAAATCCAGCGACCGCGCTGGGCCATGGCTCACAATGGAAAAGCGACATATTCCGTTACAATTCAGGCTACATTTCTCCTCGAAAAATGAACGTTATAACAATACACGTTCGTAAAGTTTCACTTTTCATACATTGTACTAAAACGAGTGCATTACCGGTATTGTTCGTGAAAAGCGGTATTTTAGAGATTTTGAGGAATTTTAGCGGTGAAGTTGTGATCGTTACCGAAATCGTCAGTATTTGAGTAGAATATTATGATACGACCATACGGTTGTGAATTAGATAAACGCTGAGTTACCTACTATAAAAGGTATGTAGGTCTGTAATATCACCATAAAAGTATAATCGCCGTCAGTTTACAATACAACGCGTGAGATTTTATTAATCTCACGGTGAATGAGGTTATTAGTTTATAATGTAACGTCGTTAGATTACAATCTGACAGTTTTTACAACTTTGCGGTGACATTTGCATGTATTTATACCTTTTGAACTAGCCCAAAGTTCACTAGGCAGATCTCTTTAAAAGAAAAAAAACAGTTTGAACAAAATGACGCGCGCACGTTGTCTATAAAATGAAATACCTGTGATCGCTTTTATGTTCGTTGCGTGGAATGGCTGCAATTTAGGTCTTTGTTACCAGGCGTATTAACTGGGAAACCTTTCATTTGGATGGACCTTATTATGGATGTAGCATACCTGTAACAAAGGTGAACATGAGATTAGAACTTTTAGTCGTAAATGGTTTATTCTTAGATAAAGTATGTTAAGTAACCTTTTTGGATTCATTATTCTGGACAAGGCTATTTTAAATGATTACCGATTAAAATATTACTTCGGATTAAATTAAATACCACTTTGCTTGTTTGGAAAAATTACAACGGTTCGGACCTAATGGAGGCCTCGATACCAGGAGTCATAGTTGCGAAATACTGGGCAGCACAAATTTAAGAGACTCACATAAACAAAAAAAAAGACAACATCATCGACACGAAGAAGAAGAAGATGGTTCACTTTCCAAAGACTCGAACTAAGACATGACAACATCTTCGTAATACAACACAAAATACTTTATTTCAAACACTAAACAATATAAGAGGACATTTAGGTTTTGGCAGTGTAATTATACTCGTACATATCTAGGCTGTGGAATGGGTTATCTCGATGATTACAATATTGGTGGCATCAACTAGAGAGTAAATCTTAATATGTAGATTCTTCTAAATGTTTTCCGGTTAAAATTGGAAACAAAATCGTTTTTCACCAAGAATAGTAACGCTTTTTTTCTGTACACCTCCTTTAGCAAACTTACTATACTATAGTTTACTATAATCCTCGGTCCGTTTGCGTAAATAACTTCAGAGTGAATCGGGCCGATCCGATTAACCGGTAAGTGGGCGTGAATGGGCGGCGATTACTGCACTATACCGGTAATACGGGGAATACCGGTATTATAGCGGTACTTGGTAGTCCACTGTCAGAGGATTATTGGATTCAGTGGTTATAGGTAAACTGACTCTTGTACGATTGGCATTTTTTTGTCAAAAAATTACAGAAGGCTGCTTATAGATAGAATATAATTATGTACTTATATGTACACTAAAAATAACCTTAAAAACGTTTTGTTTAAATTAATATGGCGACCTTATCGCTAAAAGCGATTTATTCCAGTCAACCGTATAGCACAAATATCTACAACCAATGTTCGTGAGAACTGGGACTCGGGCCTTCTCTCGTAAGGAGGTTCAAGCGATTGCGATTATGTGCACGCTGCCTCAGTGCGGGTTGGTGGATGACTCATGACTTCGAAATATTCTTGGAACATGCCAGTTTCCTCGCGATGTTTTTCTTTGACCGTTTTTAAGTTAACTGCATTACGCACATGACTTAGACAGTGGTGCGCGAGGGTTTCAAACTAGGGGCTCCGGATCGGCAGTTGCCGTTCTCCCGACTAGACGAGCCGTAACTTAAGGCACTTAACCTTGCTGCCTGCAATTGCGAATATCAGACTTAGTTATTTATGTCAAGTATATTAAGCAAGGCTTGTATTCCCAAGTAGCGCTTCGTTTCGGCTTCGCCTGTGCCTCAGGGATCACGAACATATCCAACGGTGTGAGAATTTTTGAAATCGGTCCAATAGTTTCTAAGATTAACGCGTTCACAATAAATTTATAAAATTATTATAGATAGATAGATATAGTCATGCTTGTATGAAGCAGGAAGCGGAAAACAAAACACAACTTCAAACATTGCTAATAACTTATTGCGACCTTAGCTCGTCATCGCGCAACTTAATGGGCTTAGTTGAATTAAGCGCATTACCGCCGTGCCTCTATTATCACCGCCTAATTGCTTGTTAGTTGTTAGACAGACAATAACTTAATCGTATGAATGCTTAGCTTTGCTCTTGGCTTGTTTTCCTTCAGACTCCAATTACCTTATTAATTAATTATTTTAACAAAAGTAACGTACTTTGAAAGACTTTGGAATCGCAAAATAATATCTAGAGCTAACGACGAGTGTTATCCTACTGAAATTATAAATGTCAATGTTTGGATGTTCGATGCTTAATAAGGTAACGTCTGATCAGATCTGGGTGAAATTTGGAACATAAATTATAGTGTAGAAGAATACATAGGCTACTTTTATCCCGTGAATTGAAAAGGAACGACGGGAAAGGGAACAACGCAAGTATAACCGCAGAACACTGCTAGTTAACAATCAATCTCTTATTTTAGACTACCCGACTACTATGCGTATTACTTGAGGTGATTTTTTATTGCCTGTATAATTGCCTTGATTTCACGATCTCTCAAAGATTTTAGAATCTACTAGCTGACCCGGCAACCGGTTTGCCATATAAATCACTTGATTAACTAATTGTCCAAAATACACTTAAAATCGTTAATTTTATTATTATTAATAAAAGAGAAACAGGTTTCGGTCTCATCCCTATCCGTGCTGTTTAGTGAGAAGTGCACCGGTATAGTCTGGCATTTCACTCACCAGTAAAAGCGCGGCAAATTTTTAAAATCGAACATTGGTACCCCTAAGCATATATCTGGAATAAACTTTAATAATAAAAATAAATGTTTGTTTTTATAAAACAATTTTAGATTTGCCATAAGCTCCGGGAAATTTTAATCGAAATAGAGTGAAAAACATTTACAAAAAAGACGATAATTGATTAGCTATCGAGCGGGATGAAAAATAATTCAATTACTAAAGTGGCTATAAAAAATAGGGGTTGGTGATAAAAGGGTAAAAATTTAGGGTTGTATGTATTTTTTATGCCACATTATAAAAAAATAAAAACAAAAAATGTTGTCCAAAATTAAAAAATAAAATTGTAGAACAACCCTTATCAATAAGGGCTGTGAAAAATAGATGTTGGCCGATTCTCAGACCTACTCAATATGCTCACAAAATTTCATGAGAATCGGTCAAGCCGTTTCGGAGGAGTTTAACCACAAACACCGCGACACGACAATTTTATATATTAGATTGTCTAGAACACAAGGACTGTGTTAATATTTTATATTTCTAGAAACTCCCACATACCACATTTCTGGACAATACTTGTCTGCGACCAATATAATATGACAGTAAGTAAACATCTTATTCATCATCCACCACTCAACAATGACCGTAAATGGAACCTAAACTACATCAAAATAAAATTCACGTTTGTCTACAATGTCCACGCAGAGTTAGGATCAGCATGCAAGTTAAAATAGACTATGCAAGCTTGTAAATAGAGTTAATGTTTAAGGTAACCGTAACAGTTTAATAGATCTTAGATTAGTGGTGATAGACGCGAGTTGATGCTGGCGCGAAATGGGTATTAGACCTTGGGTAGCATGTGTCAGAAGCGCTAAATCCCCGGCCCGCTTAGCCGAAAACTTATAGGCTAGTCTCTATATATAAAAATGTTACGTTGGTTTGTGTACGCTTCAAAAACTCAAAAAGTTCTGCACCGATCGCGCTGAAATTTTACAATGATATATAATTCTTTTTATCTATTTTTTGCATTACAATGTGCCACAGCGAAGCGAGGCAGGGTACAGCTAGTATTGTATGTATATATGTATATACAATATCAGTGTCACTGTATATATAACTTGTGAAACCGGAGGGCGTGGCCATGAACATAGCCATCTAGAAATGCTGACCATTTCTAGATGGACGAATGCGTCGTAAGTATTAGTCTCAGTTTTAGAAGTAGACTTTATTATGTACATGTGTAACGTGCGGTCGGCTCAAATAGCGACCGGAAATTATGAACGTTGATAATTAAATGGAATATTATAGCTTGCTCTCCTGTTTAGTTGTTTACAATAATCTACCAATGCAATGATTTCAATAATTGGGTGAATGACTGGGTCAAATATTTACGATTATAACCTGTAAATTACTTATATATTAAAAAAATATTACACTAGCTGGACCCTGCCACGCTTACTGTGGCACATTGTAATGCAAAAATTAGATAATAAAAACAATCCTTGATGCGGATTATATATCATTCTAAAATTTCAGCTCGATCGGTGCAGAACTTTTTGAGTTTTTGAAGCGTACACAAACCAACATAACGTTTTTATAAATAGATAGATAGAGATATATTAAAAATACATTTTATTATAAATTATAACAGTGAATTTATAAGGTGTCGTTCTTGTTTAAATTTGGAACATCGGGTAATGATAATATGACTTAAATTGCGTGTTTTTGTTACACAATCCAATTAATTCCTAGTACCAGACAAGAAGACAATCACAAGGATAAAAAACTAATTACTGTCTTAATCAGACATAATGTCAATAATTCAACTAAACCATTGTCATTTTGACCTTCCATTGAGATTAAGAAACAATAATACCTACCACTTTGTATGGCTTTGTCAGAAAGTCTGCCCACAAAGACGTAGAATCGGAAGTTCGATTCTCACTAGAGACAAATACTCGTGTTTGTGTGATGAATATGGATTTATCATTATTGCTTTATGAGGCACAGGCATCGTCCCGCGTTTTCACCCGCTACCCCCACAGTTTCCACTTCCGTTATTTTCGCGCGATTAGTATCTTATGTGCTATTCCAGACTATAATCTGTGTTCCAAATTTCAACCCGATCCGTTCAGCCGTTCCTACGTGATTGAGCAACACACATCCAAACTTGAAGTTATTTATATTTCTATATTTTAAGTATTTTAGTACGATTTAGTCATATTTTAAGTAATAAAGATTAGGATAGAACTAGTATCTCGTGCAAAGTCAAGAGATTTTTACACTTAGTGAACTACTGCACTTATAATAAGCACTGCAAGCAACTACACTTTGAGATGTGTCAGCAAAATTCAAGCTGTATCGCTTTGGACTCGCCATTAAATTAATTAATGACAAGGCAGCGCTAGTGGGCAGGTCTGGTAGACGAGAGCGGTCAAGTGCCAACCTATCATTGTTAAAATCTATTATGTAATCAACAATACGGTATCGGACAATGTTGAAAATATAGCATAAATATATGATAATCTTATCAGATAACACATTAAATGAACACATCACTCTATTTTGTGAAGATATCGTGTGTATTTTTTGTGAAATACGCCAATGAAAATTTAAAAAATACAGATTTTTTATCTTCGACGTAAACGCACTACTGTTAAGGATGGCAACGCTGGTGACGTCACACGCCAGTAAATATGCCATCTACAGTAAACGGTTCCTTTAAGAACAGTGATTTATTTATTTACTGGCGTGTGATGTCACGCGCGTCACACGACCACACACAGAGTTTTTGGCGGGCTTTTCGAAATTTATACATACTTTAAACATTTATTTTTATGTTAAAACAGTGGATCTTGCGGAAATATTCATGTGGTATGTATATTATGTAATCAAGAATCATTTAAACGGTTTTACAAATTTAGTCAAATACCGTATTACAAGTTTTTTAAAGTAGTAATATTACCAAGCTTAAGGGGATAGTTCCAATTTCTATAAACGTCAGTTCCCCGTCTTTACGAAGTTATGTGCGTGTAAAGCCGCAAACTTAAAACGGTGAAGGAAAACATCGTGAGAAAACCAACATGTACCTAGAATTTTTCGAGGTCATAATATGTCATCTACCAACCCGTACTGGGCCAGCGTGGTGGATTATAACCTCGACCCTCTTCTTGCGAAAGAAGGCCCAGAGTCCCAGCACTGGGAACATTTAGTGGGCTGGTTGTAATGTAGTTAATTGATGTGTGAAATACACCATCAGTTTACACAGCATATTTCAGAATTCTAGATGAAGTAGAGTATAGAATATCTGAATTATTAAAATCTTTTGACATACAAAACCTACAGAAATAAACTGAACATTTTTAGCGTTAACCTAAATCGTAAATGCGGTTCTACCATGTAAACAAAACCCAATTATTTTCATAGCAAATTCGAGTCAGCCTTTCAGACTAAATAAACTACACTAAAATCTATCTCAAATATTTATATTTATTTAGCGATCAGCGAACGTCAAAGATAACCTAGAGTAGACGTTTAAGATAAAATAATTGTACTGTCATCAAATGTCTAGTAATTTTCAAACGAACCATATTGAGGGCGCACGAAGTTATGTTGATTGAGTCTAAAGTGGTAGGTATTTGACTTCTACAATCACCCTAATAGACCTTTATAATTTTAAAACGTAATAGAATACACAATTCTGTTAAACGTACAAGCGGGTGAGCTCACAACTCTCTACTAAGAAAATCATCGATCTTAAAACAAAACTGCTTGATAGACGCTTTCTAAACTTCGACGCTTTTGTATTATTATTCGGTTTTCATTACGTTTTTTTATTTAAATTGCACATGGCGCTTGTTTTGAAGACGTACTTTGTGGCTGGATTTGTAATAACATTCCGACACCTACACAATAATTAATATTGTACGAGTACATACACAGATAACTGAAACAAATTTCTGTAATCTGTGTACATACATGTATGTTCTACAATATTGTATCTCAAACCAAAAAAGAATACAACAGTACAGAAAATCAGTGACACAAGTCGCCAAGAAAAACTGCATGTCTAGAAAAATACTGAAGCGACCAATACAGGATCTAGGACTGCAAAGGGTGCAATTAGGGACCTGAGCCTTCTGCACTAGCCTAAAATTCTATGGGCAGTAGCGACCACTTGAAGCCAACTGCCACAGGTCCATTTAAAAAAGGGATGCAATGGCTGTTTTTGTGTCATCATGGAAGAGATAATATAACTATTTATTGGATTATCTATTCCATGATTACGCTATCTATAATTAAATAATCTAGCAGCCTACCCGGCTTCGCACGGGTGCTAATTCTTAATGAAAACCATTCTCGAATCCACTTGAACACACAGACAAATTCATCAAACGCGCTTCAGCCGTTTGAGAGAAGTTTATTTACATATATGTATATATACACAGAAAATTCAAAAAATACTTTTCAAAACATGCCAAAGCTACGAAATCAGAGACAAGCAAGATAAGTACTCGGCACCAAAATGCACATCAGCCGGCTTCCACCACAAACTGGCTTCATACTCAGAGATGTAATTAAGGGGGGGGGGAGAGTTAGAACATTTTATTTCAGGGCGGCTATTTTTGGTATCGAAAGAATTTGTTTTGTCTAAATGACAAAATACTGAAAACATCGTACAGGACTGAATCGCGATCTAAATTATTAATTGACCTCGACGTTTTGGCAGCGTCACTACCGTGGTCACGGGAAGACCTGTCGAACGCTGCCGAAACGTAATTAAATAATTAGTTATTTCGCAATTAAGTCTTGTATAATACTTTCCACATCAAAAAGGTACCTATTATTTTGAATAATTAGCCATCTTACGGCTCGAAGGTTTTATTAGACGCATAAGTACATGGTTGCTATTGGGCGCCCGAATTCTGAATTCGTCACTGCATATTTGGCATCTTTCCAACTTCTGTAGACGTGCATTATACAAATGAACACATACAGCATGTACGTCATCAAAACAGAGCCTTCCATACGTTTGTCATTCTCTTCGATAAACTATGAACTCGTATCTAGTAGGTGCAGTCGAATGAGGGAGCAACTATAGGATTGTATAAAAAAGGAACAATCGTGTAAAGACATTTTAGTTCCACTTTTCGGTTCATCTTTAAACAGGCTGCCTGATTATGGATTAATATATTGAAATGAAAACGCGGAAATGGAATGAAAGGATGGATCAAAGTCTATTTATTTATTGCGGTATTATTGATGAGGTCCTCTTCCTGATCTTCGTCTGATCTTTGTAAAACGAAAAGGAAAAGGTTTTTCAAATTTTCAGTGTTCCGTACAGAATGACCCTATTACTAACACTTCAAATCTGTCGGTCTAATTTAATAGAGGTTGTATTTTTAAAACATTTTAACAAACATACATATAATACATGCATAATTACAGTGTGTATTATTATAGCACATCATATAAAGAACACAAACAGAAAAACAAATTGGCAGCCATAGGAACTGCCAATAGAATTGAAAACCTATAAACTCAGATTTTAATAGATTACTTTGGAAACTACGGAAACCGGAACGTGAAAGCGAAGGGCGTGGCCATGAGCATGAGCGATGGGAAATGCTGACGCATTTATAGATGGCCAATAGCCATGGTCCCCAGTTTACCCAAAGATTTTTTATAATCTATACCAAAAATCTGTTGATGGATAATGGGTTTTGCAGTTGTCAACCACTCAGACAACGCATTCTACAGTCTACATTTTCGTATTTCGCGTATATCAAACTTCTTCATTCGTGTCTCAGAAATGTTACACATAAAACTATTCCAGCTCCGAGGAGTCCAAAAGAAAAAAAGGCTTAGTCCAATTATTCCACGTAGATCAGTACACGCTCGTCAAAATCTATGAGATAAAAACCAGATAAAGTATCAACCAACAATGGTCTCATAACCAGCAAATAACCACACACAAGCTGTGGTTAAATCCCCAATTCGTCACTTAACAATTGACATACCACACACTATCAACTGTACAAATGTATTCGTTCTAGCACCACAATACAAATGTCATAACCTAAAAAAAATCCGTAACAGCCTCTTCAAAGGTATCATTTGATTAATCACACAGTACGGCTTTTGATTACTGTCAGACCGGCTGTCTCCCACAGATTCAATGGCAATTGTTCTTTCGTCCCGCTCACACGTGAGTACACACGTAAGAATGAAAGAGAAAGGTGCAGTGCAATGCTTCTCGTGCGCGTGCGCTGCGAACCGTTAACTGTGCTTTTATGTGGTTTATGGCAGAAGAGGGAGCGGTTTTAAAGGTCAAGAATTTATATTCGGTAGCGTGATATGAGGTCAGGTCATTGACCTATGCTATGCTTAAATGGTTATTCAAGTACCAGCAACAGGGGTCATTGCTAACAGGTAATGCTGTATTTTGACTTAACAATTAAGTGTTAGTACCTGTACCTGTGTAGTAGCACCTGTTAAACAATGAGCAATGACTCCTGTTGCTGGCATAACCATATAAGCATGGCAAAGGTCAATGACCTGGCTAGAAGTGAAAACTAATAACTCAGAATTTGATAGCTCACTTTGGAAACTACGCGGGTGAAATCGGAGGGCGTGGTCATGGCCATGGTCATCTAGATCATCCGAGTTTACCCGAAGGTTTCTTTCATTTACGAACGTGATGCTCCACTTCCAATTCACAGCCCACTAAAAATCTGTATGAGGTGTGCCGAAAGAAGATTTCACTTCAAAAATGATTTACTTTCGACTTAAAAACTTGATGTCACTTAAAATCATGAATGTTTAATTTTCGCAGCGTTTTTTTTATGCTCCCGATCCTGAATGCGTCAGCTTGTGTCTTGTCCACGAACTAAAAACTCGCGGTCCCGTTACGGCGTCGCACCGAGACTCGGTTTTGGTTTTATTCGTCACAATCGGGTCGATTTCGTGGTCCCGATGGCTAATGTGGGTTACTGGTGTTGCCAGCCGATGCTGTTTGTGGTCATTGAGGTGTTTTGAAGCGAACGAAATATATGTGGAGATGATTTTTTTTTCAAAATCACTTTTATTTTTATATTAGAGTTTAGCTTTTGACGATATCAAGAATGTAGTTGTGTTTTATGTACTAACATTTGTAAATAAAATAAAAAGCAGGTACCTATCAATTTCCGTAAAAATGCGCAATAGGCTTTAGTTAAAGGGACCATGCAGATATTGGAACATGCAGACACAAATTATTGCCTAGCACTGCACAGCGCATGTCACCCAGAGATATATGACGCTTTATCTCTATGCCCTGTAATTTGTCTAGAAACATTGTCCTTCAAACCGGAACACATTCATGTTTGCACATTGCTACTTGGGGGTAGGATGACTGGCAAAGATGCGGTACTTCAGGCGGTCACTGCAAAGAGTCCTACCACAAGCGTATAAGGTTCAGGACCTAGTTATCCAAAACATATTATAAAGACTTGGTTTTTTGGTTTACGTTAGCCTTGAGTAAATGTTTAGAAGAGAGAAGACGGCTGTTGTTGTCGGAATCACAAACAAACAAAAACGTCATTAAGTAAACCTCAAACAAAAATAACTTTCGCGAATCGAATAAATATTAAGAGCATTAGATCACACGATTAGATCATTGACACAAAGATTACCTACGAGCAAGTTCCGTTTATACATATTATTACTAGCGGTCTACCGCGGTGCTTGTATAGCCTATAGCACCAGGGAGGATCACGTACATATTCACCGGTAAAAGATTTTTTTAAATCGGTCCAATAATTCCTGAGAATAGCGCGTTCAAACAAACTTTTCAGCTTCATAATAATGACTGGTCGCTAGTCATCCGCCCCGGCTTTGCACGGGTGCAATGCTGATACTAAATATACGTACCTACTAATAAAATCCCAGTCCGGCGGCAAGACGTTTCGTTTTACGTAGTCGCATAAGTCACAGTTTTTTGTGATGGATACTTTTTTGGCGCGACGAACGCACGCAATGTGTTGATTGATGGAACGAAACGTGCTTCACACCAAAGATGGCGACTGCGGTTTGTTTGTCAGTGCCATTAGAATTTAACGAAATTCTCCATAATCCGAATTTTGTGGACATATGTTGTCGACTTAAAACCAATATTTTTTTATGTTTTGTTAATCATATAAAGTTTCGATCAAGTCTACCGTACCCCTTGATGAAATTATTACTATAGATATGGACTAGTATATCATGTGGCTTTGCCATCGTAGAATATACGTAAGGACCACACATTTGGTTGTGCACCTTTTCGGGATAAAAAGCAGCCAACATTAGATCCCGTACCGTAAGTTAAACCTATCTACCTTCCTTTCAACGGGATCCGTTTTTCGTTCCGATGACTGCCCTAGTGGCTTAGTTGGTAGTAGCTCTGCCTGCAAAGCCGAGGGTCGTGGGTTCGATCCCCACCCAGTGCAAATATTTGTGTGATGAATTCAAATGTTTGCACTGTGTCTGGGTGTTTATATGTATAATAAGTATGTATTTAAAACTATATAAGTATTATATCAGCTATCTGGCTGCCATCACACAAGCTTTGCTTAGTTTGGGGTCAGATGGTGTTGTGTGTAAATTGTCCACCAATATTTATTTATTTATTTATGTGATTGACCAACATACATTCTCATTTACAATATTAACAGGATTTCTAACTAGCTAAACCCTAAACACATCATTTAGTTTTTAATTTTTCGCAATTGGAACTCTCACGGAACTGAGGCCACTAATATTAACAAAACATATTTAATACAATTACAATTACCATTAAAGTCTTTAATAAGATTTGTCAGATTAGGATTAGAAAAATCTTAATTTAATGAAGATTAGATCTTAGGTTATTTGAGAACCTGTTTAGATTATTTACATATACCGCGATTAGTGACGTCATAACACAAAACCCGTTTTTTTTCTTAGTGATGGCACGGTAGGTCAATGAACTATTCAGAACACGAAGATTATTCCAGAATAGAAAGGTTTGAAACATGGCTTCCATGCAAATAAATTATAACTAGTTAGCGGATATGGCTATAACTTAATCTAGATTAGTTGAGACATTAAAATGATTTATTGCAACATTAGAAAACACTTAAAGAATTATAGTACCCTAGTAAGCGTTACGGAAATTTCCTACATAAAAATGTATGTGCAAAGAAAATTTACACGTATAAAAATATCCTATTGAAAATGACAAATGTAACTAAAATCCAACTAAATCAGTCGAGCCAGAATAAAAATTTTAACTGTTCATGCTCAATTCGGCACTATACAGTTATAGGCAGGCACTGTATATATACCGTGGCTTACTATCAGGCGCTTATCTAGCCCGTCCTACACTCAAGTCTCCGTATAATAAAAAAATATCGCCGTACTCAAAGGAATGAAATAAAGCTTAAATCAACTGTTGTAATACTGTAAATAGCTTACTCAATATTCGAGAAAATAAATAATATAACCCTAATTTGCCCAGCTCAGCAATCCCCAATAGCCTGAGACGTAAAAGACAATAAAATTAATACAAAACGGTGGAAAAGTCCCTTGAACGGTTTCCTCAGATTTAGATCTAGACCGAGATAATGGCCTCCATTTTTTGCCTACTTTCTATACCTAACGATGCCTGAAACGCTTCACTGAGAACTGAATTTTCGGTACAAGCTTTACTTAATTATAATTTTTTTGGTATTATAGAGTGGATGGTCGGGAAAACTAGGTGGATGACGGTAATACAAAGGGATATATATGAAGGAATGCGTGCTGTCCTAACAGTTTACAAACACATACTACTTATAGAGTTAGGACAAACGCTTTACACCGAAAGCACGGGTCTGATCGCTCTTGCCTTGTCGCTCTTATGGAAGTGCCATACTTTTATCGCGTCACATCACACTGTTGCCATAGCTACGACTAATATACACCTCATCTGCTTACGATTGGTACAAAGAAACCGTGCGGATAAACCTGATCTATTTAGTTATTTTTTATCTAAGCTGTTCGATGACTATGTCATATATAGAGCGAAGTGGAGAGTTAAAAAAGTAGGTACTAGGAAGACTGACCAATCACCATGTGGGATATATGGCCAGGAAAGAGAGAGAGAGAGATAGAATGACGAGATAAGCAAGACATGTGCAACACGGTAGGACTCTTTGTTGAGTCCACCTGGGGAAGTACCACACCGTTGCCTTTTATTCTACCGCCAAGTAATGTGCAAACAGAACTGTTCCGTTTTGAATGTTTCCAGTAAATTACTTAACATAGAAATTAATAATAATCATCTTATATCTCTGGGTGATTAGTGCAGTGCAGTGCAGTGCTATATTATGATTTGGACTCTTCATGTTCCTGCTAGCTGCGTGACACTAACCTGTTATGGGCAGGAGATTTGTTTACCAACAGTATCCTGTTCGTTTCGTCACACTATACTATTTATCGAACAATTACGATGTGCTTAGTGTTGTGTTATTTAAGTGTGTAGTGTAATTATTTGTCAAATGAATCTATACTAATACTATAAATCTGAAGAGTTTGTTTGTTTGTTTGAACGCTAGGATCTCGGGAAGTACTGGTCCGGATTGAAAGATTATTTTTCTATTGGATAGTCCATTTATCGAGGAAGGCTATAGGCTATAGAAAATAACGCTACTATTAATAGAAGCGGAACATGAATCAATAATGTAACAAAATCGGGAAAAAATATTCCATTTTGAGAGTTTTCGTACGTTTCGTGCTTTGACATGACACATGACAGCATGTGTCTAAGATTACGTCATTGAATATCACAGATTACATACCTCTTGAATATAAAACCTTTGCTAATCAATTTTTTTTTCGAAATCTGTGTTGGTACAACCAATTTCCGACAGGTGGCGTAGCAGGTAGCTGAAGAGGTGTTTTGTTTGAAAGCGATATTCACAGGAATGACTGAACCGATTTCAGTCATTATTTCACCGTTGTATATATACGGGATCCTGATGAGTACTATATAATGTACCACGGGCAACGCCGGGGCGGGCATCTAGTCATATATATAAGTAGTAGTTTTAAAAGAAATATTAGTTCTTCCCTTCCTCCCAAGATACTCAGATACGAAGAACCACAGCAACGCTAGTTATTATAGCATTTTGCAGAAACAATCACAAAATTGAATTACGAGTCGTGGTTTATTTCGCGAATGCTCGAGAACGTTTCTATTGGATTAAAATCTGCAAATGTGACTTTTAGATAACATTCAGTTTGCTGGCATTTGTGCAGGAAAATGAAAATAGTTATTTGTTAATACAACAGTGCAAAGTTGATTTTTAACCGCGTGCTCAATTTTGATGACCGAGCAAGCGAAGGATTCTAAAATTCACTCGCTGCGCTCGTGATTCAAAATTAGAATCCTGAGCGTAGCAAGGGAATCATAAGAGCACAAGGTGAAAAATCTTTGCACTCGAGTGCAACACGTAACTTTTCATTCCACCTCAGCGAGGAAATGACTAAATGCAAATTTTTTTAATGTTTTCGCGCTAAGCAAATTAAAAAAAGTAAGTACACCAAGGAGGTTCCGAGTCTGAGTTTTTAACATATTAAAAAATAATGTATGATGCATTCGGCACCAAGGAGGTAGAAATAAATAGGTTGAATTATGTTTTGAATTAAAAACCTCAGTACACACGATGTTCTAAATTCAAATTTACTTTAACCTGTAGAGGGTAAAAACGACTTTTGCCCCCCTGATATCGAGGAGCAAAAGTACTCTTTCCGAGCTGGTGGGATGAAAAGTATATTATATAAATTTGTGCAATGGATACGGATTTTATTCTGTGTCTGGCTGTTTCTATTTAATATACGAGTAAGTATTACATCCTTTACGTTGGTTGCCTGTAAGAAATCGTACTCAGCAATAAGGCCACCATTTGTGGCGCTAGTTCGTGTTTTATTGTAATATTTCTCGTTTTGTGTCACAATAAAGAGTATTCTATCTATCTATATCAAATCATGCTTTATACCAGCGATTTGACACTCTTGGTATAAGCATAGCTTATAATTGTCAAACTTTCGGAATTATATTGTATCTATTACACACGAGTATACTGAAACGATATTATATTTTAGTAACAAAATTAACTGTTATTAAAATAAGATAGTTTCGCATCTATTATATTAGTACGAGTAGGAAAATTATCTTCGAAAGTAATACATATTATAGTAATCATTGCGTGTTTAGTTTCATGAGCAATGTTTTGAAAAGGAAAACTAGAGGAAAGGAAAGTTCTCTGGAAACCTTGCCCTTCAAACCGGTACACAATAATGATAGTATGTCAACAATCCATTTTTCATAATCCAAGACAATGTCGACGCCATCATCGGCCATGATACCCGCCCGGATGTGAAGGCCCTACGGTCCCAAGGGCCACTTAATAACCGTTTAGCACAGGCATCGGCTGCGTTTTACTAGCCACTCACCAACTTATCAATGATATTGATCAAATTATGAAACCAATACCTTAGTACATAATAAATGTCAAACAGAACAGACAAATACGTGGGTAGCGACCTCATTCATATCAACAGATAAGTTTGCCGCTCTGACCCGACTAGTGGCTCCCTCTATAAACTCGCCGACGGAGTTTACGACTGACTACTAAGTAACTAAGTAGTCCCATTATAACGCTATTCTCTTTGCCATACATACAAATAGATGACCCATTATATAACTTAGAACTGTTAACGTTATTCCAAAGGACTAAGGCTTAAAATTGCACGTATATTTCAGTTACAGTAATGATGGGATGCAATCAGTGAGTAATAGAGTCTTTGAGATAGGATTTGTGTTTAAAGTGGGAAGGTTCGAAATAGCGTTAATCTTGCTGTTAGATATAAAAAAAAACGAGATGTTGCAACAAATATTGTAATGATGTACCATATTGATTTATTTATGTAAAATCGTTGTCAAATAAAGATAAACCGTAATATACTCTTGAGTAATACTGAGTTTGATCCCATGGAAACATTATCTCTAGGAGAGGGTCTTAATATTGCCTTTACTCTACTTTACTATCTTGCTAAGGATATACATATTTATACATCTACATATGTATATTGATAGAACTCTTTGGTGGCATTCTTTCCACGGAGGTAGATTCGATGGACTATATTACAGTTTAATAATTGAAAGTGCGTAATTGCCTTCCTTCCACTCGACACCACCAAAACGACACTATCGTATGGAATCACTAGTCCATACGACACCACCGACTAATAGTGAGGTTACCTACATACAAAGTTGTTGATATGAAAACTCCAATTAAGTTCAAGCAGTTTCATTAATGAGGTATGTCATTTGATAAAGTTTATATTTATCTGTCACTCAAATGGTCAACTTGACATTGTTCATTGCAATTTGCATATTATTGTCTTTCCGTCCGAATATTTTAGTTTTTCACAATGGACTTGGATACTAATACTGACGACATAAAATACCTAAAAACTAATGGCGGAACAGCACATCACTAGGGTGGTGTCGTATGGACTAGTGATTCCATACGACACCACCGATGGTGTCGTTTTGGTGGTGTCGAGTGGAAGGAAGGCGTAATTGCACTTTAGCTATGCTGCGCCATCCCAAAGTAAGGTAGGTCGGATAGTTCCTTATTTAAAAAAAAATAAGTTCACGTAACTGTAGCAAATCCATGAGTAAGCCACGAACTTATGCAGTCCAGAGACAAAACTTGAACTAACAATGTTCAGAAATTTTTTATTTTCACAAAATTAACTAGTAGAGACGTAGAGACCCCTAATTCGGAAAGATACAGGAATTACAAAAAAATTAAAGAACAAAAAAACTATGACTTCTTTATTAAAAAGAAAAGATTCTTATTTTGAAAGTATGACTCGTTACTAATCAAGATAGCCGCTACTAAACAAAAAAAGATCTAACTTGTTTTTTTAATACATACTCCAGTATATACTGGCTACCATATGGTAGCCGAATAATAAATTTATAATAATCTTAAAAACATGAATGAAGCGAGACTATCTCATATACTCTCAAGTTAATAGTCCCTTCCCTTCGCCATAAAAAAACTCGGGGTCAACGGCCTGTCTATGCAAATATCGAAGCCGCATTGTTTTGGGTCAATCACTTCGCTCGTCGGATGAATGCTAATAAATGATACACACATTTCATGTCAAATTGACAGCTACAATAAATACTTCATAGACGTCATATGGAAAATTCTTACCTTTAAAAAGTACTAGTGTTGTCTAGATTGCAAACCACCACTTCATTGGAGATGATGGTGTGCGCCACTATCGTAGTTTTCTACTACTATTACAATAGTGAAAGTTTGTGTGTATGGATGCACGTTTGTTAGACTTTCATGTAAAACTTTTTAAACACACATTTAAAAAAACACTCAAAAAGTTCTACATCGATTTAGTTACATTTTTGAGCCTATTTGCAGCCCGCTTCAAAGGTTACTGTTATCTATTTCTAAAGAAATCAGCGTTTGAAACGTATGTTTTGTTATTTTTCTTTATTTCTCATCCATCCACTGCGAAACGTAGCAGCACAGTATATTGAATCTTACAGTCGTATGACGAAGCAGTCTAGACGAGGCAATCATGCGGGGCGAGCGGGGTAAGACGCGGAGAGCGCGCTCCTGCATTGCCTAAATTAAAATGTTAGTATTGCAGGAGCGCTGCTCAGGGCTGAAGTCTTCCGTATGTTTTAAGTTTATTTTGGTAATAAGCATTTTTGTTTGCGACAACCTAACCCATGTCTAGACGTTATCGGCGTTTCTCCCAAGATCAAAGGCGATGAACTACTGGTAGTATTCCTTTATATTGTGGTAGCAGTGTACAACCAGTTGTTATGTATACATAGAGATATACATATATTTACAGAGAGGTATTTACATATAAACAGTTCTCATGTAGCACTTTAGTGGTTCCATTACACTGATTAAGAAAGTTACTAAAAACGAGGTACTTAGACGAGAATTTATCAAAAATTCTCTCCCTCTGAGATAGCAGATAATAACTTTTATAACACAATTTAATTTTTTGGTATCAACAAATAATGAATTTTTCTTGTCCGTCGCCGGTTAATAAAGAAAACTTGTCTCCAACACTTCTTACCGTCAGTAATCATAGTTCATCGACTTTTCTATTGCAGAAAAGTGCAATAAGTGCCAACTCTCTTCGTGAGTTGAACAACTGATTGCACTTGTTTTTTACAAGATTCTATTTAAATTTCGTACATAAAAACTAGACAGTGGCTCCCTTAATTTAGAATAAGTGTCGCTTGGAATATTTTTGTATGAAAAAAGTAGCAAAGTCGCTAAGTTGCAATTTAAAGTTTATCTATAAAGCTGAGAACTATGAGATTAGTAAATACAGTCTCGTTTCGCTGGTTCTCATAATAATCTAGGTTGTTCAGTTAGGGCACACTAAGCTAAAAGTATTCTTTTTTTACAATTCCTATGTGGCAAGACTCAAGACGTCACATGACAGATACCACTTTGCCGATACCAATTTCATTTTCATCTTCCCCGTTGAAACATCTATCCTATAAACTATATATCCAGAGTCTCGCTCCGATATTTGAATTCTAATTTTGGTTTGTAATCTTTATATGCCTATTTTGTTAAGTGAGTGATTTTGAATAATTAATTTATTATTATAAGTAGTTCGAGATAGGCTAGGCTATTATATGCACCAAAACGCCCAAGTCACGTGACGTCAATGCAGCCGTTATCCTTATCTCCCCCTCCCCCCCCATATAGAGATGGAGGACAAGTGCAAACCTTTTATCGATAAAAAACAACTAAGCCAAAAGTATACGTCTATTTTACACCTTTTAAAGTTATGGAACTTTCTTTATACGTCCATGGTCCCACATTTTACAAATCTATTTAAAAGTATTATTAATAAATATTAAATCCATATATTATTATAGTTATATTTACTCTTATGAATTCCAATATTATTATATTGTACAGTATACAATAATACTCAACAAGACGTATGAAACCGCTAGGATTTGGGTTAAGTACCCCGTAAATACGAGTATTCAGAATATGTATCTACCAAAAATTCCCAACTCCGTATTACGTATAGATTCCATACCCTTTCAATCCAACCCCGTGTTTGTTTCATTTGCTGACTCGCTTCTGAACTCATACAATGTAATTCATTCACATATCACACAAGACAACTGGCCAAATCACAGGAACTAAAATCTCAAAGTACAAACTATCAAGAATGTTCGATAGTGACTCCCTGACCATGTTAGATGTCACCCATGGATGGACTCTCTTGCATCAATACCGTTCTGCTATAAATTTGACAGTATGGAGACGCGTGACGTGGCATGTGAGGAGCAACTTAAGTCCAAATAAGTTTCAGGAGCTTATGGCAAATACATATATTGAACATGTTGCATGCATCGATATAATAAATCAATGGATGTGCCCTCCCAAACTTCAGGCGCACGGAATTATGTTATCGTTGGGAAGAGTGAGCTCACGCTTTCGCAGGTGAACTCCGGGCGTTTATACTTGTACCTATTCGTTGTCAACATCCAAAATAAGTAGAACCGCAACATACGTTGCCGCTATCCATTGTAGGGGTCAAGTAGATTTGTTGTATAGCTCTCACGCTACACACAGAGACGCAATTTAGTAACAATTTTAAGGTGCTCAGGGCACATCTTTTAATTTATATCGATGGTTGCATGATATAAATAAGATTGCTTGTTATTGCCATTGTTGCGTTGATTTTTAACTTACTGATACTGACTGATTATAAACACATGCTATTTATTACCCACTAGCAGTGTCCCAGTGTTACTCGCGTAGTAACCGTTCCCATAATTTTCTCGCGCTAAAAAGTAGCACATAGGCTACAGACTATATATAATCTAACTGTATTCCATACAACCCAATTCACCATTTTACCGCCAATTAATCTGCTTTCGCTATGATATTGCTCTCCTTTTCTTTCCGCTGTTTAATTTGATATGTAAATGAAACTGACTGACATAAATCATATCATATTTCCGAGTGACAAGCGCAGTGCAGAGCTAGACAGTGATTTGAACTCTTCATGTTAAAACAGCTGCGTGGTACTTGGGCTGTTAAGAGCAGGCTTTTTGCTTACCATCAGGCGCATATCGTGCTCGTCTCGTCACTATATAATACTAAAAAACCTAATAAGCCTTCTACGCCCAAATAAAATGGTGGTCTTGGTATTGCCATCTCTATAATTCCTTTGTATATCAGTTATAGGCGGTTTGAAACCCATTGTTATCACCTACTCAATGTATTCTTTTGTTAATTCTTCGTCAGAAACAGGACGGAGCTGTTAACAATTGACAGTTTTTTATCTTGCTCTTTTTATTGTCAATATTGCATCGATATAACCCATTAGATGTGCCCTCCCAAACTCCAGCCGCACGGAATTATGTCGTTGGGAAGAGTGGGCTCACTCTTTCTGTAGTCGTTTGCAGGAAGCGGTGAATGCCGGACGTTTTACCTATCACTATTTGTTGTCAACAACTATAATAAGTAGAACCACAGCATATCTTGCCGCCTAGCTATTCTAGGGGTCAATTAGATTGGTTGCATGTAAGGCACTTACGTTACACACAAAGACGCAGTTTATTACTAATTTCAAGTTGCTCAGGGCACATCTATTGGTTTATATCGATGCAATATTTGTTCGAGATATTAGTAGTATCATCATCATCATCAGCCTCAAGACGTCCACTGCTGAACATAGGCCTCCCCCCTAAGTTTTCCACAACGAACAATCCTGCGCAACCTGCAACTAGCGGTTTCTAGCGACCTTTGTGAGGTCATCTGTCCATCTAGTGGGAGGCCGTCCAGTAAGTAGTATGGTCGAGTTGAAATCGCTTCTGAAAATTACAAAAAAATATAAGTATTTATTGCTGTTTGCTGGTAAGATTACATGATACACAACATTTTAAAAGTTGACTATCACAAATTAGCCTCTTCTTCTAGAAGCATACAAAAAATGTCCGGCAAAACCATTTGTTTGTCTTAATTTATACAATGAAAGAAGAACAAGTAAATGTAAAAAAAATAAAAATTTGCTAATTAAAGTCTTATTTTTCTTCGTCTTCTTTTCATTTCTGGCTTTTATTCGTCAGAAAATTTCGTCGTAATATCTTCCGAATGAAGTACTTATTTGTGTACACCAGTAGCAAGTATTTAGTGATTCATACAACTAACGAGTAATCTATACCGTCGCGGCGCGCCGGTTTATTTGCTTAGGGAAATATTTTTTAATTTAGTAAATATTTTTTATTACTATTTGTAAATTACAATTACATTTGTCATCTAACCATCCTCACAAATATTTGTCCTAGTGCTAATCTATCAAGACAGCAAGTGTCAGCCAGTTCGTGATATGACGAGAACAACTGTGCAATAAAAAAAATGTTTTTATAAAGACCTGCGAGGAAAAACCGCTCCTGGGCTATCGAATATTCCCGTATATTTGATAAGTAGTAGATGGAAGATTGAAGATGGACCGTTTCTGTTCATGTCTTGACCCGATCGATGTACTGAACCCCCGAATCAATCAATCGTCACGTCTTTAGCAACACAATGACGCCGACCCCCAGTTGTCAAGCTACGCACGTGATAGATGCACCCCACATTTTCCGGAATAGAGGAAATATTTTTGTTAACCTACATTTGTCAAAATTGTGGTAAATTAATCTGCAGTTTTTTAAATCAAGCTCGTCAGGTGCATAACTTTATTTTGAGACGAAACAAGAACAAAATTAAAAATTTTGATTAACCCCCGACTACCTCAGATTTGTTATCTGTACAACATTCTACTAGACAAGCCCTTTCATTTGATACCCATATTAAGGGAGTTGTGAAAAAAGAAATTTATTTCACCATTTTGTGGTAGCGGCTATCTTGGATTTGAAATTTGTCATAGTTCATATTCTACTAGTGAAGCCCTTTCGTTTGATACCCATATTGAGGCAGTAGTGAAAAAAATTATGTAATTCGCCATTTTGTGGTGGCGGCCATCTTGGATTTGCAATTTGTTATAATGTATAGTTTTCTACTAGTCAAGCCCTTTCATTTGATACCCATATTGAGGTAGGTTGTGAAGAAATATTTTGTCCGCCATTTTGTGGAGGCGGCCATTTTGAATCGATATTAACCAAACATAGCTAAGAACATCCGCACGGATATTTACCTTCAAATAAAAAAACCGCATCGAAATCGGCCCATCCGTTTGAGCTCTACGGTGCCACAGACAGACACACACACAGACAGACAGACATCGACGTCAAACTTATAATACCCCTTTTTTTGGTCGGGGGTTAAAAACAATTAAATACGAGATGTCGAAATACGTTACCGATGCTTCTGTTTTTAAATAACATTTAAATGTCACCGTAAAATTGTCAACACCGTCAGATTGTAATCTAACGAGAGATTTTATAATCCTACGGTCGGTTAGGTAAGTTTATAATCTGACGCCGTCATTAGATTATAATGTGACGGTTTTCACAATTTAACGGTGACTTCTTGTATTGCATAAGAAAATTATTAAAATTAGTAGTACATATGTTAGATCATCACATCGACTACAAGTCTAAGCTCCCCGTTTGGGCCCTTCTAGGATGCTAGGTCGTTCATCGATCTTCGCTACCGGCAATGGCCCAAGCCGAACCTTACCGTCTAGTCTTAGCCTTACCGTCTGAGGTGCCCAGGCGCCAGGCGCGGTCCCAGCCTCGAATTTTGGAGGGGGTCACCATTCGATATACAATAAATCGAGTAAAAAAGATTTCACTAGTAGCGCCCCACGATTTTACACGCGTAGGTGCCGTTCCAGTTGTTTTCCCGTGTTAAAAAATAGTACATAATATTAGATATTTCAATTATTTTTAGATTTTTAATTTAAAGTTTGCGAATTTGGGGGTCGGGTCATGTCTATTGTAACCCCCTCTTGGGACCGCCTGCCTTGCGTTAATCGTCGTACGAGTTGTATATGGTAAGATTAGTTAAGGGGCGTCCTCCAGCAAAACGAGTTTTTTGTCCAGTTTTCAAAGCTATCTACTCATTAGCCAAAATAAATATCAGCTGGTAAAAAATACATTAAATTTCTACAGTTTTTTGGCTTCAAAATGGTGGTTCATATTTTTTTGTTAATAAATTTATTGTTTGAATTATCTCCTCACAACGAAACCATAAAAATAAAAATTATTCTAATTATCATGCATCTACTCAAAACCCCGCCATTATTTGGATTTTGTACTTACACGAACGAATAGGCAATTACATTACGTTCCATTTTTCTAAAGACCAAAATCTGATTTTATAAAGAGTTTATTCTAAAATTTTAGAGTAAAAAGGTGAGAAACTCGGGGTATGCCCTTAAGTAGGGCTTAGTATACTTCTGCGCTGACACAAAGTTCGGTAGGCAGTAGAGACCATATGAGACCAACTGCCCAACTAGACCAAAGGTCCCTTTAAAAAAAAGTTGTCCCATAATATCTGTGGGAACATAAACAAAGTTATAAGTACCTACAAAATAAATGTTATCCATTTTCCTTCCTTCTTCTGAGTAATATTGAAAGTAAGATTCATTTTACCTTAATAAGTACAAGTTCCCAGAAATACCATAACAAAATAAAATTACATATGTATTTGTTACAAAATCGACCTTAGGCACAATTCTTACCTTACACATAACCACGTCTTCCTCAACAGAATCTGAAACGTACCTGCAATCGAAAATAAACTTTATTAATTACGTAATAAAGTTGATTATTTTGAAAGAAGTCGGTACCAGTCAGTGCCAGCCAAAGGATTCTTACCTATCGCATAATGAGATGAATTCTGTTTACTAATCGGCTTGACGTAGATCGTCTTTGAGACGTGTCTTCCTTCGTATTTTATTATCATTTAATTGATTATCCTTCGTTCATTATTCCTTATAATAATAAACGAACTTTATAGATACGGAACAAGTTAAATCAGTAGTTTTAACTACTGTAATTACATGTGTTATGTCGTATAATAAGCTCTACCTATAGGAATGGTTTTATTGTCAGTATTTTATAATATATAAACAAAATAGACTTTAGCAAAACATTTCCGATTTTTTGTTGTTTCAAAAGAATTACCTACTGAACCCTATTTGCTTATTTCATTATTTCACGCGCCTATAATTCTTTCTTCTAAATTTGAAATGTGGCTAGTTAGTTGTTTCACAATGTTTATGCTTATTTATCTACTGTTTTAAAGCATGTTTGTTTTAAGTTCAGATCTGTTGGGCTAATTTTCTTTATGTTATTTCATTTATTCATCATTTGTAAATTTCTCTAATTTAATAATTTTATCATCAAACCACTGTATTTTAACAAAAATCGTTTCTCCACATAGTTTGGAATGTACCTGATACAGTTCTGTACAGTATACTCTAATGTTATAATATGTGTTTATTACATTTTGTTTTGTGTGCTCATTGAATAAATAAATAATAAACGAATAAAACATTGCATTTGCGATTTTTTAATATGCGCATTTAACAGACTCAGAACTCAGTACTTAAGTCTCACTCTTTTACACTCTAATAAATAAATATCTAGCCCATTTTTTGAAGTAAAAATTTCTTTTACCTCGCTGACCGCTTTTGGTAGTAGGAAATGTTATGTACGCGTCACTGACATGTCGATATAGCGGCGCAGCGTCGGAGCGCTAAGGTCTTTATACGACTCGGCTACCACCTGACCAATAAAATACACTCAAATATGTGCTTTATGTCATCCACGTTAAGATACAGATTACATTGGCAACACAAATTAGCAGACCGCTCGCTGACAGCCGTCTGCTAATTTATTTTGCCATTGTAATCTATATCTTAACGTGGATGACATAAAGCACAAAGCTTATTTTATAACTTACATAAGGCCTCTGCTCTGGCACGCTACGACTACGCGCTGATGCTACGATTGGAAAGTGGGGGTTGGTCGTTTTTGAATGGGTGAAATCTTGAGTTCGCGTACCAATGTAAATAAACACGCAAAGAAATAAACCACAAAATAAGGCTTTGTGCCCAAATGAAGAAGGGTTGAAAGTGATGCTTTGAACTTTCTCTGAATTTAAGTGATTTTCCAATTGAAACAGAGCTTTCGTAATAGAATGTAACCACGCCGCCCTTCCATATGAGCAGAATAATAAAGCCAGACTATTAACTTTCAGATTTATTGGACTATTTTAATTTAAATATAACATATCACAAATAGCTAATTATGTGATTAAGGCTATAAATCGTAAAAACGATTAAGTAGGTTCGAATTTCGTCTACATCTCCAAGTATTTTTAATTTTTTACGAGAAGTTTGTCGTCAACACAGACTTTAACGGTAATAGAAAAATTGTGAGCAAAACCGGTATGTTCTAAAACTGTTATCTTTTGACGATATGTGTCCTCCTACAACTTACATTTGGTCAGTGTGGTGGATTATGACCTTTTTTGACAACGTTATGCTTATTGTACGTTTGCGCCTCATCTATTGACGTTTTATTATGACGTTGTCACGTTAAACTATCGTCCGTTAAACCAACCGACTTTACAGACAACCATTTTTTGTATAGTATAGTGATGAGACGAGCAAGAGTTGTGCCTGATGGTAAACAACATGCCTGCCTAAAACAGCATAGTGGCATGCAGCTATTGGAACATGAAGAGTCCAAATCATTACCTAGCACTCCAGTGCGCTCGTTACCCAGATATTTTATCTCCATACCCAGTAATTTCACTGGAAACATTGCCCTTCAAACCGGAACGCAGCGATGTTTTCACACTACGACTTGGCGAAAGAATAACTGACCTTGATGACGCTTCTGAGAGAAGATCGCGAATCTCTGCAGTGATATCATAAAATGTAGTAGTAGTAGTTTTAGTAAAACTGTAGTAGAAAAGCTGTAGTTGTATATCTGTCCGTATAATCTGCGTAACATATTAGTGGAACGTAATCAGACGCCACGCACCCGCAGATTTTCCAAGAACAGCCATCGCCACTCGCAAATAGTCGTAATTAGTGGCAACACGTGGCGTGGCGTGGGCGGGCGCGGTCTCATGTGGTGGCGGATTTACCCACAATGCTGATTGCAGAAGGAAATTAACGATTCTTATTGATAATTTGCGAAGTTTCTGGAAAATTCCGAAATTGGGATCTTATGACAGCGAAAAGAGATGCAAATTTGAATTTTAACTTTTTTTTAATTAAATTTAGCAACTCCACAGACTCCGGGGTCCGTGACCTTTGTCATTTGTTTTCTTTTTTACATGAATCTTGGATTAGGAGAAGAAAAGGAAATAGAGGGGAGTAAGGAACATTTTCATTCTAATTCTAGGCCTATTTTATTTTCTAAGCCGCCTCCTCCCGGCTCAGCGCCTCCACCACGACTGCATTTCTGTCTTTGATTTCTAACTTGTAAAGAAATATTATAAAATGTATTTAAACTGACGTGTTACAAATGTAACATTTATTATTATATTTAATGATTATTGTGTATATTTTGTAACAATAAATAATATCTTATCTTATCTATCACAATATTTGTACTCAGAAACGGCACGACCGAATGTAGCGAAATGTTTTATTCGTCGGAGAAATATGTATGTAGTAAAGTCTTTTTTATCGGTAATAGAATTGCACACCATCTCGCCCGATGTTAATCAACGATGCATCTAGTGTATTTTTTATTTTCGTGTATGTATTTTTCTCCCTCTTGTCCCCAGTACGCAAAATATACAGTTAAGCCGTGATTTTGGCTCTACTTGCTCAAATAGCTGTGCAACACTGTACTGTTATCCAGGGCAGGCATGCTTAGTCTGCATGCTCTGCTCGGACCGACGAGGGACAGGCGGGCGCGCGCCAGCGCGCTCGCCGCCCCCTCGGAACCGTCAAATGCGGCTGGTTAGACCGCAGTGTGGTATTTGTTATTATGCAGCCGGCCCTCAGACAGGAGTGGTCCTGGATGTGTCTCCATGGACCGCAATGTGCGTTCGAAATGTCGATGTTCAAATGTGTCCTGCAGTTCACACTATGACGCGCAGTTAACTGCGTTCTTCATCGACCCGCGAGCCAAGTGATCCACCGTCCCGGGTACCTTGCGTGGAGCAAAAGGGCAAAAGCTGGCTTGATCCAGATGTTCAGTACGCATAGGGACTGCAAAAGCACGGCCTATCGATCCTTTAGTACTAAAGAGTTTTTAGCAAGAGGTGCCAGAAAAGTTACCACAGGGATAACTGGCTTGTGGCAGTTAAAATAAAGTGATGAGGATGATGAATGGTTAAGTACTACAAACTAGGTGTTTTCAAAGTTTCACATAGATACATACGACCGTAAGAGTAAGTTAATAAACAGTACGCCATTTACGGAGGCACGTTCGAGAGCCGCGGTGACTCAGTTGTTTAGGCCCTCTCTGTTATGATGTATTATAAAGAGACCTAAAGCAATTGGCCTCAGGTGGGCTCTACTGCCTACCGTACTTTGGGTAACCCACGTGCACTTTCACATTCTCACTGCTAATAAAGCTATATTGCAGTCCCATGCAACTATCTCTGGAAGCTTGCGTCAGCAAATTTTAGATAATGGGCTAGCCCATAATCCATAATCATAGTACAGTGCGGGCTACGTCACATGCTGTGTTGAATTTATCCACAATGTTGGCTGCAGGCAATATTCCGCTTCAAAGGGCAACATTTTCAGCAACATTCCAAAAACTATGATTATAACCCGGGACTCTACCGCCTAACTAAAATAGCCATATGTAGCTTTGATATTGATTTCGCTTTTCATTTCGCTTGAAATTATAGAGACAGCCATAACAAAGCCAAAGCCGATTTAATTTGGCGGTAGAACGGCACAGCGAATGTTGAGCGGAGGGTATTTCAAATTATGTACACTGAACTGATTCTGTCTAAAACTTCGCACTTTTTACGATCAAAAGTATCCCTTACGGTAAAGTCTTATTCATATTAGTTTAAAAAAACCTCTTCTTGATCAACTTTCTGAGATAGAATTTCAAGACTAGCTCGGCAACACGACATAACATAATAAAATCACCCGGCGTCGTCTGTGTGTTTACTGCGACGCTAACGCGAGGCGGGCAAACAGAACTTGTATTGTACACTCAAATGCTCGGTAGTTTGTTTGTCAGGAAGATTGCGTTTTGGAGATCTATCGCTAAGTCAACAAACTATTACTAGATAAATTCTTTTTCAGGTTTACTTTTATTTTAGTTTGCAGTTTAAGGTTTTCTAAAGCTATATCTAGGGTTGATAAATAACGTTTGCTTTGTAGGGTGAGTTTTCTTTTTTATAAGAAGTACTACCTGGCCCGATAAACTTCGTACCATCATACCTCGTATCTAGACTACCTACCGAATATAAAAAAAATCTAATTGATGGCTAAACCATTCCAGAATCCACTGAAACTCACACAAAAAGAGTATTAAGAGTAAAGAGTATTTTATCGATCCAAAGCCAAAATATTTGAGTAAAGAATGTATTAGGTATATTGAGTTTTTAAACGGGCAGAGCCTTTGTAGACGAAACTAAATCACAATAAAACTTCAAATCACTATCTATATATATATAATAAACAATTTTCGTACAAAAAATTAAACCGACTTCAAAACCACAAATAGGCACTCAAAAGCGAAAAATAAACTAAAATCATTATTATAAGCGCTACTCACTCATCTATTTGAAGTCGGTGCCAGCTAAATCTAACAGGTATGGGATAGATACTACTTACCTGTGCCTACATAGCATCAATATACTAACTTTTTGACCTGACTGGCACCGACTTCAAATAGATGAGTGAGTAGCGCTTATAATAATGATTTTAGTTTATTTTTCGCTTTTGAGTGCCTATTTGTGGTTTTGAAGTCGGTTTAATTTTTTTGTACGAAAATTGTTTATTTTACTCTTTTTAGTGTACAAGAACAAAATTACAAATTTTGATTAAACCCCGACTACCTTGGATTTGTTATCTGTACAACATTCTACTAGTCAAGCCCTTTTATTTGATACCCATATAAAGGGAGTTGTGAAAAAAGAAATTTATTTCGGCATTTTGTGGAAGCGGCCATCTTGGATTTGAATTTTTTCATAGTGAAAAGTATTCTACTAGTCAAGCTCTTTCGTTTGATACCCAAATTGAGGTAGTAATGAAAAATATAATATAATTCGCCATTTTGTCGTGGTGGCCATTTTGGATTTGAAATTTGTTATAGTACATAGTACTCTACTAGTCAAGCCCTTTCATTTGATACCCAAATTGAGGTAGGTTGTGAAAATATTTTGTCCGCCATTTTGTGGAGGCGGCCATCTTGAATCGACATTAACCAGACATAGCTAAGAACATCTGCTATGGTATTAACCTTGAAATAAAAGAAACCGCATCGAAATCGGCCCATCTGTTTGAGTTCTACTACGGTGCCACAGCAGATAGACAGACACACAGACAGACATCGACGTCACTTATAACACCCCTTTTTTGGTCGGGGTTAAAAACAAGTTTTATTAAAGCATTTACACAATTTTGTATTGATATTTTGTATTGGTATTGATTGATTGTCGAGATTCATAACTTTTGTGAAATCTACAACGTCATCCAGATACGCAATTTTTCAGTTTTTTGGTTCATATTTCAAAAACTACTTCACCGATTTCAAAAAGATTTATATGGGACCATTCGGGAAGCATACCCATCCGAACACAAAAAGAAATTTTAAAATCGGTTCAGAGGTTCTCGAGAAATCAGGTAACATACATAAAAAAAAAAAAAACATAGGGGTCGAATTGATAACCTCCTCCTTTTTTTGGAAGTCGGTTAAAAATCAATCCCACTTTTCGTTGTAAGTGAACTCCTCCTTCTAAACGGCTCGACCGATTTGAATGATTTTTTTGTATACGTTTAGGTAGGGCCTTGGATCACCTGGATAGTTTAGATTCACAAATCATCCCGGCAGATGGCGCTGCAGTTGGTATCTTGGTTATTATCCGATCGAAGCCGGAACGGGCCGCTAGTAGGTATAGGTATATACCTAACTACCTATACTAGCACATCTGAGCTATCAAGTCACCGATGAAGGTCTAGAGATAATCAAGACTATCAACCCGTCGGAAGCGTGCCCAGCTGGAGGTTAATTTCGCATTTTCTGGCATTATTGCTGAATGGAAATGCTGATACATTGAGCTAAATCAGCATTTTAATCATTATATTGTTTGGTTTTAAAATAAAATGGAAATATATCTCATCTAATTTCAAATTTCAACGTGGGAAAGTGGCGGGTGTCATGGGCACCTTTGCGCCCGGAGCAGTTCGGGGTAGGTTATTCGGAGATTAGTTTTAATATTATTGTGTTACTTTTTATAAAACACATACTATTTTTTTATATTTAAAAAAAACTTACTATATCTTATACCTTTAAACGACCAATTCTTGTAGGTAATTCAGAAATTTCGGAAACAGCTCGAACGATTTTCATGAAATTATGTATACATGGGGTTTCGGGGACAATAAATCGATCTAACTAGGTTTACAATGTGATTAGGATACGATAACTTATTTTGCCACTGTTCTTTAAGTCTAAATGGCTCAGACGGAATATGCTCGCCCTCGGTGTCAACAGGCCCCGGTTCGGATCCTGATGGTTACACTCGGGACTTTTCTTTTTGTATTTTTTTTTCTGAGATAATTTTCTGAGCCTTTTATAAACGCATTTAATTCGTATCTAAGTAGGTCTAAGTAAGTAATGACTACGTAATTCATACCTGCCCAAATATCATTTAAAAAACCGAGCAAAGCTCGGCCTACCAGGTACTTACACGCTTTTGTAAGTAATCTATATCTTTGTACCCCTTAACGAACATATGAAAAATTGATTTCTATCCGAAATCCATTATTAACTCGATTTAAACCTTTCTCAGCCTAAACCTTTAGCATAAATTTAATACTGTAAAGTAATCTTTGCAAATCTCTTTATAAAAATGTCTGAAAGAAATTGAAGGCAATTAAATGTTAGCAATATAAAAATCTGCTCTATAAAAGAGGTTTCAATTACGAAGGTAAAGTCCAGTCGACTGATTTCGGGCGTGGTCACACTGTAAGCAGTACATCTTTACACGCTTTAAGCCTTAGTAAGAAACGAATACCAAACTCACGAAATAAATGACTAAAATTTTATTGCGTACCATTAAGTACAAATTTACTTCAATTTCGCAATTGTATTTTGTTTTTGAAGTTATACTTCTTTTGACACGTTCGGGAAAAATAATAAGAGTAAATAGTTGCGATAACCGCACACATTGTCATGAAAATCTGATCCTTAAAACTAGTTACTTTTAATAAACATTTTATAATTAAATTTAAAATAGTCAACATTTTAATAAAAATTGTAACTAATTTCAGGTTACTGCTTCTTGCGTTGAAGACTTTATCTATTTTATGGTTGATGTTAGACTTCTTAGCATGAGGAATAACGAGAAGAAGTATTAACATCTTGCGTGCGCCCATAAGTACGCACAACCTTTTTATTTTGTAATCAACCAAAATTAGAATAATTTAAAGTTCATTTTATACATTTATTTGCGATTGTGCTCCGTTAGCGGCATATTTATTCCGAACATCAATTTCGCGCTTCTAAGGACCAATTAACGACTTACATGTTTTAAAATAGATTATGTTTTTGATATTTATGATGTCAAAATAACTTAAAAAGGAGAAGGATGAAAGTATGCTAAAGTCAACGTTTTAGGTTACGGAAAATAGTATTTTACTGCAGAAAACTTACTTGTAACCACGAACACTCTGCCAAAAGCGTTAGCGACTAAGAAAACCGTTAGGTCGCTAACACTCTAGCCGCACCCAAGACCACCGATGCATGCTACATACACACAGCTTGATATTAATTCGAGATACAATAGCCTCCTAATCCGTCCTTTGTAGCCTTTAAAATGAGAATGCTTTGTTCTCAAATATCTTTAAGGGTTGGATGTAAAGGTCGAAGATTTCTTCATTGCTCGAATGAAACCAAAAGCGGTTGAGTTGGTATCAAATTATTACAGAAAAATGGGTAGGTATTAAAATAGAAATTTGTTCGCATCTCTCAACCTTATGTTTCCAAAAATCAGGAATAGATAAGAACACATTTTACTAAAAGCCACAAAATAAACTTAAATTATTAATCTAATCGAAAAACTGAGACATAAAAACACGCAGACACGAATAATTAATCTTATATGATACAAAACTACATAGGTACATACATACAATGTACATATCAGCATGTTTGAACAGAGAAATATACATCAGTTATCGTAGTCATTACATTAAGTAGGTACTCAATAAAAATTATCTTATTATAGAACGTGACTGGAGACCAGGACAATTTAGTCTTTGTCAAGTCTGACCTTGTTGAAACGAGGTGGACAGTCAAGGCTTCCTTATCAAAACAACCGTTACTCGATAACAATGTAACAGTTTTAGAACACTATGCAACAGTTCTAGGACAATTATGTTCTTACAATTAAATAGAAAAAAACATTGACTGCCATTAGAAATTAAATTTTTAATTTTAATTTAAACTTGAGAATTTTGCGTCTAACGCACACTTGTCTCGCTCTTCCTCCTCCTGACCTTTTCTCGCCTTTCGACTAGGTACCTACCACTCTTATAAGTTTTTGACAAAACATTCGGACGCTTAGTAACTTAAAAATGTACTTTTCATCTCTCGGGATTAGTTTGTATTTTTTAACCGACTTCAAAAAAGGAGGTTTCTCAATTCGACCGTATGTATGTTCCTTTTTTTTTTTTTTTTTTTTTTTTGTGTGTTCGCGGATAACTTCGTCGTTTATGAACCGATTTTGATGATTCTTTTTTTGTTGTAAAGGAGATATTCCAAGGGTGGTACCATGATAAGGAAACCAGGATCTGATGATGGTATCCTAGAGAAATCGAAGATAACTTTCGAAAATTGTAAAGATGACTAGTGCGTTAGTTACGTTTTTGCTTGAGCATTTTAAAGCAGTATAGTTTAAAGATGGTCTGGAGTCAATCTGATGAGGGAACGGGAAGACGGTCGAGGGAACTCCTCGACGGTACATAGTAGTTACCTTGTGTTTGGGCTCGATGAATTTGTATCGATGAGAACTTTTTACATAGATGGGTTGTGACTGTCATTAGTGGTCTGATGATGAAGATAAAGGACAGTCAAGGGAATTTCTTAACGGCTTACAGGAACTACCCAGTGTTTGGGTTTAATTCATGTATTGAGATCTAAACACGAAATCGTGTAAATGCATTAGTGAAAACTTGTTTAGCACTAAAAAGGGTAAAATAAACTATTTTTACAAAAAATTAAACCGACTTCAACACCACAAATAGACACTCAAAAGCGAAAAATAATTTAATATAGGTAATTATTATAACCTCTACTCACTCATCTATATGAAGTCGGTGCCAGCCAAATCTAACAGGTAGTAGATAGATACTACTTACCTATGCCTACTTACTTACTACCTCGTACATAGTATATCTGCTAACTTTTTAACTAGCCTGGCACCGACTTCATATGGATGAGTGAGTAGAGGTTATAATAATTACCTATATTAAATTATTTTTCGCTTTTGAGTGTCTATTTGTGGTGTTGAAGTCGGTTTAATTTTTTGTAAAAATAGTTTATTGAGAACATAGTAAATATCTTAAACCATAACATGTCTAATGAAACCACGGTAAACGTGAAACTTTTTTCGCACTGTAGACATTTAACTAAACGTTTTTGGAAAAATATTCGATTTAAGTAGGTAAGTACTAAGTCAAGTGAAATAAGTGACTTCCCCATAACAATCCCAATAAGAAAAGTGCTGATGGACACCTTCTTGTATATAAACTACGTAGCAATTTAAGTTAGATATAAATTACTCATCAGCCTTAATAAATTAGGCTAGATTGTAATAAGTATTAGGATCCAAGGAAACTTGGTGAATAATTTTAGTAAAAAAAAGTATGTAAGTAAGTAATTTAAGTAACTTTACGAGTACCGCCGCCATATTGGCCTCGGCTGCTCTATCGAGCGCCTTTCACTTTACCCCTACTCCGCGGCCGACCGTCACGCGACATGCAATAAATTGACAAAAATGTGTAAGACGATGTAATAAAAGTTTCACTTTAAACCCCCCTTCATCATTATAATATATTTATATTTTGAAAAGAACAAATAACACAAACCTACTTAATACAAACTTTCAAAGTTTTGTCAAGGGTAGTAGCGACCTAATTTAATTTAACAAACATTTGCATTTACTTAATGCACTCATCAAAGACTCAGGCATTTCAATACAAACGGTTGTAGAACGGCAGCTTCGCAGTGAGCCGGCGAGAATGGCGGAGCAGCGGAATGGCGAAGCGTTATCTTCGGCCTGCAGCCCTCGTGCAATTGTTACTATATTTCAACTGAGCTGTAATTACTTGGCTGTTTGTTTGTCTACCGCTTGTCATTACAGTCTCTGTTTATGAGATTCTCTGCAATATTTCAAGCTGAGCTGACGATGGAAAAGTACATTTTTCAAAGCGATAAAAAACAGTGATATTTCGAGTACTACTTGAATTGAACACTTCTGTAGTGGCGTTGAGATATTTTTGGTAGGAAAACCTTGTGGATTCGTATCACCGACCGAGTCGGGTGGAGGCAGCGGTAGTTTCAGGAGCACAAAGCGAAGTGACGTGTACGTCAGACGCTTTATGAATGGTTGAAATCTTGCGAGTTATATGAATAAAAGCAGTATTTTATCTGTAGCCATATAGGTGACGTATTCTGCGACATTAATGCTGATATTATTATAAGATTGATATTAAAATTCTAAGTTATAAGTTTCCTTTTCTATCGGCAGTCCCTATGACAGATTTTTTATCACGCAGCATTCATTAACAAAACTAAATTATTATGAAAACTACAATTCACATACCTAACTAACTGAATGAATGTTATGATTTGGATTGGTCACTTTTTAACTGTGTATGATGGTCATAATATGTACAAAAGATATCTGAGCAAAATTCAAATTACAGTCACCATAGAGGTTGAGCAGTTTGCAGCTAGTTAAAAAAAAATTGGTGATAATTAATTATTTTTGTGCTAAGAACGTCTAGGCTGTGGAATGGAATGTGTTGCCCGACTGGGGTTTCCGGATGATTTCAATTATTAGATATGGTGTCTTCAAATCGAAACTGAATCGGCTTCTTCTACGAAAGCACGCTCCATCGTCACTTAACATCACTTGACATCCAAATAAACTTTAAATCTATGAAAGTAAAAAAAAATAGGCAGTTATAAGAACTGCCGTTAGAAGTGAAAACTTATGACTCAGAATTTGATAGCTTACTTTGGAAATTACGCGGGTGAAACCGGAGGGTGTGGCCGTGACCATGGCCATATGGAAATGCGTCAGCCAATGGGAAATGCTGTTGCATTTCTAGATGGCCAATAACCTTTGTCCCGACCACTGTGGTCCCGACTTTACCCGAAGAATCCTAATAATTCCCGAGCGTGACGCTAGAATTCAATTGTTCTGTGCCGCGCCATAAGAAGTTTTCACTTCAAAAAGTGCCAGTTTCACTAGCTAGTTATTGTAACTGGTTCCTGCAAAGCAATTTAATTTCTGCATGAACAATCTATCGTCTAATCTCGCCTCTTCGCCATCCACACCGGGCAGTGGCAAATGACCTGTCTATCTCAGAACGCAGCCAACAATCTTTTATTTACACCCAGTAAACTATCCGAGCGGTATTAATTTTAAATTGTATTATTGCTTATTGCAGCAATTATCTTCTGTAGATTGCTGTTTCTACGTTTCGTAATTAAGGCGGTTCAATCTCCTATCGGTTAATATTCTTTTGAAATTCCAAGACGCGCTTCCAATTATCTTTCCACTAAGGGTTTTGCATCTTGCTTGTAGGTACCATATCATAGCTTGTAGTAGAGATTTACTACGATAACATGGCCCGCCCCTCCAAATTACTGTTTTAATGTGTGTAGTCACATCCTTACGAAAGAGTTTGTATGTAGTTGTAATTATTCGTCTGCAGTAGCAGTACGCACACACAGGTGGTGCGTTGTATATCCTTTCACAAATACTTTCAAACGTTAAATCTCTATCAAGTTATTGTTGTTAAGTATCCAAATATATTTTTTGTCTCTGATTTTACACCGCCATTATTTTTTTGACCTATGATAGTTCTATAGAAATGATTCCTTGTACAAAAATTATACGTACTCATTTGATCACCTCGAGACCGGCATCGGTTTATGCAGAATTCAGATCTGTTAAGTGTAAGGTTTATTTAATCAAGTTTTCATTTATATTCAGTTTTATTTAAAAAGACATTAAAAAAGATATACGTTGACATTTACCTTTTTTGGATCGAACATCGTATAAAGCAATCTTTATCAGAGACTACTTAAGTAGTACACTTTATCTTTATCTACAACCTATAAATACTCCTAAAGGAAACGATCTCTACATCGCGTCGTCGAGATGACAGATACATATATATATATATATATATATATATAGTCAATTTTTATGTCACTGGTAAATGTAAGTTTATTCAAAAAACGACATTGCATGAATCTCTACATAAACTCACGGAAAAATTGTTGCTTGAACTTGAATTTAGCTCGAATTTCCGGGAAAATTCGCCCAGTTCAAGTTCAAGTAATAAATTGCACGATGTTATCTCTCTGTGACGGGTAAGTACCGGAAGAGGCGTCAGCGACGCGACGGGCTTCCGTTGCGCATACGCATAACAATTTACATAGTAAAGTATGTTTTAATTACGCTCACAAGTAAATCCTACATTTTTCCCGCAACACAATTATGTTTTAGTAAGCATTTTTTTTATCTCTGTCATCTAACAAAGTGAATCTATGACTGGACTGGTACATAGACAAAGTAGCTTTTTTAATGAATTAGATGCTACGCCTTTATAGGTGACACTAGAACTAATAAGCTTGACTCCACTTCCGAAATAACAACATCTAAACTATCGAATGAGATGCCCCAGTAGGTTTTTTCTGTGAGTAATTGAATCGAATGTAAATGGCTTTCTTCTAGGTATACACTATCTGTCATAGACTTCTCGTAGGTTAACATCAGGTGAGATGTCGGTCAACTGTAAACCAATTAACCAATTTACAAAGATTTATCGACGTCTTTGTGATGCAACTCGTGACCAAAATGCTGGCCTTTTTTTCCTCAGCGAATAAGTATCGCCATTCAACGTGGCAATGAGTCTAGCATTTTGGGCACGATTCCTGCTGGCACCGGTCTTTTAGACTAAATGCATGTACATTTTTTAATAAATATGTATAAAATAATTATAGTCGAAAAAAGTTCATAAAATAATTCAAGTTTAGATTCCAACACATTTGCTTCAATATCACAGATTACCTACGATCAAGATATAATTATGAAACTTTGTACCGAGATTATTTTATTAATTACTCGTACTTTTGTGTAATTATAAGGTATTTAATTAATGCTTTGCGTCATGTCTTGAGTTTATTCAATACAGGATTCTCACGAGATGTCTCAAGTCGTAACTCACGTATTATATTGTAACACTAGTTTATGTTGCAACATAAACTGGTTTTTTACTTTAACTATATAAAGTAACCAGTTGGGCTCCGCGATTTCACTCTTTGACTCTTTGATATCATACATAAAGTTGGTAAACAAGAGTAAATATTTACTTTACTTTATATCTAAGATTAATTATAGTTTTAATATCTGTCCACGGCATCGTCCATGTTAGATTTTTTTTAGAACGGACCTATAGTAGCTGTCGTGGGGTGCCTGTACTACCTAACGGACTTTGGGGTTAGCGCGGAAGCGCAAAAACCCCCTAACCTAATTTAAAGCCTAACGTCCATGTTAGATTAGTGTGTAGATTACATAAGACTATTCCCTAAGGAACTCGCCATATTTGCGGGATAAAAAGTGCAATTTTTTTTATTCCAGTCTAACTTTTTCTTTAGTTTTTTTGACGAAAACTGCCAAAATAATAAAAAAAAAAAAAAAAATTACAGCACCAACAATTTCATATAGCATAGTTGACAACGTTACTTGTCTTGTGAATTGGGGATTCAGATTAAGTACTTAATAAAAAACATATCAGTTTCAGTTACCTAATAGACACAAAATCCTGCAACAAAACATTAGTTTTTCTCCCAACAACAATAATTGGCTTTTATTCTCATGATACAAGAATCAAACGAGTTTGAGAAGTATTTGAAAAGATTGAACTGGGCAACCCTGAAATCCCAAGACAGAAATAGTAGAAACTGTAGGATTTGATAACTTTTATAATAGTTGAAAATAATATATAAATTCTGCTACACTACTACTATAAGCGCGAAAGTTTTCTCAGTCACGCATAAGCGACGATGCGGTCTGCAATGGAGCGCTTATCTAGAAAAAAAAACTGATCAACGAAAGTTTGAATGTGTCAATTACATCAATCAAGCTACTTACGAGCCCGAGATGGACTACAGACTGCAACTGCGACATGACAACTGACAGCTGCTATTGACCGTAGTGTTGCCTGCTGTCGCGACTGCTTCTATTTCCAAGCGCGACGGGATGCCGCGACTGCACAAACCATGCCTCAGTCACTTCAGTACATTTGTGCGAGACGGAATATCGGCCAAAACTAGTTTACTTCCGTTTCTGTTCTTTTGGAACTCTCTGCGGTCGCTTCACGCCGCAGTGCTGCCGCGCTTGGAATCAATTACACAAAGATACATAGAAACTAATAGACTATAGGCCCGTGAACAAAATGTATGGGTCATATGAACCATCAGGAGACTTATGTAGGAAGATAGAAGGGTATAAAATAATAAGATTTAACACGGCGTTTGTAAGTTGCAAGCTGTCCAACTGACTGCATCTGCGGTCCGTCTTAGAACTGTACCTTCAATAAAACTGTGACTCTCTCATTTGGCTGTCAATTTAGAACGGAAAAAGATCTTAGTTAGGATGAGATATATCATAGGCTAAGTTTTATTACGAAAACGAAGTTGCTAGCGAATACGAACGCACAAATTATTGCATAATATTTAAAAATATAGCCTAAACATTTGCATCGATAGCAATTTTTGCCCGGTAAAGTGGCAAACCATGTTACTGGGTATCTGGGGCAACAACTTGATTGAAACAGACACTGCGTTTTAACCTCGTCTGTAACAATAGCGTCTGACTGTGCATTTGTTGCATTGTTCGATGCTTTAAAGCCAGTTAAATTTATTTGTACGTGGTTAATGACAAGTACAAAATAAAAATCTTACTCAATTACAAATAAGAATTGGATTTTTTTCGATTACCAAAAGTATACGAAAACATACCCTGCGTACGTGGCGTTTTATCCATTATTTTATTGTATCATTAGCAGTCCAATTTATGTATCCATAACTAGGACTTGGGGCCTTTTCTCACGAGGGGGCATCAAGGGCTTAATCCATCACGGTAGCCAAGTGCGGATTGGCATCGGATCGACGATTCAGCCTTTCTTGGAACAAACTTTTCCTCATAATGTTTTCCTTCACCTTTCTGCACTTAGAAAAATGTGCTGAGGTGCCGACGGGATTCGAATCTACGACCTCATCATCATGAAATCGAACGTTCTCGTCTCGTGGCCTTGAATGTATTTATTGTATACTTATTACATTTTATATTTGCGTTATTAAACGATTGTGTCAAGGACCACTGTCATTGCTTTTAAAATTGTCTTAACAACCAAAAGGTTATCTGTATGAGATCACTATTAGCGATAAGATGGTCTTTAGCATCTATTTAAAGTTTAAACACTGTTCTTTGTATTGGTTTTTGTACAAACAGGAATGTTCATAGAATTTTTGATGTCATTCGTCATCCATCAATTCGCACCAGGCTAACTTTGTGTGCAATATGGCCTTGGCTCTTCTCCTTAAGAGAGAAGACCCGAATTCCCAGCAGTGAGATCATTTAGTGGTCTGCTTATGTTGCGTTAGCCGAAAGTAGTAGGGTGCTGTGCCTCTACGCTATCCTAACGTTAGGTAGGTTTTACCACCAAGCTGTAACGTGCAAACATTTTTGTATCCTGGTTTGGCCATGTTTCCAAACCAATTGTAGGTAGATGGATAAAGCATTTTACACCTCAGTGAGACGACTGCAGTGGAATGCTAGGTAGTGATTTGGATCCTTCACGTTAGAATAGCTGCGTGGTACTGTGGTAAAATTGGCGTATCCTTACCATCAGGCGCGTGTTTTGCTCGTCCCGCCGTTATTATAAATTAAAATAATTATTAAAACACTGGGCAAGTAATAATAAGTAGTATTTGTACTTAATAAATAAATATCAGTGAAGTACATACTTACAAAGTAATTAATTAGCTAATTAGATACTTATTGGGTACCCCCCAAAAGTCAAAGTCAAGTGTCAAGGACGACCGAAGCACACCGACCTGAGTCAAAACCACAGATAAACCAGCAGTTACTAGGTACAACCCGTGCTGCGTATGTGTGTGTGGGCAAGCTGCAATTGTGCTTGTGTTGCAGCCGGGCCGCGTAGTAACTGTTACTTGGCTGTGACCGTGCCTCGCGGTGCCAGGCGCGCGCGCACCTTCGTTCGCTAGGGCTGGCAAAGAACTTACGTAACGGTCATAGGTTGGTGTCTGAGAACGTACATAGTTTTGTGTTTTTGTATCGTGAGGCATCTTGATATCTTTAGACTACAAAATGAGTTAAGAACACACAAACATAGTTTGAGAACATATTTATAGATAACAGAAAATAGTACAGCACTGATAGACTTGCGCCTAAAATTGAACCTCTGCTATACCAAACCCATTCTAAAAATGTTGGCTACCAAGAAGGAAATAAGCACAATTGTGTCAATATAAATAAACACAATTCAATTACTTATAATAAAACTTACTTTTGTGAAAAGATTTAAACAAGACACGAAAATAACTATACATTTATTGTAATTCATACTTAGTGTATCTTTTTTCTTATTTAAAAAATATAACAATTGTAGACTAACTCCGGCAGAACTATATTTTATTTATATAGTACATTTGTATGTAACTTTCCATAGTAATAGTGTTGCCATAGCTCCCACGGTGTGCTTCCTCGTGTTGTGGGAGCTTAATTACATTCATATTGAAGTCATATCAAATTCATAAACCATACCCATCCATAATCATCAGTAATACAATTTCAACTATCAGAATATTCTAATACATCTCATGCTATGTTTACTCGTATTGAAAAAAATGTTGTTAATTATTGGAATCATTTTATTTTTAAATCATTTTATTTCTTTTAACTTGAAACACTCCGTGGTTTTACCGCATAGTTCCCGTTCCCCTTATTTTACCGGGATAAAAAGTAAACTTTGTATTCTTCCCGACTATAATCTACATAACTGTGTAACAAAATTTCAACCACATCCGTTCAAACGTGATGAAGCAATAGCCATCCAAAATGTATAGTATTTGATAGATAGCATTATCTTGTTCTTAGTATTTTATCTTCTTTGGTCCTAAAACTTTCTCAGATGAAACAGTTTTATGCTAAGGCATTTCCTAGTGTTATGTCAAAAGGCATCCTGTTAGGGCTACCTTCAAACCAGTTTCGCTGTTTGCCGAGAGTGCTAATCAACAATTCGACGCCATATTCTATGTTTACAAAACTCATAACACAAAACACGGTCTGCCTTTACTTGACGCTAGTAGGATGTATTTTTTTTTGTGTAATAGGGGTATGTTTAGACTATAGTGATGAGCGAGTCATATGCCTGATGGTAAGCAACATGTAGTAAAGTCATTACCTAACACTGCACTGCGCTCATCACTCAAAGATATTATAATTATAAGATGTTTTATCTCTATGCCTATGGCAATTGGTCTCTGGTTGACTATATATTGCTTATGTGATGTTGTATGTGTGAACCAGTTTACTTGAATGAACTTGCCTGGTCATATTGCCGTTTGTCTAGATAAAACCACGTTATTAACAGACAATTTCAGGAAATTAAAACGCTATCTGTAGCGGACATGATTGGCAACAAATTTTCAACGATTTATATCTATCAATCTACAACTTACCTTCGCTGTGCAACGATGTCAGCTCATAAACTCCTTCAGCTATGCTTCGAGTATGCTCTACTTAAGAGTCGTAATTATAATAATTTTAGGATTTTAATGTACTGCACATTATGCGTCGGTCCAAAGCTCAGTAGGCAAAGCCAATTTTATAAAATACAGTAACCTAACGTCAAAAGACCCGTAATATTCGCTATGGAGATTAATGCTAAAGAGCTTCATCTCAAAAGGTAAACAATTTCAAAATGTGGCTAGTTGTATGAAATCAATAGCAGTTCAAAAATCTTCCACAGTGGCGATGGTGTAGACAAAGGGTATGATATAAATATGTATTGTTTGCAATTGTATAGTAAATATTTTTAAATATTTGTAATTAAATATTGTTGTCGACTAAAATAGTTACTCCTAAAAATTTCAAGTACTTGCGTAGTTCAAATTAATATGTAGTAAATATAGCCGTAAATAATTATTATGAGAAAACGTGTAGCCAGTATGATATTATATCATGAACTGTGAACAGTACGTTTAAAATTTAAAATTTACCCTGTTGTTAAAGTGGCGGCACCCTATTTTAATGCATTAGGACGGCGACTTTTTCATGTACTCCTTACTTCTTAGCTCTAATATCCACAGTATTCGCAGATCATTAAATATCACAAAATAACAACCACCCAAAATACAGTGATCTCATATTAAAACTACTCCTAGGTTCAGAGCACACTTGATCAATTATGCGTTTTGAGTTTGGCAGTCACGAAATACAGGCCCAGAGTTGAATATCCTCGTAATTTACCTAGACGAGAGGAATCCAATGTGTTTTTTGCCGATTTTAATAGCTGAGCTATTTGTGGGTGAGTTGAAACTTGCTCAGTTTACCGTAGAATGCTGATTTTATAATGCTTTAATGTTAACTTCAAGATTCCAAGTTATTGCTTATTGCAGTAGTTCAAGAAATTTCTGATATTATTATGGAAAGGAATTTGCTGTAGAACTAAACGACGATTTGCAACTTTTACTTTGCCTTTAGTCTTCAAAACTTGGCAGATAGCAGATAGACAAAAAATTCTAAAACCGGATCTTACAGTTGTGTATGTCAATGTCATACTTTACATTGGAAAATAACTGAGGCCTAAGGATATTTTAAGCAAATTTATTGTTAGTCGAATCAACGTGATTGATTGTATTACCTTTTTAATTTTCTATAATAATATTTTTGTAATACTCTTTTTAAATTAAGAGTTAAGTGTGATATGGTCAGTCTTACCCCTAATGCGCCTAATGTCGCAAGGCCACCAAATGTGGTAGAATTTTAAGTTGGACTGGACGGATAATATCACACATGACTAACTCCATAATCAATAAATAATACATATATGTTTTATTAATATTTCTTAAGAGACTAATTTTTTTAAATTATCAAACAGTTTCCTTTAAGAAATGAAGACAATTTCGGGAAAATATCTGGAAAAAACCTGAGAAACTAGATTCCTGAACTGATAATAATATGTATAGTACTTATGTAAAATGTGCCGATCCGATCTTTTGGTGAACGAGTCACACACACCGAACGAGTGACACAGTCACATACATATACCCGTTTTTGATGTATAGAAACACTCGGTCATAATATCCACAGCCACATTCACCACCACACAAATATTCGTATTGGGTGGGTATCTTACCGACAAACTACGGGTCAATAGACTGATTATTAACTGATCTAGGAAGTTAGTGGTCGTGCCATTGTTTCCTTCCCTTTTTCTGCAATCTGTCACATATTTTTGTTTATATTATGACAAAAATCAATTGAGCTATTAGAAAATGTTTTACAAGGTATATTATAGCCATAAACAGTCTAGCGTAACAAACGCATTTGATAAATATTCGTTCTACTTAGTTTTCTACTATTATGCACGGCTATAAATCTTATACTCTCAGTTCTAGAACGCATTACGATTGTTTTGTTAGAATTATATAGTCTTTGTTATTTCAAATTGTTTTACAATAACATTTTCAGCCGAAAAACGGGTTTTTTATTTATTTAGGTAATGATTTGGACTCTTTATGTTCCAATAGCTGCATGTCATTGTGCTGTTATGTAGCAGGCATGTGGGTTACCATCAGGCACATTTTCTGCTCGTCTCGTCACTCTTTATTTAAAAAAACTAGTTATTATTAAACTCAAAAAACTGATAACCATAATAAAATATTAAAGTTATCGAAAATTCTCAACCTTACATTTTATCATTGAAAAAACACTTGAGTATTTAATACCAAAATGTGTATTTATTCACAAATTCTATTGACGTGAGCAGTTGTATAAACAACCAAGAAATGTCATTGGCTGGTACTTGTGATCTAAAATGTCTGTAAATTATTATGCCAACAAAACATCTAGTAATTTTATTGTACCGGTCGGACTACATTATTAATTTTATTGGTAAAAAAATATTGTCAAAGTTGGTCAAGAATGTCCTTTTGCTACTTAGGAATGGAATTTGAAAATAACTTGTTTCGTAACTAAGACAAAGGCATCATTAGCTAAAAATGTTCCGTTTTTACCTTAAACTATTTTTTATCAGAGAACAAATAGAACAGGTACTGTTATCTGTTTACACTTGACCGACACTGATGTTAAACGACGATGCGGTCTACAATGGAGTATGGGAAATCAATTCAGTCTCGTCACGTCGTGTCACTAAATTTAAAATATAATCTAAACAGGAATAATTATATTATCTGGCAAAACATCTAACATGTGACAACCCTAATTCCGGTAATTCAGTATGGTCAATACCGGCCCGAGACGTTAGTAAACAGCTAACAACAAAAGTACTAGCCGTGCTACATTATTACTATTGTACTTACGGTTCACTACACCAATACAAACCGAATTTGACTGGCAAAACCAATACAAGCAATTCTACAGTTAGGATGTTTTCAGATAAATAGACCTTGGTTTCTGGAAAGTCAAGGTGATCTCGAATCTCGACGACACATGTCTTTGTTAATAATTTTATTAAATAGACAGATTAACTATTTATTGCACTTAATTTAAAAATAACCAAAAAACAAAGTAGCAATTGGCGATGTTATCATTAAAAGCGAACTGTTCTAGGCAACCATAGAATCGAATGAGCGATTTGGTTCTTTTTTTTTCCTGGATCCTAATACTTATTACAATCTAGCCTAATTTATTAAGTCTAGGCTAATGAGTAATTTATGTCTAACTTAAATTGCTACATAGTTTATTATAAACAAGAAGGTGTCCATCAAGTAAGTCACTTATTTCACTTCACTTAGTAATTTGGAAATATGAAGGATCATCCACCAGTACAAAAAGGAGTAGTTGATACTTTTATCAACTCTTTAATTGTTCAAAAAACAAATCAAAAGGCGCAATATAAAACCCTCTCGAAGGGAGGACCGAAATGGAGACGACTTGGACAGAATGTTCTTTTCAAAATGATCAAATTATGACCTTGCAGCAAATAAAGACAAATTACAAACCAGACCAACTTCAGATATTAGTTATACAAATTTAACAACTGTATATTTTGTCTTTTTTTTGTGCACGAACCTTTCGTACAGCATCATCAGTTACGTCAGCGATACTCACATATTCGCATTATTATAAAGCAGTTTAGTCGCCAAAGCCGAAATTGGCCAGCAATTGATTCAGACTATTTTTTTACGATAAGCAAGATTGCGGTTGATGGCGATTTATGTCTCTGCCAAAAAACTATTTTTAAACGACTTTAAAAAAGGAAGTTCTTGAATTTGGTTGTAGGTATTTTAATTATTTAAATCTACTCGTATTGTTTGTAATAAAGAATGAGAGTGATATAGTGAGCTATGAGCCCAAGGAACGTAAGTACGTAGTGTCCGACCGAAAGTTCGGTTTCGGTTTCGGTTTCGGCCGAGTTTCGGCCAAAAATCAAGTTTCGGCCACAGTTTCGGTTTCGGCCAAAATCGGCCGAAACTTTTGCCGAAACCGAAACTTAACAAGTTCAAGCACGTTCACGATCGCCTAACTTTGTTTTCCGCGGCAACGCTTTGACGGACGCTGTCGGCCCTTTTCGGGAATTATCGTGCGCCGTTCGGATAGTTCTGTAGCAATCAGCGATGCCAACCGTACGAGGTTCCTCGTACAAATACGAGATTTGTAGTCTTTCGTACGAGGTACGAGGACACTTTTAATTAACCTCGTACAAATAAGTACGAGATTATAATATTGCTATTATAAAATAGTGAAAACAAGAGCCATCTATCAGAACTTGTGAGGACTTACAAGACTTCTTACTGATTTCATATCTATCCGGTTAACAGGAAAATCCCCGACTAAAAAAAACATTTTATTTTTCGCTTTTTTAAATTTAAGAAATGATTACAACAATCTTAATATATTGTGTTTCCATTTCATGCCCTAATTAAGGCAAAATAATAGGTAAAATGCATCAAATTTCAGTATTTTAATAAATTATATACTTGACCACGTGAGTTTCGGTTTCGGTTTCGGTTTCGGCCGGAAAATCAGTTTCGGTCGGACACTAGTAAGTAGTTAAGCATGAGTAGGTATCTCTAACTGTACACATTCACGCCGTGACCAATCTGTGTGAGCATAATCACTCAGGTGTCAGCAATCTTTGGCACACATGTGCCGGACGTTGAGACCATGCTTCACGATACTGTGTACATCACATGTAACAGTATATAAGTTTTACCTTGTAAAATTTTTGTCGGACTGCTTCGAAAAAACAACATTTCATGGTTCTCATTACAAAGACTCGCGGTGGAGGCTTTGAGCCGGGAGGAGGTAACTTAGAAAATAGCAAATGCCAATATTGAGTCTATTACTAGCAGAAACCCAACCGGTAGTGATCGGCTCAACGGATGAAATCCGACTAGCACTAGAAATAGGTTGAAAATGTTTCCTACTCCCTATTTTCCTTTTCTTCTCCTAATCCAAGTATTATTACTATATTATAGTTATTTATTTATTTATTATTTACTATAAATTACGCGTCACGTTGTTTGTCCGCGATGGACTCTAAAACCACTTAAGTAAGCCGATTTTAATCAAATTTGCACACCGTGTGCAACTTGAAAGACAGTTTTTATTTCGATTAATAGTCTTTACATGACAACATCCGAGTAAAGCCGGAACGGGCCGCTAGAAGACGTATAAATTAGTCTATACGTTTGTACAACCCCAAGTAAAAGCAGAAGTTTCACAAACCTCGGTTAAAAGTCAGAGGTCAGGACCACATATCCGATAAACACACTACAACATACCTTACTCCCTTCAAATAGAGTTAAAATTATAAATAAATTGTGTTAGTGGATAATGGGACTATTACAGTGTATTCCCGCGACTCCGCTCGCTATTATAGTAATGGCGGAGACAACCAGTCATTTACAGAATTGTTTCCATTCGAAACTGTATTTTTAAAATGTCGTTATTTGCTCGTTATACTTACTGGGTCACGAAACAAAAGTAGAGAAAAAAAGTGGAACGAAAATGTAAGCGTACTTTCTTTCGTCTAATACTTTTTGTCATATGCGGTCGAGCGCCAAGCGGATGAAGACTTTAGAGAATTTTAACCCGATTAATAGATTGGTATACTTTTTCTGTAACCAAAACATAGCTGAGATAAGCAACCTACTAAATGTTCCCTCGGCTGGGACTCGGGGCCTATGCAACGTGAGAGTCAAGGCCATTCACCACGGGTCGGTTGGGGGATAACGCATTATCTGGATTTTTTTTGGAATAGGTCGGTTTCGGAGTAGAGTAGTGACCGAGTGGTGGCCGAGGCAAGGTAAGCGGAGTGTAGGACGTCCAGCTGCAAGATGGGTCGACGATATCGTTTCTATGGCGGGTCGAACTTGGACTCGATTGGCTCAGGACCGAGGAAGATGTCATTGGAAAAGAGAGACCTATACCCAGCTATGGGATAGAGAAGGCTGTGGATGATGCAGTTGGATAGTTCGGTTTACTCACGATAATTTCCTTCACCATTTTTGCGTTAGCAGTATCACGCACATAACTTCGAAAGGACAATGTGTGGGATTGAACCAGGGGTTTCGGATCCATCGTTCTTCCGACTAATTGAAGTAGTAACTTTTAAACCTGCACTTGGGCTTTGTGGAGGATTATTATTTTTTTTAACTTTTAAAGGTATCCGCCATTTCGCCTGATGTTAAGCGACGAATGATAGAGGTCTACGATGGAGCGTGCTTCCCTAGAAGAAACCGATTCACTCTCGATTTGAAGACACAAAGATTGTAACTATCGGCAAAATTCCACTCAGGTTATGGTTTCAATTCTCTCCTTGTAATACAAGTCCCAGCAGTTGGAACCATAAGGGAAATAAGCATGCATTATCAACTCATGCTTGCTTATTTCCCGATGTTTCACAAATAGAAGCGCCAACATTTCGCTACACTATTTTCCGTCCCATCTGGTGCAAAACACCGATTAAACTCCTACAATCAATTACACCCTCAAGTGATCGACAACTCAGGCCAAACTTTAACCCGTTGCTGATGAGTTAGCGCATTTTTTTCAGTTCACATAGTCTGAGTCGGCGGTTTAAAGTTAGATTGACTATCAGGACTTTTAGAGTTGTGGCTATAACTATTTAATGAGATAATAGTGTTTAACTCGTATGTTGTAATGTTTTTTAGTGGTAGGACTATCTACATCGTTCGCCAGGTGTGACACACCTTTACCAGTTATTCTACTGCTAACCGCAGTTTCAATGAATAAAAAAATATTTTTCTCCTTGCAACGTTTATTTTATTTTAACAACAAACTTATATAAACCTACGTGCCATACAGTTTCACACACTATTCCAGCATAACATAGTAACAAATACGTACGAATGCATACATGCACACTTGCACACGCATGTAAACAGTCAAACACTTACTTTTTGTTTTTTTTTTTTATTAACAGACTACAGAAAATTTGGGGTTTAGAAGTCTTGTGTCATGCATAGATGAGACAACACAGAATCGTGGGTAAAAAAGAGACTTACGATCAGAAGTGGGCAATAAACCAGCTGTTTGTATATTTTTATTCCTGTAGTTTTATTTTATCTGAATGAAAATACGATAAAACCTGAAACATGAAACTTTTACAGCAGTTAGTTCATTTCCCATTTGAGTCAAGACGTTAGACGAAAACTTTTAGAGTGCTTAGTTTGCTTTTAAAACCGGAGGCAATAACAGTTTCCTGAAAACCTTTCTTTTTACAAGATGCGTACTTTCACTTCCCTCCGAAAAGGTCACAACACTAAACTTGTTCACCAACTCGACTTACAAACGTCATGATTAATTCCCTACCACGACGACGACGGTTGCCAACCCACAATTTCCACCAGTGCACCCATCCGGATCCCAGTCAATGACCCAGAAGCACCACGTGACACTTTCACTCGCTCGCTCATCCATTGCCGTCTAACTCGAAGACAAGCCCATCATATCTTCGGTAAACTGCTCAATGGTTGCGGAATGAAGTTACTGTGTTGCGAATCGGTTAGAGTACGGGTTTCGTTGACATTCTTTGCGTACGCGCATGCAGCGGACGTCTCGTTTCGAGGCTGTTTTTTGACATTGACAATGTACCGAGGAAAAATAATGCAGGTAGACGTTTATTTAAAGGTCTGACGATACGTGTATGTATTAAAAATATGCTGGAATGCCTGATATACCAAGCAGAATACTGATTTTCAGATAATGTTACAACAAAAATGTTTGCAGCAAAAAAAACATTTAAGTATGTACTCGTATTTTTTTCACTATACATTAGGTTTACATTTTACCGTCATCTCGTCTGATGTTAAGCGACAATGGCGTCAAGCAATGAAGATGCATGCAATGAAGCGTGCTTATCTAGAAGAAACCAATTTGCTGTCGACTTGAAAACACAAAGATTGTACCTATTCGGAAAAAAACCACTCGGGCAACGCATTCCATAGCCTAGACATTCTTATCACGAAAGTAGAGTCAAACCTCTTCGTTTGAGTCTTTGAAACGATGTCGTATTTTTGAACTACAAACAGTCAGACAGAAAAACCGGCAAGGTGATATTAGGTTATTCATGCAGATCAGTTGCACACACAATGTATACGATAAAACCCGATAATTTTAGTATTAAAATTAACGTGGTTGTTACACATATTTAATTGAATAACGGGACACTCACGTATATACGGTCGGTCAATCCGACTCGAGTTTCGGCCGCGTCCGGCGGCCTTTTTCAAGGCGAGTGCACACGCGCGGTGGCTGCCCGTTTGTCTCAATCTTTGTCACCAATCTCTATCGGTTGTCCTGCGCTTCGCTTGCACGCTCGGCCCTGGCAGAACGTGACACTTTTTCGTTTGTACAGCTGGAGTACAGAGATTTAAAAGATCTTATATCACTTATAAATAACTACATTAAATTCGTATTTATCTTTGTTTACTCGTTCTAGTAAAAGTTGTATCTTTCAAGTAAAAAAGTTTAGAAAACCCGGAATCAATAAGATTTCCGATTACCACCTCCGATCATACAAAATTTCGCTGCACGCGACCTGTGTTCTTGCGTGGATAACACCGTAATTGCACTTTTCACGTAATTGCCGATTGCACAGCCAAACGCTTCCCGTCTTATGAAGTCCGTAACACTAACAGAACTCATCAATATTATTTTAATTTAATTAGTGCTGTTGTATTTATTATATACTAGCATGGCCCCGTAGTTTCACCAGAGTAGTTTTAAACGGGGAGCGATCACGCGCGTGCGATCTTCTTGAAAAATACCGCCGGACGCGGTTGAAACTTTAATCGGACTGGACCGACCGTATTTTACACGTGAATAGGTAAACATCATTATTACTTGAAGAATCACGTAAATGTTTACAAGTTATCCTAATCATCCCCAAATAAATTAAATATACAGATAAAAACGCTTATAAGGTAATTCGTTGTTTACATTTTAGTTCTTTATGGTAATTAAGGAAATTTTGTGAAAAAATTTTTTTGAATTTCGACTTTCGTGTACGACCTTCATATAAATAACAAACAAAACATAACAAAAACAAGATTGGCGTTCATCATTGAGTAAAAAATTAGGTTCTTGCGTATTAAATTTTATATTGTTTTCAAAAACCATATGTATTGTTATTGATTTCGTACGATTTCAAAATTTTGAGTTAGACAAGTTTGGCGATACACCCAAATACATGTAATTTAGAGAAATAAATACAAGGTTACCCAGACTGCCTATACCAATCCGAAAGGGATGCGTTAATCTCGCAATTTTTAACCGCTTTGACCATGGAACGGTGTATTATTGTGCACAATAGTAGCTTCGTGTAGGCGCACGAAGCGATTTGGGGACATCAGTGTAAGCCAATCACCCTTGTAGGAGCACTGGCGTTAGGTTTAGCGTGTTCTGTAGCAGATAACGCCAGTTATTGCGCCGCACACCTCACCATACGAATTTAGATAAGTTTCCATAGGCTAGACTAAATTAACCTAAAATTTATAGTAAGAGCATTTAGGACCACAATTTTAGGAATAAAATTTCAGAATAATAAGAATCAGGACATTAAAAGGACACCAAAAAAACTACAGGCTAACGGATGTAAAATCTCCACTCTAATTTGCGTGACCGACCATGAAATGCAACATTGCACTTTAGACTCCAGCAAAACATAAATGAAAAGGTTTTGCTTAGTGTCGGATACAGCAACATGCATGATGTCATAAAAAATTGATCAATAATATTTTTTCATAGTAAAGAGTGACGAGACGAGTTAGGCATGTTCCTGATGGTAAGCAACACGACTACCCAAAAGAGCACAGTGTCACGCAGCTATTGGAACACGAAGAGTCGAATTCATTACAGACCTAGCACTGATCTGCGCTCGTCACGCTGTAATTCATTTGGAAATATTGCGCTTCAAACTAAGTGATGTTTGCCTATCACTGCTTCGCGGTAGAATTACAGGCAAAGGTGTGGTACTTCCCTAGGCGGACTCTACAAAGAGTCCTACCACTACAAAAAAAAATGTAGCCTTTTAAAAGCCATCTCATGGAAATATTTAGTTTCTATGCTTAGTCAACTGCAAATAAGTTGGTCCGTTAGCATGTAGCACAAGTAGTTATCAGTGGTCCAGTGTACACAGACCGGTCCACTACTGGCTTGACAAGTTCAAGGAGACCCCGGCAAAACTAGTTTCGCGACACCTCTCCCCTCTCACACACCACGTGAGAAAGCGAGACGGAACTAATGCTTAGATAAAACGTTTAATATGCGGAATATACACCCGTCCGCAAGGTATTGGATTATAGTTTTGGCTTTAGCATCGGGTTAATTCAATAACCTTTAACTGTATTCAGAATTTAATGGAAGGTATAAACATACTACAATTTAATTTGAGAGTTGTCGAATTAATTAAATTAATTGATTTTGCGACCCTTGTTCGAATTTAGTCACGTAAGGGGAACATTTTGATAGTTTTATTGAGTTCTAAATTTAGCCCACGATTTTAAACACGCTCTATGTGTGTCTGTCTCGTTCACTCTTTTCTATCACGACACGACAATCAGTACATCTGCACTTAAAAATAATACACATTTTAACCAAGAATTTTGGATGCCAAAACACTATATTTTTCTTTTGATTCTTGAATATTTGAGAACAAAAACCATGTAGGTATATAATATGTTTTTTTTATAGTGTAACTTAATAGGTATGAGATGAGCGCAGAATCTTGTTTTTTAAATACTTGACTAGCGGTTCGTCCGGGCATCGCACGAGTAAACTTTTATTAAAATGAAGCATAATAAAATCAATCGATTATTAAAACATAGCTTAGCAGAAGCATCATGTTTTTTTTATTTTTTGATACATCTCCATTAAGTAGTAATTGAGAGTTTTTGTTACAAATGGAGAAATACAAATATTTTCTCTATTGCTAGCGCTCCGCTACTCACTAGCCAGGTTTACATGTCCGTGCTGGGGTATATATAATAAGAGAAGTATAAATATAACAAGTGTTCAGCTTGCCTACCTACTACTTTTGTAGTGGTAGGACTCTTAGCAGAGTCTGCCTGGGGAAGTACCACACCTTTGCCAGTTATTCTACCGCCAAGCAGTAATGTGCAAACATTACTGTGTTCCGGTTTGAAGGGCAATGTTACCAGAGAAATTACAGGTCTTAGAGATATAACATCTTAGATCTCTGGGCGACGAGCGCAGTGCAGTGCTAGGTTATGATTTGGACTCTTCATGTTCCAATAGCTGCGTGTAACTGTGTTGTTATATGGCTGGCATGTTGCTTACCATCAGGCACATGTCCAGCTCGTCTCGTCACTCTAAATTATAAAAAAAAATACTAAAATTTGCTACCAGATCTCGGAATGTAACTTCTCTCGCAAGGACATATGTCTACCAAACTAGCCCAGTGAGGGTTGGTGAAAGACACATGACCTCGAAACATTCTAGTAACATGTCTCTTTCCTCACGAAGTTTTCCGTCCCCTGTTTAAAGTCAGCGGCATTACGCACATGAATTCGAAAGGACAGTGGTGCGCGTAGGATTTGAACTCCGGATAGACAGTCACCGTTCTCCCGACTACGACTAGACTAACCGTAACTTTACTAGACCAGCCGTAACTTTATAAATGTGTTTATTTCTTTATAATTCATGTCCTATTTACCACACTCAACCCATACTTTTATAATAATAACATATTTAATTTAGTCAATTCGTTCGGTAATATTTCCTCACCATTCACCATCTACAAAACTTATGTTGTAAAAATATTTACGCCGTATCGAAGCATAAAAGCCAGTACACATGCAAGGCGCCACTTTTTTACGATTTCCACAATTTCTTTTTTATACAATAGTAGTTGTGGAGAAAGTGCACTTCTCAAGTTTCATTGTAATTGTTATCACCACGCTTGCCTACTTTTTAATAAAAGTATTCGCTTTGCGATGGATTTAATTTTGGAGTTCCGTGCAAAAACGGGATCTACTAACTGTAACATTTAAAACTTTTATTCAAGGTATCCCTAAGGTAAAAGGGATTTGGAGTAAAATCTTATATACATAGATCGAAATCTCTGACATAAAAGTGCCTGATAAAGTCAAAAGATGTTTTAAAAGTTGTAATGTTTTGGATTATAGCGTGACAGAGTCTCTCTGTCTCTATTTACAGCTGTCCATTTAAACTGCAATACGTAGATAGTAATTTTTTGTAATAAAATGTGGTGTTGCAGCTTATAACTATCAAACGATAAAGATATTATCCAGAGACGATCTTCTTAGCATTCCATGGATTCACCGTGCGGGTGCCGGGTCCATCGTGTGGCAGAGAGAGAAAAACTCGAGTAGTTCCCGAGACTTGTGACTCAGGCGTAGGTTTAAGGGCCCCTTTCTGACGTACATCAACACTCACCTTCACCACTCGTTTTTCTCTCCCTGCCCAGCCAAATCTGATATGAGCCTACTAGTGCAGCTTTAGATACACGTTCTAGTATAGGTAGAACTTACAGCACTTCTGGATAAGCCAAGGTCTTTCAGTAGGTTATAGAGAGATTTTGCTGGTATACCTCTCGCTCCCACTTCTACAGCGTATAAACTAACTACATAGCCGTTTTTGTTAATTCGTTTAGGAGGTCGTAATACTTATTTTGTTTCATCGCGTGGTCTTTAGGTATATTAGTTTCCCACGGTACGGTAAGTTCTACAAGGACTATGCGTTTCGTAGCTCTAGAAAAAAAGGAAAATGTCCGGTCTGGATGACGAAACACCCACATCCTCTGGGATTTTGTAGTGCTTTTCATACGTGTCCATTAAAATAGTCCAATCAGGTGCTGTACCCAGGATTGAGTAAGGCTTGTTCCTGGAGTTTGAAGTTGAGCCTTCTTTACAAAGTTAATTTGTCTGTTGTTTGTCGTCAATCCTTTTGGGCTCTAGCTACCGAAAGGCTCATGGCTTCACGTATGATTTCAAGTACTCTGTCATGACGCCGTGAGTAATGACCCCATTAAGAGCACCTTGCATCCCACCAATATGTGCCTTGCTGTACATATCGCCTCTCCACAAGTATAGCAACATTTTTCAGAGGCTTTTCCCCACCTTACCAAGTTACTCTGGTCAGGAGGGTCATTTGGAATGCATTTAGATAAAATTTTAATAAGGCAGGGGACCAGTCATAGATCAAGGTGCGCCATTTTAGAGCTAATGGGATACAGAACTCACCTATGGTTAACCACTCACTTTGCATTTCTAAATTCATAGCGTGCACTTTGTAACTGTCATTTTCGTCTTGTTGTAGAAAGGTTTTTACCATGTCTCGGTCTTCCTTTTTTTCTCGCACCCAACCCAGCAGTATTTACTTGTGCACCTGCCATAAATTGTTTATGGAATTGAAGTCTAGATTCCAGGTCTGAAGCAGTTTTGTCTTTTGGGAGAGATGTAATTAATTCGTCTTGCGACTTTCCCAAAACATGCGTTTTGTAACTCTTAGGTGTTTGTAAAGTTCAGACGGTTTCTTTAGTTTCAGCCCAAAACTATTGTGATCCCTAAAAGAGTAGAGGATCAGCCGGATGTGCCAATCCGAACCATGACTTCAATATCTTTATGACATTGGCATCTAGCTTTGCCAGGAGAGTTTTACCGATGTCATATACTAGGAAAGGCCAAGTGAGACGTGATGTGAGGTAGTTGTCATATATCCATGCTTTTTGATATTGCTGATAGGCTGCTGGTCTACCTTATTGAGGTTGTTCATGAAATTTTCAACAACCACCTCTAATGATGGTGTACGTCCTTTGTGATCTATCTTTCTACCAAGAAATTTGAAAGGCACTGCCTCTGCAATTGTGGCAACTCCTTGGCCACTTATGGAGAGTCCCGGATCGTAAGACGTATATTTGGTATTTCTTCTACCCAGACAAAGACAATGACATTTAGATGGTTTTGTCCTCATTCCTCCGTCCATGTACAGAACTCATCGACTTCGTTCAACAATTCTTGACACTGTTTGGGATTACGTGTAAGTATTGCAAGGTCGTCCGCAAAGGCCAAGATTGACTCAGTGTACTTATTGTTGATTTTAAACCGGTAGCCCCATTTCTTTTCACGGGATATTAATTTGTCTACTAAAATATTTATAACTATATTAAATGCTATTGGTGATAAGCAGCACCCTTGGAATAGTCCTACATTGTATTCAAGTGGTTTTGTGTATTCCTTGTTTACTGCTATGACGAATTTTAAGTGGCAATAATAAGAATTAATTATGTCAATAATTTCAGCAGGAAAGTTATACCATTTTAGGGCAAATATCATAAGTTCATGCTGGACAGAACCAAACGCGTTCTCTAGGTCTATCCAGCAGACTGTAATTTGCCTCTCATGTGTTCTGGCATCTTTCAAACTTTCTGCTAGTAATGTATTGTGTTCCAGGCATCCAGAAATACCAGGCAAGAACCCTTTCTGGTGATTGGGCCTGAAATACCTATTGCTAGTCATAAATGTGGTCATTTTTTGTTTGCAAAATACTGAAAAAGATTTTAGAAATTGTATTGGTTAGGGCTATCGGTCTGGTGTCTTTGGGATGAGTTACTTCCTGCTTTTTAGGGATGAGGACAAAAAATTGCTCTTCCAAATGCTACTGGGACTTGCTTATTGCACTATGTAGGAAAAACTTACGTAATAACATGACTTTCATACCTGTGTACTTATATTGCTTTTTTTCTATAGAGGTACTTCGATGATTTAAGCGAAATACCCAACACTAGTTAAGTGCGAACCAGCCGTACAACATTTTCGAACAGATTAATAAGACTGCAGCGGCTGTACAGAACCCTCCGTGTAAGGATCCGTCGCTTACTTGACTGGCTTATTCTTTTCTTTTGAGGAAATCTCATCTTAAGAAATGTTTATTTATACAGGAAAATGTCTCTGTTCCTTGTTCGTTGTCTCTCATTTATGTTGTCTTGGTTTCTGTACTGTCTGTTGTTTAAACTTTTATCATTTTAAACAAAGCTTAGGGGAGTCACAGTTTGTGCTTCTGATTTATTTTCGTTAAATACCTAGTAGAATACAGCGAGATAGTCATTCTCATTCTTGGCAATGATTTACTAGGTAGTATTCTTTTATTGTGGATTTAATTCTTATGGATAAATTTTCTGTCATGTACATACATATTTGTGTCCATAAAAAATGTTTTTGGGGGTGTTTCTGAGTTTCATGAGTACATATATACATATTTAAACATTTATCCTAGTTTTATCTGCCGTTTGGCTCCCATAGTACAAAAACGTCGCTTAGGCTAAATAATGTAATATGAGGAATATTCTATATTCAATATTTCTAGCTATCAGTTTATTAAAAAGTTAGTGTCGTTAAATTTCAGGGCTAATTTGGGTCCCTCTGATACCTCTGTAATATGTTTCGTTCTAAGTTCTATTTTTGTTTTGATCGACCTTTCTAAGTTATTGGATTTCAATGTAGCAATAAACTGCCTAGCAAAGGCTAACTGCATACTCTGAATAAGTAGATGAAATAGTACATTGAAAATTGCATTTTTGACCCGAACAAAGAGGTTTGATGCCACATTCATTCTGCGAACAGCTAGACTGCTGAATTCGTTGCACTAGTGAGTTTTTGGCGATACAATCTTGGTGTCAAGAAATGACGATTCAAGATAAAGAGTGAGTCAGTTAAAAAAATTCTTCATCTCTAATTTATAAAATTCTTCTGTCACGGAGTGCGTAATCGAACTCCTCCGAAACGGCTCGACCGATTCTCATGAAATTTTGTGAGCACATTGAGTAGGTCTGAGAATCGGCCAACATCTATTTTTCACACGCCTAAGTGATAAGGGTTGTTCACCCCTAAAAATATTTTTTTAATTTTTGGTAAATTTTTTCGTTTTCATTTTTTTATAATGTGCCATTAAAAATACATACAACCCTAAATTTTTACCCTTTTATCACCAACCCCTATTTTTTAATTGCCATTTTAGTAATGTAATCATTTTTCATCCCCGGTCGATAACTGATCAATCATTTAATTAGTTATCCCCGCCAGTTGTCTACAGGTGTCACTTCTGACCCAGTAAATAGCACGATAATTTGGGGATCAAAAGTAGCCTATAGCAATCTCCTTAGTATAAACTAAAGTCATGCCAAGTTTCAGCTGAATTGGATCAGTAGTTTCGGCGTGATGCGTGATCCCTATACAGAAAGACAGACAGACATGAAAGAAAAAAAATGCAGTTTCGCCATCAGTATCGACAATGGAGTGCTACAAAAATTTTTTTTCAAAATATCTTCAATGTACAGAATTCGACCCGTTACAGTTTTATTATAAGTATAGAAAGTTATTTGTTTGAACACGCTAATCTCGGGAACTATTGGACCGATTTAAAAAAATCGTTCACTGTTCTTTCATATGTACGTAATCCTTGAATGCTGTAGGTTACCATGTACATGTATGTACCACGGGCGAAGCCGGGGCGGGCCGCTAGTATATATATAATAAAGTGACGGGACAAGCACGACGCGCTCTCGACGGTAAGCAACACGACTGCCAATTACAGCACAATGCCACAAATACATTTGAACATGATGACTCCAAATTATTACTGCGCTCGATACTACGCAGATTTTTTTTTTTTTTTATTTCTTTGTCCTGTAATTTCTACTCGCCTGAGAACATTGACTTACAAACCGGAACACAGTAATATTTGTATATTACTGCTTGACGGTAGACAAAGTGGCAAAGATGTGTACTTTCCCAAGCGGGCTCTGCCAATAGTCGTACTGGAAAAAAAAGGTTATAAAATAATACTAGTTATAAAATTACCCTTGTTAAACCATATAATAGTCTACAAAACTTTACTTTCTTTTATACGTAATATATATTTTATACGCACGAAGCGTGCTTCAAGCGTATTAATTTCATTCTGAAACATAATCCCGCGGCTTTTGCGAAATTCAATTTACTCCAGTCCTTTTAGTCTCCTTCTTATTATAATTAAAACTACGGTTGTTTTTCGTTTGTGAGCGTAAACCGGAAGTTACTCATTGAATGGGCGAGCACGTCGACTCGTCGACTTCCGCTGGTCAATGTCACATCTAGTGATGTGTTGAGTAGCACTAGTTTAAAAAGAATCGAGTCAATACTGTATTCCAGTCTTGAAATCGAGTTCTACAAAATATACTCGAGCACTTCATCGTTTTCGAATAGAGATGAAATCAGGATCTGAAAGTTATGCCATTAGTAGTTAAAAAGAAATTTGTATTTTACACTAAATCTATTAAAGAGCTAAAATTTTTTTTTCATTTTTTAGTTAAATGTTTGTACTTAGTTGTAGAACTTTTTTCTGAGTCTGTCTTGAGAAGTGACACGCCTTTGCAAGTTATTCTACAATAATCTGAATCTGATCCAATGTCTCTATTCAGTTTCAAGAACACTCAGTAGGTACAAATCAAAAGTATTCCATTCTACTTGTCTGGTCATCACTACTCCCATCGGCGTGTGTCCCAGTGAAGTCTTCACGCTGTCAATTGTATTTTATTGTTACCCACTTGGAATTTGTCGAGTCGATTTAATAATAGATAGTTGTAGGATATTCACCTTGAGATGCGTCCGTAAAAGTGACGAAGGGAATCTAAAAACTATGCACAAATACTCAAAATACACGAAAAATGTTAGCCCTTTACCACACTTCTTTTATTTTTTGCTGTAGTTAGACCAGTAGTACGAGTACCTTCGCCATTTATGCAATCGCCAAGCAATATTGTAATGTGCCAATATTACTGTGTTCTGGTTTGAAGGGCACCTTTTCCTAATAAATTACAGGTTTAAGAGACGATGATGACGTGCTGTTATGGGCAGACGTGGCGCTTACCAACAGGGGAACGTCTTGTTCATCTTGTCAATACAAATTATGATAAGAACAAAATTAAAAATTTTGATTAACCCCCGACTACCTTAGATTTGTTATCTGTACAACATTCTACTAGTCAAGCCCTTTCATTTGATACCCATATTAAGGGGAATTGTGAAAAAGGAAATGTAATTCGCCATTTTGTGGTAGCGGCCATCTTGGATTTGAAATTTGTCATAGTGCAAAGTATTCTACTAATCAAGCCCTTTCATTTGATACCCATATTGAGGTAGTAGTGAAAAATATTATATAATTCGCCATTTTGTGGTGGCGGCCATCTTGGATTTGAAATTTGTTATAGCGTTTGGTACTCTACTAGTCAAGCCCTTTCATTTGATACCCATATTGAGGTAGGTTGTGAAGAAATATTTTGTCCGCCATTTTGTGGAGGCGGCCATTTTGAATCGATATTAACCAAACATAGCTAAGAACATCCGCACGGATATTAACTTTCAAATAAAAAAAACCGCATCGAAATCGGCCCATCCGTTTGAGCTCTACGGTGCCACAGACAGACACACACACAGACAGACAGACAGACAGACAGACAGACAGACCGACAGACAGACAGACAGACAGACATCGACGTCAAACTTATAACACCCCTTTTTTTGTCGGGGGTTAAAAAACACACCATAAGGACTCAATATGACAGATCCATTTATTTTATAGAACGTTGTGCCGTAAAGCGGCATTCTTGGTCTCTCAGTGCTCTCTTATTACTAATTTCGATTGAAAACAACGCGAAACGACGTTACGTCGTTTTGTATAGAATTTGCAACAGTGCTGCTGTATGCATCGTAATGTTTCCCAAAAGTTGCAATTTCATAAATTTGGTTAGTGTCAGCTGGTAGAAGACTACCCGACTGGAACCGACGACTACCGAGAAGGGCCGACCTGTAATATAGCGATATTCTGTTTACCGAAACTAAAAAAAAATCTGCTACAAGAGATCAATTATTTTACCAAAAGTATTATTTTCAATAACATAGCTGATGAAATCGCAGACACAAATATTAAAAGAAAAGAAAACAATCCTACTAACCTTATTATAAATTTATGACGATACATGGTTCCTCTTTCACGGAAAAACTATTGAAGGGATCAGGATGAAATTTGATACATAGATAGATAAAAGCCTATAATAACACATAGGATATTTTTTTACCCACGAAAAGAACAGGATCGGTACCTACGCAGGTGAAACTGCGGGGCGCTGCAAGTACATTAATAGTTATGATCGCGGCTGCTCTATTTCTATTGAAAAGACATCAACGGGCGCATTTTCTTTGTTCATTACTTATTATAAATTTTAATTAATATGTTCAATATTAGTATAAGTAATTCAAAATTTATTTATTTTTAAGATACTTCATTGTGGAAACTTGCAGCCTTTATTTAGCCTTAATACATTCAATGAATCAATGTTTTTTCGTGGTCAAAAATTCCTTTTTTTAACCCCGACCAAAAAAAGGGGTGTTATAAGTTTGACGTCGATGTCTGTCTGTGTGTGTGTCTGTCTGTGGCACCGTAGAGCTCAAACGGATGGGCCGATTTCGATGCGTTTTTTTTTTATTTGAAAGTTAATATCCGTGCGGGTGTTCTTAGCTATGTTTGGTTAATATCGATTCAAAATGGCCGCCTCCACAAAATGGCGGACAACATATTTCTTCACAACCTACCTCAATATGGGTATCAAATGAAAGGGCTTGACTAGCAGAGTACTATATGCTATAACAAATTTCAAATCCAAGATGGCTGCCACCACAAAATGGCGAATTATATATTTTTTTCACTACTACCGCAATATGGGTATCAAACGAAAGGGCTTGACTAGTAGAATACTTTGCACTATGACAAATTTCAAATCCAAGATGGCCGCTACCACAAAATGGCGAATTACATTTCTTTTTTCACAACTTCCTTAATATGGGTATCAAATGAAAGGGCTTGACTAGTAGAATGTTGTACAGATAACAAATCTAAGGTAGTCGTGGGTTAATCAAAATTTTTAATTTTGTTCTTGTTTAAATACCAAAATCGTCATCTATTTATCATATTCCGTGACGCGTTCCAAGACGACTTGCCAATTATAATATGGCCATTACACGATTACATGACTCTCCAAAATCAAAAATGTCTTTGAAAGTAGTTTTAAAAAAAGCTATTAGTTGTAACCGAATAGATAATAACTGTCAAAGCATAAATTGTATTCAGAACATTTTTTTATATTTATTTGTTAAGTAATACTATCTACCCAGTACTTACTTTGTCAGCAGAGTTTAGGATATTTTTTTTATACGTACTCTACTTTTTTTTTTCGGGATAAAGGGTAGTATACGCGTACATGCTATATCGGACCCAAAACTAAATGTGTGTCAGATCCGTTCAATTTTTTGGATGTCATTGTACAACATCCAAACGTTCACATTTACAATGTTAAAAATTTCGATAATTGGGTTTTTATGATGCTACCAAGTGAAGGTTATAATAGACAAACTATTTATTTATCTCTCATTTACTTTAATATGATTAATTAGTTAATGTGGAAGTTTAAAAAAAAACAATATTTTATCTGTCTGCTTTTAGTGGTTTAAGGTCAACGTACTACCTAATCTACATACAGAATGGGCGCGCTACTATGTCCCACTATTCAAGTCAAACCTATGGAATGATTGCAATCACATCATACAACACATAATACGAGTACAATAACCATTGTCTGTGTTTTTTTACCGAATATAAAAACTTTGAGAATGGCTTTGCTCTGACGTAATAATTAATGGTAATTTTCTAGAAGGCAAATCATTAGAATTGGCTTGTTTTTCCTTATAAGATGTATCAATAAAACGTGGCATATTCAGTATAGATTTTGTAGATAGATGTTATATTGTATGTACTTATCTACAAATTGCAGAGAAGGAAGTAGTTCTTACAATTTAAAAACACGGATAGAAATAAACGACTACAAACATACAGTTTTTGGACTATACAAATGCTGTAGTAGCATGTAATTTTGTACAAATGTAGCTACATAGCACTGTGTAGTTATGGGCAGGCATGTACCATCAGGCTCGTGTCTTACTCTGTACTATTAAAAAAACAAAACTAAAAATAATAACTTTTACGATTTCAACAAGCAACAAGCTATAGCAATACAATGGTTATCTTATCGCTAAGAACCGATATAGTTCATAAGAGCACCAACTTAGTAGGTACCTACCTGGAAAAATTACTACTTAATTAAATATTTATACATCAAGTACATATTACTTGAAAATGCGTACGTAATTAAGCATTTTTTTTATTGATAAAAAATGTCAGTGGCAGTTGGATGAAAAAATACGTCTAATTTATTATCATTAACATAACATGTGTGCTTATCAAATGAGCCTTTTTCAAGCGTGACTAAAAATTGATCCAAAAATACTCAATGTTATGAAATATTGTATACTGCTGGTTTTATTAGAATATTATAACCAGTTGGACATTAAGTTATGACAATTTCTTAATGCATTTGTTTGTACATATTTGTTATATTACACACGTTTTTTTTTCTGAAAATGGCCCATTTCTTAAACATACTTGGCGTAAGTAAGGGAATTGTATATCAACTTATATGAATAAAAAAATCTTTAAAAAAACAAAGATAAACTTTAAATCAAAGAAACAGATGGTTCACCCAAAATAAACTTAAGACTAGAGTGTCACGGCCACCGGCAAGTAATCGGCGAACCAAGATGTCGGAGGTCGAGGCTACAGAACGATACATATCTCCGAATACATAACTATATCTATTTATTTACTGATATAAGAACTTACTAGAATACTAGTAAACATACAAGGTGTATTATTTATAACTATAATATTAAATGTTACAAATCATTCCACGTTATACCTAGCTTTTACTGAATAAAACACTAAATACTGGAAGTTCTCATTCGCAATTTCTATTAACTTCGGAACGTACCTATCTATCAAATTGAAGTACATTTAAAATTTTTAATTTTTATGGATTCTTTTACAATGCTGATCCTGCTAATACCTACTATAAATGCGAAAGTTTGGATGTTTGTTGCTCAATCACTTCTGAACGGATCTGTTTGAAAATTGGAACTCAGTTAAATTATAGTCTGGAATAACACATAGGGTTTTTATCGCGGGGAAATTATGAGTACTGAGCGAGTAAAACCGTGGGGCGCTGTAAGTATACACTAACTAATATATCGATCGATGTTATGTTGTAGGTAGAGAGCGGAGACTGTGTTTGTGCTTCTCCGTTTGCGATAATCACCGGTACCAATCTGAAATGATTTTAGACCTTATTCTTGAGAGTTAGGCCATATATTCGTTGTTCAACCTGTTTTTTTTTTATAAAACGAAGTCGTTGTGTTATCACACGCCTTGCATTATCTTATTATTTTTGTAAGAACAATTAAACTAATTAAAAATGTGTCTCTTTAAGAGTTGAATTACCAACACATAATTATGATAAAATAGTGCATCCAAATATATATTTTTTCTCAGAAAAAACAAAACTGACTTCAATTTGAAATTAAGTTCAGACACTTGACCAATTTTCATTAAAATCTATCGTCTATCACTCTATCGTCTAAATACATGAAAGAAAATTCTAGTTTTTTGTTCATATTTCACAAACCGCTACACCGATTTCAATAAAATTTATATGGGATTACCCCTGAACTATGATCTACCAAACAAAAAAAGAATCGTCAAAATCGAAGCACAATTGGGGGAGCTATATTGAAAAACACATACAACCAAATTGATAACCACCTCCTTTTTAAATCGGTTAATAATAATTAACTAAACGCACTGCTCCAATGAGACTGCGAGTAAACGAAAAAGTCATCGCCGTCGATGACACCTATTTCCGTTACAATTTTTAGATTTAAATTGATTTTTCGAAACCCTTTTGAAGCTAGATAAAAAAGCAGATCTATAATCTAAATTGGTATAACTCAGTACAGGTTTTACGTAGGTAGGTACCTATATCACTTGGCATTTTAAAATAAAATACCAGTGTCAGCAGGTGTAATAAAAAGTAAGATATAAGGGCAAGTGAAGCCCTTAAAAGAGGACGATGTGTGTTGAAAAGTTATCTACGTAACCTACGATATCGGGATAATTAATTTTTAGCACGAAAATAAGTGACTAGCTAAAGATTTTTACTCCCCTATGAACTGTCTGCCTAATACCTGATGATATTTATGTAAATGTAGGTAAGTCTAATCCTACAACCAGCGTACCTTTCATTAATTTACCATAGAAGGTAATTGGTTGATTGGCAAACTAGTCTAAATGTTAAACAAATTAAAAAAAGAGTTTAATTTCGGAAACCATGGTCTGGAAAAGCACGTAAGCTTGCTTTTTCAGCACGAAAATAACCACACGGATAAAACCCTGCTAGTCCTGGTAATATTCAACCGTCAAAGTTTATAGTATAGTTTGTTACTCAATCACATCGGAACTTCTGAACTGATCAGGTTGAAATACCTACGGTTTGAATACAGTTAAGTAATTATTTATAGTCTGAATTAACACAGGCTACTTTTATATCGGGAAAAGAACAAGAACGCGAGATACGCGAGTAAAATGGTGGGACAGTCATGATAAAAAAAAGTCTCAACTACATAATGATCCAAAACGTCGAATCGAATGATACAAAATGCTTTCACTATCTTCACTAAACATTAAACATTTCCTATTATCAGTCATTATAAACCCTAAAACAAATAATTCGCCACTCTAACTCGACAAGACATAGCAGGAAACAAATGATTTCACTCGCGAGAAACACGCCACACTTGACTACCCGTGAACTAAAACTCGAGGCTTACTTGAGACGCGAAGAAGACAAGAGTTGGCGCGGCTTTAGCCGGAAAATAATTACTTATTTTTCCAAATAGATGAATGAAAGGTAAGCAAATATATAACTAGGCTAAACGAAGCCAAGACCTTGGCTTCAGACAAATGCTTATTCATAATATTTTAGAATTACTTCATAATACCTACCTACGTGTGTAATGAACAAACCAACGATTGGGAAAAAAACTTATTAGTATTAAACTGTTAGTATAGACTTACCATGAAGGCTACGGCAAAATAATTTCACCGTTGCAGAAGAAAGAACACCTGGATCTAGATTTTTAGATCAAACTAAATAGGTAGTCTTTAGTTTAAAAAAATAACTGTGATGCTAACTTGCCGGGGAATTGTTAGCTGCGTCGAATTTACATTTCGGAAAGTAGGCTAAGACAATATTCGTATTGTTTACCGTTATTTTGATGACCGCACGCTCCTTAAAAGCCGGTGGAATACCTAAGTTCCACTTTATAAACTTCGAAAGATTCACAGAATCGGGTTTACAATTGACGGTTAACTGTTTCTTGAAGAAATTCTTTGCTCGTTTTCCGATTTGTTTTAGAGAAAACGCGGCAAATTTGCGAGATCAGCCTCGAGTTTCAATAAAGAAAACAAAAGAAAGGTGATCATTCTGCAATTTTGTAATAAGAACTAATTAAGTACAAAAAGTTTAGTTCGAAAAAGTTTTCATCTGACCTGATAAATGCCTTGTGTCTTGCGCTGCCGCGGCCGCCGCGAAAAGCAGCAGCCAGCACCACCAGGCGCCCCTCATTTTAACTACACTAACCACATCAACACTTCACACACGGTAACACACACAGGGTTTTTGGCACGATGAAAGTGGCGCGTTGGAAAGTTTGGTGACGTGTCGTATTTAGGCGCTCAAGACGAGACAAGCGAACGAAACTAGCGCGGTCGAGCGACTGACTGCCGGCCGGCGACAGGTAGGGCGACCAGCGGAACAATCTCAATCTCCCCGATCCCCGACACGCCGCCGCCGTCGCGTCGTAGGCAACTAAGAAAATAATTTATTTGCTCATTCTACTAATGCTATAAATGCCAAAGTGTGGATGTTTTTGCTCAATCACGTCGTATAGTGGCCGGCAAGCAAGTTGACCCAAAAGTGATGTGGAAGTGGAATGTACGCGCATTTACATTTCCACCAAAGATACCTTAAAACGTTACTGCGCAGCCATGCGCAGCTAACTTCAATGGATCAACTTGTTTGTCGGCAACTATAACAGTTGAACAATTGGGGTTGAAATTTGAAAAATAGTTACAATTATAGTCTGAAATAAAACATGGAAGGCTATTTTCATCACGGTAAAATAATGGGTAAGGCAACGCCGCAGGAGGCTGCTGGTAAATAAGCACTGATTATAGTTATATCAAAATCTATTTATCTTATACAGGGTTACGAAGAAATACAAAAAGTCACGTTCATGCGTATTTATGATCAAATGTAAAGTGGGATTAATCCTGAAATCATAAAAAACTTGTATTTTTCATATACTTTATCAATTTCATGAATATTTACGACCATTTTGGGGTTTAACATGTGATTCTGTAATAAATAAAATATGTAAATGTGTTTAAGTATTGTTCATAAAGATTAACATTCTGCAGCTGAAACGCAAGTATGAAATAGTATATTATGGAAAAATTAAATTGTATTATAATCAGTAAAACGGCAATATCACAAATTATTTTCATCTGTACCTAAAATAATGATAAAATCGTTTAAATTGTGTGCTATGTGTAACTTAATTAAGTATATCTACTCATTCAAGAGTTTACTGTCAATTGATACTATCTAATTAACAAACAATTGCTAAATTAATTAAAAAATTGTTTTAAAATTTACCCAGTTCTTCACATTCTCCTTAAAAATGTCCAACACAGCCTACGCTCTCCACCCGCTCGCTCACACAGGTGGTCGCGTCGCCGCAGATCATCTACGAGTTAGTATGGAGGCAGTGCCACAGATTACAATGTAGTTACTACGCCGCGTGGCAGGTAGCAAACCTACAAAGCCATCGGTTTTACTGTTTTACTCCATTCGCACCTATTTTCGTCTTTTTTGTGTCTTTATCTTGAGTTTTTGATGTTTGGGTCACGTGGATTGAGACTTTGATTTATTGGGAAAATAATTCTTGTAGGTAGCTCAAGGAAATAAACTCAAAAGCCTCCGTTTTCACTCCAACAAAAAAGAGGAGTGTTATAGTGCTAGCTAGCAGCGCCTCGTAGTTTCACTCGCGTAATTCACGTAGGTATAATACCTGTTAATATTTTCCCGCGATAAAAAGTAGGTAGCCGAAGTAATACAGCCTATATTTTTGTTTCAAAATTTTATTCTACCCATTGATATAAACCCCTGGATGTGCCCTCCGAAACTTCAGGCGCACGGAATTATGGCAACGTTGGGAAGAGTAAGCTTACTCTTTTTCTTTTCGTTCTAGTTGGTTGCAGGAAGTGGTGAACGCCGGACGTTTTTACTTATCACTATTCATTGTCAACCACCAAAATAAGTAAAACCACAACATAAATATCTCGCCGCTAGCGATTCTAGGGGTCAACTGGATAGGTTGTGGGTAAACCACTAACGCTACACACAGAGACGCAGTTTATTACCAATTTCAAGATGCTCAGGGCACATCCTTTCGTTTATATCGATGACTCTACCAGTTAAGCCGCTGTGACGTGATTGAGCAACAAACATACAAATATCCAATCATTCCAAACTTTGACTTATAGCTTCGCGCCCCTTAGCTACCACGGCTTCGAAGCCGTCCGATTCACAGTAGTAAGTTGTAAGGTCGCAAGTTCGCATCCCGGATGCAACTGTGAGTATTTTTCCAACTTTGCAAGCCCAATTGGTCTGACTTTGTCATAACCACTGGCTTTAGCGGTGAAAGAAAACATCTCGAGGAAACCGGCCAAAATATTCCAAAAAATACATCTTTGATGACACCATGTCCATGTGTCATCAACCTGTACTTGACTACTTAGCGTGGTGGATTTTCCACGACTCTCTCTTTGTGAGAGAAAGTCCCGAGTCCCATCAGTGGGAGCATAAAGTCGGCTGTTTAAGTTTCTCATATACCCAGATATATATACCCATTGTATGAATAATTTGAATATGACACATTTTTTGTCTGTATTTATAGTAATTCTAAGTACCAGCTTCATAATCAGTCCACTAAATATCCCCACTGCTGGGACGCCGGGGTCACCGGGCTTTCTCTCGCAAGGAGAGAATCAAGGCCATTCCACGGTGGCCCAGAGCGGTTTGGTAGATGACACATGTCCTCAAAAATTGTCATTCTTGGAATACGCCGGATTTCTCACGATGCTTTCCTTCACCGTGATAACTGTTGAAACTAATAACCTCGAAAGGTTCTAGGTACCTACAGGTCGGTTTCCGAACGATGTGTTTCATTCACCGTTTTAAGTTAGCGGCACTACGCATATGACTTCGAAAAGACAGCGGTGCGCTGGGATTTGACCTTTTTGAACTCGGGGCTCCGGATCAGCAGTCACCGTTCTCCCGACAAACCAGCCGTAACTTAAAGTACCAGCTACAGGCTTTGGAATCCATCAAGAGACGTGCCAAAAGGCTTATAGGCAACGACACCCTTGTTCGAAAATAACTTCAAAGTTTTCTGATTTTTATCGGATACATTTCGGAGAGTGTGCACTTGCCTTTTTCTGACGGACTGCTCGCAGCTCGAAAAACTGACATCGCTTCATGATTGACGTTCCAAAGAGTCGAACGAAGAGGCCCCACTCTACTATTGTGATAAGAAGATAAGAACGTATAGGCTTTGGGATGCGTTAGGTAGGTACCTGTTCGAGTTTTTCCCGATGGTTACAACTTTGGTGTCTTCAAATCGAGAGTGAATCGGTTTCTTCTATGTAAGCACGCTCCATCGTAGATGCCTCGTCGCTTAACATCAGGCGCGATGACGGTCAAGAATAAATCAATAATAGTAAAAAATATATTTTCATGTGCCTCTTCTCCGCGGCTACAATGTCCGCAACTAAGACTAAGAATAGGCGTGACGATAGGTCCTGCATTATTTGATATAATGGCAGTATTTAGATTAAAATAAAATATGTACCAATTTTAATTTTGATATTATTTAGTTTAACTTACTAAGTGATCATTCAAAGTTGGATGGCCAAGCCCATTTTAAAAATACGAAATTATTAGAAAATGTATTTACCATTGGATAACCCATTCAATTTCAAGTTACTTTTGTTAGAAAACCAATTTCCTAAACGCAATATTTAATATAGCTACCATACAAACTTTAAGTGGGACGCATAGAAAATACGCCACAGTGACGTCACGCTTCTGTAGTGTTTTTGTATGAAGCGTTTTTGGGAGAGTCCAAAATTGTAATTTTAAAATCGTGATTTCACGGGAAGTTTTTAAGATAACAAAGTTATTCTTTCACCTATGTTTCAGTTATTGAGAAGCCTTTTGATGGCACATTAAATAAAAAGTGAGTCGTCATACCTATTCATCCCGCAACTGCAGCGGGGTCGGCTGAAAATCGCTCCATGTGTTCTTGGCCCGCAACCGCGGCGGGCGCGGGTGAAAATCGCTCGGTGAAATGAGTTCTTAGCTTAACGGCTTAACCCGTAAGTACCGACGCGTGGTCTGACAGACAATTGCAGAGGTCGAATGCACTAGTTTAATGAGTTAACGAAGACGTATCCCCCCGTGTTTCCATATACCCCTCGAGCTGTCGCCAGGCAACGTTCGAGGATAGTGGCTGTGTCGGCGCGTGCGATTTCGGTGAGTTATAACTTTTATAATATTGCGAGTGGTCTGACAGACCACTCGTCTGTACTTATGTAACTTTTTTGGATACGTGTTTTTTCTAAGATTACTGTTTTTCTGTTTTATTTTCAGCTGGTTATAAAAATGAATGAGCCGAGTACATTGGGTGTAAACCGGGCTGCCTCAAATAAAAAAAAATGTGTTTTTGTCTCAAGAAAGAAACGTGTAACTACGCCTCACAATAAAAATCACTAAGCGATAATAGTGGAATGGCTCAATGAGAGCTAAGAGTCTGAATCTTATGATATCGACCTGAATTGTATTGTCTTAGATCTTAGAGAGTGACCATGATCGGCATCTAACAAATTTGGCACTTGCACGAAACATGTGTGCGTACAATGCAGGAAGCCGGTATGCAAAAAGTGTTTGTCAATTTTGAAAAATCGAGTGACTTTATGCCTTGCATTTATAAAAAAATCGTGTCACATTTGATCTAATTCATATTTTAATTATTTTTGAGAAAAAAATACTTTTTGATTGAAAAACATTTAATTAGTTGATAAAAATGAATGATTAAGATAGGACTGATATTTTTCTCCCAAAGGTCACAAGAGTTCAAATTTCTATTTTTAACCAATAATAAATGTGAAAACTTTTGTGTTTCGTTTTATTTATACCACAACTAGATATATTAATAATAAATCCGATTTTTTTTTTCTTAAAATATAAAATAAAATCCTCACTTAGGCTATGGTGGTCCGGCAGACGTCACGTCGGTACTAATGTAACTAAAATGGCACGTCGGTACTTAAAGGTTAACATCGGGGCCCCAACTCAGTTGCGCGGGCGCAACCTGCGCCGCACAACCCACTGTTGCTCGCATCGCCGTAGCCTTGGAGCGCAACAACCTGGCGATGGGCCTCACCTCGGGTGATGAGTGCAGTGCAGTGCCAGGTAATGATTTGGACTCTTCATGTTCCAATAGCTGCGTGACACTGTGCTGTTATATGGCAGGCAAGTTGCTTACCATCAGGCACATGTCGTACTCTTCTCGTCACTATATAAAAAAAAGTTTACCGAGATGGAATAAAGAAAGTAAATAGGTCGAAATAAACTTTAGAGTCAATTAAAATAAAACCGACCAAGTGCGAATTGGACTTACGCACAACTGTACTACAACTTTACGAAACCATGTTCGTACCGTTATCCTTCTAAGCTACTAATTAATATTATAAATGTTTGTATATATTTGGATGTTCGTTGCTCAATAACGTCGTAACGTATGTACAGGGCTGTCTTTCACCACTTAGAGGCCCTGGGTACATTTGGATAATGAGGCCCCCATACTACACACACACACCACAATAACGCATGATTTTGCTAGAATAGACAAATAGCGTAGAATGTGCTATGTTTCTGCTTTAATTTTATTTCTTTACGGTTGCATTAGTACGTAGCCGTAATGAAATAAAAAATAAACTGCTCCCAACAGTGGGAAAGCTTAGTGGGCTGTTTATACTAATAACACTGTTGGGACACTCGGGGTCTCTTCTCGCAAGGAGAGACTCCATAATCGATCACGCTGGCCCAGTGATTTTGGTAGATGACACATGATCTCGAAAGATTCTACGTACATGTCGGTTTCCCCCACGATGTTTTCCTTCACCGTTTTTAAGTTTTACGCGCTTGATTACGAAAAGACTGTGGTTTGCGTGAAATTTGAACCCGGGGCTCCGGATCGGCAGTCACGTTCTCCCGACAAATTTGGGATGTGACCAAGGCGGTTTAAATCTCATGCGCACCACTCCTTGTTACCAGTATTGTCATTCTTTGATATTAGATTACAGGCCCGTGAACAAAATTTATGGGTCAAATGAACCACCAGGAGACCTATGTAGGATGATAGAAGGGTATAAAGTAATAAGATTCAGCACTATGCCGTCACTTGTAAGCTGTCCAACTGAGTGCAATTGAAGAGGGTTCTAACCCTCGATAATTTCTCCTTGTCGCATGATTTTTGTACGGCGTTGTGGAATAATGGATTAGAAGAGTTATTGAAACTATAAAAAATATAAATTTTAATTATTGGTTTGTCAAAAAAATTCATAATTTTCCGACGATTTACAGAGTAAATTGGGTCATTTGATTATGTTCGGCATTGGTTCCATACAGTTTCAATACCTCTTCTAATCCATTATTTCGTAATGTCGTACAAGAAACATGCGACAAGGAGAAATGATCGAGGTTTAGAAACCCCCCCCCCTCTTCAATTGCACTCAGTTGGACAGCTTACAAGTGACGGCATAGTGCTGAACCTTACTACTTTATACCCTTCTATCATCCTACATAGGTCTCCTGGTGGTTCATTTGACCCATACATTTTGTTCATGGGCCTGCAGTCTATATTGGTCACGCGGATCAATCGAAAGATCTACTACTGAAATATCTTGAATTTGATTTGCATACTCACCAAGCTCCAAAACAACATCCTGCTGAAACACAAGACGGTGCCGTAATTGTGCTCACAATATATTTCACATAATAGGCATAACTATTACATAATTTCACATAATATGCTGTTTCCTATCCGTGCCCGGTTGCCTGGTAGAGATCGCTTTAAGCGATAAGGCCGCCAATCAAAATGCTAAGTTAATAGTATGTTTTTTATATTATGTTTTCTGTTTTGTGGCTTTTAGTAAAGAGTTGTTGTATTGTACTGTACTGTACTGTACTGAAGAATCAGATGACATAATATTACAGCACAACCGAATAGAAGCCAGAAATTAAAAGAAGAAGAAGACTATAATCAGCTGACTATTTTTTTTTCACTAAACGAATTGTTTTGGCGGAGATATCGCGTGCCAAGAGGCTGGTTTCTATGGATTAACTTTTAAAACATGTTGTTTCATTTTATCTTAAGTAAAAACAGCGATTGACTCTGTGGTCGTGGACCACGCTTAACCTCGAAAAATTCTAGGAACATATCGGTTTCCTCACGATGATTTCCTTCGCCGTTTTTAAGCTAGCGGCATATGACTTTGGAAAGACAAAAAGTATTAAGGTATTTGTATACTTACCTAAACGGGGACGTACCTATTATTGTAACACATAAGCGTTGCTTAATATTAAAATTCTAAGTTATGAGTTTCTTTTTAATCCCCGACCAAAAAAAGGGGTGTTATAAGTTTGACGTCGATGTCTGTCTGTCTGTCTATCTGTCTGTCTGTCTGTCTGTCTGTCTGTCTGTCTGCCTGTCTGTCTGTCTGTCTGTCTGTCTGTCTGTCTGTCTGTCTGTCTGTCTGTCTGTCTGTCGGTCTGTCTGTGTGTGTGTCTGTCTGTGGCACCGTAGAGCTCAAACGGATTGGCCGATTTCGATGCGGTTTTTTTTATTTGAAAGATAATTACTGTGCGGGTGTTCTTAGCTATGTCTGGTTAATATCGATTCAAAATGGCCGCCGCCACAAAATGGCGGATAAATAATTTCTTCACAACCTACCTCAATATGGGTATCAAATGAAAGGGCTTGACGAGTAGAACACTATTCACTATAACAAATTTCAAATCCAAGATGGCCGCTCCCACAAAATGGCGAAATACATTATTTTTTCTAAGCTTCCTTAATATGGGTATCAAATGAAAGAGCTTGACTAGTAGAATGTTGTACAGATAACAAATCCGAGGTAGTCGGGGCTTAGTCAAAATTTTTAATTTTGTTCTTGTTTTATATGTATAAATATGAATATGACATAAATATGACAGATTAATAATAAGTACGTTATCTTTTCGAATGCGAGCATAACTGGCCAAATTATTGTAGCAATGGCAAGCAAATTTCAATCGCGTCCGGCGATCTTTTACAAGGAGTGAAGAAGTTTCGCATGTGTTCGAACATGCGTGCGCACTCGTTTAGAAGTGTATTTTTTTAAATGTGTAGTATAACCACGTTAATTTCATAGTAAACCTATTGTAACAACTTTTTGTAATTCAATGGACATTCCATTAACTTACTCATAGTACTAGTTTACCATGTTTTACATAAACACACGGGTAACTCACGTTTAATATAGTCAGTCCAGTCCGACTCAAGTTTCGATCGCGTCCGGCGATCTTTTTCAAGGAAAGTGCGCGCGCGGATCCGCAGCTCGTTTATGTAGCACTGCGGGCAGCCGCATGGCATGCACGCAAGCTCAACGGTTGTTGCGGGGGTGCAGGTGAAGGGGGGGGTGCGGGAGGGCTGCGCCGGTGTACACTGGAACTCGTCGTCGCTGGTGAGCTGCGCGTCGGTAATATTGCAGCACACTGAGCTCACTGTGTCCTCACCACTAGTCTGAACACACTGCTGAGCCTTTTGGAGGCAAGGTTTCCAAGCGGGTGGCAGATGCCATCCACCATCTCTGTTAAACGTCGGACGCTTACCGATTTCAATGACGTCCCTGGCTTTACGAGGTATTTTTATACCCCGTAAGACTTCTTCCCTAGCCAGGACTTCCGCCTTATCAAATCGAGTGAAGTGTTGAGCGTCCGAACAGAGAGCATGCTCCGCCACCGCAGAGCTGTTGCCATCCAAATTCTTGATCGCGCGTACCTATGTGTTCCGTAAGCCTCGTGAACACATTCCGACGTGTTTCACCCACATAGCTTTTACCGCAATCACAGGGAATCATGTACACCCCAGGTACACCCAAAGGGTCTTTGTCCTTAGGGGAGCGTACCACTTGCCTCAACTGCCTGAGTGGACGAAATTTTGTCTTGATGCAATAACTTCGGCGTAACAAGTGTCCAATGTTATCCGTCAGGTATATCAGGCCTTTAATATACGGCAGGTAAGCGGCCGCCCTTTCCACCGAAGTTGGATGTGTCCTCGATGATGCATTCGCCACCCGCCATCCCTGCTTCCAGTTATATCCGTTACGTTTGAGCACACCTTCCAAGTGCTTTAATTCAGTGTCTAAGTGTTCTGGACCACATAGTCTCAACGCTCTATTAATAAGCGTACGTGGTACTGAGGATAGATGTGCCGGATGGTGGTGTGAATCGGCCCTTAGATACCTATCTGTGTGTATCGGCTTGCGGTAGACCGTATGCGATAATCGTCCGGTAGAATCTCGCATCACCAACACATCCAGAAAAGGCAGACTGGCATCTCGTTCACGTTCCAACGTCACCGCAATATTCGGATGAACACTGTTTGAATGTGTCAGTAACGGATCAATCTGGTCTCTGCGTACAATAGCGAACACATCGTCAACATACCGCCATCAATGCCTCGGTTTATATGGCGAACTCAAGATTGCCTCCTCTTCGAACCACTCCATGAAGATATTAGCCACGACCGGGGCAGTAGGAGACCCCATAGCCACACCTCCAACTTGTATGTAGTGGTCTCCCTTCCACACGAAATAGCCTTTGGTGAGCACGAATCGTATCAGCTTTATGTACTCGATAGGTATTTCAATGCACTGAATTAGTTCCGTAATAATTTCAATGGTGTCCTCTATCGGTACATTCGTGAAAAGCGAAACGACATCGAAACTCACAAGCTCTTCGTCCTCACAGAGCTGTATCTCTTCCAATAACTGTACAAAATGTGTTGAGTCTCTGACAAAGCTTGTTGTTTTCCCGACGAATGGAACAAGCATATCCGACAAGAAGCGCGCTGTTTTGTAAGTACGTGAGTCTATTTGGCTTACAATAGGACGAAGAGGCCACTCAAGCTTGTGTATTTTAGGTAGCCCGTAAATCTTCGGTGCTGTAGGGTTCAACGGGCGCAAGCTCTTATGTAGGTCGTCCGGCAGGGTCTTTAAGATGTTGTTGAGACCGTTTGTGACCCGGTTGGTAGGGTCGAATGTAACTTTTTTGTAGGTGTTACTGTCACTCAACAACTCGTTAATCTTATTTTCATAAGCCGCAGTATCAACGATGACAGTAGCGTTACCTTTATCTGCTGTTAACACCAACATGTCGTGGTTGTTCCGAAGGGTGTTTAATGCGTCCAACTCGGATCTCGGAATGTTAGATCTGGGTAATTTGCTCTTTCTCAAAATTAACGACACATCTTGACTTAAGCACTCGGCATCCCGGCAACTGATCTTATTCCGTAAAATAGTATCCTTAATACTGGATATGATCGCTTCTACCGGTACTTTTCTCTGTGTAGGTGCAAAATTCAACCCTTTAGCTAGGGCTGTAGTTACCTCGTTGGAAAAACTCTGCGAAGATAAATTAATGACCACCCTGTCTATTTGATCATTTTGCACCGTGACCACATGCTCTGAGTGTTTTGTCAGGCGCGCTAATTTGGTAATTTGCACTTTTTCCGTACCTATCCTGTTTCCGCACGGCTAAACATCATTCCATCTAGAATTTCCCACAATTCCGAACTTAGAAACCGAGACAGCTTCAGATGTAAATAGTCCGTTATAATTTTTATTTTTTAACACCCCCGACCAAAAAAAGGGGTGTTATAAGTTTGACGTCGATGTCTGTCTGTCTGTCGGTCTGTCTGTCTGTCTGTCTGTCTGTCTGTCTGTCTGTGTGTGTGTCTGTCTGTGGCACCGTAGAGCTCAAACGGATGGACCGATTTCAATGCGTTTTTTTTTATTCGAAGGTTGATATCCGTGCGGATGTTCTTAGCTATGTTTGGTTAATATCGATTCAAGATGGCCGCCTCCACAAAATGGCGGACAAAATATTTCTTCACAACTTATCTCAATATGGGTATCAAATGAAAGAGCTTGACTAGTAGAATACAATACATAATAACAAATTTCAAATCCAAGATGGCCGCCACCACAAAATGGCGAATTACATTATTTTTTTTCACTACTACCTCAATATGGGTATCAAATGAAAGGGCTTGAGTAATAGAATACTTTGCACTATGACAAATTTCAAATCCAAGATGGCCGCTACCACAAAATGGCGAAATACATTTATTTTTTCACAACTCCTTTAATATGGGTATCAAATGAAAGGGCTTGACTAGCAGAATGTTGTACAGATACAGATTACAAATCCGAGGTAGTCGGGGGTTAATCAAAATTTTTAATTTTGTTCTTGTCGGTGGTAGTCACGAATAACCGGCACTAACAACTTGTTGCTCATTGTTTGGAACAATTTTTCGTAACCTTGAATGCATTTAGGTGGCTTTACTGTTAAAAATGTTGGCACAACACTCGACAACCGGCACTTTTTTAGAAACTCTAAACCACATTTAAGTTTATTACGCTTTATTCTCAACTTTGCAAACCGTTTCACTTCACTTAGTCTTACCTCCCCGTAGAGGTTGACAATTTTAGTATGAAAACTAACGTGGTTATTACACATTTTACATAAATACACGGGTAACTCACGTTTAATATAGTCAGTCCAGTCCGACTCAAGTTTCGATCGCGTCCGGCGATCTTTTTCAAGGAAGTGCGCGCACGGGTTCGCAGCTCGTTTAGCACCGCGGGCAACCGCACGTGCTGTGTCTATGTCTATGCTGTCGGTCTGTCTGTCTGTCTGTCTGTGTGTGTGTCTGTCTGTGGCACCGTAGAGTTCAAACGGACGGGCCGATTTTGATGCGTTTTTTTTAATTTGAAGGTAAATATCCGTGCGGATGTTCTTAGCTATGTTTGGTTAATATCGATTCAAGATGGCCGCCTCCACAAAATGGCGGACAAAATATTTCTTCACAACCTATCTCAATATGGGTATCAAATGAAAGGGCTTGACTAGTAGAATACTATACACTATAACAAATTTCAAATCCAAGATGGCCGCCACCACAAAATGGCGAATTACATTATTTTTTTCGCTACTGCCGCAATATGGGTATCAAAGGAAAGGGCTTAACTAGTAGAATACTTTGCACTATGACAAATTTCAAATCCAAGATGGCCGCTACCACAAAATGGCGAAATACATTTCTTTTTTCACATCTCCCTTAATATGGGTATCAAATGAAAGGGCTTGACTAGTAGATTGTTGTACAGATAACAAATCTGAGGTAGTCGGGGGTTAATCAAAATTTTTAATTTTGTTCTTGTTTTGGTCGGGGGTTAAAAACATTATGTTGTATACGTAGGTATATTTCATACGTCCATGGTTGTATAATAATTTCACTCCTTGGAAAATGTTAGGCATTTTGTTACAGAGTATTTTCCATTCCATGTTATTGTTTCATCGTATTTTTATCCGACTTCAAAAAAGGAGGTTTCTCAATGAGGCGTTTTCCGACGAGATAAAAATATTGGTTACAAAAAGCGACGATAGGAGGCGCTTGTAAATTTTAGATTGCGATGTCAATGTCAAAAGCCACTGAACCACATAGTGAGGGACTACTGGGACTGGACTGACTGAACCTAGCTCGCATATCTGTGTCGAACTAGTTCGCTCCTATATTTCGTTCGTTCGGTCTTTTTTCAGATATTTTAGATTGTCCTCTATTGCAATTTTTAATTCATACTGCGCTCCAATATTTAACTATTTCATGTTATGTAAAATACTAAAATTTCATGTGAATTGAGAAAAGTTCCGGCTGGTCTCGTCGGGAGAATGGCAACTGCCGATTGATATCCTATCGTTTCGAAGATAATAATATGTGCGTAATGCCGCTAACTTAAAACGGTTAAGGAAAACTTCGTGAGGAAACCGACATGTACCTAGAATTCTTCGTCGTTCTGTAAAATCGGAAACGCTTTGTGTACATGCATTAAATTCAAGAGAACTATAAATTGTCTGATTTAAAAATTTCACCAATCTCAATATACGGATATTGTCAAAACCTTAGATTTGGATAGTAATGTTAAGTAATGTTAGACGTAACATAAGCGCCATCTATCATTTCTTTGTTTTTATCTCTGCTAAATGTCTAGACAATCTATATGTGGTAAAAGTGATACTTTAGAAATGCTTAACTTTCTTTTTACTGTCGCTTTTTTTCGTTTCATTGATTTGCAAATCACAACGATGCTAAAGAAATGTTCACTACAAAATACGAAGTCTAATAAAATCGTTGAATGCATAACATACAATTCGGGTAAGAGCGAACTAAACCAATCAGTTGACCATGCGGCATTACTGAACAATACTGGATCGCCGAAAAATAACGGTCACGGAACAAGATAATCGATGAGCTAATTCGCATAGTTTACTAAAACTTAAGGAGTGGTTCTTTATACTCGTCGTTTGGTAACTAATGTCCCAACACTATTATTTTTTTTTATTTTTTTTAACTTTTATAGGTTTACACTTGACCGCCATCTCGCCTGATGTTAAGCGACGATGCGGTCTACGATGGAGCGTGTTTACCTAGAAGAAACCGATTCACTCTCGATTTGAAGACACCAAGATTATAACTATCGGCGAAAACCCACTCAGGCAACTCATTCCACAGCTTAGATGTTCCTATCACAAACGTAGAGTCAAACCTCTTCGTCCGTGTCTTTGGGAATATCCACCATGAAACGGTGCCGCTTCTTTCTTTTATTCTTGGCCATGGATAAATTGGATAGGTACTAGTCCTTCAGCCGTGGATAAATATTTTCCTATCAGTGCTGCCATTGATATGTTTTAATCTTCCTTTATTTATTGAAAATCGAATGTGATCAGTAACGAGTTTTTATTCCATTGTCAATTTAATTGACTATTTTTAGTCCCAATATTTTAAAAACTAAAAAAGAAAAAAAAACATTTTAGAATAAAAAAATTTCTTCGAGTATTTAGGGTTTATAGAAGGTAAACAAACCAAACACATCAGCTGCTGAGCTTAGAAGAAAATTATAATTTATCTAAAATAAGTGATGTGTTTGGGAAACCTCCAATATTTTTGTTATCGCAAATAATTTCGATTTACACTTTTTCCCTGAACATTGGGAGGGGCTTCATAGTAATTACACTTTTGAGAGTCTATGGCACAGACAAATCTTTTTGAAATTCCACTACTGCCATCTAGTGCGTACTTTGGAACTATTTTTGTCTCGTCGGAAAACGGCTCATTCGACTGTATGCTGTATGTATGTTTTTTTTATACGTCCATGATGTGAATGCTCTCAAAAACTGTAATCTGTGCTCAAAAAGAAAAAAAGTTTGTCATTGAAATGTTCCAAGACAATTTGTTTGTAAATAGCATAAATCGCATCCCTTGTGTATTTTCTCACATTCTCACTTGCATAACATTGTTATATCTCGCTTTTGTATGCGATGGAATATAAGTATTGAAATCCTGCAACAAACAACCTGCAGCCTTCTTTATTTAATCTGTAATTTATATTATGTGATCTGTTATATTGATTTGTTGATTGTTCAAGAAATCGCATCGTTTTACGATTTTGTTTATAATGTAATATTCACAGAAAAATACATCATGTCGAAGCCAGAGACACCGGATCTTTTGTTTTTCGATACCTTTTCACATGACACCAGCGAGGTAACGAGAAATATGCTTCTTCAACTTAACGCATTTTCCTATCGTTTACCAACATTTCGGTGTTTATTGTAATAAAAACGTGTTACAGGAGCTGAATTTAGACCTGGTACAATTTCCGAAGTCCGTGTATGTGCGAGAAATACGGATAATCCCCTTGGGAGCGCGTGTTGAAGGCGATTTCCCCGGAGGAGTCAGACTTGGCGCAACGAATCCCACGAAGTTTCACATTGATTTCTTTGTGAATGACCTTAGCAAACCTGGAGCATCCACTTTCGAAGCCTTGGGCAGCTTGGAATACTGTCAAAATGGACAGATACATATGGAGTGCAGTGTTGAGCCAGATCAACCCAGGATACCAACTGATGGTCTGGTACTTAAAGGTTAGTTTTGAGTACCAATAAGAATAATTGCAGTTTGCCATATATTTCCAACCATAGATGTTACAATGTCTTCTATCTCGGAAAAAAGGCTCTTTATTTCTTTCTTGTTGCAATTTTAGTTCTCAATATCCATTCAAAATACTTCATTACATCTTCGTAAGTAGTTAGAATTTTCTCTTTTATCTCCCTAACATCCCCAAAAAAGGGCAACACACTTCAAGTTCTTTACATAGAGTTAAAAATAGGAACTGAGAAGACCAGACAGCACTGTAAACGACGAGTGTTGTGACAAGTGCCGCTAGCGTCTCCTCCCGCACTCCCACACTCCCCTTATTAAAGTTATAAACACATAATTTGTTTTCTCCGTGTATTCTACATCGAAAATATAGAATCCCAGAGAACTTTTTGGAACAAAAAAATATTGTTTGTGTAAGTAAATATTGTATGGATATATGGCGTCTATGTGAGGTCTAAAAACAACTATTTTTGTAAAATCAGTGGTATTGCGGAGGCAGTTACTCTAAACGGGATTGATTTATATTTTGTATTACTTAATTTAAGCCCAAAAGGCACAAAAATTTGAATATTACATAACAGTAATTTTTTCGCTCCAACCTTGTCATTAATCGAAAATGTAATTCCATACTTAATATTTTTGTCACGTTACGGTATGATATAGGCACATCAGTTTATGCTGCTCACCTGATAAATTATACAAATTCAATAAATTATTTTTTTATATGATTACATCTTACATGTATATTGATAAATTACATCATATAGAGCCGGCTGCATGCACGAAAAAATTACATGTTCTGCCTCGACCTAAGCGTTTGGCTTGTGACACATCTATCTCTTTCCCACTCTATCGGCTAGTCTGTGTAAAAGAGAAACGGGAAATATTATACAAAGTGATGATAATTCAATTCATAAAAGTATTGGTCCAAGGCCGCCAGACGCCACATATTTACTGATGGATGAAATCTGACACACGGAATGTGTCTGGGAGTATTGGCGACATATTATTTAGGATATTGCCAATAATTTACGTGAAAATCAGTTAGAAGAATTTGTGTGTGTTTGTGAAGTAAGAAATTTTTATTTAATTTTATTGAAGTAAGGAAATCTTCATTACCTGATATCTCAAAATTGTCCGTCTAAGCAAGGTAGCGAGTATGCATGTGTTCTTAGTACATACTAACACTACTCAATCGCCCACATTTCCTTCATCACAAAATACGTGACGTCTGGCGGCCCTGGGACCTTTTACGAAATGCAATTATTCATGAGTGCTTTCTTATCACGTTATCACTTAAAATTCTCGTCTGTAAACCGACTTTACAGACAACCAATTTTTTTGTCTTTTAATAAACTAGTATCTATTGCTCCTATAATTTTAATCGCGTTAATATAAATGAGGGTGTTTTTGATATAATATTAATGTTTTTTCAGGCTGGTATACTACAATCACACTGGCAGTATATGGCAACTTAACACAAGTGGTTCCCGAAACTCCTATCGGCGTCAACCCTCCCCCTGTTGCACCACGCCCTTCTGTGGCCCGAGAACCACCTGTCCAACCGGCTGTCCAGACTCCTGAATGGACACAAGAACCACCAAATCCCATACCAGCTTACACTGGTAATGTTGCTGTCCTGAATCCTGATGCATATGGTCCTAACAACTATCCAGATAACTATGACAATTACAGGCCAGATTACTATGAACCTGATGCTCCAAAAGATCCAAGGACCTATCAGCATATGGAAGAACAGGAATGGGATAAGAGATCAGATCAGAGGATCAGTTGTGAAAGAGAAGGTAGATTAAGACGCAGCTCTCGCTCCATGGAATTGGATAGAGAGAGGGATAGGAGAGAAAGTGATAGCAGAAGTCGTCGAAGATCAATCGAAAGGCGGAGTCGTGAGTCTTCGAGAATTAGAGATAGAAGTAGAGATGAAAGGATCGATAGAGGACATTCTAGAGGGCTTTCTAGATCGAGAAGTAGAGATAGAGACTACCTTAGTAAAGGGGATTATAGACCGGCTAGTCGATCGCGCTCGCGGAGCTTGGACCGACTGCGAACATCTGCTGATCGGGATTGGGACAGAGCTTCATATAAAAAAGATGATTATAGACGTCACAGGGATCCGTCGTACGAACGATCGCGAGGTGGCTCATACGAAAAAGATTCAGCGTCGTACGGACGCAGATCCCCTTACGACAAACGAGCGCCTTCGTACGAGCGAAAGCCCTTTGAAAAACGTCTATCGCCATACGAGAAACGTGATTCTTCTTACGAACGACGTGCGCCTTCTTACGAAAAGCAAAGCCCGTATGATAGAAAGCGACATTCTCCCTACAGTCGCATCAGAAGTTCCAGCTACGGAAGCAGATCTCCTAGTCGCGACGATCCGAGGAAAAGACCTCGAACACCTCCCGGTGAGAGTAGTCGTAGACCCTTGTCTCCAAGAGAACCTGAAGTTTCCAGTCCTGTTAACTCCATCAGGTCTGAGGAGGCTCCTGACTATGATAGAAGTAGCAAACAAATTCCCAGAGTTGATTTTTACCATCAAAGCTATCGGCATAAAAGTTCTATTAGAAGCCCATCTGAAGAAGTTGAGCGTTCATATACTGAACCGCAGCATTCAAGCCTAGTCACTGTTCCTTTAGTTGACAATCCTCCAGTGAAGGTAATAGAATCTCCCATTCAACCAGATGAAGAAAAGTCGATGGAGGTTGAACAATTTGAACCAATTCTGTCTGATGAAGATATATGCGATGATCTCGAAAGTTCAGCTTACATGGAGGTTGATTATGAAGGAAGCGAGTACTGTGGAGTAGAAGATATCATTAAGTATTATAACCCATTCAAAACAGAATGGAACAAATATGAATACATGAACAAAATTCACTTGTTGAATGATAAAACAGATGGTTCTAAAGATGTTCTAACAGCTTCCTTTGAAGAGCTTTGTGAAGTTAGCCCTGATTTATTAAAACTGGCAGAAATAGCGAAAACAGCAAAGAAAATGGAACAAAAAGTGACTGTTAATTCTTTTATTGCAGTTGAAAATTCTGCTCGAGAAGATTGGGTTCATCAATGTGAACAAGTGTTCATGTCCACTATGAATTTATGCAAAAACAGTGATATTGTTCTCAGGATTTGCCAGCCAGATATAAATGAAGAAGTCGAAGGATTTATAGACATATTAGATTTGCTGATAAACTACTGCAACATCGGTCTCTCCTTTGAATTAGCTTTAGCCCAGCAGCAGCCTACATACAAAATCCGTCATATGAAATGTGGTATCCGCCTTGCTGAAGCCCTGACTTCTCACCCTCACAATGAGAAAGTAATGAAGGTGCTATTGGACAAAAGTGTAGATCTCCCAATGTTACTACTGGAAATCTATTCTAAAGAATACATGGCTTTAAGCATTCGCCTAATGATCTTAAAAGCCCTCAACTCTTGTCTATCATCAAAATTAGCTGTAGAACACTTCATGAAAGACACCATTTTCCCCAAATTTGATAAAAATGAGACTGAAAGAAAACCCAAAAATGGATATCAAGCTCTTATTTCGATTATGCAGTCCAATCCATTGACAAGGTTAAAGTTCTCGATCAGTGCTTTGATAAAGAAACTCAACATTTATGAATTGATGGAAAAACTGAAGGACGTAGTACTAAAAACAAATAAGTCTGAAGCAACAGAACTTACAGAAAGTGATATAAATTTTATAATTGATGCTTTAGATCAAATGCTGTACATATACCGATCTGACTGCTTCCACATCTCCCAGCCAAAACGATTTCTTCCCGTTTCAGCACAGTTTGATATTAATAAAGAGTGCTCCAATGAAGGTCTTCTTGAATTTTTCAAAATCCACAAAATTCTCGAAGTTTGCCTCTACCTCTTGACAAATCCTTCGACCTGCAACAATTTAGTTATCATCAGTCCAATTCATGATTTGATATATGAACTAGTACATTCAGAAAATGGCCTCAACTTTTTGTATAGAAATATGGAAATGAGCAACTTGCTTTTCAAAACTTTGATCCAACCTGATGGACAAAATCCAGATGAATTCATTTTCCCTCATGACTTGAGCAACTATACTGATTTACAAATTTTAAGTCTGGAGATGGCATATAGACTTCGGGCAATGTATCATTTGCAGTCTATCTGTGACTTGCAAGTGGCAAATTCTGATGAAAATGACCTTATCGACAGATTACAATCCTTGTACTGCCTCAGTTTCGGGAGCATCGGAAGAACAGCTGTCCCCGACGTAATTGTCATGGGAGATCACGCTGATTGCCTAATGGATGTATTCGAGACCGATGTGAAAACTAAAGGAAAGACGGAAACTCCGTCCAAACAAAAATCACCAGCAAAGGGATATGCTATAGAACTGATTGTATCTGCGATTAGATTTTCTGCTCACGTCCCGTTCCTAAAAAAGTATGGTCAAAGATTGATCAACGTATCGAAAGAGCACGATAGATTTGAACCGAGCGTCTCGAGCGTATTACAAGAAGTTATCCCATACCTTAAGCCCATAGAAAAGGCTACGGTACTCACTGGAGAAGACATGGCTGAATTAATCGAAATCATAAAAGTTAGTTCCGAACACGCTCCGGACCTGCCAGGCGAACTCACAACTTGTCTAAGGATTTTGCGGCATTTCTGCATATCAGATTACGAGAAAACTATCACCATAGCCAACGAAACAGCGACACAGGAATACGTTGAGCTTAAATATAAATACAATGTCTTACAACTTTTTTCGTTGGATGGAGTGGCGCATTTAACGGGAATATTGGACAAGTTGGCTGCGCATTTCGATCAACCCAGTATGCACACTTCAATATTTGCCTCGGTGAAAGGGTTGCAACTGGCGCAAATAATCCTGCCTTGCTTAAGGCTTGTGGACGAGATGTTGGCCCGGGTCGTACGTTGCCGTGGGCCAAGATTCAGGGACCTGACTGCCGCCCCGGTGTTGCTAAAATCGTATGGAATCGCCAAATCATTCCCTGTAGGATCTGTAGGATACAGGACTGCAGCTAAAGCAGCGGAAGCAGCGGTAAGGGCTTTATTAGCGTATGCACAGCCAATCGCAGATGACGCGAACGATGGTGATTCTATACGTCGCGGACCGTGGACATCTCTCTGCTCAGAAGTGATATCCTACACAATGACGGCCCCTTGTACATTCGTACCCGGCCTTCTAGTCTTCTCGGAGTTGCTTCCACTGCCGCTACCGATGCACACGAAGGCTACACCCACAGAAAGAGAATTGGCTGACGCCGCCAACGAAAGGCGACTCTGGTCGGCACATCTTCACGCTTTGTCGAACGACCTTACAGACATGATCCAAATAATATGCATGTCTACATATCGGCCCGTTGTTCACATGCTCAGAAGGGTTTGCGTGCAAATCGCTGATTTGGCTCCGAACACAGCAGCTACAGTAGCAAAAGCCGCAATCGGTGCGGTGACAAGAGAATTGAAGCCGGGAGAACCGGCTAATGCTAACACAGCAAGAGTTCTCGGTTTTTTAGCGTGTTTGGTGTCTGATGCTCCTGTGAAATGCGCAGTGTTACATGGTATGAATAGTGGTGGCCCTCGCGCAAACGACGTCCAAAATGCTTTGTGCAGTGTCCTAAGCCTAGCGAATACATCGACTGAGCACACAACAGCTCAAGAGTATGCTGCACACGCATTAGCTGCTATATGCGATGTCGAAATCACCTTAACACCTTCAACTTCTGCCGACCTGTTGATTGCCAACTCTCTACCAAACAAAGAAGCTTTAGCAGCCCTTTTAGAAGCATCTGCGGATTATTTAGAGTCTTCGACGAAGACCTGTGCTGTGTCGCAATCGATTTTGCGAGCTTATTTAGTGTTAACAGAACATGAGTACGGTTTTCAGCAGTTCAGAAAGTTTGTTACGAAGAAGCGTGACAGTTTGGGGATGTTTTTCAAGTGGAGTTTGGAAAGTACTGCAGAGGATAGGGCAGAGTGCTTAAGCCTGTATATAGATCTAATAAGGATATTGAAGGGGGAGGAAGGCGAGGGGAGTTTGGTTGGAAGGCGGTCGGTACTGACGGCGCATGAGATAGCTGATATGGTGGGGTACTCAATTGGTGATGAGGACCATCCTGTCTTGAAGTTAGAAAGTATTTTGAAGGTTAGTGTAATTTTGGTCATTGTAGATTATTTTTAACATTTTTGTTATCTAGTTAATAAGCAACAACAAAGCATAAGCTTTGTTGTGTCACGTGTTTGTGTGTTTCGTATTTAAAATTGTTTGTTTGTTATGATTTTTGTATTTGGTTGGTGAAAATGCATTCGTAGGACCCTAGCTTGCCCGCGGACATCGACGGCATCCTCCCACAACTACTCTGGCCCTCCGATGGTACAAAATATTGTAGTATTGTGTAAAAATAATCTCGTCCACTTACTTCTTGAAAATATGCGTAAGCAGTCTTTCTGCTACTACCAAATTCTAGTATTCTGATACCTATTGTTAGAAGCCATCAAGTTTAATATATGATATCATTGAAAATAAATATCCACGTTTAGCCCAAAGGCCTATAAATGAACAATGTCCTTTTTAAATGATCTTATTTGCTACCAAATAAAAAAAACATAAAATAAAGCGAAGCTTAAGCTAAGTTTTTTTGAAGTCTGTTAAAAATAAAATTAATTACAAAACTACAATAATGGAAATTGTATTTGTTATATGTTTTAATGGATCTAAAATAACTGAAATAAAAAGGTTTTGATTTCAGTTATGGTTATTTTAAAATAGCGATAAAATACTCTTTATTTTGAATATTCCAGGAGCGTAATTCCGACGAGGACGCCGCTGCAGCGAACTTCCTTGCCTCCCACCTCCTCTCGCTGCCTTCGTCGCCGCCGCCCCGCAACACGGACTCGCCCGAGCCGGCGGCCGCGCCCGCGCCGCTGCCCGCACAGTTCCACGCCAGGGCCGTCCACTCGGCCGGGGGCACGCCCGACGACAGGCTCACCACCAGCTACTGGCTGAACCTGCCCGTCGTCAATGATGACGAGGAAGTCAACGAGAGTGAATTGGTAAGTTTGAATGGCGTCGCATGGACTATTCAAAACCTGGGCAAGGTTGCATCAGCGAGGCCGTTTTCTTTCGTTTTCCTAAACCTACCTAACAGATATATCTATACTAAATACAATAACAATATTAAAAGTCAATCATCAATAGCAAAAAAATGTATGTGCTTACGAGTAAGGCAGCACGGCAGAAGTGAAAACTATAAAATAAGTACACTCCGCGAGGCATAAGCTGAGCTTTGCATTTGTGTGAGTGTACATGGATAGTGTAGGTGTGACAACCGGCCTTAGGCGCGGCGCCATTCTGTCTCGCCGCGCTCCTGCCTGATTGGTGATTACTCACACTAATGCAAAGCTCAGCCTATACCTCGCGGACAAAATTTCAAGCTCCTGCCTGATTGGTGATCACTCACACTAATGCAAAGCTCAGCTTATACCTCGCGGGGTGTACCTATGCAATATTACACATGGTGCAGCTCACCACTCAAATCAATCAAAAAGTGTCCTCTACAAATTTCTTCGCTTCCGCACTCCACGGCCCTTCAGTAAATGGAAATGGAATGATATCATATTTACTGAGTATATTTGGTAAGAAACAATGAAGCCAGCTGTGTGTCTATTCCTTGGCTCTATGGATGACGAAAGAAAGCTCAAACCCCCTATGTACCTACTTTATTACCCTTTGGGAAGATCAATGGAGAATATAAAAGTGGTTGTGCGCTGGCTGACTTTTTTTAACAATGATAGGTACTGTCTACTTGTCCGTATTATAGCCTGATCTTAAGCGACAATAGACTTGCCCTATATTCAAATGAAGAAAGTAGGCTCTGATCGTGCAGCTTTTAAGCACGATAACCGAAGAGTATCCTATAAAATATTAAGCCTGCAGTGCCTCAAGAGCAGACGGGAGACACGCTGTGCCGCGATTCACCAATCACATGACTTGAAATGTATAATGTGGATTTCAAGCCATGTGATTGGTGAATCTCTGCTCTGCTCTCCGCTCCGCCTCAGTGGAACTGCACCCAAATTATTAACAGATTGGGTAATTTACGGCCGTTTTAGAAATTGTGATTATTTAGGTTATCTAAACCATCTTTAAATGTGGTTTCAGGTATCGTGTGACCTGATGGAGATAGCAAACGTGTGGCTATCGAGCAGCGGCGGCGGGGCGATGGTGTGCGCCACCGCGAGACGGCTCGCCGGCTGCCTCGAGGCGCGCGCGGAGCCCCGCCCCAGCGACGACAAGCGACCCGCAGGTAGGCGACTGGTGACCTGATAGTCTTATATATAAAAATGGATCATCGAAATATATGTACGGTAATAACTTTTGAATCACTGCACCTAATTGGATGATTTTTTATTTTATGTATTCCTTATTGTCGCGACAAGGTTGTTACGTATATAGCAGAAAATTTAGAAAATGTTGAGGAAAACAAAAGATAATATTGAAGAAGTTTTGAAAAACTATGTTAGTAGTGGTAGGACTCTTGGCAGAGTTCGCCTGGGGAAGTACCACACCTTTGCAAGTTAATCTATCGCCAAGCAGTAATGTGCAAACATTACTGTTCCGGTCTGAAGGGCAATGTTTCCAGAGAAAATACAGGACTTAGAGATATAATATCTTTGATCTCGAGCGCAGTGCAGTGCTAGGTTATTATTTGGACTTTTCATGTTCCAATAGCTGCGTGTCGCTGTGCTGTTATGTGGCAGGCATGTTGCTTACCATCAGGCACAAGTCCTGCACGTATCGTCACTCTATGCTATAGAAAAAAAATGTTGGTACGCAGTTCGCCGGGTTATGGTGAGCTAGTAATGTATGCATTGTTTGATATCTCCAGTGGCGTTGTCTCGCGTGCGTGCCGAGGGCGGCGCCGCGGACGCGTTCCGCTCCCGCCCGCCGAACACGTCGCGCCCGCCCTCGCTGCACGTCGACGACTTCACGGCGCTGCACCACGTCTACCATCACGGGAACAGGTCAGCGATAAATCACCATACAACCAGTGGCGTCGCTAGGCGTGTGCCTTCGCGAGGCCTCTTTAAATGCGTTACCACCAGCTTTAAAAATCGCAAAATCGTCGTTTAATTCGGAATGACGATAGGGTCAAAATTACACCATTCGAATTAGTTCCTTAGGTCGATCACGGAAAACTATGGGGCACTATTTTTTTGTATTATCAAATTTTCAAAAATTTATAAAGATAATAAAAATAAAAAAAAGATATAGATCATCAAACTACCGGAGGGGGTTGTGACGTCACTCCATCGTTAAAATCGTACCATAATGTGACGTCACTGAAAACTTCTATACACTGTATCTTCATCATTTTTTGTTTGTGAAAGATAAGTAAAAATACGTGTACAATATCTTTGAATAATCTAACTGACGGTCTAATTAGTTTTGTTTAGTCGTCTCGCGCCTATTCTAAATTTAGTAAATAACTAAAAACTATTGTCCAAACATATTCCCAAACCTGAAATAACAACAAAACATAACTCCTGGTTTTACCTCCTAGTTCTACTATTCTATGTTTAGTAAGATATAGTCGCTCCCCAACTACAAACATGGTGATGTTCGCAATTTCGGGAGCGCGCTTTCCGCGCGCACGTTTGCCCCGTCTAGACGGCTTCGTCGAACGACTGAAGGATTTAATAGACCAGTATTGATGTATATTTGTGTCTGTTTGTCTTATCTATACTAATATTATAAAGCTGAAGAGTTTGTTTGTTTGTTTGAACGCTAGGATCTCGGGAAGTACTGGCCCGGATTGAAAGATTATTTTTCTATTGGATAGTCCATTTATCGAGAAAGGCTTTAGGCTATAGAAAATAACGCTACTATTAATAGAAGTGGAGCATGAATCAAGAATGTAACAAAATCGGGAAAAAATATTCCTTTTTTAGAGTCTTCGTACGTTTCGTGCTTTGTCATGACACATGACAGCATGTGTCTAAGATTGCGTCATTGAATATTACAGATTACATACCTCTTGAATATAAAACCTTTGCTAATCTTTTTTTTTTTTCTAAATCTGAGTTGGTACAACCAATTTCCGACAGATGGCGTAGCAGGTAGCTGAAGAGGTGTTTTGTTTGAAAGCGATATTCTCAGGAATGACTGAACCGGTTTCAGTCATTCTTTCACCGTTGTTTATTTACGGGATCCTGATGAGTACTATATAATGTACCACGGGCAACGCCGGGGCGGACATCTAGTAATATATGTATATATATTGTGTTGCAGCCGCGGCGCGCGGCGGGGCGCGGGGGCGGAGCGAGGCCGCTTCGCCTCGGCTCAGCCCATGCACGGCCACTACCGACACCTGTGAGTAACACGACTACATGATATCACCATATACCATAATAGGCTACAGGCCCGTGAACAAAGTTTATGGGTCAAATGAACCACCAGGAGACCTATGTAGGATGATAGAAAGGTATAAAATAATAAGATATGCACTATAGAGCACTATGCCGAAACTAGAAAGCTGTCCAACTGAGAGCAGGTGAAGATAGGGGGTTGCAAATCTCGTTAATTTCTCCTTGTCTTATGATTTTTGTACGGCGTTGCGGAATACTGGATTAAAAGGGGTATTGAAACTGCACGGAACCAATGCCGTACATAATCAAATTACTAAATGTATCCTGAAATCGTCGGAAAATTACTAATTTTTCCGATAAAAATAACAATTTAAAAATTAAAATTTATTATATTTATAGTTTAATTACCTCTTCTAATCCATTATTCCGCAACGCCGTACAAAATCATGTGACAAGGAGAAATGATCGAGATTTGTAACCCCCTATCTTCACCTGCACGAAGTTGGACAGCTTTCAAGTGACAGCATAGTGCTCGATCTTATTATTTTATACCCTTCTATCATCCTACAAAGGTCTCCTGGTGGTTAATTTGACCCTTTAAATTTTGTACACGGGCCTAAAGTCTATAAGTAGCCCACTAAATGTTCCCACTGCTGGGACTTCGGGCCTTATGTCACAGGGGTATTCAAGTATTACAAAACGCATTTTTTATTAGTTTAATCCTCCTTCCCCGCTGTAAAGTACCGCATCTCTCCCCTCGCTCTCCCTAAACGTTACATTTTTACGTACAAGTTGCCAATGTGGGAGATTTTAAATCCCAATTCATTTTAAATAAAAAAAATCACCTGATGTTTAAATGCAAAATTAAAACTCTATACAGATTTATCACAATCAAAATTATTATTTAAAAAGCGACCCGCCCCGGCTTCGCACGGATGCAATGCTGATACTAAATATAAGTACCTACTAATAAAATTACGGTCCGGCGGCAAGACGTTTCGTTTTACGTAAGTCACAGTTTTTTGTGATGGATACCTTTTTTGGCGCGACGGACGCACGCAATGTGTTACTTGTAGAGTAAGATCCCAGGGCCGCCAGACGTCACGTATTTTCTGATGGATGAAATGTGGACGATTGAGTAAAGTTAGGACGTACTAAGAACACATGCTTACCGGCTAACTTGCTTAGACGGCCAATTTTGAGATATGGGGTCCAGAACTGATTTTCACGTATGTTGTAGGCAATATCTTTAAAAATAAGGCCCCAATACTCCCAGACGCTTTCCGTCGGTGTTCGTTTTGCTTAACAGACGCTTTATAACTCTATTATTTTGGGAGTTATAAAGCGTCTGTTAAGCAATACGGCCGGCCAAAAGTGTCTGGGAGTATTGGGGCCTTATTTTTAAAGATAGATATTGCCTATAACATACGTGAAAATCAGCTATCAGAAAATACGTGAAGTAAGTATCTTCTGGACCCCATATCTCAAAATTGGCCGTCTAAGCAAGTTATCGGGTAAGCATGTGTTCTTAGTACGTACTCTACTCAATCGTCTACATTTCATCCATCAGAAAATACGTGACGTCTGGTGGGTCTGGGATCATGGACTATTGATTGATGGAACGAAACGTGCTTCACATCAAAGATGGCGACAGCGGTTTGTTTGTCAGTGCCATTAGAATTTAACGAAATTCTCCATAATCCAAATTTTATGGGCATATGTTGTCGACTCAAAATCAATATATTTTTATTTTTTGTTATTCATATAAGATTCCGATCAAGTCTACCGTACCCCTTGACGAAATTATTAATATAGATTAATTAAGTTTCGGCACCATTACATTATGTGTTCAAATTGTGAAAGTTTAAAAACAATGTTTGAAAACAAATAGCGTTACGTAATACTTAAACGCCAGAGAGAGAGAGAGAGAGAGAGAGAGAAAGTAAGGCCATAATCCACCTTCGGACTTCGCTCGGATATTTTCATATAGCATATAGACTTAATTTATATTAATCCAAATAAAAAAAATCCTATCTGTCAAATTGCACTAAATTACACATAAATGGCAACTTTCGTGAATCGGTGAAGAGAACGTATGTGACTTAGTGCTGAGTTCACTAGGAACAAACCTCAAGACACTGGATTTTTATGAATTAAGATCATACTTTGACTCATGTAATGTTTCAGGCGCGGTCGCGGGGCGTGGGAGATGGGCGCTTCACATTTCGGACATTTCCCGCCTTCCTCTCAATATATGATGGGTGAGTATGTTACAACTACGCTGCAAAAGCACCACGGCTTTTTATTAAACAACCTCGGCTTTTATTAAGCTATATCGGCTTTTTACTAAGCTACCTCTCGGCTTTTTTGCTGAGCCATCTCGGCTCTTTTACTAAGTCACCACGGCTTTTTTACTAAGCTACTTCTGCTTTTTTTACTAAGCCAGTACGGCTTTTTTACTAAGCCACTACGGCCTTTTTACTAACCACCATGGCTTTACTAAGCCACCACGGTTTTTTACTAAGCCACTACGGCTTTTTTACTGAGGCATCACGGCTTTTTTACTAAGCCACCTCGGCTTTTTTACTAAGCCACCACGCCTTTTTGCTAAGCCATCTCGGCCTTTTTAGTAAGGTACTTCTGCTTTTTTACTAAGCCACCACGGCTTTTTACTAAGCCACCACGGCGTTTTACTGAGCCACCACGGTTTTTTACTAAGCCACTACGGCGTTTTACTACCCTACCTGGGCTTTTTACTAAGCTACCTCGGCTTTTTACTGAGGCCACCAAGGCATTTTACTAAGCCCCCACGCGGCCACAGAGAGAATACTTTACCACGGCTTTTTACTAAGACACCTCCACGGCTTTTTCTAAGTCACTTCGTCTTTATACTTACACTTTATTTTCTGTTGTTTACTTACTTTTTTATATTCCAGGTGGTATGGGGTGGGGCGGCGGTAGAATGCAACGGGGTCCGCGGCACCGGTCCTTTATGCGTTAATTTGTACGATAGAATTATTAGGTTAAATTAAATTATAAGAATAGAAGAAATAAATTGATATTTGACTATTGTTTTGTCGTTTTAATTATGAAAAGCTACAAGGGCTCTAATACAATTCAAATTTTAACTCCAATCAAATTTCCGGCTCAACTTCCTCAGCCTACCTAAATCCACAGGTGAACATAGGTCTCGCCTATAATACGCCATTCAGCCCCTATACTCTACAACAGTCATTGCCTGCTGCCTTACGCTTGATGTTGAGTGACGATGCGGTCTACCATGGAGCGTGCTTACCTAGAAGAAACCGGATTCACTCTGATTCGAAGACACCAAGATTGACACCAAGACCATCGGAAAAAACCCACTCAGGCAACTCATTCCACAATCTAGACCAGGAATCGCCAAATGGCGAACCGCCGACCGTGGGGACCGCAAAGGTTTCAAAGATACTTCATTTCTTAAAGTGGACTCCGAGTGAAACTAATTGGTGACCCCAGTGTAGTGATTCTAAACGCAATCCGAACGGCTCAAATTCGGAATGACAATCCTTGTCTCTGTCATTCTGAACAGCTAAGACAAAGACAGATACCTAGATGAGATTCCGTATCGGATCAATTCGACTGGGTTCAGAATCGCTAGGCTGATGTAGACGTTCTTATCGTATATATATATATATATATATTTTAATTTCATTCGAGTCTTTGGAACATCAACCGTGCAACACTTATTCGAGCTTCGAGCAGTCCAGTAGCAAAAAAGGTAAGTGTAAATCATACAGATCAGTTGCACACTCTCCGAAAAGTATATGATAAAAAAAAATGGCTGTCATAGGAACTGCCGATATAAGTAAAAACTTATAAACTCAGAATTTGATAGCTTTGGAAACTACGGAACGTGAAATTGAAGGGCGTGGCCATCTAGTAACGCATTTCTAGACGACCAATAGGAAATTCTAACGCATTTCTAAACGGCCATGGTCCCGAGTTTACCCAAAGAAATCTTATCATTCCCGAGCGTGACGCTAGAATTCAATTCACCGCTCACGAAAAATCTGTCTAAACCGATACGATAAAATCATAGATGTATGTATATAAACTCTTTGCTATCAATTTTACGGAATATTGCCACAGTCTCTGATCTCTGATGACATGAAGGCGGTGGCGCCACCAGTGGTTTGCCCAAAATATCATACTCCTAAACCTTCGGTGTCGGACGGGAGAAGTGCGAAATTTCTAATAGAACGCGCTGTTACTATAGATATCATTTGGCGAAGTATGAATACCATAGACTTCGTCAAAGTGGCTTTACTTAATACAGTAGCCATGATGAAAAAAAAATAGTCCATCCGTAGATTATTAAAAATATTTCACACATCCACACGTACGTATTTTTTCTTTCGTTTCAGAAACAAAAAAATACGAAGATTAGCGCTTAGAAGTTTCGAGTGACGTCACGTCTATATACTTACTTTTTTGTAGGTGTGACGTCACACCTCACTCCCACCCACCCCGGAAGATTGATGCTCTATGTCGATTTTAAATAATTTGAAAAAAACAAAAACGTGTACCAAATTTTTCAATAATAATCTACCTGCCGAACTATAAGGGGGGTTTTCAAGATGCAAAAAGATCTGTCAAAGACAGTTCCCAATTTCACCATAGGTGGCGCCAATGTTTTATTTTGTTAGCGAAATTTCAAAAAACAAACAGTGGTGCCACACTTGGCAAAATTTAGAACTATTTTTGACAAGTAAATTTGCATCTGGAAAACGCCCCATTATAACGGTAAATTTTTGACCCAGTCAACATCATAATTAAATGGAAAAAAATATAGTCATCGAAAAATAAAAGGCCCTTTTTCCATTTTAGAAATACTCGGCATCCCTGTGTAAATTCTATTATTTTATTGAACGCGGCAAAAATTTGTTCTTTAAAACTCTTTATGTAATTAGTTCTTTTTTTCTTGGTAGGGTATTTTTGAAATGTCAAAACGCACCTTTTATATTTTTAGAACTATAGAGCTTTGTTATCTGTCGAAATCTACCTCTCTACTCTGCTCAATTGCACTGTTTAGATACTTATATTTTTCACTAATGAGGAATTTTCATTATAATACAATTTTCAATTTCGCCAAGTGTGGCGCCAGTACATTGTGAACAAAATGGAAGATTAGCGCCATCTATGGTAAAATATCCCTCAGACTATCTTTGATAGGTGCCTCATGTATCGCACACACATCATCTGTCAAACTGAAAACGCCTCAATAGTCGGAAGAGATTCGAATACGTCAGGATATAAACGAAACAATCATAGAAAATTTAGAAACAAATCAACTTTATTTATCAAGATGAAAAAGATCAAATCATATTATAATATATAAGCTTACGAAACAGATATGTAAACCGCGAGAATCACAATCGCACTAACATAACCCTTGCTTATATACTTACTGCGAAACAAACGTCACTATACATACCAATTATATATTACATAGACATAAACAAAAACAAATCTATCATTTCCATAAAACGCATCAACTAAATATTAAAGATGTAAAATTTACAATTACAATTATTAATTACTTCACCAAGAATTTCCCATTAGCGTTTTTTCTATAATTGTCTTTGTTTTTTTTTTTTACTTATTTTCGTTTATTCATTAAATGATAAAACATCTCACTATCATAGTATATTTACATGGCCACAGGGCCGCAGTCAGTTCCTTGTATAAAATTATCACTCGCGACATGGCACGTTGCGCAGGGCCGGCGCGAGGCCCCAGGCAGGGGCCATCGCGGGGCCCTCTCTCCTCCCTCGGGGGCCCTAATCACCGGGGTGCTCTGGGCACGATCTGTTCACTTCGAACCATTGGTCTATACACCTGAAACACAAAAGAACGAACGTTAATAAATTATAAATATTCATTTAATGTGCCCACGAATCCTATTGCTTACTAACTTTACTATGTACGTGTGACATACATAACATGGCCCGCCCTTCCAAATTACTGTTTTAATGTGTGTAGTCACATCCTTACAAAAGAGTTTGTATGTAGTTGTAATTATTCGTCTGCAGTAGCAGTACGCACACATGCGTGGTGGTGCGTTGTATATTCTTTCACAAATACTTTCAAAAGTTTTGAATTCTGGATTCTGGAGGGGCGGGTCATGTTATCGTAGTAAATCTCTACTGGGTAAGTCAAAATGTACAGTCAGAAAAGAAAATGTTAAACGCGAATTAAAAATCATAAATCGAAATGCCAGTATCGTGAATTTTATTAAATTAATACAAAAGTAAAACTAGAAAAGGATGACAGATATCCAAAACATTTATGTATAAATATAATTTGTATTTTATGGTAATATTCTGTTTCAATTTACTAAATTCATGACATTTATAATATTACGATTTTTTTTCACATTTAAAATAATAAGTATTTTATTATGATAATGATTAATTATATAAATAAAGTAGGACTATTTAAATCCCATATATGTTTTTGTGAACTGCCCCATCTATCGAGAAACAGTATATCTAGAGCTACATATTTCCACGCCTTCACAACAGGTGGCGCTACACGTTAAAAGCTGGCGTCATTGTTCTCAATTTATAGATAGATAGATAGATTGATATACACTTTATTGACACACCAAAAGATTGGGATACACAATTTATTAGTGTCTTTCGAGAAAATGTTCATAAATATATTGAGGCTTTACCAAAATCTAATGTAAATCTAATATATAAAATTCTCGTGTCACAGTTTTCGTTGCCATACTCCTCCGAAACGGCTTGACCGATTTTGATGAATTTTTTTGTGCTTATCCGGTATCTATGAGAATCGGCCAACATCTATTTTTCATCTCCCTAAATGTTAGGAGTAGTCCACCCCTAAATTTATTTTTTTATTTTTTAGACAAAATTTTTAATTTCTATTTTTTTATGATACAACATACAAAAATACATACAATCCTCAATTTTCACCCTTCTACGATCAACCTTTATTTTTTAATAGCCGTTTTAGTAATTTAATCATTTTTCCTCTCCGGTCGAAAACTGATCAATCGTCATTGTGACAGGTGTCACTTCTGACCCAGTAAACAGCACGATAATTTGGGGATCAAAGGTAGCCTACAGCATATATATAGTTTGAACACGCTAATCTCGGGAACTACTGGACCGATTTAAAAAAATCGTTTACCGTTATTTCATATGTTCGTAATCCTTGACCGCTGTAGGTTATATACATGTACCACGGGCGAAGCCGGGGCGGGCCGCTAGTAATAATGTATATCAAACATTGCCCGTGTTGTGACTCAATACGCATACTGGAATAAATGTACATTTTCCTCGGGCCCTTCCGTCGTGATGTAGTAAATAGGTTCACTCCAAACTTTTACATTTACAGCCATTAATAAAATAACGATTACAACATTTAAGTAAGGATACAGTATTATATAGGATAGGATTATCTTATGTTGTTTATTTATTTTCGTACCTAGTACGATCCGTAAATCAGTTCCGATATAATAATATAGTACAGTGATGTTGCAGTAAGCACAGCGGCAGTCACTAGGTCATAGGCTCCCAGCTATCTAGGCGAGGAGGGTAGGTCGTATGGTCGTATCGCGGCCCAGATCTGAGCCCTGCACGATACAGAGCCTGGCACTGTGGCTTCGAGTGGCGCGACCCTTCGAGGGCGCCACTCGAGGGTTCGGGGGGTAAGGAAGCGCTTTGTGATTTGTGAATGTACTTTTTTAAAACCCCAACGTAAAATTGACGGGATATTTTAAGTCTGATACATACTCGTACTAACTTATGATCCACTCGCCCACGGTTTTAACCCGCGTAGTTACCGTTCCTATTATTTTCCCGGGGATAAGTAGTCAATGTGTTCTTTCAGACTATAATCTAATTGTGTTCCAAATTTCAACCAGATCCGTTCAGTCTTTACGACGTGATTGAGCAACAAACATCAACAAAACATACAAACATTGATATGCTATAGTTATTGGTGACGTGATATTGTTATTGGTGACGTGGTATCGTTATTGGTGACGTGGTATTGTTATTGATGACTTGTTATTGTTTTGGTGACGTGGTATCGTTATTGGCAACGAGGTATTGTTATTGGTGATGTGGTATCGTTATTGGTGACGTGGTATCGTTATTCTATGTCTGGGTGTTTCTAAGTTTCTATGTATAATAACTTTGTATTTAAAAAGTATAATATCAGCTACATCTATCTCCCATAGTACAAGCTTTGCTTAGTTTGGGGTTAGATGGTGTTGTGTGTGAAATGCCCACCAATATTTGTAATTATATATTGGTAACGTTGCATTTGTTATTGGTGACGTCAAATTGTCTTTGGTGTCGTGGTATTGTAATTGGTGACGTAGTATTGTTATTGGTGACGTGTTATTGTTTTGGTGACGTGTCATTGTTTTTGGTGATGTGGTATCACTATTGGTGACGTGGTATGGTCATTGGTGATGTGGAATAAGACGAGATACGCACCCCCTTGTGATAGATGCAGAGGCAGGGCAGGCGTGCGATGGTGTCGCCGGCGGAGAGTTCCTCCAGGCAGATCACGCACTCTCCCTTCGAGTCGCTCAGGACATCCTCTGGAAAATGCGATATGTACCGTTAAATCTTGGTTAAATAAATGATATTGTATTGTAAAGTTTTTGTAACCGAATTAAAAAAGGACGAAGTTATCAATTCGTTCGATTTTTTTTATTTGTAATACTAGAGCGGCCCGTCCCAACTTCGTTTTGGGTTGAACAAGTAATCTATATAGCCTATTGAAGCACCATGTTCGAGATCTGTTTTTTTTTTGAAATTTACGATAAATAACATTAATCAATATTAGTAATCAGATTATGGTTAGTTATGAATTACTGAGACCATCGAAATGAAAACTACATATGTCTCAAGTTGGACCGAATTACACAGATATGCCAAGTTTCGTGAATATCGGTCGATTTGGTGAAGAGTTCGCTGGGAACAAACACCAAAACACTGTATTTTTTTTTAAATTTGAACACTAGCAGTTCCCGTGGACTTACCCGCTTAGTTCCCATTCCCCGTTACTTTCTGGTGATAAAAGAAAAGATCTCGAAAACGGCGGCATGAAATTTAGTGTAACGCTTGATGCTAAATGTCAAGGGGCGAGAAATCGATCTTTTAACTAAATTTTCATTTTCAAAAACCGCTTACATTTTATCCGTGATTTCAATAAATGAAAAACCGAGCACAGGTCGGTCATCCCGGTACTGTTTTATCATAAGTGATTGTAAGTGTAAAGTGATAGTTACCATTGTAGGAGAGCCTGGGCCTGGTGAGGCACATGACGAGGTGGCACTCGATATCATCGGGCAGCACGAACTTACTGCACACTGGGCACTTAATACCTGGAACAAGTAACAGACATAGGTTAATATCAAAGAAGAAACAATATCAAAGCAGTAAAGACGCAGTATTTTAAGGTTTTGACCTCACAAGAAAACAATACCCATGAGGATAAAGACAAGTCGCAGCCAATTTCGCAGTAGGTATGCACTTATATCACAGAATGATGCCTCTCTGAAGCTATGTTAAGAGGACACCGGTGCATTCAAACGGAGCTGGATGTTGAGTGGAGACGGAGTGGAGTTGGCTGATTCCTCCTTCAGAAACAGATGGGGATCACTTAGAGAGTACAAATCTCCTGAAACTATACCTCTACATAGACACTAGACACCTAGACAGGTATAAATAAAAAATATTTGTCCCCATAACCAAAGAAAAGGATATGGTATGAGGGCTTCATACTGTTATTATGTAGGGATTGTGTAAACCTGAATATGTATACTGAATATTTATGTCTAAATGCCTGGATCACGTATGGTCACCAAAAGCTAAAATAACAGTGACAATTCCGCGGATAGGCCACCCGATACTAGTTTTTTTGTTGGAAATGAATTATAGTAGTTGGGTTCAAATGGCCTCTACTACCAACACCCCACTTCACTACCTACCGGACTTTAAGGTTAGCGTTACTTTTAGACACCTGCAGTACAAGAGGACTCGTCGGCATATAGCTCAGGGAGATTTAACTTCTTGGTAATAGATAGAAAGAAAACTCTTTACTGTGCATATTAAAGTATAATACTGATTCTAGGCTATTGACATAGTCTCTTGGAATTCCCAGAAAAGCGTGCTCATTCGCAATCGTGATTCGTTCCGCGAATCTTCAGAGTCCAATGTTTATAAATATACGAGTAGGACGTGTATTTGACGTGTACAGAAAGAACTCACTGTCGAAGTGTTGAAGTATTATATCTGGTATGTACATAACGTCTACAGAATTCTTTTCATTTCGAACAAATTAAATAAATAGTCAGGCAACAAATCCGGTTTAGTGTCGTATCCTGGCAAGGCCGAAAAATCAATAAATCAAATGAAAATGTTACGTTGAAAACATCTGAAATAAGTAAATTCTACAACGGGAAAATGAGGATTAAGTACTGAAATTAAACCGAAACCCCGAGAAGGAAATTCAAATTACATTCAAAAAGTATTCTTAAGCACTCGATCCCACAGTCTTAAATAACCGAGTAAATACAAAACAAGTAAACGAACGCCGATAGACGCTTAAAATAAAGACGCTCAATAAATTCAAGAGAACATAAACGCCCACTTAATTCCTGAATAAGTAAACGGCACTCCCGGCGCAGGCGACCAAGGGATTTAATTTTGAAAATCATTCGCTATCAATATTCGCCATAATATACTCGCACAGATCATGCGGCTCAAGCAGCAATCTATGTGAGTTTTGTAAAAGCAAGACAGTTGTTGCCCAAGGCGCGAGAATTAATCTGTCGTTAGGCGAGTGTAGTGAGTTTTGATACTTCGGACGCAAGACTCAGACAAAAGCAGTCGAAAACATGTGATTTTTAAATTTATGAAAATACGAATAATAGTAAAACAGCTACTTAAAAAGTAAGAAATTAAAAAAAAAAACTTTAAGAGACGAAGCGATAACTAGCAGGTTTCAACGGATTTTTCAGGAAATTACCAACCTGTCGCTTTTTAGTATATCAATACGTTACACAAATGACGGCATAGATTGCCAGTCCCACACCGGAAGCTCTACCGCCTGTCCTGCCTGTACTAAAACTGTCTTAGCTTAGATATTGCTCTCTCTATTTTCTTTTCGCTTGTATTTTTTTTTTTCTATCGGAATGCTCGTAGCTCGAAAAAGCGACATCGGTTCATGGTTGATGTTCCAAAGACACGAACGAAGAGATTTGACTCTACTTTTGTGATAAGAACGTCTAGGCTGTGGAATACGTTGCCTGAGAGGGTTTTTCCCGATAGTTACAATCTTTGTGTCTTCAAATCGAGAGTGAATCGGTTTCTTCTAGGTAAACACGCTTAATCGTAGACCGCATCATCGTTTAACATCAGGCGAGATGGCGGTCAAGTGTAAACCTATAAAAGTAAAAAAAAAAAAAAAAAAAATTATAGAGACAGCAATAGCAAAACCAAAGCAGATTTAGTTGGTCGGTAGAGGGGTTTGTGAGTGATTTTTGAGCAGTGCGCAGTAATGACAAAGGACCGCGTGTGACAAGCGAGTGATTTTCAAGATTGAGGTCCTAGTCGCCGAAACGAAATTGAGCTTGGCTCCTTCATTGGAAACCTACGTACCTGAGCGAGTGTCACACATATCAAACATGCATAGCGGTTAACACGACCTTTGTTCTGTTTTCGTAAAGAATACTAGGCGTCGTGTTTCTTTGAGACAGAAAACACCCTTAAATGCCACGGCTATGGCGATCATCGCACAAAAATTTAAAAAATTTCAACTGTCAGGAATTTTGAAAAAAGATCAAATTAAACATTTTGCGACTAACCCTCAATACAAATGATACAAATACAAAAATCTTTATTGCTGTTTGCAGGTAAGATAAGATGATACAAAACATTTAAATAATTGACCCATACAAACTGGCCTCTTCTTCTAGAGGCATGCAATATGTCTGGCAACGCAGTTTCCATTGGTCTGAATTTATACAATGATAATAATAGTCAGCTGATAAAGTCTTCTTCTTCTTTTTTTCATTTTCATATAGTGGAGATAGTTTCTAACTATACAATTTAACTCGATCTCGATCATGCTTAAAACTCTGAAAGAAAACAGCAGAAGTTTCCACATAATATTTTAAGTAAGATCAATTTAAAATAGTTCAGAAGTATAAGTACGCTTGCCAACTATTATTTTACATAATTTTGTTTCATTGCAGGATAAAGGTTCCCTTAGGTTTCTAGATTTTCTTGTAAGAGTAACTGTCTCATTCATTCAATGAAATCATTTATGCTTTTGAAAACGACATCGCTTGTCGTACAGCGACGACGCGGTCTATGATGGATTACCATACACAGAAGTAACACATTCAGTTTCGAAGACACCCATATTCCGTCCTCAAGTTATGTGTCTCGGTGTCTTTAAATCGAGAGACAAACGGTTTCTTCTAGGTAAGCACGCTCCATCGTAGACCGGATCATCGCTTAACATCAGGCGAGATGGCTGTCTAATAAAAGTTAAAAAAGGTATTGTTTTTAAACTTTCGCGATTTGAACACATAATGTTTATAATGTATATAAAGTCCTGTACATTATAAACATTAAAAAAAGGTACTCAAGAACGTTGGCAGATAACTACATACCTAGGTTGCTATATTTCTCATCCTGCCCATGTATGAAGCTCAAAATCGCGAATGCGACTAGCGAATCGTCTGTTGTGGCTTGAGTCAATAGGCGTACGTGCGTCCCGTGTGGTCTCGACACTCTGAACTTATCACGCGTCGTGTCACGTAACACATCTCCTAGTGGCGGTTCTTTGTTTGAAGATCTTACTACTGCTTACTGGTAACTAGCAGCTACTTAGGCAGGTTCCTCTTGTAACTACGTAAAATTGGAACCAGAATTTCAGTTCGTGGTTGCAAAAGCAGCGGTGACTTAGTGGTACCAAAATCGTCGGTTCAAATTCCGACTGAATATTTGAGCATTTCCCCAAGTGCTTGTCATCTCTCACATCAACGGTTCGCCGTCAAAGCCGTTAATGCGAGTGATGACAAGACAACGTCGGAAGGAAGTATTTTTTCTAGGTCATCACCCCGCACTGGGCCACCGACCGTGCTGTATTATGGGCTTGACTTTCTCGTTGTGAAAGAAAACCCCAAGTCCCAGCAACGCTAAGCTAAAGTGGGCTCCTTATGAATATACAATGCGTAGTTGGTCGAGGTATTAAGAATACACCAACCTGTGACAGCTAATACTTCTAATGCTGGGGCCACACTAACGGGAAATGCCATTTAACTATCGCGTTAACGGACGTTAATCGTAGGTGTAAAATACACCTAATGAACGTGTAAGGTGCATTTTACAAATACGGTTAACGTCCGTTAACGCGATAATTAATGGCATTTCCCGTTAGTGTGACCCAGGCATTAGTTTGAGTGCGATTTGCCTATTGTTAAGTAATATATTGTTAAATAATATATACGGGAATTTTACTACTTTGTGGGTGCTAATTTTATAAACTTAAAATGACATGTTTATTTATATACAATGAAAAGCCTAAAAAATAAGTTACAAACTTCTAGCTCAGCTCAAATGACAAAAGTACTATAGGTACTACACTTCATTACTTTTTGAAGTGAAAACTTCTTCTGGCACGCTACAGATAGATTTCTCGTGGGCTGTGAATTGAATTCTAGCGTCACGCTCGAAAATGATAAGATATCTTCGGATGCTGACGCATTTATAGATGGTCCCGCGTTTACATTTACATGGCAATTGCCGATCAATCCCTTACTACTCTTTTTTCGCTTCCTTTCTCAGGCTGCAGACTACCTCTGTACCAAATTTAAGTCGGTTTTGTAGTTTAAGCGTGAAAGGGTAATCGACAGAGTTACTTTCGCATTTATAATATTTAGTAGGGATGAACTTGTATTGTCGTCTTAAGGTCGTATAGTTAACAATAGACCATAACGTGGTAATGCGCCCGCTCGCTGCCAGACGATTAGTGCCAGCATTCAGGTCACACACCGGGCAAGTATTGTGTTTCGAATTAATACAAGAAACGATCCGATGACACGCCAGACGGAATTTCGAATGACAGGTGAAGTTCGTGAGCGATTTATTATGTAAGTTATGAGAATGTTTAGTTGCGGCGTTTAGTTACACATTTTTTCAGTCTTCGGCTTGTACACGTATTTGCCAATTGGTGCTTAATTTTAAAAATTTTCTGTATTTTTTTTTTAAATAATGTATGTGCAATATGTAGTTTATTGAAGTGAAATCTTCTTTAGGCCTGACTTTTGAGCAATTTTTGATGCACTCGCGTCATCATCACCGAACGCTTTTAATGAACTGTACTGTAAAAAGGTACAAGTTCTCATTTCTATCGGCCGTCTCTATAACTGCCATTTTGACGTGACAACGTCTTATAAATTGGTTTGCCGGGTGACACTTCAAGAAACTGCGTTATGCTCCGCTCACGTTATGCGCTCACAACGAGAGCGAGTGAGAGGCACGCGTCCCTTCCACTCGGGCATGGTTAGCCCGCCTAAGAGCGAGAGAGACAGACATAAAAAAGTGAAAGGCACGCGTCCCTTCCGTAAAATTATTTTACCACTCAAAGTCGTTGTCACGTAAAACTTTCGCCCGTATACCGACTTTACAGGCAACCAATTTTTTTTACCTATATATTTTGTGAAATGTAGACAGAAGTTTAGATTCTCTATAAGCAATGACCGATTTGCAATCACACACCGTTGTGTTTCTACTATAACACAGAAACGCAGCGTGTTTTAGGTTGAAAGTACATCGACAAACGCATGTATTTTAATAATAATAATTCATAATGAATAAATAAATATTGGTGGACAATTCACACACATCACTATCTGACCCCAAACTAAGCAAAGCTTGTAATGTGGCGGCCAGATAGCTGATATAATACGTATATAGTTGTAAATACATACTTATTATACATAGAAACACCCATACATAGTGCATACATTTGAATTCATCACACAAAAATTTGGACTGGGTGGGGATCGAACCCACGACCCTCGGCTTCGCAGGCAGAGTTACTACCCACTAAGCCCCGAGGCCAGACAATATATCATGAGTATGATCCCAGTGTAGTACTACCAGGCCGTCTACCGGGTAACTAACTCGGCTATGGCTAACAATTTCAATACCTTAATATTGTGAGAATAAATTTGTAGATAGATAATAACAAATAATATAAAAATATCGGGCTTCCGTATAACTATAGATCTTACGAAATTGAAGTAAAAGAAAGAGAAACTAAATATAAACTAGCTGGCAACGTCGCACTTACAAATGCCGTTCATCCTATGCAGACGCTAAATAGTCGATGCCATTGGTAAATCAAGATCAATATATCCAGGACGTTTATAATTAATTACCATGGTTCGGGGTTCAAAAGTGTAGCGGCACGAACGTAAGAGGAATATCGCGAAAAATAAAATTATCGGAAAATAAAGTATCCCACAGAGCTGGCAATCGAAAAACTAAGCAAAATGTAATGTAAAGATATGATATATATATATATGATATATATGATATATATATGATAAACCAGCTCATGCTCATCCGAGTGCATCGAGTGCTCGGTAAAGGGAGCGAGATTTATATCGAATCGGGGAGATAACTACATTAAGTAGGTAAGTACTGACCAATAAGATACAACGATGTATTTTCGCATCAGTAAATAAATTAGGGAAGTTAGTAATTAGGGTAGAATTTCAAAATGAAAACCTAGAAATACGGAATTCCAAAACGTTAAATTGGCAGTGTAGTAAATTCCCCTTCGCACTTTGTAAGAAAATTTTGGCCGATATTTATATTAGCACTTGCCTTTAAAAACGTATTTATATTTTAATATTTCTGTTTCCATAAAACGAATTCATTCTCAGTACTGGACTCGTTTAAATCTGCCTTTACATTGAAATCTGATAAATTTTAATCAAGTCACTGAACATTTTCCTGGGAAGCTTTTAATCCCTTCATGTCTGGCATCGCTGCTTTTATACACACCTTAAATAATTGAAACAAAATAATCCTACTTTTTGGTATTCCTATGTATAGTAAGTATGTATTTACAACTATATAAATATTATATCAGCTATCTGGCCGCCATATTACAAGCTTTGTTTAGTTTGGGGTCAGATGGTGTTGTGTGTGAATTGTCCACCGATATTTATTATTTTAATGCGCATTCAACAAAAAAAAATTAAAAAAAATTTAAATGCTTTTCCTTTTTTATTTTTCAAGGAAAAGAACAAAATAAAATTTTGTATGACATTCAATTATTACACGGAAAATTGTTGTTGACAAATTTTAACAAAACATAGATTTGCAGTAATTTGTACAAATGTTACTATTAAATATTACTAGTCTACTAATATTATTAATGTGAAAGTTTTGATCATAAGATGTGTGGATATTTGGATCTCATTACGTTGTAAGAAATCAATGGAGAAAGTCTGAAAATTGACAGATTGTAATCTTAAAATTTTTCACGGCTAAATCGAGGGACGCTACTGGAATTACTTTATTACAAAGCTAAAAATGAAGTCAAAGAAACATTCCTGATTACAATAACTATTCCAGAAAATTACTAAGTACAATAACTTATATAAATTAAATTCACAGTGTTTTAGAGTAATATTCAAAATTATTGAATATTAACCCAGGATACTTCACCAAAAGTTGGGCTAAACCCGGTAAAATTTTGATATTATGGGCACCATTTCTGATGGCAGGTGCGCTGAGGCATCTAGACTAGAGTTCTGTGTAGTTTTGAAATGAGGTTTTCAGACCCATCTGCAGGATTCGATCGAATAGTTGCGCTCGGACGGTGGCAATAATTGACTTGCAATTCCAGCTGCGAGGTTTCAATGGAGGCGAGTAAACCCGAATCTAATACAACTCGAAGAGAGGCGAACATTTTATGAGGTATTTATTTATCAGTCTGCGACTACCTAAGAAAACATTTGAACAGTAAACATACCTAAACCTATCTATATTGTCTCTGTACTGTCGAAACCAAATAACAGGGTTGTTACAAAGAATGTTGTTAATCGATCAAATATCATCAATCAAGCGAAATAAAAGCATGTAGGTACAAGAACTATTAGTTTCATTTCTTAAGTATTTTCGTTAGGACGACATTCTGTAATTTTCTATCCTTTAAAGTTTTTTGGAAGCGATCACGATTCACTTATTTGAAAGTGTTTGATGAATTGTTTATTTCAATTTGAATTTACAACTTACAATAACACATACTACATGTTTGAAGTAAAATTCGCAAGGGCTTCATCCAGCCTTAATTCTTATCAAAGAAAATGTCGATAGGTACATGGATTTTGAGCGAGAATTCCGATAAATAAATTAGTGCGCTCCGCAACTTTACCATTGTCGTAATTGCTTTGTTACACATTTTATCCTGATTCATTCAGTAGTTTTTACGTTAATAAGTAACATAATATCACAATTTAAATTCACAAGCACTTCTACGGTTCAGAAGTAAATAACAAAATACATATTCATAAGACCCGCTCATAAAACATCTATAACACATATGTAATAAGATTTACATCTTAGTTTACAATAAACGAAACTTTTTACGTCACATCATATCGCTCGAACATAAACATAAAACGTCCAAAATCCATTTCGCCTCACACTCGAACAAATCAAGGCTTAAAAAATTAAATAAAATATTGTACAATGGCTTGGAAATGTTGTGTGCGAAACAACACAGTATATTTCGAAGCTAGATAACTCGAAATTCAATTAATAAACTTTCAAGCGGTAATTTGAAACTTCCCATCTTCGAGTTTGAGACGTATCACGTTACTGAAGTAACTCTCTAATCAACCTAACTAATATATAATTACATTAAGTTTTGTGAACGAGTGATTTGGTTTTGTTAATTTAAGGATTTTTTGTATAAGGAATGGTGAGTTGAAGAATTTAAAATTATGTAAACAAAGGCCACCTGTTTTCGCGATCATGAGGTTCGAATTCTGCTAGACCTTCTGAGTTTTCTTATAAGTGCGTCGAGAGGAACAACGGTTACGAACCACTCACTAACTAAAGAAACATCAAAAGACATGTAGCTCCCATTCTATCATCGTCTATATGATTTGCAAATTAAACACATTATTACAGAAGTATGCCCATAATATCTTGGCATATTACACATAGAGAGATTCTATCAATGATTGGATGTACATGTTTACACACATCCAATAAAAAACCACAATCAGTCACAATAATCTTCCGACATTACCTTCCAGAGATGAGATGCTCTCTACCTGTATACTCCTCGCCCTCACACTCGCAGTCTTGTTGCGAACAACCTTGGCCGTGGACTGCCGCACCGCGTGTCACGCTTGTCACGCTAAAGAACATCCCAAAGAAGTCCTCGAAATCTACTGCGCAATGTGCCAGGAGTGCAAGGACCGCAGGAAGGAACGTGTCCAGAACAAGATCTTAAGCGAGCGTCAGGGCACTTCCAAGACTACGGAGAAGATCACGATGCCCACAGGAAAGGATCCGAACACCGGATTTGTGGATAATCTCTACGTGGATCCGCCGGCGCCATCATCCCCAGCACCACCACCTCCACCTCCCCCATTTTTACCTCCAGCTATCATAGTTGGCAAGTATTAGTTATTTTATATTATTATTATTCACTCATTTATTATTTTTTCTCAGGTTTACATTTTTACAATATTTATCTATAAAAACAACATAAAAACATTATAAAAACCTAAACCTAGTCTGCCGCCAGCAGCGGAGCAGGGTTCAAGCTACCGGTGCGGTGGTTAGCGCTGCAGACTGAGGAACCTCCTGACGATGCGCGCTGTGTCAAGAATGACTGCCTTCTGCATCTGGCCCCTAACCCAACCGTCAAGCGAAAGTCTCTTGAGATGTTGGTCGAGACTTTTCGCTATAAGGCCTTATGCCGACACGACTATTGGGACTATGATCGTCGAATCAACATCCCACATGGCGGTAACCTCGTGACCCAAGTCAAGGTACTTGCTAAGCTTGTCCTTTTCGGCTTTCACGAGGTTTTCGTCATGTGGTACGGTGATATCGACGATCATTATTATTATTAAGTTATTTAAACTCATTTTTTATCACCATTTTATTTGATTTAAAGCGATGGTACGGCTACAACTGAATGTGCTAACCTAGAAGACACCGAAATACTCTGAATCAAAAATGATCCATGCCGGTGTTTTGGGGCTATGCTGCAATAGAAAAGACCGTATAGAAAACAAAACTAGAATTCAAACAGCAAACCACAAATACATTCTGGTCCTGAATAAAAATGATCAAAATTTGATACACAGACTCGTTCGAAGCACCAGAGGTCAACGGCGACAACGTGCTCCAGGAAATACCCCCGGGGTGCCCGACTGCACCCCCGTGCTCCGACGACGAAGCGCCGCCGCCACGACCCACCCCTACCACCACCACCACGCCTAAACCCATTTGTCCCCCAATAAAACCGTGCAAAAAGAAGAGGAAGAAAGCCATTATCCTGCCTCCACCGCCCCCTTCTTATATGCCCTGCTGTCCTATGCAACCGTGCGGGCCACAGTATCCACCTATGTACCCCTATAACTATCCTTCCCCACCGTACCCCACTCCTCCTCCCTATTCCATGCATTACCCCCCACCGATTCCTTTCTTTTCACCACCGAAACCTACTCAAGAATCGACTCCTACATCACGTGCCAAATCTGAGACAGACTATATGTACATGTACGTCGGGGTACCGAAAAACATTTTAAGAAGAAACGGTTAGTTCACCAGCTGATGAAAAACATATCTAAAACTTTCGACCTTTCTTCTAGAAAAGCAATAAAGTATTATTTAGACCAAAAAGCAACATTTTAATTATTGCTACATCAGAGAATTCCAAACAATTTAAACACCGGCGTTTCAAGCCTACATGTACGAATATTACAGTTTAACACTATCAAATGTTTGTATATCACTATAAAATGTCGAAATTAACGAGCAAATGAAACTGTCAGACACACGTATGTTTTATTGCTATACATATTTAGATGCACAAACGATACAAGTCTATTAAGGTCATATTTCTTTAAATGCATTTAAAAAAAAAGATTAAGTAGTTAATGCATTTGAAAATGAGAAGCAGCGAATTTTTACGATACGTTTGCACCGCTACCCAAATTCGACAAAATAAGTTAGTTGCGCGTTAATTTTTTTAAAGGGACCTATACTGTCTAGCCTTCTTTGGGGTATCACTACTTATCGAAGTCCTTAGCAGGTTGAAAATAAAATTGAGTTATCGAAGAAGGCTATAGGGTATATAACATTACGGTACTACCAATAGGAGCGGAGTATGAATGAAGAATGTAACAAAAACGGGCAAAAATATTCCTTTTTGAGAGCTTCCGTTGCGTGCGTTGACGAGCGCTAAAGTCCGTGATAGCATGTGTCTATTTAAGATTACGTCATTATAAGCCTTTGCTAATCAAATTTGTTCTAACTCTGAGTTGGTACGACCAATTATCGACAGGTGGCATAGCAACGCGCGCAGGACCAGCTAGTTTTAAATATACCACAAAACAAACAAAACACTACTATCAATCGATTTTTATACCCGTATAAAGTCGATTTATTAAAACACAACTAACAAAGTCCATCATCATGAAACCGCAGTACTATGCATAGTTAAAGACCTACACAACAATTCCAATCACCATTATTGGTATTCAGTGTCTAGAATCGAAGACATTACGTGCCGTTTTCCAATAATATCCGTATCGGGTGAAACTATTCCACGGCGAAGGTAAACACCGGTACATTAGTTAGATGAAGCACCACGTATTGGACACAAAAATTCTAATTTCGCTGATGGGCTGCCAGAACTATGTAGTTACATGAAGATGGGCAATAAGCGCCGATATCGACATACTGCAGTATCAGTATCGACTATCACTAGTTCTGGTACATGGAAATATCGATAATTGAAATGATAAGAGACAGACTAAAACTATTTTTTTGAGCACACCAAATTAAAATTAACAATAACAAATGACCGGATAAGTTCCACAACGCAGTTTTAATATTAGAAGAGAGAGAGAAAAAAAGATGACTTTTTTAAAACTATTATTGATTTATACTTGACCGCCATTTCACCTGATGTTAAGCGATGATGCGGTGCCCCATGAAATGTGCTTCCCTAGAAGAAACCGATTCAGTACCGATTGGAAGTTTTGTAACTGTAAATCTGTTTTGGACGTTTAGGAACATTGTAACTGTTATGAAAAACCCACGCAGGCAAGGCATTACACAGCTTTGACAATGTAGTAGAAATTGAAATATATTAGGAATCATACTACGTCAAAGTTACGAAAGTACCTAATGATTTATCTTAATTACATTTTCTATGCACTAAACAATGAAATGAGCGTGTCAGACACATAATGGAAATTGCCTTTGTTTGTTTATTAACGCACTGAATCATTAATGATGTTTTGTACGTAAATAACAGTCTGAATATTAATAAATCCGAACAAGAGGAAACCGCGTACTGAAATGCTACCACAACAGCAAACCAACAGGAAAATAAATTGAATGCATGTGCACTATAAAGAAATATTATTTTATTACACAGTTATTCAATTTTGTAGGCTATTCAGGCTCTCTTTCATGGTATTTATGTAACCGAGCAAAATATATGAAATTACATGTTTATACAGCTTAATGTAAAATATGACTAGCAAACGAGAACACTTTAATGCAAAGTGTTCTAATTTCCTAAGTTTTGTTATGTAGAACTCCCGTATCGCACATAATCTAAATAATGTCACTCAAAATCCTCTAAATTTCTAAAATTTTGTGAAATGTATTTAAGTTTTTTTTCCATTTTGCCGTAGTGACCTAGTGGCTAGTTCGTCCGATTTCACAAGCGTGCGTTCGTAAGTTCGAAACTCGCTTGGACATCAATGTTTATTTTCAAAATTGAGGTTGTCAATTCCAGCTTTATATTTTTGAAGTGAAAACACTTTTTGGCGCAGCACAGACAGTTTTTCGTAGGCTGTGAATTGAATTCTAGCGTCACGCTCGGGAATGTTAAGAAATATTCGATTGCACTCGGGACCATGGCCATAGGCCATCTAGATTTGCGAATAAAACGTGTCTAACTCGGTGTACTCGATAAAACGCAACCGTGACCCCATCACTAGATAAAATAGCAAAGTTCACGAGATAATAACGCGAGTCGTTAGCGAGATAACTAGTGTTGCAAGTTTTCGGGTTACGTAAGCATTATGCGATATATATGTATACATACAATACTGTAAAAAAATATCACTTAATAACTACTCGATATAATCGTTCGATGTTGACAAGTTCGCCCTTTATTACTAGTTGTCAAAAAATAATGAGTGAATGAATGAAAATTCTTTATTGTTCACACCATTATAAGGATACAACATACAGTTTAGGAAAAACAGTAAGTCTAGTGAAACAACTGGCGGTCTAATCACTGAAAGCGATTTCTTCCAGGCGACCTTGGGATATAAAAGGGAAATAAAAGGCCTGTTTAGACACCTGAGAAAAATTATAGAATGTAATTTTGAAATAAATTAAAAAATAACAATTTAATTACATAGTTATTTCCGAAAAAAAAAAAACATATGTGGCATAGTCGCTAGTGAGTAGGCCAACCGAACCGTAGGTCGTGGGTCAATAATGGTGTGGTCAATTCCCACCCATGAAAATATTTGCGGTGTACGGATGTTGGTTTTTTGTATGGATGTTAATTATTTCTTTTCACAGGTCACTCTTAAACTACCTCAGTTCTCACTATCTATGACATCAACTAATACCAAAATACAATACAAATATTGAGAAAAAAATAGACTATGTTCGTGATACGATGTTTACACAAGTCAACCACTGGTAGGAACTGTGTACAACGAAATTGTAAACCGATGTAGGGTGCCCAAAACATGTACAGGCTTTGCCTAGTTTGGGGCCCGCTGTACCTCAATTTATCTGTATAACTTGTCATGAAATGCAATTTGTAAATGTGACTATGTACTTTATTTGGAAAAAATAAATTATTATTTATTTTATTTTACTGACGTTGCCTAAACTTTTCCATTCCTTTCGTAAGTTATCTGGTAACAGCTGCCGTTTCCCGCGAAGGGCCCGATAAGGCGAGCGAAGCTTTCGACAGATAGCGCCGATGGTGACTGTTATCTTAACAACCTGCCACTATGATAATTCGGCCCTCAGTAAGCTGCACGGACTGGCCGCAGACTTAGGGGTAGACAACGCTAAACATTGAGCTTATAACTAACACCTGACGATGGACGGCGACGGCGAAGAACGGTAGACGTATCTGTTTACGTTTGTGTTTGGCATCGTAGCTCCTAAGAGACCGATTTTGATACTGTTTCTAGCTTTAGTCATTTTCTGGATATATTGCCCTTCATCGTTACAACCAACTAAAGATCTCAAATATAGCCTTGCATTTGTTTTATTTTTAATTTTTTTAAAGTGAAATCTTCATTTAGGGCACTCCAGACAGATTTTACGTAGGCTGTGAGGTGAGCTGTAACGTCACGTTCGTAAATGAAAGAAATCTTAGGGTAAACCATCGTCTTAGGAAATCTTATGACAACCTCGGGACCATGGCCACTAGCCATCTAGGAATGCGTCAGAATTTTTAGACGGCCATGATCGTGGCCACGCCCTCTAATTTTACCCGCGTTTTTTCCAAAGTGTGCTATCAAATTCTGAGTTACAAGTTTTCGCTTCTATCTGGAACTGGGACTGCCCCTATGACGGCCAATTTTGTGTAGTGTCATAATTCTAACTCATCACAGTTTCAGGTACAGTACCTATAATACTAGACGAAGGGTCGATGTCGGTGTAAGGGTCGACTTAGACGTAGATAGCGTGATGTACCTAGGCTCTTTATTAATCTCACGATAAAAACTGGCCCACCAAAACCGTAGATAGGGATACCGTTAAGATGGGATGATATTTGCCAAACATTGGAAACAATGTTGATAGCTTATAAAATAACAATTGTTTTCTATGTAACGATCGTATTTTAGAACCTAAAAATAAACTACGCGTTAAATAAAAAAAATTTGGTGAATACTTCTTATACATCACCTCTTACTCTTTCTTATACATCTAGCCCCAAATCCCTAATGCGTTGTCTTCTGCCACATTATCGGCTAAGTCTGTGGCAATTCCGCTACTCCCGGTCAAGTAAAACACGCGACCACTTGTTGCTTCTACAACTGGTTATCCTCAGTTGAACAGCTTGAGCTGGTGACTTCAAATACTAAAGAACTATGAGTTATTTCTGTTTTTTTTACAAGATAAAAGTGACAAAACGAACAATAAAGCAACTGATGTACTCGTAAGTTATACCATACGATATTTACGGCATCTTACAGCGATATCGCAATTTTTTTTACTGGTATTTCTGTATTCCTATTATGTATGTATCATTTAATGGTGTGAACAATCACGAATTTTCATTCATAACGTTATGTGTTATGTAGCTATTTGAACATTAATGATACATTTCATTACTTAGTACTGCACTCAGCTCATGACCCGGAGATATGAGATATCTTGTTACCCTTGTATCACATTCAAATACTTGCATACTCAATGCAACTGTATCTAAGCAGTCACACCAACCAAATCGGTATGTTTTAAGATACATCTATTTTAAAGTATCTATGGCGATGTTATTTGTTTGTATTCTAAGTGAAATCTACCTCTACATACCTACTCATTTACTTTACGTTCAGTAAACTTCTTTCGTTAAAATAAAGCAAGCCCGAGGATCTAAACATTCTAAACTTTGTAGTGGTAGGACTCCCTAGCAGAGTCCGCCTGGGGATGTATCACACCTTTGCCAGTTATTCTACCGCCAAACAGTAATGGGCAAACATAACTGTGTCCCGGTTTGAAGGGCAATGACCCCTTTTGTTAGAATATGCTTAAATATCACCGAACACCATGAAGTCTCGATACATTTGAACTTTGTTAACCCTTTTGGATTTTTTACCGAAAAGTTTTCAGAATACTAATACAACAGTTTGCTTATAATACGATAGAAGTGTGTGCATCTTGAATATTGTGAGACGGATACTATGAGAGTATGGGCTCATAGTATCCGTCTCTTATTTAGTGAAAAGAACAAAATAATTGTTTCACTCCAAACTCCACTGTCCATGATAACTCCCTCCGATATAGTTTTGGAGTCTGTCCCCTTTTTTTAATAAATATTGCTGGCATTTCACATTTTCACGCAACATTAACTATCCTCAACAAAATATTACTGTGTTCCGGTTTGAAGGGCAATGATTTCAGAGAAATTACAGGGCTTAGAGATATAACATCTTAGATCTCTGGGTGACGAGCGCAGTGCAGTGCTAGGTAATAATTTGGACTCTCCTCATGTTCCAATAGCTGCGTGTCACTGTGCTGTTATGTGGCTGGCATGTTGCTTACCATCAGGCACATGTCTTGCTCGTCTCGTAACTCTTTATTAAAAAAAAATCAAGGATTAAAAAAAAGTTATTTATGTTTGTTACCGCATTAGTTCGCCTTTCATTGACCAATTTGAAATGACCAAACTCAAACTTTCCAATAAGTCCCTCTATGTAACATTATCAGAATCAGTTCAGTACTGATTTTAACTTAAATTAATTAATTTAATTAAACTAATTAAATTAATAAATTAATTAAACGTTTGTTTTTTTTTTGGAGATATTTTACAAATACTCTCGAGCTTGACTTCAACGACGTGACGTGTGTAATGTACAATTTGCTCCTGAAATCTATACTAATATTACAAAGCTGAAGAGTTTGTTTGTTTGCTTGAACGCTAGGATCTCGGGAAGTACTGGTCCGAATTGAAAGATTTTTTTTCTATTGGATAGTCCATTTATCGAGGAAGACTTTAGGCTATAGAAAATAACTCTACTATTAATTGAAGCGGAGCATGAAACAAGAATGTAACAAAATCGGGAAAAAATATTCCCCTTTTGAGAGTCTTCGTACGTTTCGTGCTTTGACATGACACATGACAGCATGTGTCAAAGATTGCGTCATTGAATTTCAGTAATCTGTGCTTCGAATATAAACCTTTGCTATTTTTTTTTCTAAATCTGAGTTGGTACGACCAATTTCCGACAGGTGGCGTAGCAGGTTGCTGAAGAGGTTTTTTGTTTGAAATCGATATTCTCAGGAATGAGTGAACCGATTTCAGTCATTCTTTCACCGTTGGATATGTACGAGATCCCGATGAGTGCTATATAATATACCACGGGCGAAGCCGGGGCGGGCATCTAGTTGACAATAAAGTTATTAGACTTTTCGATTGACATGCGTATCTAGAGGTACTTACAACCAACCGGCTGACGTATCGAGTGTTCTACAGAACTATTCAGGTGGGTAGTGCGATAACGGAGCTATTTTCGTCCTTTTTCCTCGAATGTAGTTGTCGCACGTTCAGATAAGGAGGTAAGTAATGATCGAAATAATTCCGGCACTTTCGAGTGGAGAGAGACAGTAAATTCAATTTACAAATTGTGACAATACAAGTTTTCCTTATTGTGCTTTTAGATGGTAGTTCAGACGGGAAAATTGTATGTGAAAATTCATTATTTCATTGATTCGCGTTGACCTTAACTTAAAACCATTTTTTTTAAATATTGTTCTTATAATAATGCAAATAAAAAAGTAATAAAAATTTAAAGCACTATAAGGAAGTACTGTAAATAGAAATAGATGAAACACATAATAAGCTAACGACAGACCTTACTGTAATAAACTGTTGGACATTGGTAGGTCTAATACGGTATAAACTAATATGCCTACTAGGTTAGTGGCTGCATGCATTATATCTTGAATGATTTCCTGTAAACGTCAGTAGAATTTAAATAAATCCAGAGCATCTACCTGGTTACAAGGGCGAAACACATGTTTTTTTTTATAATACCTAATGACGGGGCACTTCTGTGATAAAATAAATGAATATTGGTGGACATTTTACACACAGCACCATCTGACCCTAAACTAAGCAAGGCTTGTATTATGGAATTCAGGTAGCTGATATAATACTAAAATTGTTGTAAATATGTATACACATATCATACATAGAAACACCCAGACACAGTATAAATGCATGAAAAAGTCTAGGTTGTGGAATGAGTTACCTGACTGGGGTTTCCCGATCGTTACAATCTCAGCGTTTTCAAGTCGAGAGTCAATCGGTTTCTTCTAAGTAAGCACGCTCCATCGTAAGTCACATCGTCGTTCAACATCAGACCTGATAACGGTCAAGTGCAATCCCATTATAGATAAAAAAAATATTACGTAGTAAAATTTCCATGTGCTATAAGATAAATGATGATTTTAACCACACTTGTCTTATAAACACGTTCTACGTGCGAAAAAACCCACACTGTGGTGCCTTAGCAAAATTAAATCTGTGATCGAATTGAGGAAAAAACACGCAATCTCATACCGCGGAGTGATTATGGTCTAAAAATAATACACAGTGATCATAGTCTATAATATATGTATCATAAGTGTGTATTCACAATTTTATAAGTATTGTATAATAAGCACGTTTTAATTCAAGGCGGATTCTCTTTGTTTCGAAGAAAATCACATTATCTTTAGTATCAATTAAGTTAGAAAAACTATAGGTGTCTATTAGAAAGTTAGGACAGGTTTTTCATTAGTTTTGCCAACCATTTTCGTCAACTTTCACGTTAATAATCTTACTTACTAATATTAAAGTTGCGCTGTATGTACATATATTTGTGACCTACTATTTCATGCAAAAACTAATGGATCTTGATAAAATCTGATCAAATAAATTATAGTCTGGTATAACATATAAGCTGTTCTTTATCGCCTGAAATTTATAGGAACGGGAATTACGCGGGTAAAACCGCGGAGGGCTACTAGTACTGGTAAAAATGTTTCGAAATAGCAGTCGTTGTTCTCACTAAAGAAGTGAAGTATACATCTAGTGCTACTAAGCAATTTACGAAGTTAGCCATACATTGCTTTACGGCTCCCTTTTGTAGGCAAGACTTAAGATCCAATCCAGACCCAAAAGGCGTCTTGTAAAGACAAAACTCCGCATCGCCTTTAATAAAAGGCGTCACTGTCGTATTGTACAATGATAAACGGAAGCCATTGTAAAAAGATCAGAGTAGTTCCGCAGTTTCGTCAGAAGACTTCAGAAGTGGCGCGGCCTGTATGGCTGTTTATATGGCCGGTGAGTGACGAGGAATGTTAATATATCAGTGTTGTCAATACCCTCGCATTGTCTCATGTTAGGCCTGTCATGTCAGTATTCAATTGTTGAAGTTGGATTGTTGTGATAGAATACGGAGGGAAATTACGATAACATGCTATATATTAAAATACAGTACCTGGGTGACCGAGCTTTGCTCGGTTACTTAGATACATACTGATTTTCTAAAAAAAAATGAACTTGAAAAAAGAACGCGGCCGGTTGGATTCGAACCCGGACCTACCATATTTCAACCACACATCTTCCCGACTGAGCTAATATACTGTCGCGCGCCGTCGCGAAATTTACCATCGCATTCTAATCTTTGTGTAACAGTTTTTCGATGTCTAAAAACGCGCAAAAACGGCGTTTTTTTAATAAAACCTAGCTAGATCGATTTATCGTCCCCGAAACCCCCTGTATACATAATTTCATGAAAATCGTTCGAGCCGTTTCCGAGATTCAGATTCTATATATATATATACTTACAAGAATTGCTCGTTTAAAGGTATATAAGATAAGATAGCGAAGCAACCCAAAACTCTAATCAAACTCGATACTAGAGTGGTAGAGCCAGATCTACAGTCGGTTAGTTATTAGTTAGTTTTTAGTCTTCCAATACTCCGTAAAGATTGGAAGACTGTTGCTCTGGACCGGATAAGGTGGAGAGAGGCATTTCCTCAGCGATGGGAAAATATATAGGCTGTGATAATAATAACCCAATTAGCCAGCTAATTTAAAGTGGGATTGGACTGGGCATGTGTGACGCATGGCGAATGATCTTTGAGCCAAAACTACCATTCAGTGGAATTCATATCGGAAACGACGGTGTGGCAGGTCTAAAATATTAAAGGAAAACGGAAAAATTTGTGAAGATGATTCTATTTCACGATATAAGTACTACTGACCGGATTTAAAATATGTAATTTACAAAGACAAAGATCCTTTATTTATTTATTTTTCCATTGCTAACAAATGGGTACGTTACTTTTCTAAAAACAAATGCATTAACGCTGTATGAAGGCTATGGCAATTTTGTGATGTGTGCCTGACGCCAAACTTTGGCATTCAACACACACACATACATTTAACAATTAAAACGATTAATTCACAAAAAAAATTGGTTGCCTGTAAAGTCGGTATACGGGCGAAAGTTTTACGTGACAACGACTTTGAGTGGTAAAATAATTTTACGGAAGGGACGCGTGCCTTTCACTTTTTATGTCTGTCTCTCTCGCTCTTAGGCGGGCTAACCATGCCCGAGTGGAAGGGACGCGTGCCTCTCACTCGCTCTCGTTGTGAGCGTATAACGTGAGCGGAGCGTAACGCAGTTTCTTAAAGTGTCACCCGGCAAACCAATTTATAAGACGTTGTCACGTCAAAAACAATGACCAATCCTATGGTAAAAGAACGGGTTTAGCCGCAGTTTATTAGTAATAGGACTTCGTTAGACATCCTACTAACCTGGACCTCTACACTCTTTCTACGAAAAACGTAATTTCGAAATAAACTCGCGATTTTCCTACTCCGGTTCACTTCGGTCCGTCAATTCGTTCTACCTAATTACAGTAGGCTTAGTACATTTAAACGTCAAATAATATAATATTTATTCTTTTTTTTATTACTAATGTAAGTACTCATGTGAGTTGTGGGAGAAGTCCTATAAATAATCGTATGTTTAAACATATTTAGAATATAGGCATGCAATTTTTATTTGGAACATATGAGCACCTATTGTAAACTTTGTAAAAAAATTGAACTTTAGTTATTATTAAGTAATTTGTCTCTAGTATTAAGTATGCGCGTGTGTGTATGTTTTGATTGCCAAAGTTTGTTGTCGAACATGCACATCATAAAATTGCAACGCTCTTTATACAGGGTTAATGCATTATTGTAACCTAAAAAACTAGTTTTTTTAGAAGAATAATGTATTTATAGCAGTAAAGAAATAAATAAATAAAAAAAATATTCGATCGGACGAAACGAAATAGAACCGGAGTAGGAAAGACGCGAGTTTATTTCGAAATTACGTTTTTCGTAGACAGAGAGTAGACGTCCTGGTATTTACCGACGTAGGGGATTACGATGGTACGTGTTTATCCAAAAAAGAAACGGATTCATTCTCAATTTGAAAACTCCACGATTCGCACCAGAAGACACGACGAAATCTCTGAACTTCAATTAGAACTGTAGCGGAATCCAACAGGTTGCAGTTTTTGGGAGATAGATATAGATATTATGAACTTGCAAGCAACTTTAATTACTCGTAAATTAAATTTCAGTGTTTTTAACGTTTTCATTCAGTTCATTCATAAGAAAATTTATCGGGTCTAATAAGTATGCAAGCATCTATAAACGTTAGGAAGGTGTTTTTATTTTGATGTATTTTTATTTCTGGCAGTCTGAATGAACATCTCTTATTAGAGTTAAACATTTTTAGAACACCTTAATACATGGCTGGCCTTAGACAGCTTCTACTGTCGAACGTAGAGCTAGTGCAGTAAGCTCAGGGGCTCTTGTAATCTAAAATTGTTGACTATAATGATGAATGACTACCGTATTATACTTAATTGTTATTTCATTTATTGGTGACACCAGAGTACTCTTTGAGTTATTTTTCCTTTTAAATAACAGGTTATGTAGAACGACCACAACGACAATTTATGTTACTTTCCGGGGTCGCTAACGTTTTCCGGTTACCGGCTTGAGGTAAACTATTATGCTTAAGTGTGTCATTATTAAATCGGAAATCTTTTAGCAAATTAATAACGAGCAAAGGAGCAAAACTACTAATTATTTTTAATAAGATACAATTATACTTTTTGCCACTAGGGCCTTTCAATATTGAAGACGTCAACCCCGAGAAGCAAACTACAGCCTGAGAATTATAAAACTAATAAAAACAACCGCTAAAGAAACACGCCTGAAAGAAACTGGTTTCAGCGATAGGGCCGTCAGTTGTTTCATTGGTCTTATTGTTTTCCTATATGTATTTCATTTAATTATGTGAACAATTAAAATTCATAGACTTAGGACAGCAAGGCACAACAGCATAAGCAGCCCACTAAATGTTCTACTGCTGGGACTCTCTCGCAATCCACCACATTGAGCTAGCGCGGCTTAGTAGTGGATGACGATCTTGAATGATTCTTGGAAAATTGCCGGTTTCCTCACGATGTTTTCCTTCACCGTTTTTAAGTTAGCGGCATTACGCACACGACTTGGAATAGACAATGATGCGTGTGTGGTTCGAACCAGGGGCTCCAGAGCGGCAGTCGCCGTTCTACCGACTAAGCCGGCCGTAACTTGAAAACAAGATAATGCAGCAATTAAATTATTTACCATAAAGAATCCTTCTTGGCGGCCTCCGCACCTGCGCGCCGTACGCCGCCGCGTCCTGCTCGGCGTCGGGCACACAAGTCCCTATTATGATGCCCATCCTCACCATGCCGTGGTCACACCGTCATAGCACCACCAACCCTACCTTACCGACACTAAGCACTATTCCACACTTGGCCCCGGCACCAAACATCGATACCCTCACAGTCACAACACTATCTCATCGTCACTAAGTTACTGGCACAATACAAAAAGTTCGTTATGTTCCAATTTCAAAAAGTTGTCTTAAAAATTTTTGTTTTTATTTAAATTCGGAACGGATTATTGTTGAAGTTATTTTTGTGCAGCTAAAACGGATATTGCAAGTTGTAGAGATAAAATACAAAACTTTTCCGACACTAAAACGGAAAATTAAACAACTGGGGGAGAGATTAGAGTACAAAAAAATAAATAACCCCGAAACTGTTTTGTTATATTTGTCCTAAAATCAAAACTGAAAATATAATAGTATTTTCCTTTTGATTTTAGACCGGGAGTGTGACCGAGCGTCTGTCGTAACAGTCTCGATGTGACTGGCTCGTGGAGTGACCGCTCGAGGCGTGAGGTCGCCTGCCCTATTGCTCCGAGTCTCATTTGGCGAGCTGTGACGTCACTAGTAACGCACGTCACCCACATAAGGCCAGGTACTACAAAGCCGTTTCCGAGTAGCAGTTACAAATAGGGTATAAATAGTAGACCATTACAAGTTATTTTTATCCAGTTTTACTTGTAAGTAATGCATACGAAATTGCATTAGTAAAGCTGTTTTTGCAGCTGATTAAATGCGCTTTATAATGTTATTTTCGTATGTAAATCTCGTAGCAGGCTGCGGTGTTGAATAAAATTAAGATAGTATTCCCAAACGCACTTGAAAATGCAACCGCTCATTTTTCTCACAAAACTCATAAAACAATTTTTTTTTGCCCGATTTTGTCAATAAAATTACATTACTACATCTAATTAGACTTGCCTGGAACTTCAAATAGATGAGTGAATAGCGCTTAATTTAATAATACTAATTTATTTTTCACTTTTGAGTGCCTATTTTCGGTTTTCGGAATTTTTTTGTTGTTGTAAATTTACACTTTTTAGAGCAACACCAGCTACCATTAATGCATTAATATACTTTTGTGTTGATAGGATCGATTTTTTTTTAAATTTAGTACACGTCATCTAGAGAATTCTAAGTAAATTTTAGTTTTTTATTCGTATTTCAAAAACCACCACACTGCTTTCGATAAAATGTACATGGGACCATTCGGGAAGCCATGCCCTTTCGAACAAAACAATAAATATTAAAATCGGTTCGGGCATTCTCGAGAAATCTGGAAAGATACTTGAAAAACAAAAAAAAAGGTAGGTGAATTGATTTGAACGGTGTCACCTCTGGTGAACTCCAACAGTCTGATGGTAATAGATTATGTAGATGAGATTCACAGATTCTCTTCGACTCCCAAATGTATCCGATAAACTAGTAATCGATTTACAAACATGCTATACGAACACATATTTTACGAAGTCCACCAATATTTATTGCGAATTTGAATTGAACTGCGCAAGTTTCCGGGACTCCTAGATCTACAGTCCAATGGAATGGTCAAATAGTGGATAACATTTTTTTTTATCATTGTCACATTGTTTTCTCTCTCTTTTTCTCCCCCAAATTGAGAGCAATGAGAATATATCGATGAATAAAGATGATAATGTCAGAAGATAATTAGGTATATAACAGAAAATCGGACTACTTTTTTCCGTTGATTTTAGAACGAAGTGCTCGAGCGTCTATTATGTCCTTCTTGACGTGACTGCCCCGAGGCATATACATTATACACACACATATGGCAGAATAAGACAGAGATCTATAGAGTTAGAGGAGGCTGTAGATAATGATGGTAATTATACTTTGTTTTATCGCATCAATTTCGGAGAGTCTACAGGTGACATGACCTATTAACACCTTGCTTTTTTCTATCGCATTACTCGTAGCTCGAAAACTGACATCGTTTCATGATTGGTAATAGCTCCTGCATGGCCTGCGGAGCCGTAAGCCGTGGGTTCGATTACCACCCAGCGTTATTTACCCTTTTAAATCGAATGTAAATATTTGATCTATGTTTAAAGTTGAATTATACCAGCTTCCATAGCAAAAGCTTTGTGTAGTTTGGGGCTATATATTTATATGCGTTGTGTGCGAAACGCTGCGAAATGTCCACCAATATTTGTTAGTTATGTAAAAAAATAAACTATTATTTTTATACTCCCCGGGATCTCCCGCTGTTGAGACAGACTACTACGAAGCCTAGCAGGTGCAAACAATCCTACAATGAACCCTAGTCTAATCTTTTAGTCGCCAAGTACCCCCGTCCTACATCAGCAGCGTATGTGTGAGTGCACAGGTACCGCTAATAGGATTCATACGAGTCTGTCTAGCTCAAAACGTAGATCGATAACTCTAATTGGATTCGCTAGGTACTGCGACGCCTCCCACGCGTATTACCAAGCTATTTGCCAACGATGCAGCGTTGTTTGATTAGTTCATCATAATAGCTTGCGTGGATACGATGAAATGGGATTGAAAAGTTTCTTGATTAACGAGAGTTCTATGCTATGGTACTTTTATTCTCGTTTCAATCCCCTTAGGCGTGATTTCATTCCGGCCTGTCAGTTTCATATGCATGTGTGTTGTGAATATTGTAGTTTTAATTAAAACATTAACTGTTACAAATATTTATAGTATTTAATTTGAGAAAATTATAAACTGTATATGTTTGAATATAAGCGTATATTATGGCGAAGTTTGTAGGTTCGATTCCCACCCAAAACAAATATTGTTTGATGTTTGTTCGATGTCTCGGTACTTCCCTATTCATAAGAATTATATCAACCATCTCACTTCCACGGTACAAGCTTTGCTTAGTTTGAGATTCGACAGTATTGTGTGATTGATGCACACCCCAATAAAAACAGTCAGTCATCAAAATTTAACGGGTTTTATAAATATCCTCAGTTTTGTTCCAACCCTGGGTAAAGGAAATCTTCTATATAAATAATTTCGTCAAGGGGTACGGTAGACTTGATCGAAACCTTACATGAATAATAAAACATAAAAAATATATTGATTTTGAGTCGACAACATATGTTCACAAAATTCGGATTATGGAGAATTTCGTTAAATTCTGATGGAACTGACAAACAAACCGCTGTCGCCATCTTTGGTGTGAAGCACGTTTCGTTCCATCAATCAACACATTGCGTGCGTCCGTCGCGCCAAAACAGTATCCATCACAAAAAAACTGTGACTTATGTGACTACGTAAAACGAAAGGTCTTGCCGCCGGACCGCAATTTTATTAGTAGGCACTTATATTTAGTATCAGCATTGCACCCGTGCGAAGCCGGGGCGGGTCGCTAGTATTTTAATAACACAAATATTGATAGAGCACGATATGGCTAAAAACTACTACATCGAACTCAAGGGAAAATCAAATCCACCATAAGTAATCAAGTCTAAGCTTAGTACGATTCACCCGACGAACCCTAAACAGATTTCCAGCCCGTTTCAGATTTCCTCTCGAATATGAGTATCCTAAGCAGACGTTTGACAGACACAATCTGTGCGTAATAAATTGAATTCCTTTGGGTAGAAATTTTTCGCTATTCTGGAGGTTAAAAGCGTCGAGAGGACCTCGGCTGGAAATGTAGGCTTATTTCCGCACTTGCTATAAATTCTCTGTTAAGTGTAACGTTTTGTTAATAAACTTGAGGATAGGTTTTTATGACGAGAGTGACAAATAGGCAAGGTGTTCGCTAACCCCTGTTCATGGGAATTGTTATCGATGCTTTGTGTTTTGTTTTCATTCTAGACTATTAGTCCCCCGTGGTTCTATCTACGTAGTTCTCATTCCCTTAACTTTTTCGCTAAAAAGTAGCATTAGTGTGTTTCCAGACTTGTGACATCCGATAACTCGCACTAGGCCAACGTGTTGGAATATGGAGTTTTTTTTCTTTATGAGAGACGGTTTCAAACCCCAGTACAGACCCGGTATGGCTCTCGTTAGTTATTTTACAAACAAACAAATCATAAATACCTACCTATAATCAAAATAAATAAATATTGGTGAACAATTCACAAACAACACCATCTGACCCCAAACTAAGCAAAGCTTGTAATATGCTAATATTTGAATTCATCACACAAATATTTGCACTGGGTGGGAATCGCACCCACGACCCTCAGCTTCGCAGGCAGAATTATTACCCACTAAGCCACGAGGCCAGTCAATATCTCAAAATATATTTCAAATCAATAGTTATGATATAGGTATACACATACAGAAACATCCAGAAACATTTTGTCTTCACTGTGGGTTTTAGCATCAAACGTTGACCTCAACCGATTAAAACAATTATTTAAAGCAGAGTAAATTATAGTTAATTCTAAAGGGTTTTATTTATGTTATCGTAATCTTACGATCAAGAATTCGTAATTCATACACACATCACATTGTCAGTCAAATGTAAAATTAAGTTAGTCGCCAACCCGGAAATTTCCAAAGTCCAAGGGCGTTACTGTCGTCACTAATAATCCCGCTTCACCCCCAAGGCCTCTCAGGGTGGCCATCAGTGGCGGTCGGCAGCCAATCGGATGAAATGGCGTGGAAAAGGCCGACTTGCGTGCCTCTAATCTCGAATTTACACTTCAAGGGGTAAACTAACCACAACGTAAATACCAACCACTGTTCTATCTACTTTTTATAGGACTTAGGCCTGTGTTTCACCACCGACTGTCTTGACAGTAAGTGACAATATGACGATGTGGTCGACACTGACATGATATAAGATACGCTGACTATGAAATGTTCTAGAGTAAACAATGAAACGACCATTTGTTGTTTATAGTAAGATGTTACGCTCAATGATTTCTACAAACTACTCGTACAAAAGCAATTTCACGACTCGATAAATTTTATTAAGGTATTATTTTTAGTAAGGTATTACTTACTATACTAAATATTTGTGATAGACTATAGAATATGGGTCAACAAGATCCTGAAATAAAGTAATTTTTCCCTCTACTAATCAACAAATTTAGGGACGTGAAATTAGATCAATTTATTACAAGAACAAAATTAAAAATTTTGATTAACCCCCCGACTACCTCGGATTTGTTATCTGTACAACATTCTACTAGTCAAGCCCTTTCATGTGATACCCATATTAAAGGAATTGTGAAAAAAAATGTATTTCGCCATTTTCTGGTAGCGGCCATTTTGGATTTGAAATTTGTCATAGTGCAAAGTATTCTACTAGTCAAGCCCTTTCATTTGATACCCATATTGTGGTAGTAGTGAAAAAAATAATATAATTCGCCATTTTGTGGTAGCGGCCATCTTGGATTCGAAATTTGTTAGTATGTATTGTATTCTACTGGTCATGCCCTTTCATTTGATACCCATATTGAGGTAGGTTGTGAAGAAATATTTTGTCCGCCATTTTGTGGAGGCGGCCATCTTGAATCGATATTAACCAAACATAGCTAAGAACATCCGCACGGATATCAACCTTCAAATAAAAAAAACCGCATTGCAATCGGCCCATCCGATTGAGCTCTACGGTGCCACAGACAGACACACACACACACACAGACAGACAGACAGACAGACAGACAGACATACAGATAGACAGACAGACAGACAGACATCGACGTCAAACTTATAACACCCCTTTTTTTGGTCGGGGGTTAAAAAAAACGTACCCTGAGATTTCAGAAAACTAGTAAATTACAACGTGTAATTTTCAATTATCTCGAAAGGAAACCTTTTCTTTTAAGTCGAGGCATGATGATAATGGATTTACATACAAACAAGGCTTCTTTGGTTTTTTCATTCGACCTATAGTAGTTAGCCTTAGATGGCATCTACTGCTTTCCGAACTTCGGGCTACTGCAGAAAGTGCAGGCTTAAACTTATTAACTTACGCACATACGTAGAACATGTAGTCTTTATCGCTAAAAGTAACGCTTGAATAAATAATCTCACAATTCACACACTGAATCATCAACCTACAAGGAAATATGAGTCAGATTCTACGACATCCCACTTAGCCTATCATTTAGCCTATTATTTGGTTTTGTCTATTGAATAGACAGATACTTTAGTTAGAAATGGATGGACAAACAAATCTTAGGCGTCCTTCAACTTTCATCGCCGAACTCTGGGCCTGTAGCTCAATTTACCATGATTGCTCCTATTCAAATGACGTTCAACATTTTGCACACAACGACTCTGAACTCTACCTCCCGGCGATAAGGTCCACAGTTACAATGTACGAAGTATTAAGGCGCTGGGAAGACCTGAGTGAAATTCACGAATGCAAAATTAAGCTCCGCCCCTTTACAACTCCGATAAGACAGCGCCACACGAAGTTGCGTGCACTCAGTAAAATTATTTGCATTGATGGAAACAAAAGGCTTCCATGCTCATGCTCATAGATGGCGCTTTTCAAAATTTTTATTAATTAGAAATGCACGTCTTTTGCTGTTTACAAATTTTTTCGTCTGATTCTCTTATTTTTCTAACGGACTAAGTAAAGTCCTTTTGTATATTAAATAAAAAAACAAATTGCATAAATTAGCTAAGCCAGGAAGATGAATCACTACATATTAAGTAATCCATTTCTTTAAAATTATTGTACGAGTTTTGAAGAAAAACATTCACTGTTAGTGAAGTACATGTGTAAGTACCTGGGTGACCGAGCTTTGCTCGGTTTAAACACTGAATATATTTAGATATTAGTGGCGGCCCGGCGGCATTTTTCAGATTTTGCCCCACCTAAAAATATTGAAGGTCCGGGGCTGACTAGCAGCACCCTGCGAGTTTACCTTCACTGTTCCCGTTCCCGTTATTTTTTCAGGATAAAAGTGTGTTATTCCAGACTATAATCTTACGTGTTTTCCAAATATCAGCCCGATCCGTTTATACGTGACTTGATGTTTGTCGTGACTGAGCAAAAAACATCCAAACATTGACATTTACAATATTAGTAGGATTGGATACTAATAGTACATAATATAATCATCATTATCATTAGACGAGGCTACGAGTAAATAATCCACCATTATTGCATACTACAACTCGGAAAACAAGTTTTTAATAATACAGCGACGCCATTTCGCTGCTTTGTAACGAAAGGTCCACAAACAAAACAAAACCAAAATCACTTTTATATCATTTTAGTTAGGGCATTCTTTTTATTAACAAGTGATAAAAGTATTTTTGTTGTGACGGGATGAGCAGTAAGTATATGTGCCTGATGGTAAGTCACATGCCTATAATAGCGCAGTGACACGCAGGTATTGGAAAATAAAGAATCCTAATCATTACGTTGCATTATACTGCGCTCGCCACGACTATTATCTACATGTGTTCTAAATTTCTGCCCGACCCAACGTTACGACGTGATTAAGCAATAAACATCCAAGTATCCAAACATCCATATTTTTCAATATATTTCTATCCATATATTGAACATTTAAAATATTAGTAGGATTTCATATCAAAGCCCTGTAATCATACTGTATTTTTTCCTTTAAACCGGAAAACTGTGATGTTTTTAACCCCGACCAAAAAGGGTGTTATAAGTTTGACATTGATGTCTGTCTGTCTATCTGTCTATCTGTCTGTCAGTCTATGTGTGTGTCCATCTGTGGCACGGTAGAGCTCAAACGGATGGGCCGATTTCGATGCGGTTTTTTAGTTGAAGGTAAATATCTGTGCTGTTCTTAGCTATGGTTGGTTGATATCGATTCTAGATGGCCGCCTCCACAAACTGGCGGACAAAATATTTGTTCACAACCTGCCTCAATATGGGTATCAAATGAACAATATGGGTTTGCCTAGTAAAATATTATACATTATAACAAATCCAAGATGGCCGCCACCACAAAATGGCGAATTACATTTTTTCACTACTACCCCAATATGGGTATTAAACGAAAGGGCTTGACTAGTAGAATACTATGCAATATGACAAATTTAAAATCCAAGATGGCCGCTACCGCAAAATGGCGACTTACATTGCTTTTTTCGCAACTCCTCAATATGGGTTTCAAATGAAAGGGCTTGACTAGTAGAATGTTTTACAGATAGCAAATCCGAGGTAGTCGGGGTTACTTAAAATTTTTAATTTTGTTCTTGTCACACTACTGCTTGGCGGTGGAATAGCTGGCAACTTGACTAGTAAAACATTACACACTATGACCAATATAAAATTTAAGATGGGTGCCACCATAAAATCCCGAATTATATTTTTCACTTCTACCTCGATATGGATAACCAAATTTTCCTAATTCTTTTTTTATTTCGTAAGTGAATATGTCTTAAAATACAATACATGATTTTATTAAATCGAGTAAAAATATATATGTAGTTCTATATAGTGTCTAGACATAAGTGAAAATAATCTATACTAATATTACAAAGCTGAAGAGTTTGTTTGTTTGTTTGAACGCTAGTATCTCGGGAAGTGCTGGTCCGAATTGAAAGATTGTTTTTCTATTGGGTAGTCCATTTATCGAGGAAGGCTATAGATCATAAAACATAACGCTACTATTAATAGAAGCGGAGCATTGATCAAGAATGTAACAAAATCAGGAAAAAATATTCCTTTTTGAGCGTTTTCGCACGTTTCGTGCTGTGACATGACACATGACAGCATGTATTGTGTCTAAGATTGCGTCATTGAATATCACAGATTATATACCTCTTGAATATAAAACCTTTGCTAATCTCCGAGTTGGTACGACCAATTTCCGACAGGTGGCGTAACAGGCAGCTGAAGAGGTATTTTGTTTTAAAGCGATATTCTCAAGAATGACTGAACCGATTTCAGTTTTTCTTTCACCGTTGGATATGTACGGGATCCTGATGAATGCTATTTAATATACCACGGGCGAAACCGAGGCGGACATCTAGTAACAAATGAAATGCATTGATTTTGTAGATATTCATTTTTTCAGTACTGTTCCATATGGGGTACCTACAGCATACAATAATATATTTCTATGTTTTTCCTTGACACTAGAGCAGCGCTGTGTTTCTTCTCGTTCGTTTAGGAAGATGATCATGATGATGAATCATTATTTCCGCCCCTCAACCAATTATATTATTGCCAGTTTATAACCTTTAAATAATATCGATTTTTTTCAATTTAAGCTTTAAATTGATACAAAAAGTCACATTTTTACATTTATGCGTGAAGTAAACAACTAATATCGGTTTTAAGTTATATTTTCAGCAACAATGGAGATAGACTTTTTGTGTTATGGTTTTCATCGCACCTGCTTTCGTTCACAACTCCACGAAAAGCAAATTCATCTACTAATACTAAATAAATAAAAAATAAATAATCCCGTAGAGCAGTATAAATGAGCGTAACTTGTAAATATTTTAGTTATTATTTTAAACAATGTCACATCATCATAACCATCAGCCGCAAGACGTCAACTGCTGAACATAGGCCTCCCCCTAGATTTCCACAACGAACGGTCCTGCGCAACCTGCAACCATCGGTTTCTAGCGACCTTTATGAGGTCATCTGTCCATCTAGTGGGAGGCCGTCCAACACGGCGTCTTCCGGTTCGTGGTCGCCACTCGAGAACCTTTCTTCCCCATCGGTTGTCAGTTCTGCGAGCGATGTGGCCTGCCCATTGCCACTTCAGCTTGCTTACTCTTTGAGCTATGTCGGCCACTTTCGTTCTTTTGCGATTATCCTCATTACGGATTCTGTCGCGCAAAGAGACTCCGAGCATAGCCCTCTCCATAGCTCGCTGTGTGACTTTGAGCTTTGTTATGAGGCCCACAGTTAAGGACCACGTCTCAGTTCCATAAGCCATCACTGGCAACACGCACTAGTTAAAGACTTTCGCCTTTAGGCATTGGGGTATTCTGGACTCAAAGATGTGCCGAAGTTTCCCGAACGCTGCCCATCCGAATTGGATCCTTCGCTGGACCTCTTTGTCGAAGTTGGATCTACCTAATTGGATCTTTTGACCCAGGTAGACGTATAATTCGTCAACAACTTCGAGTGTGGTATTCCCAACAATAACCGGTACAGGTGAGACATGAACATTTGATATGACTTTCGTCTTGTCCATGTTCATCCTCAAACCTACCTGGTGGGATACTCTACTGAGGTCCCTGAGCATAGCACGGAGGTCCTCCAACGACTCCGCCACAATGACTATGTCGTCGGCAAACCGAAGGTGAGTGATGCATTCGCCGTTGATATTGATGCCATATCCGTTCCAGTCCAGTAGCTTGAAAACATCTGCCAGCGGGGCAGTGAACAGTTTCGGAGATATGACATCTTAAAGTGTCAGGTCAGCTTGGCTCTGGGGTCTTTTGCCATGCTAACGACAGGTTGTGCTTGCGTAGAGGTGTATAACTGTCCATAGAACCTCTCAATCTCCTCCAAAATCTCGGGTTTCGATAAGACGATGCTACCACTATCGGTCTTCAGTTTGGTCAGCTGAGTTTGCCCAAGAGACTGATTTCTTGCGAACACTTTCGAGCCTTTGTTCTGCTTGATTGCTTCTTCAATACTCAAGTATTGAAGCAGCATACGTCACATATCTTGTCTGACCGCCATAAGATCTAGAGTTTGATCGGAGAGCTTTCGGTTCTGTTTTGGCGTCGGCTCTTATAAAATTTTCTGCCAACCGCATGAACAGTTTCCACTAGCCTATCGTTTATTTCGTCCGCCGTTACGCATTCATCTAAGGATTCGAAGTGATCTTCGATCTGAGCATAATTTGGTCGGAGCATGGACTTCATTAGACGTGATCTTTCGACCTTAATGTTTAGATTCAGCGTGCCTCTTACAATACGGTGATCACTGCCGGTCTTAACCTTGCTGATCACAGAGACATCGCTGAATATTTGCCGTTTACTCGTCATAATGAAGTCGATCTCATTTTTTGTGGAATCGTCTGGGCTAATCCAGGTTCAATTTCTTTGTGGTTGTTTCTTGAAAAAGGAGTTCATCATAAAGATGCTCTCCCTTTCCAAGAAATCCGCTAGACGTTGCCCTCTTGGGTTCCGCTGCCCATATCCGAAATCCCCACTCTCACTCATCTACGTTTGCTCAGTTTTGCGTTGAAGTCTCCCATCACAACTTTGAAATGTGTTGGCGGAAAGGTCAAAGAGACGTAACACTTGGGCAATACCTAAAACAAGAACCGGTTTTGGCCAGGGTGCATTTTCCTTTACTGGACCATACCTTTACCAACCTATTGACAAAGAGTTGGACATCATAGATACGTCAACATTATGAGTGCAAGAAAAAGGTCTCGGCTTGGCTATCTACTCAGGGCTACTGCTCGCATCTCGAAAAAGCGACATCGTTTCATGGTGGATGTTCCAAAGGCACGAACAAAGAGATTTGACTCTTTTTTTGTTTTTTGTCTACGCTGTGGAATACGTTGCCTGAGTGAGTTTTCCCCGATAATTACAATCTTTGTGTCTTCAAATCCAAAGTGAGTCGGTTTTTTCTAGGTAAACACGCTCCATATCGTAGGCAAACATATTGCATGCCTCTAGAAGAAGAGGCCAGTTTGTATGGGTCAATTATTAAAATGTTTTGTATCACCTTATCTTACCTGCAAACAGCAATAAAGATTTTTGTATTTGTACCACATTGTTGTTTAACATCAGGCGAGATGGCGGTCAAGTGTAAACCTTTGAAAGTAAAAAAATGTCCTGAATTATTTTGGTTATATTTAACACAATGTTGAAATAATCATATACCTAAAATAATCAAGTTGTAGCTAATTAACATACACAGAGAATGATAGAAAAACATCAGAAATAGAAAAATAGTTGAAAAACAAAGATAAAATGATTTTGAGTTGTGGCTTTTTAGTTTTAAAGCACCGATTTAGGTAATTTTAATTCATCGCTCAATCGAACAAGAACAAAATTAAAAACATTGGTTCGACTACCTCGGATTTGTTTTCTATAAAACATTCTACTGGTCAAGCCCTTTCATTTGAAACCCATATTGAGAGAGTTTCGAAAAAAGAAATGTATTTCGATATTTTGCGGTAGCGGCCATCTTGGATTTTAAATTTGTCATATTGCATAGTATTCCACTAGTCAAGCCCTTTCGTTTGATACACATATTGGGGTAGTAGTGAAAAAAAAATTTTGATTCGCCATGTTGTGGTGGCGGCCATCTTGGATTTAAAATTTGTTACAACGTATAATAATATTCTACTAGTAAAGCCCTTTCATTTGATACCCATATTGAGGTAGGTTGTGAAGAAATATTTTGTCCACCATTTTGTGGAGGCGGCCATCTTGAGTCGATATTAACCAAACATAGCTAAGATTTTATGCAAGGACTCTTTTGTACACCTACGTCCGAACACCTCGGTGATTCAAAGCTAGTTTGTTTAATTACTGAGCCTTGTAGGTACTAATATTTATTCTGTTACTGAGCATTGTCTTGCAATGTAGGTAGTGTGATGTAGGTAGGCTAGAGATTAATACTATACTTGTGGGTAAACCAATAAATGTCGTTGTGTCACTCGGCTGTTTCAATTACTGCTCCACGTTAAAATATCGTAATATTCAACTATACAATTATTATTTTTTAAATAAAAGTGACGAGACGAACAGGACATGTGCCTGATGGTAAGCAACATGCCTGCCACATAACAGCTCAATGACACACAGCTATTAGAATATTAGAAGTCCAAATCATTACCTAGCACTGCACTGCGCTCGTTACCCAGAGATCTAAGATGTTATATCTCTAAGGGCAGTAATTTATCTGGAAACATTGCCCTTCAAACCGGAACACAATTTCAACTGGTATCTATAACTTCAGTCGGTAACTGAAGTTACCGACCATACCGACCGAAGTTACAAATCTATCTGGGAAGTAGATTATTTGATGATAAGCCTCGGGTTCTATAGGAACTATTTTCTAATCTGTGTCTCGAAAACTAAATACAAGCTTGAAAACAACGGACAAAATATCCAACAACAACGATATCAAAAAAACATGCAAAAAGATTACACAGTGATGAGATATGAACTCGAGAACTTGAACGCGGTTGTACCACCGAGCCAAACTGACAAGTTACAGTAGGGTCCAAAATTTCACATCATAAATATGAACTTTATTACCGTTTGTAAAACTTCTATAACTTCAATCAGGAACTGGGAAGTAGATTTAATTTTTAAGATTTGATGAAAAGCCTCTGGTTACTTAGGAACTATTTTCTAATCTGTGTCTCAGAACAGACAGAACTAAAGAAATAAAACCTTGAAAAACAACGGAGAAAATATCTAACAAAAACAATATAAAAAAAACGCAAAAGATTTCGTAGTGCTGAGATACGAACTCAGGATCGTAAATCGTAACGACTTCATCTGCCGCTTTAAACATTGCGCCAAATCTACAGATGTCTGTAGTGTCGAATTTTCAAACCACATGAACTTTATAGATGTTGCTGCATGAATTTGTGAGAATTGTTTATTTTATTTTTTTGAATTGCGAGCGTCGGACGACAAAGCGACACAGGTCCTTTTAGCAAGGCGCATCAGCGCTTTCTGCTGGACTTCATAGTAGTAAGCGAGAAGCAAGACACGGGCCGGCTCGGTCGAGTTAGCTTTTCAAAAGACAATTAATTAATACGAATTAAACTTCATAATCCAAAATACAAAATCTTCCATCCCCCTTAGTAAAAAATGATACGTTTACCTATAAAATTTGAATAATGTATGTTTATTAATGACACAGATATTTACATCTAAAACTTATTTTAGAGGTAAGTTTAGGATTTTTCTTATCGAGTTTTTTTTTCCAAATCGTGTTTTGATACAATAGGTTACCTAATAAATATGTTCAAGAATAACATATATTTTACTAAAAGCCTCAAACCATATACATGTTGTTAAATGTGTGTTTAAAAAGTGCTAGTTGGCGATATTCAGCGCCTTAAGCGTGAATTGTCTCGCAAAGTCATCGCAACAAATGCTCACAGTACCGGCCGTGAATAAAAATAGCAGAGACATTCCGAAATCAGAAGTAAAACACAATATTTGCGTTGGAAGGGTCGACTTCGCTGCGTTTAATGAAACGAAAATAGCCCAAAGGAAATAAATAAATCTTCATAATTATATGACTTCTGTATTTTCTTACTCTCGCAGTTTTGGCTACTATCTTACAGAAACGGTATTATTTTAGGGTAAAATGATTATTCCTCTCCCTTAACATCACATTATTATATACATGCATAGTACTTATTCGGCTTAAATATTACACTAGTATTATTAATTTCGGAATATCATTTATCATAGTTATTTTTAGATATTTTGCTAAGATGCTAAAATATACCATCTTAAAAGCAAAACCACAAATCTTCCTAATTTTATAAACTAGTATTGCCACGCGGTTTTACCTGCGAAACACTTTAATTGCAGTACGGTATCTATCCATCTACCTCTACAGCAATACCTTTTGTCAATGAAAACAGGGTCTGTATTCACGTCGACCAATAAACAAAAAACACGTACCATAACTTCACCTGCGATTACGCAGAATGGTAGCGAGACGTAAGATCAAGATGTAATAAATATATCAATGTTTTTTTTCACTGTTGCGCAATTCTTTTGTCACGAGAACCGACCATTATACTTATAAAGTAATGATTACTACGCAAATAGATTATAAACTAGAAACTTAACCCGACTGGCTTTGGACACGAAAGTTAGTTCCGGCGTACGGCGAGTGCGGTATTCAAAGTTGGAATTTATAAACTAACTAAATTATTTTCAAATAGCGCTTCACAAGCTTTTTGAATGGGTAAAATCTTGGCAGATTGCGTCACCGACGTGTGTAATAGCAATATATATAGCTAGCTTGCAAGCTAGCAAGCTATACTTGTGACGTATTGTGCAGCATTCGTTAATACTAAAAGTCTTAGTTATAAGTTTTCCAAAATACAGTAATTAGAAATACCAGCATATAAACGGTTTAGGCGTACCTAAACTTAAATAAACTTTGGTTTTTGTCTTCGGAAGGTATATTCGAAATTATCTGTTTTCGAGGCTCGTTTGCGGAGTTTCAAAAATATTGGGTAAATAAGTTTTCAAAGTTTCTTCGTCTTATACAACGCAGACTTGTTACCAAAGGTGGGTGTTTATACAGATTTGGTACAAAAGGTAACAACAGTTTGTTCAGTAATAATATCGAAAACAAAAGTAGTCAAATCAATTCCATTAAAATGTGAAACTTTCGATGAAACAGTCAGCGGAATTCTGTATTAGTAATAAATAAACAGGTACAAGGTAAACAAAAATACTTATGTAGAAATATTTAACGGCGAATGAAAACAACGTGAGGAAGCCGACACGTACTCAATCTTTCGAGGTCATTTGACATCCACCAACTCGCACTGGGTCAACGTGGTGGATTATGGCCTTAACTCTGTCCTTGCGAGAAAAGGCCCCGAGTCCCAGCAGCGGAAACATTTAGCGGGCTGTTTATGCGGTTTGCAAATGTTTGCAGTTAAATACCGCATAAATTAAATTAAAATATAACTGACTTCAAGCGTCCAAATAACTACCGGGGGAGTACACCGGGATTGTCAACCGAATTAAGATTTATCTCTTTGTCCTGTAATTTCTTTGAAACCATTAACAAAAAATATATAGAATTTATGAAACAGAAGCTCCGCCCGAGTTATTTAATAGATTCCATTAGATATCGGCCTTCAGAAGTAAAAAAAACTGGTCCAATAGATTGAACATTTCGTCTGGAAATATTTATCTACTCCCAGCGTTTTGTGCAGGAAATTAAATAACTACAGACGTCGTCTCAACTTAAATTCGAATTTGAGGAAATTGAACTAACTTTCCTCTCATATCTTCGCATGCCTCCAAATATCTTAAGTATAGAAATGACTGCGAAACTAATGCTAATTTTTTTAAGCTACTGTAGGTTTACACTTCACCGTCATCTCGCCTTATGTTAAGCGGTCTACGATGGAGCGTGCGTACCTAAAAGAAACCGATTCACTCTCGATTTGAAGATCAGCAAGATTGTAACCATAGAGGAAAATCCACTCAGGCTACGCATACCAAAACCTCGTTCTCATCACAAAAAAATATTTTTTCAACTATCGCCATTTGAACTCATATTGTAAGCATATTACAGAACTTAATCACGATATAAATTATTATTTAATTACCTCGACGTTTCGGTAGCGTTATAACCGCCATCGTCACGAGAAGGCCAGAAAGTAGCGTACCTACTGTTACCACGTAGAATAAAATCTCTTCAATCGAGACTTTGGAACGTCAACCATGAAACGATGTCACTTTTAGTTATAGTGTAGAATTTCATGTACTTACTGTAATAAAACCTGCAGTTTACTTTAGTTAGTTTACTATTAGTAAGACTGAAATCAACAGACATCGTTCAACAGAAACAGTGGAATCTCTGTCCATTATTGTTGGGTCCCGTGGGCCTCGGCAGCGATTACAAACAATCGCCGGGACTGAATCAACTAAGGAATTGCCTTTGTTGCCAGGCCCCTTATTCCCGTTGACAAATATCCAAAACAGGGCTTAGAATCACAACATAACTTGACCACAAGTTTGGCTGCAATTCTGCAGAATCGTCGATGAAGTTATATTGGGATTTGGGATATACACCAGCCCTATTATTATTAATGGGGAATGAACACTCCTGAAGGGATTTAGATGAAATTTGGTACATAGATAGATAATAATCTGGAATAATACAAAGGCCACTTTGTATCTCGGAAAAATAAATAATAGGATAGGTAACTAAGCGAGTGAAACCGCGGGATGTTACTAGTATTATTAATAATTTATTATTTGTTATGAAGTTATATCGTGGCGAGTATCAGATCTCGAAACCGTGTAATGTGGTTAAGGGCGTGTGGGCCGTAATTTTGAATTTTTAAAACAACTTTAAGACCTTTAAAATAGTGTATTAAACTCTGAAAAAAATATAATTATGTATTAGTTAAGGATCTAATCTAGTGCAGTTCGCAGTCAATAACACGATTTAATGAATTTTACTTGATAGAAAAAAATCCCAAAGTTACCCCTTTTCAAAAAGATTTTTCAAGTTTATGACTAAACTAATGAGTTTTTTACTAAATTTTGTACTCAACGAAAGCCACTAAAAGTTATAGATGCATTCGCAGAGTTTGACTTGATGAAAAGTATCAGTTATTCACTATGTTTTAATATCTACCATATATATAGCGCGCCGTTCGGCAGGCCTGATCAGTCGCGTTTCGGCGCTCACGGACGACGGGCCTGTGCTTGATTTTGCAATTTTGACAACCAATAAATTTTAAATATTACGATCATAGTGCCACAGTATAACAATCTCAGTAGGTATTACTAGTGAAGCACGCTATGATCTTGATTTGTGATACCGTTTTCATTGGAATTGCAAATAGACGCTGATACTAATTAGTACGCTGTTTACTTTATGTTGTAGACCAATAGGGGGGAGTCTCAAAAACTGACGTCGATACCACATCAGCAAAAATTCAATCCGGATGCAATGGAAAATAGATAAGTATCGGTAAAATATTCGTCCGTCAAATCAGAGGATTTGATTTTGATTTGGATAAGGAAATAATGAAAGGGAATGAAAGAAATCCCTGCGTAAATCCCTAATTGGAATGATGAAACTTGCATTTATATGCCCGTTAGGTAAATTCTTTGGTAGTAAGGTACTTAGTACTTGGAAGAAAAGTCCTCATATATACATTTTATCACTTTGGAAGAGAGTCTCGCACAAACTATTCAGTTTAGAAAAAAAAATGTTAGAAACTTCAATACAATTTTTGAACACCTATCCATAGATAGATACACGTATGGTTTTGATAGTTTTTTTTTTGAGTTGCAGTTCCAAGTTTGTGACACCACCAAAATTATTTGTTTTTTTTTTTTTGTATAGAAATGTTAATATGGTTCATAAAATACATGTACTTACCAAGTTTTAATAGTATAAGCTCTTATAGTTTCGGAGAAAAGTGGGTGTGACATACGGATGGACAGAGATAACGTATATAGGGTCCCATATTTTGAAATTTGGCTACAAGCCAAAAAATAAGATGTTAATTCTGTTCTCAGTAGCATAAACATTTCCTTTTTACCCAAATAGGAAGAAGGGTCATGTTTTTCGCGCGTATCTTTTATGTTTGTAAAACTTTTATTTCCACGTATCTTCCAAACGGCTGGATGGATTTTGGTAACTAAGATATTGTAAGACTAGTCTCATTCATAAAGTGTCTTTAGATAGTAGGTAATATTTTTTTTAGTGTAGTTTTTTTTGTAGTCCGGGTTTTTAAATTAAAGTTATTCTATCATATTGTTCGTTGCTCGAAAAAACAGCACCATTCATTATCATGATTGAAGAGTTGAACGAAGAGTTTTGTCTCTATTTTTGTAATAAGAACAACTAAGCTGTGAAATGCATTGCCAGAGTGGGTTTTGTCGATGGTTCGAACCTTGGGGTTAAGAGGTACACCATGTTTCTATTAGAGAAGCAAGTTCCATCGTAGACCGCATCATTTTCATCCACTATCATCGATATCATCGCAACCGTATCATTAAATGAGCTATACATAGTAAGTTTTACAAAAAGTATACTAACAACAAAAGATGCAAAAAATATTATTTTCTACAATTGTTGTCATAATATATTATAGTTTCCAAAATATCGGCTAAAACAGTTTTTTTTCCATTGGCGTTTGAAGCTCTACCTGGATCTGTGAGCATTTTGTAATTTTATGCTCAGTAAGTGATCTTTACCTCATACAAAAAAATTTGATTAGAAATTTAGTGCAAAGTTGAACAAAAAACCGTCTATTTTACTGACCTTTCACTACGTTTCAGCACATTTTGTTAAATTTTTGACGAACTTGAGATTTTAGGAAACATTTTAAAAAGATGCATGAAATTGGAAAAACCGGTATCAACTTATAGTGTGACCAAAAAAGAAAAGGTTCAGTTATGTATACTCGTACCTACGAGTATAGATAAATTTTATATTTCTTCATTTATATTATATAGCAACAAAACTTTACCACTAGTATAAACAAATCTTGAAAAAAATTGAGTTTAAATTACATAGTCTAATATTTTAATGTTATTTCTGCACTGTGGCACCGATTCCGCGCATCAGAACGGTCGCGAGTACAAGACAGCATTAAATGCCTACTTTGACAGAATTACCTGGCCTTAAAGGACATTTTAAAAATACAGTGTAGTGTATTTGTAGAGATTTGAGTTCGAGTTTGAATTGAGACTAACAGTACGACACTCAGCGCTTCGTGGCTCAGCGAGAAAGGTATTTATTTAATAAAAAAAATGTAATATCATCCCAAAAGACTGAGAAAGAGGGTAGATTGATTTGTCTACCCGTGATTAGAAACTTTTATATCGACTACATTCGCCAATTTCTCCGAGAGCATGTCGAAATTTCGGGGACTCGCTTCACCATATAACCACGTAATTAATACTAGTATAGTGAACAAGCGCACTTTTATATTTAGTATATTTTTTGTGTTTAGTATTCTGGTCATAGTGAATCAACGCCCTGAGAGATGTTTGTTCCGCAGGGTCCCGCTCGGAATAGCGAAACGGAGCGGAAACATTACAGAACGTTAACGGAGTCATTAACTACATTATTGCGATTCGAGATACGAATTATTGTTATTGTGAATGTGAAATATAGAAAACTCTTGGGAAGGAAATCATGAATCGACAGAATTCGATATAAGATCGAAGTTGACAGGAAGAGTGAGACAACCTAACCTTTATCCAGCAGTGTGAAAGAGACGGCTGCTGATTATGATGAAGATGAGTCCCGTTATCATTGTAATTTAGTTTTTTTTACTAAAACATGTTTATAAAATATCACCAACACAACTCATGTAATCTTAAGCAATGATGCTGAAAAGAAACCGATCTACTATACGTATATTTGAAGTCAGAAGTCAGAAGATTCTATAGTTTTTTTTAATACCGGCATTGCCCTTCAAAATTATAGACACAACATACTATTATATATACATTTAAGTACCTACTTATTCAATAAAGTTATTTCAACAGTTAGAATAGAATAGAATATAATACTTTTATTAACATATTCAAACATTCTATTAACATTTTTAACTCGAAAAAAATGTTAAACAAAATAAAATAACTAACGAAATACAAGAATATATTAAAACCCATCATTGTATGATGGGCTTTACGGTTGATCGTGTATACGGAACACATACACGATAAGACGCGACACGCACTTGATCGACTTATTTAAGATATCGCGAATGTTCCTGAAGTTTGTTTAGGATAAGAAAATAACAGTACAAATCTTTTGATACAAGATTGTTTGTTGAAGAATAAGACGAAAATACGGATTATGCTTAGATGTCCTCAAAGGGCGAATCCTTTTTACGTCTATTCACGTCTATGTTAAAAAGCCGAGGGTTGCTGACTTACGGTATCAGAGGGTATTTTCATACCTTTTTGAAGCAAATTCAATCCGACCAACACAATTTGTTGGAGCACTGACGTGATTTGGATCTAACTGTACGATACTTTTGACTACTTTCTGGGATACAAGTCGATATTGTAGAATTCTAAGATGGAAATTTTATTAACTGATTTCCAACAGTAATTTAAATCGATTTTAAACATGGATGGATCTTAAATCGGCTTTCTAAAATAACGTACGTGACTGCAATTCTGCGTATTATTTTTTAAACGCAAGTGTCAAATTTATTGTCGCCAAGGGCTTGAACGGTGACGTTAAAAATAACGTGAGAAAACCATTCAAGAAAGACATATTTCAGGGAAATGTGTCATTTACCAACCCGCACTTAACCATAGTTTACAGAACGGGTTGAAACATGGAACACAGTTTAAAGTGTAGAATAATAATACATTGACTGTTCATCGGTTCATGTAGGCGGTTGGAGATGTAAGACCGAGGATCGGGCTGAGTGGCGTATTATAGGAGAGGCCTATGCCCAGCAGTGGACGAATAGAGGCTGATGATGATGATGATGATGGCTTTTCATCGTAGGAAAATAATGAGAACGGGAACGGCGCGGGTACAACGGCGGGGTGATGCCAGTTTTTATTTATATTATTAGTGGGACATGAAAAGACAGCAATTTTATCGTATAATGTCCTTATTACCCTGGATTATCTAGCTCGCCCACACGAATTCCCAATCAGAAAGCACAGAGCCCTCAATTTGCAAAGCGTCAACGCACCCTTTGAATGCGGACTAACGAGACGCTTCCTATCGTCTATTCGAGATGAATGAGTACATTTTTGTATAAAATCTCTCTAACTAGCCCGATTTAGTTACGTTCGGATTTAGGAAAAAATGGTCGTATTGTGAACTTTTCAATATACATATTTTGATACAAACAACGCCTCACGGTTTGACCCGCATTTCTACAGTTTCCATAATTTTTCCGCGATAAAAAGTTACCTATGTGTAATTTCAAATTATATTCTAACTGACTTTGATTCTGACTGTGTTCTAAATTTCAACACAATCCATTTCGAAGTGATTAAAAAATATACATCGAAACTTTTACATGGTATTTTCTCTAGTTGACTGCTTTTAGCTCAAAATATCGTTTCATGATTGATGTTCCGAAGACTCGGACGAAAGCGTTTGACTCCACATTCGTAATAAGAAAATTGACATTTTCTGATAGATATAATCTAGACATCTTCAAGGCTAAGCGAAAAGGCCGCCAATTAAACCACGATGCCCAAGAATGAGTTAGGGATTTTTTTTCTAGATTTAGTCCTTCTATAGCTTCTTCACTTATTATTTCTGGCTTATACACAAACTCTAAACAAAAGAGGTCATCGCTAAAAAACAGCCCTCGCTATGACGTGTGATATTCTATTAAACCAGTGTAAAATTAGTTCAGAACTACTGAAGCCAGTCCATCGATCTGGCTAATATAGGGGTTGTTAAAAAATCAATGTTCAAGCCCAGTGGTTTGTCACGACGGGACGGGGAGTGAAGCAGGGGTGAGGGGGACCAATCAGTGCTCCAATTTAAATGTCCGTTCAATTGGTTCAACTAACATTGTTCTATTTGTGAGGGTGTTTGAATTTATAACGAGTTTTGATTTTATTCTGGACTAGTTGCGTCCCGTGGTGTGCCACGCGGCGAGTTTTCACAATAAAATGTATTAATTTTAGTATTTTCGCCAAATACAATTTAAAGGTATTTATAATACATTTTGAATGTCCTACTTATTTCTATTTAATCAAACAAATAAGTAACAAATAAGTTTCAAACTTCTAGCTTAAAAAAATGACGAACTTGTTTCCACCCTTAAAACCCTTTTTTTGCTGGTCCGGCGTGGACCCGTGACAAGAGACAGTAATACGAGAAGATCATTAGAGGAGGCCTTTGTTGACAAACAAACTGTTCCACAGGAACATCTAGTTGCCGATCATTTAAATGTAAGTTAGAACAGATTAAATCAAATTAGTTTTTAGGAGTTGCACATGTATTAATTGCAAGGAAAGAAGCAATAAATAAATATTGATGGATAATACAGACAACACCATCTGACCGCAAACTAAGCAAAGATTGTACTATGACGGCCAGATAGCTGATAAGACAAAGGCTATTTTATTTCATTTGAATCGGTTCAGGAGTAAAAAAGAGTAAAATAAATGATACATTCAGATATTTTTGTAAGTAACTAAGAAATTACAAACAGACGTATAGTGTACAGTACAACAAACAACATAAAGTCACTGGCAACAGCTAGTGTATAAGAAACTGTTTGCATTTTTTATAAGTCATCTCCATCTTGTTAGACCCTTTTCACAATATTATGACCAACTTTCCGGCCTGGTTATTAAACTTCGTATCGCCGTGTTTTTATAAACTCGGCTCATCCTTCCCGGAATCAATTAATGTCTCGCTGAAAGGACTTTTAATTTTCTGTCACTTATAATAAATTGTAGGGTTACATAACGTAGCTAATATTGACTTTTTTAGTGGTATATTACGTGTAGTACCTTTATAGGTAGCCCAGTTAACGTTGCCACTACTAGGACCCTTCTCTCAACAGAAGACAGCCAGGACTATTATCCACCATGATGCCCAAAGATGAGTTAGCGAATGATGAATGTCCTCGAAAAATAATTAGTAGTGGTCGTCATCTCTGTAGAGTTCGCCTGGAGAAGTAGGTACCACACCTTTGCCAGTTATTCTGCCGCCATTCTGTGTTATGCAAACATCAGTGTTCCTGTTTAAAGGCCAATTTTTTCAGAGTGATTACAGCGCATAGAGTTAAATCACCTAATATCTCTGGGTGACGAGCGCAGTGCAGTAGGTAAGGATTTCGACTCTTCATGGTCCAATAGCACGGTGACACTGTGCTGTTATGGATCTGCTAGTAGTTAATAACTCACAAAGGTTCTTTTTACGCAGAGGAAATTAATTTACGTATACTCTTCCGCTTAAGGAGACGTTCGGGATGTCGGATTCGACAATACAAGTGATTAGTACTGACAAATCCTCCACTGGGGGGCGCAGGAACGTGAGGATGCTCTTGCATTCTTTCCGCAAAGGCGAATAAGGCTATGCATCTCCTGTGTTAACTTAAGTAATCTATTTGAGGCCAACAGTCATAGTCCCGTTCTAAAAATAAACCAAATTTATTCGGCTCTCAATCTGGGATGTAGGAGTAAATCTCTTAAACATAAAATGTAGATTTAATCTCTGTATCTTCGTTCAGCCCTTGTAATCTTGAGGTCTAGACATAGACGTGGGTGGATATACCAAAATGGACATTTATGTACAAGTAGACACATCTTTTATTTCATTACTACATTCAATTGATTGATAAACAGGGCGGGCATATATATCATATGGAGGTGTGTGATTGTATGATCAAAATAGTGATCTATTTTGTACTTAAAAAATTAAACAGCTTTTATTCCCATTACTATACGAATTACATCCTGATACGCATAATTATCTATTTTTAAATTATGTCAATTAAATGCATTATAAATCAATTTAATTAATATTAATCAATTTATATTAATTTGGCGTCATCTAACGTAATGTTTGCACATTTCAATTATTAGTCTCCCTGGTTTCCTTTTTTGTTGCTAGGGCTGCAGTGTAGTGTTTTTTTCACTCGATTTTGTCTAGTCTAACCACTTTTTTCGATTTTGTCTAGTAGTGTACTCGTATACAGCCCATTTCCATTCGAATTTCGCCGTCATGTGTAGAGCATCGTTTATTCTTGTTTTCCCCCAATAGCTGTGCTGTTTAACACAGTCACACAATTTTAAACCAAACCTATTATATTTCTCTCTGCAGTTCTTTGAAATAATATGACTTTATTCCTTTCACTCTTCGTAGGCGTATTTTGTACTTAGCCGGAATGATTAACTAGGACATTTCTGTAAATATTACCAAACCTTGAATACGACAAAGGATAGCCTCATCGGCTCATTCCGCCGATAACATCGGTAATCGGTCTGTATCGATTGAATATCTACAAGTAGCTATCTACTGAGCCTTAGTAAATGTAGAGCAGGTCACAATGATAATTATGCATTTGTAGACGAAAATTTCGAACGACTTTGAACGCGAGCTACTTAATCAAATAGGTACTTTACAACATGGAACTTTGTTTTTCAATCTGTCCCGACGTTTATTTGTGGTATTCAACTGTGTTTTTTTAATAACAGTATTTATTTTGGATTGAGATAACCAACTGCCAACCAAACTTTAGGCTAGCATAAAAGAGGAAGGGTCCTATCTAAGTTTCCCCTAAGTAAAAAAAGGTCAAAGTTAAACATTCTAACTTTTTTAACACATTATACTTATGCTTCATGTATGCTAAAAATACATGGAGCATAGACAGGGATTAACATATTATTAGGGATTTATTATATACCAGCAAAATTACAACAGCAATTTGGATCAATTACTTTTTTAATACCTAACACCGTGTCAAGATAAGCGTAAGACTTGTGCCTCATAGCTTATACAAAACAATACGCTTGTCTTTAAAAGCTTAGTGCCACACCGTTATTTGAACATGATGAGTCCAAAAAATAAAATGATTCTAAAAGCTAATTCTAATTACTGCAGTTTTTTTTATTACAGAGAGCGTTATAAGACGATGATATCTCATTTTAAAACTTTAGAAACGTTGTAGGAAGGTAACGAGTATATAAAAACTCGAGCGCAAAATTAAGTTTGTTGGTTTTCGCCACTTGGTGTAATATATTACACGCCGGTATATCAAGGGGCGTTATAATGGACTCGCTATGTCAAACCACGGTAAATATATCACGTAATTAGTAATACCAGTGTAGTGCACAATCGTGACAGCTTAAAACAATAATAGTTAATTTGGGCGAGGACGATGTTTACACAAACACGATGTAGTTAACAAAACTACATTACATAGTATTTGAACAATAAAGAGTTCGCGGAAAGCGTAGGAAAGTTAACAGGCGGCTGCACACGCGGCCGCAACATTTGCAACTTACACCGGGAGCATGTGGATATGACACGGGTCGGTAGGGGCTCGCCGCAAGCTATGGACTCCGTCGCGATGTTTTACTGAGAATGACCCCGTTGGTTGGAATATGCTAAAATATCACCGAACTCCATGAGGTCTCAATACCTTTATCATATGTATGTAACTTTGTTAACCTTTTTGGATTTTTTTACCGAAATGTTTTTATCATACTAATTATTAGGTACATCTACAGCTTGATTACAATATGGTATAAGTGAGTTCGTTTTGGATATTATGATAGCTACCATACTCTCACTATATTCGTTCCCTATTTGGTTAAAAGAGCAAAACAATTGTTTTGCTCCATTATAACTCCCTCCGATATAATTTTGGTGTCTTTCCTAAAATATATATTTAAATATTGATGGCATTTTACATTTTTCACGCAACATTAAAGTATCCTCACTCGAAACAAATATTGTACTATGGGAGTCCGGTGCCTAACACAACAGTTATAAAATTGCAAATACGTACTTTTGATACATTGAAACATCCAGAGAAAGAACAAACATTCGTATTCGCCACACAAATATTTGTTCAAAGTGAGAATCGAACCCACGAACTACGTTGAGCTACATTGACCGACTCAAATGAGCTGACTAAAGTTAGCTCATCTGAGGACCTCATCTATACAGGACTCACTAGTGACTGAGTCACGAAACCAGTCGGATTCAAAACACACTAACCACTGCTTACGTGAAATCTTAATCAGTCAGGTTTTCGAAGCCCAGTTTTGCGTTTTGAGCTTGGCTATCACAGAATACAGACCGCGGCATGTCAACATATCCGACCAGTCCATTACATGACGTGGCCGGCTATTATCCGCACGCCCTGCTCGCCTCAATAGGACCTTTGTGATGTCACTGGGAATTGATTGTGACATGGCATTGTGAGAACATTAACTTGTCACTTACTCTTATACCTACGTACCAAGATAATAAACATGTATGAATATACATTTCTCTACTGTGCCATATGTTTGTCTACTTAGAATGTACTACTACTTACTAACTACTACTTAGCTTTCATTTAAAAACACAGTACACTCCATATACACAAGATTTCTCGCAATAATGATAGTAATAAAAGTTAAACTAATAATATTTTTTAACAGAGAGTATGACTAGGGCGCGTGACCGCGAAAGTGGAGGGAATTGGGGTAGGTCTGTAGTTAATGAAAAAAAAAAACTATAAAATGTTTTTATTTTGTTTCATAAATCAAATTATCCATGAACTCAAAACTCTTTGCAACCTCTCTTTGTGCGTCGCGTCGAGGGTTAAAAAGGCACAATTAATATAAATTCACTGATCTCATGGAACACAACCCAAATTGAACCTTATTGAAATAGAGTTGTTTCGGGAATATCTCGTTATTCGCAGTCCGCCCGGCGCGACGGTCGGAAACGGAAATAAAGCCACCCACACCTCGAGACTACGAGCTTCTACGGTTCTACGTCGCTACAACGCTACGTCACGTCTACGAAATATTTGGCTTATTTGTCAAACTAGAAGCGAATCTTCTTGTTTAAACTGGTTTTATATATTTTTTTTAATTTATCTGATTGTACATATATGTATGTGGAAATTGGTGAGGATGGACGTTTACATGGGTAGATGAGTGTGTGTTGTGTTTTGTTCCTCTTTCACGCACAAACTACTAAGCAGATTAGCTATAAAATGTATATGAGTAAACTAGCAGTTACTAGCGACTTTGTTTATGTTAAACATCAGAATAACAGACAGATTGTAATACCACAATAACACAGACAAATGATGATATTGATTGAAGTATTATACGTGTATATAGAGTTACTTAATAAAACAAAACAACCACACCATTGCGCATTGGGGCAGCGTGGTGGTTTATATAGCCTTTACTCTCTCCTTGTGAGAGAAGGCCCGGCGTCCAATCAGTGGGAACATTTAGTTGTCTGCTTATGTTATTAACTTTAAATACCCACGTTTTGATACAGTACCCATAATCACACATTTCTGTTTCAATAAACCTACATTATTTTTCAAATTAAAACCACAAGCAAGAACTCTAGCTCGATATTTTTCAATAGCCTTATTTATTTACTTTCAAGGTTGACAGTCATTTGTATTATTGCTTGATTTAATATTTTATATATCGAGAACTTAATCTATTTAAGTGCCTTTAAAAATACTAACGACGTATCCATAAAATTTCTAGGACGTCAATTTGTGAGTGTTCGACATTGTATCGATGTACTATAAATTCATCAATCATAATACAGCATACTACCTAAGGTCTTTAATCTTTATGATTACGTTTAAAAGTTACTCGTATTTTGAGTTGGAACAGACGCCTTGCTTTAATTTTTAACAACTTTTTTTTTTTAACTTTTATAGGTTTACACTTGACCGCCATCTCGCCTGATGTTAAGCGACGATGCGGTCTACGATGGAGCGTGTTTACCTAGAAGAAACCGATTCACTCTCGATTTGAAGACACAAAGATTGTAACCATCGGGGAAAACCCACTCAGGCAACGTATTCCACAAGGCTGTGGAATACGTTGCCTGAAGAACGTCTAGGCAGATGTTCTTATCACAAAAGTAGAGTCAAATCTCTTCGTTCGTGTCTTTGAAAAGCCAGTGAAAAACCACTCAGGCAACGTATTCCACAGTCTAGACGTTCTTATCACGAAAGTAGAGTCAAATCTATATCCGTGTCTTTGGAATATCAACCATGAAACGATGTCGCTTTTTCGAGCTACGAGCATTCCGATAGAAAAAACGGCAAGGTGGTATCAGATCATGCAAATCAGTCGCACACTCTCCAAAGTGTAAACCGCTCTAAAACAGTTCTACCACAAATTTTGTCAAATCTAATTGAATTAGACAGTATGAGTCAGACGCAAACCTATTTTATATCCTACTAATGTTATAAATGCGATGTTCAGATTTTTGTTGCTCTATCAGTCGGAACGGCTGAACAAATCGTGTTGAAATTTGAAACACAGAATTGATGAATAACACATAGGCTATTTTTATCCTGGGAAAATAATGGGAACAGGAACTAAGTGGGTAAAAAGTAAGGCGTTAGTCACTACATAGTATAAAAAAAAGTCGCTTTCTCTGTCCCTATATCCCTATGTATGCTTAGATCTTTAAAACTACCACACAGATTTTGATGCGGGTTTTTAAATAGATATCGTGATTCAAGAGGAAGGTTTGTATATATAAAATGTACTGCAGTATTGTACACCTTAAAAAGGACTACAAAAAAGTCAACAATGATATACGTCTATCTCTTAGGGATAACCCACAATAACCATTTTTATTCGTATTTTTAGCAGCATTGCACTCATGCGAAGCCGGGGCGGGTCGCTAGTAAATAATAAAGATTTAGGCATACCTACAAATCATATATTTTGAAACAATCAATTATTTAGTAGTATTACGAGATTAAACCTCCACCATTATAATATGGTATATATCCCGTTATAGTTACTGATTAGCAAAAACTCATCATTTTCAACTTGTTCGCTTAACTCTATATAATTCCAACTTCGAGCATAATGAAGCAAAACATTGTAGAATATTACTATAGCACAACATCATTATACTTGATGCTAGCTCATTACAGAACCAATACAGCTAAGACGGCTTCAAGGAAAAAAAAACATCAAATTAAAAATTCCCCGACGGTTTTCGTTACAAAGGATGTATAAAAAAATAATTAACTTGACAAAATCTATTTGAAGACGGACAATTTAACAAGCTCGCTTGATGAAATAACATAATTACTTACCTTCGTTAAGTCTTACTTAATGCAGGAAGAATTCGAACTTAAAAGGAAAATGATACTTTGACTTATTTTTCGATTTTTATTAAAGGTGAGTAAAGTGCCACAAACCGAATCCAGCTTTTACATCAAATGCTCGTAGGTGATTTCTGATGGCATAAGCAGCCCACCAAAAGTTCCCTCTGCTGGGACTCAAGGCCTCTCACGAGAAGACATTCAAGGCTAGAACTGGCCTCGTGGCTTAGTAGGTAGTAACCCTGGCTGCGAAGCCGAGGGTCGTGGGTTCGATTCCCACTCAGTGCAAATATTTGTGTGATGAATTCAAATATTTGTACTGTGTCTGGGTGTTTCTATAAGGAAGTATTTACAACTATATACGGTTGGTCTAGTCGGGAGAACGGCGCCTGCCGATCCGGAGACCCCGGGTTCAAAAGCACCCGCACCACTGTCTTTTCGAAGTCATGTGCGTAACGCCGCTAACTTAAAACGGTGAAGGAAAACATCGCGAGGAAACCGACATGTACCTAACGGGAGAAGGCCCCGAGTCCCATCAATCGGAACATTTAGTTGGGCTGTTTATGCTGTACGTTGAACAAAAAATCTAAGAAAATTAAAAATATCTAATAGTACATAGACTATTTTTTAACGCGGGAAAACAACTAGACCGGGAACTACGAGGGTTTAACCTTGGGGGACTACTAGTAAAGTATTTTTTTGCTCGATTTATTGTATGTCTACTTGTGACCCCCCCAAAACCTGAGGCTGCGTACTGGTGACCCCTTCCAAAATTCGAGGCTGGGACCGCGCCTGTTATATCAGCTATCTGGCCATAGTACAGGCTTTGCTTAGTTTGGGGTTCAGACATTTCACTCGAAGCTGGAACGTAGCGCTATTTATTTATTAACTACCATCGTAATAACAATAAAGTGTACCATCCACCTATCCCAATAAAACGTTTCTATCTCCCCACTCCAGCGTATCACGCCGCTATCGAGCTCGCATGAAGTAGGTGTTTACAGAGCATTGTAATATTTAACCTCATGTTGACGTATCCCACCGTTACTCCCCGGTTTCGACTGTAAGCACGTCGTAAAATTCCCGGCTCGTGACGCCTAAACAAATTGCCGAAAAGCTGCACTGAAACGAGTGTGTTTCGAGCCGATGTTTGATAATAAATTCAGCCGCTTTGATATTGTTTTAACATGTAGAGTTTAAAACGCGCGCGGTGCGCGTGATAGGGGTTCATAACGACACTCTTGTGCGAAAAAGACTTCAGAGTCTTGAACATTGCCGAAAAATTGCAAGCCTATCGGATTTTTATCGGATGCACTTCGGAGAGTGTGCAAATGATTTCCTTTTTTTTTTTGACAATTCACACACAACACCATCTGACCCCAAACTAAGCAAAGCTTGTACTATGGCGGACAGGTAGCTGATATAATACATATATAGTTTAAATACATACTTATTATATATAGAAACACCCAGACACAGTACAAACATTTGAATTCATCACAAAAATATTTGCACTGGGTGGGAATCGAACCCTCGACCCTCGGCTTCGCAGGCAGAGTTACTACCCACTAACCCACGAGTCCACTCAAACATGATCTGATACATGATCTGATACCACATTACCCTTTTTTCTATCGGAATGCTCGTAGCTCGAAAAAGCGACATCGTTTCATGGTTGATATTCCAAAGACACGAATATAGATTTGACTCTACTTTCGTGATAAGAACGTCTAGACTGTGGAATACGTTGCCTGAGTGGTTTTTCCCTGTTGGTTATAATCTTTGTGTCTTCAACTCGAGAGTTAATCGGTTGTTTCTAGGTAAACACGCTCCATCGTAGACCGCATCGTTGCTTAACATCAGGCGAGATGGCGGCCAAGTGTAAGCCTATAAAAGTTAAAAAAATCCTTAAGCAACGGGACGAAAATTGTTGTCGAAAAATACTTTTATTTTTATCTTAAAAGGTCTGCATTCGACCAACAACACATCCGAGAGTAAGCGATCGTGTAGCCCAAGGTAATTAATTCATACACACTAACCTTTAACTTTAACTGTCTTTATATTCCTGTTTAGTTTTATCAGTTGCTTTTCATTTCCAATCATGGCTTAGTTGACGGGAAAATTAGTGAATTTAATTGGTAGTAATTCTCAAAAATTATGCACTTTCTTTCCCATTTATTTTTCGATGAAATAGGTTCGCTTTTTACTTGACCACCTTGATGTTAAGCGACGATGCGGTTCATGAAATTTTATATTTAAACCGATTTACTATAGACTTGAAAACACCAAGATTATATCGACAGTTTAAAAACGTATATTTTTCGACACGAATATCTACAACTATTATTTGTGATACAAATTAAAAAAAAAAGTGTTTTACGTAGCTGAGCCCTAAAGAACTGAATTTCCAATGTACATATTACATCACAATACCAGTCGATATTTAATAATGTATGTCCACTATACAGTACTGGAATCCTGGCACAATTGAAGTTGAAACTACGAAGTAATCCTCTTATCTCAGATTCTCGAAAATCTTTTCTTCTATTTTATCACACACAACATACATAAATCAGAATTCCAAGTAACGTTTCCCTCCGGGAGTCTATTACTAATCCTCTTAGGACAAAGATTTTCTCAATTTTATACATGTTTGGTTCAAAATTTAAAACCTTTGAGTGAGTCACAATATAACAACAAAACGTACAAGAACTTAAACAAACGGAATAAACGGACCCGATGATATAGCAGTTTTCATACTGGAATAATTTATTACCTACTAACGTTAAAAGAATTTTCATAATATTGTGAAAGAATTTCAATAAGACTTTTTATGACTACAGCCACCGCGAGAAATTATATAAAGTAGTAGTAAGGGATTTAGTATTTTACATTTTCTATTTATACTAATATATTAAATAATGCGGTGAGTGACTATATTTTTATGTAATAAATCGAAATAAAATAGTAAATAGAGGTACAAATAGATTTCGAATAATTATGAGGGCATTTTTTACCCACAATTTTCTAAATCTATACTCATGCACATAACTGAAAAGTTTATTCCTTATTTGACCACTATAATCTCACAAAGTAGTACTTTATAAAAACAGCTTTGACAAAGACTTTTTACTTACGGAAAACCTATGAAATAACACCTTCAGGTGAAATAGGCCTTGAGTTATTAGTAATTTAAAATACAAATCGGTTACTTGAATTTAAACTTTGGGCTTGATGGATTTAAACAAAGAAAATTACGTGTACGAAAACTATCCACCAATATTATTTCGCAAGGAAAATAATATCTGAACATCCTTATAACCGTTCGCCTGATGTAATAAGCAACGCAAATCAACCACATGCAGATTGCGGCTGAACACAACATTATTATGTAGAACAAACAAATTACAAACGGTATCCAACTGTTTAGCGATTCAGTCACGGATAGAGCACTGATTGGTGCCAGAGATTTGCATGCCGATAGAGTATGGACAGATCCATCTCTCGATATTCCATCCCGCGTAGCGCTATGCGTACTAAAATCGTATTTACATTCTGACGCGCTCCAGTTCCTAAATTTCGACTTATTTACCAAAGCTAAGAGGTTGTTGATATCTTGAACGTTTGCAGATGAAGAGCAAATATTAATTACTTTTGCGTCATTCAGACATAAATACTTAAAACATAATTCCCCACAGTTTTAATTTAATGTATTCTTTTATATACGTCCAGTAACATTAGAAACACCGCACATATATTGACGACACTATTAAAACACAAAGGCGAGCACGGGAATATAAATACGAGAAGGGGTGAGCGGAGCGCAGAAAATGCGTCCGCTCCCGGCGAGAGACCGCCTTCTACTAACCACTGGCTCCATATTTCCACAACTTCCTTTCAACGCTGTAAAAAAGAGAAAACTCGGAAAATACTAACCACAGATTGAGTAATACTTTCTACCTATACAACGTGCAAATAAGGCCTTCGGACGCGAGTTATTGCCGCAAATTGTAGCAGGAATTCCACTGAAAAATGTTCACCTTTTTCTCATAAAAGTACACTTTTTTTCACGTAAAATGTACTCTTTTTCCACGTTAGGGCGTTGAAGTTAGAAGTGCTAAAAGGTACGGCAGTAGCACGGAAACTGCTTCGCTAACGAGCTGGCTCGGCAAAACCGCACTTTTTGTTACTTTTCGCCGATGTCGTTTGGAGTTTCGAGTTGTACTTTGGTCTGTATTATTTCTAGTACTCTCCTCGTTTACGTCCAAAACTAAGAGAGCCATATTTGAGTTTTAAAACAGTTATCGCACACCAGACCTATTCAGCGCTGATTTCAGTAGGGATTTCAACTTTTTATGTTCATTTTTATGTTCATTATACTGTTCATGCGCTGTGATTTTAAAAGCATAGTGTTTACCTAACCATCAAACGAACACAGATAGAGTAATAGTACGTACATATTACTTAACTATGTTAAAAACTACAAGAACAAAATTAAAAATTTTGACTAACCCCCGACTACCTAAGATTTGTTATCTATACAACATTCTACTAGTCAACCCCTTTCATTTGATACCCATATTAAGGGAGTTGTGAAAAAAGAAATGTAATTCGCCATTTTGTGGCATCGGCCATCTTGGATTTGAAATTTGTCATAGTGCAAAGTATTCTACTAATCAAGCCGTTTCGTTTGATACCCATATTGAGGTAGTAGTGAAAAAAATATACAATTCGCCATTTTGTGGTGGTGGCCATCTTGGATTTAAAATTTGTTATAGCGTATAGTACTCTACTAGTTAAGCCCTTTCATTTGATACCCATATTGAGGTAGGTTGTGAAGAAATATTTTATCCGCCATTTTGTGGAGGCGGTCATTTTGAATTGATATTAACCAAACATAGCTAAGAACATTCGCACGGAAATCAACCTTCAAATAAAAAAAAACACATCGAAATCGGCCCATCCGTTTGAGCTCTACGGTGCCACAGACAGACACACACACAGACAGACAGACAGACAGACAGACAGACAGACAGAGAGACAGACAGACAGACAGACAGACATCGACGTCAAACTTAAACTAAGGGGTGTTAACCCCTTTTTTTGGTCGGGGGTTAAAAAACATAATTGCATAACATTACAATAGGCTATAAGTTTTCGTTGAAATACTCTATAAACAGCCAATTCTCTTTAGATCTCGAGCAGAATCGATTTAATCAAGCACGTAGCGAATTCAAATAGAAGCCCGGCGAGCCTTGGCACGGCACAAAGAAAAACCGTTTAAATTGAATTTCTAAGCAACGGCAGGACCGCTTTTTATCTGGTAATAACTAAGACTTAATATAGACTTCGAGTAATTGAAACAGATCCAAATTATTTACCGAAGTTAATTATTTTAATTAAGTCTCGATAGAAAATATTAAGCCGTGGTGGCTTAGTGGCCATTACGTTTCATCTCACAATTGTATGGTCGTAGGTCTGAATAAGATTTTTTGGGAATAAAACCCACACCGTTTCATGATTGACGTCCAAATACTCGTGCGAGGAGATTTGGGTCCTGTCTGTCTTATCTTTATTCTATGTCTTTCGTAATAACTGTGGAATACGTTGCCTGAATGTTTTTCCCCGATGGTCACAATCTTAGTGTTTTGTAGTTGAGACTAAATTGATCATAATTTCGACTTTTTCGTGACTAACGACGATGAAATAGATATAAACAAACATTTTTATCCATAAAAACTGTCCATGTCTATAACAATTGTTTTCTGGCTTTATAAATGTTTTTCCGACTTACAAAAACGAACTCAGCCTAAATATCACCAGAAGGTCCTAAAATGACAGCTCACAAGGGCAAGGCGCCGCAAAAATGAGCGTCGAATACGTTTAACCCCTTTCAACGTCAAACATGATCTCAGAATAATATAGAACAGATGTTTTACCGCAATTTAAATAAATATTGGTCACTTTATCACACGACAACATTCAGCCATAAACTATCAGAGCTTATACTATATGTAAGCCAGATAGCTGTTAAAATACTCAAATAATTTTATATACAGACTTATTATCCTACTAATACAAAAAACGCGAAAGTTTGTAAAAATATTTGGATGTATGTTTGCTACTCTTTCACGCAAAAATTACTGAAGGGATTTCAATGAAATTTGAAACATAGAAACGTAATGGTCTGGAATAATATATACGCTATTTCATGGTCTGTGCCGTCGGCTTGACCTATGAGATTACCTCTCTCGATTTTCCATAAGATACACTCGTGTCTTAGCTTCCCGTGCCGTCTAGACGCGCCTGACTCCGGCCCGAGCGCACCTCTTCCTCACGCGCGGGCAGGGATCGGCGCGGTGCCTGTCAGTACGCTTTCGATTGACCCGCGATGCACGCGTGTCTCTGCTACTACGCAGAATACATATTACGACGTAATTAAATTAACGACGAGTGTTCGTTCGAGATCCTAAAGCGTGGATCGTCACTGTTGTATTGTGAATTTAACGGATTGACATTGTACCATGGTAAGTTAATTATTATTGTTTTTTGTAAGTGCTTGTAATTTTCATGTTTTAATAGCTTTTGCAAAATAGTACCTATACATTTTCATTATAGTACTATTATTGCTGTCATTAGATAGATTTATTTATCCGATCATATTTTATTAACTTCTCTCCCTCGTACAGGAAGAAGTTTTCAGTTACTGTACAATCTGCGTGCCATACAGCCCAGATTAATGAGTTCATCCCAATGTGTTTGCTACGGTCTGACACCATATACATTTGGGTTTATACTCGATTTGTCATTGATAAACATGACAAACGGCTCAAATTCACGAGCCGTACGGGCCAACTTCACGAGCCGTACGGGTCAATCTCGTGGGCCGTGCGGGCCAATTTCTTGAGCCGTGTGGGCCAATTTTTTGAGCCGTACGGGTCAATATCGTGGGCCGTACAGGCGAATTTCTTCTTGAGCCGTGCGGGGCAATTTCTTGAGCCGTGCGGGTCAGCTTTGTGAGCCATACGGGCCAAGTCCCTGAGCTACACGAGTGTTAACCATGAATCTCGCTCATATGCGGAACTTTGGTGGAATAATGATCTGATGCCTATTTTACTTGTTTTAGGCTTCATCTCCCGCGGATATGCACACCCTCGAGTCGTTGCTCAACTGGGAACCAGATGATCCTGAGGACAAACTTATCCTCAAGAGAATAATACGATTAATTCACATACATCTACCCGAAGGATGGCAACAATGGAAGATCAGACTTTTCGACAAAATGAATTTACTGGGCAGCGAACTAGATCCCCAGGTTTTAAATAAAATTAGATTTGCCATTCCCACGGTTGGGCTAACAAGGGCTTTTTCACCGGACTGTACTTCTCTGAAAGAAAAAACTTACAGGGATATAAAACTAAAACTATTGAATTGGCCGCTATGCGTTGGCCTTATTATTCATCCCATGTCACTGGCTGCGAGGGTTCGAGGTTCTGCAATCCAAAATGAACTCGTTATAGCATCAGTAGCAGACATGAAACCTCTCCTATTAAGTCGAGAAGAAGCAAACCGAGAGCTGGCAGGACAAACAGACCAATCCGAAGATGATGTATCTATCCCGTCCACACAAATCTCTTCTGGAAAAATTAAGAAGTTAAGCCGCCTAGACAGGTTAGAGCAAGGTCAGCTCCATTTGAAATCAATGATGGAACAATTCATTAAGAACTTTCAGCCACAAGAAAGGGCTCATTCGGTTTCCGAAGACGAATATATTCCTTCAGATCTATCAGAAGAGGATGAGAATGCGGCTCCTCCAACTCGGCAGTCTTCTAATCCGTGGGAGCCTCCAGCGTCTTCTGTTGATGCTTCTGTTGATGAAGATTTTACTTGGACTCCTGTTACAAAACAACAAGACCCTCAAATACCAACCCCAAAACCACACATTGCTACACATTAAGGAATTGAGTGTCACCGTCTAGGTGACATTACATTCAACCAAATTAGATATGCTGAAGTCCAAAAGAAATTACATGCTAGCCCTGTCTTCAATGCTCTAAAGATTAACCTATCCTCACTGCTTACGGATCATCTTCTAATGTAGATAACTTAGCTCGTTCAGACTACACCCTGGGCACAATTTCTCATGGATTGTTGCTACAAAGAGAAGCGTTGGCAAATACTTTAAAGGATTTAGCCAACAAGTACCCAGCCATGAAACAGGATTTAAAAGAAATCTTAACAACAGAAACACCCTTAAAATCTATAACAGATGACTTGCTTCAATATGTGTGTGGTAGAAGATCGGAGATTATTGAACAAAGAAGGAATGGTTTCCTTCCAAAGGATGAATATCAAGCAGCTCTCCTTAGCGCAGTCCCACCTTCAACCACGCATCTTTTTTGCGAAACTGGACTAGCAGAACTGATGAAACAACCATCTCAACAAAACTTTTTTCGTCAAACGCAAAAGAAGCCCTTACAACCGAAGAACTACAACGCCTATTCTACGCGTCACTTTAGATCATCAAATAAGGTGTCAAAAACGTCCAAAATCAATAATCGATCACAACAGCCCAGTTCCAGAAAAACGCATGAAAACTTTAAACGCCCATTCAATGCTAAGAACAAGGACCAGGGTCAAGCTTCTTTCAGAGGCAAGTCTTCTAAGTCCTCAAAGAGAAATAGAAACGACTGACTCGTTCAAGGGAGGGCGGCTTTTGGAATTTGTCGAAATATGGAAGGAAGAAGGGGGCGCCAGTAAATATCCTGAAAATATTAACAGGATACATCATTCCATTTGTCCAGAAGCCCCCTCTCGTACCGTTTCATCCAAGAACATTAGCAAAATTCGAAACAACAAATCTAAATGCAGAGCTTCAAACTCTAATACGACAAAAAGTATTGGAAAAATCGACGTTTCGGACAGGATTTTTATCGACGATGTTTCCAGTTCCAAAACCCAACAAGAAAGTCCGCCCAATAATAAATTTGAAAAGTTTAAACAGATTCCTTACACCAAAGAAGTTTCGATTGTTGAACCATTTCAAGGTGCCTCGTTTCTTGCAAAAGGGAGATTTTCTCATAAAAATCGATATTTCCCAAGCATATTTCCATATCCCAGTAGCCAACCGTCATCGAAGATTTCTGTCAATAGTCTATCAAAAGAAAGTATTCCAATTTACGTGCCTCCCATTCGGTCTTTCAACGGCACCTCTGACGTTTGCAAGGGTAACGAATTGGATAGCCTCGCGCCTGCGACAAATGAGTATAAGAGTCATTGTCTATCTCGACGATTTTTTTTACTCGCCAATCAAGATCCAATAAAATTACAAACAGATGCTACCAGAACAATGCAATTTCTGACCAGACTTGGTTGGATAATCAACACGGACAAAACTTTGCAAGAACCATCACAAAACATCGAATACCTAGGAATACAGTGGGACACATTTCACAACACAAAGGCACTCCCAAAACAAAAGATAGCCTCCCTAGAGTCAGATCTACTCAGAATTATTTCAAGCCAGAAATGGAGTTGGAAATCTTCAAAAAGTTTGCTAGGAAAGCTAAACTTTGCTTCATTTGTAATACCCCTGGGAAGACTTCACTCCAGGGAAATACAAAGATCTGCCAACTTTCTGCCGGAGAACTTAGCCCACAAAAAATATCCCATTCCGGAGAAAGCATTTCAACAATGCAAGTGGTGGATTCAAAATCTCGCAGAGAAAGACATTCTATTCAACTGCGTCGAAACTATATTCATCACATCAGATGCCTCGGACAAAGGTTGGGGAGCTCAGGTGAACGGAAAACACATCAGCGGTAGGTACCTGGACTACTCAACAGTCTCAATGGCACATAAACAAAAAAAAGAGTTGTTTGCTGTGATTCTAGCTTTAGATTTCGAGAAAGATTCTATAAGGAACAAAAGAGTTGTCGTACAGTCAGACAATCGAACCGTAATAGCATACATAAGAAATCAAGGGGGGACGAAATCACCACATTTGACAGATCTTGCCTTTCAGCTATTAACAATGGCCAGGCAATTGAATGCAACCATTTGCCCTCAATTCATACCAGGAATATACAACGATATAGCCGACAGTTTATCCCGGCGGATGCATCTAGCAGATTGGCATCTGTCTCCAAAGGTTTGCAATCGGATATTTCAGATGTGGGGCATTCCCGAAGTAGACCTGTTTGCATCGAGCATTTCAAAGGTGGTTCCAAGTTATGTTTCTCGGGATGTAAAGGACAAGAAAGCCCTCTTCATAGATGCTTTCAGCAAGATATGGGAATTCAGGTTAGCATGGATATTTCCACCCCCCTTCACTGATTCCTCAAGTGCTAGCACATCTAAATTATGCCAAAGGCAATTACATCTTGATCGTCCCACGTTGGGAGAAGGTATTTTGGAGGTCAGATCTGAAATCTCGGGCAACAGACCGCCCGTTTCAAATACGGAATCTACATCATCACCTCAGAAACCTGACATCCCCGACGAACCCAATGAAAGTTCAAAACTTACATTTGGAGGCTTGGAGGATACGGGTGGTCATTATTAACAAAAAACTGGGCGTGAAGATTGCAATTTAATTCAGAAAGCGTGGCGTAACTCCACGCTCAAAACATATCATGCCCCATGGAAGACATGGTTAGCAAGATGTAAAGTTCTTGGCATTAATCCAAATAAACCAGATGCAGCATCAGTAGCTCAACATTTAAGTTTTCTATTCAGAATAAAAAAATTGTCACCTAGTACTATAAAGCTACATAAATCAGTAATTGCAACGTTTGCTGATCCTATTGTTAAGGATTCTATCACAAATAGTCCAGTAGTTAAACAAATAATTAAAGCCATTGAATTGTCAAAACCTCCAGTAGGTAGAAAGCAAATTTGGGATGTCAAAGATCTAATTAAATGGATGAAATATGTTACAGTAGAGGAGAATAATCTATTTCAAATATCACGCCACCTGACTCTACTACTACTGTTAGCATCTGGTAGAAGAATACATGATCTAACTTTACTTAGAATCGATGATGACAACATGATAATAGAAGACTCTCTGTTACATTGGCCAGAATTCGGGTCCAAAACTGATAACCACTTGCGTAGGCAATCTGCTTGGAAGCTTTTTCAAGTCCCAGATGAGAAGCTTAATCCAGTCCGATGGATAAAATTATACATGGCGGTATCGGATTCGAGGAGGAAGGCTAATGGAAATGTAATAAAATCCTTATTTATTACTTCCAGAGGTCGAGTAGGGCCCGCATCAAAAGCAATTATAGCAGGATGGATAAAAACTGCGTTTTCAGAATTAAATATTAATTTTTCTCCAGGCAGTATAAGGGCAGCTGTTGCTTCTTCAAGGAAGGATAATAATGTTCCTTTGGATGTAATAATGAAAAATGGTAATTGGAAGAGTGATAGAAATGTGATTAGACATTACTTTAAAGAAATAATCAGTACTCCATCCAAAGATAATACCAACGATTTAAATTTAGTAAACACTAGCTTTACTACTATGTGATTAATGTTCTTATATGACTGATTTTGATTATAGTTCCTAATTAAAGCTACATAGTTTCTTTTATAATAAATATGCCTAAAATATTAAATGATGTTTCGTTTAATTCATCACAAGCACTTACACTTACCATAACAATCCATAACTTTCTTTTCACAGTACGCCTTTCCCGTGTCGTCAGAACCCAAAAAATTCTCATAGGTCAAGCCGACGGCACAGACCATGAATAACAAACGTTTTTCCCCGAAGGATAAAAACGATATATTTCATGTCTTGCCTAGGCTTGACCGGGTAACCCCTTGACGACTAAAATCTCAAGGTACTGACAGGCACCGCGCCGATCCCTGCCCGCGCGTGAGGAAGAGGTGCGCTCGGGCCGGAGTCAGGCGCGTCTAGACGGCACGGGAAGCTAAGACACGAGTGTATCTTATGGAAAATCGAGAGAGGTAATCTCATAGGTCAAGCCTAGGCAAGACATGAAATATATCGTTTTTATCCCTTCGGGGGAAAAACGTTTGTTATTTTTATCCCGGGAAAATAACAGGATCGAGAACTACGCAGGTGAACCCGCCAGCGATGCTAGTTTATAACAAATTGGGGAGAGCAGTATCGAGTCCCAGTAGCAACGTTTGATGTTTGGTTGCACAGTCGGTCGTTTGGTCGTGTTGTTGTTTTTTTTTTAATCTTACGCGATTCAATTCAGAAAATTCAAATTGCATTCAAAGTCATATTGAAAACAGTAAACACAAGTTAATCGCGATTATTTAATTACTTCGACATGTCGGCAGCGTCACAGCGGCCGTGGTCACGAGAAGACCTTACCCATCTGTCGTTCCGTAATCTCATACATGGCGGTTTCGGAAATGACAAACCCATGCCAAATCCAACGGAGCAGAAGTTCATTTGGGAATAAATAACGAACGCCGAGCTCGCAGGCTCTCGGTTACATCCATCATCACAGGAATTACAACGCTTGTTATGCGAAACCTTGTTTGTGCAAACAAGGTACGAAGTCAGTTACACGCACGTACTTAGTACGTATGAAGGAAAATATTATAAGGTTATTTTTCACAGAACGGGTTTAAGTTCGCACGCTTAACAAACGGAGGTGATTAGACATTCTAGAACAAGTTTAGCCTACATTAAATAATAAACATGATGTTGACCGGATAAAATTACGTAACATCGTCACACTATATTATTTTTAAAATCACTGAGATTAGAGAAATGAAAGGGTATTTTAGATAACAAAATGAGAAGTGTTACACATATGACTTCTAAACTCACAACAGCCCCGATTAAATACACAGTGGAATATATTGAAATTATAACGTTTTGATTAAAGAAAATAATGGACAGTATATCTAATGATTTTATTTAAACCGATCGGCTTGTTGGGTCAAATGTACTAATTAAAATGTCATATCCTGTTGATATATTAATGTAAGTACCTGGTTAACCGTAGCTTTGCTCGGTTTTTTTTAATGATATTACGCAGGAACACATTACGTACTGATGACTTACTTAGACCTACTTAGATACGAATTAAATGCGTTTATAAAAGGCTCTAAGTATAAGATTTTCTCAGAAAAAAAAAACAAAAAGAAAAGACCCGAGTGTAACCATCAGGATTCGAACTGGGGCGGGGCCTGTTGACTCCGAGGGCTAGCATATTCCGTCTGAGCCATTTAGACTTAAAGAAGAGTGGCGAAATAGGTTATCGTATTCTAATCACATTGTAGGAGTTTTTCATTGTCTAAAAACGCGTATAAAATGATGTTTTTAAAAATGAAACCTAGGTAGATCGATTTATCGTCCCCGAAACCCCCTGTATACATAATTTCATGAAAATCGTTCGCGCCGTTTCCGAGATTCAGATTCAATATATATATATATATATATACCTACAAGAATTGGTCGTTTAAAGGTATAGGATATCTGATGCACTCTGATCTATAGTTGCATTATTATCTTTCCTTTCAGATTTATGGGGTTAAGGGTTTAGATAGATACTACATACCAGGTGCTTATTGTACATACTAAAAGCAAAAACACTTTTACTGGAGAAGAACAAAAACAATGAAAACGAGTGTTACAAACCACAGCCTATTCGCTAAAAGCCTTTTCTTCCTTAGCATGAAAATGGTTAAAAAAGAACGGAGTGTGTTTCTAAATATACTAAAGCATAAAAACAAGTTTTACCTATATTTAGCTATAGTATAGTAACATTACGAAAAAATCCCAAGTCTTATATTTTCCAGATTCCTTCAAAACTTATGAAATAGTAGTAAGTAAATTGGACTAGTTTTATATCTAATAATTAGGTTACACATCAAACTGAAAAATCAACTGGAGCCAGTAGCTGTCGTCTGATAAACAACGTCGCTAGCTTAAGAAGTTTTTAATAAGACCGCAGGGCATCAACGCTAACTACACGGAAACTAGCGCCGGTTGCACGACCTCTAAGTAAATTTTATGTTTACACTGATATACGACTTAATCTACAAGTTTAGTAAACCTCAAGCGAACGTCCAACAAAATCGCTGTGAAATCGATTTAACCGAAAAGGCATCATTTACATTACTAGGCATAAGTCATCGTTTATATTATTTTTATAAAATGTTTTTGGTGTACGAAATAAAATGTTTGTTTTGTGTATTATTCTGTTCATTTAAACCTTAATTTTTTAATATAATATAGAGTGACGGCAAAAGGAAAAATGGAAAGCAACAGAGCTGCTCATAACAGTAACAAAACACTATATGAACATGAAGAACAAACAATCAATTCAAGTAATTCATAAAATTTATTAAAAATCACTGCCTAAAACCGCTACTTCACGATATATTATATATTTCACCATTTCAAAGTAAAAGCCTAACTATAACTAATTTGATTCAATATCTATTAAATATATTTAACAGTAGATGGTATACACAACCCTACAAGTAATTTTACAGATATTTCCGAATGAGTGAGTGCGTTCATAAATCCAACGAAAACTTTCCAAAGACAAACAACGGGAAACTTGAAAATAATGCGGGGTAGAGATAGACGAGAAGAAAATGGTCTAGAGTTAAAATAAAAATCCGGCCAAGTGCGAGTGGGAGTCGCGCACGAAGGGTTCCTTACCGTTAGCAAATAAACGGTGAAAACCTTGTTTATTGTATTGTTTTTTTTAAGTTTTTTTATTAAGGGGGTCCTAATTATTTATTTTTTGTTAATTATATTTAAAGAGAACATAAAACTGTGATTAGTTAAACGTCTACCTGGCACCGTTATTAGTATCGAGCAAGAAACGGTACAAAAAACTAGTTTGTTGTATGGCAAACCCTTAAATATTTATGTTATTCTATTTTTAGTATTTCTTGTTACAGCGTTAATAGGAATACATCATCTGTGAAAATTTCAACTGTCTAGCTATCACCTTTCTTGAGATACAGCCTGGTGACAGACGGACGGACGGACAGCGAAGTCTCAGTAATAGGGTCCCGTTTTTGCCCTTTGGGTACGGAAGCCTAAAAAACCGGTAACGGGTTGGGCGTGATTGTTAGAGAAATTATGAAATTACGGGCGATTATTAGCTCAGTTATAACTTGAAAGCGGGAGAAAAAAGGGGCAACCTTAGAAATCAGCACGTAAACACTCTTTTATTATTTTTAAAGATACCTATGGACAGTTATTGTTAATTTAAACTTTTCTAGGTTTACACTTGATCGCATCTCGCCTGATGTTAAGAGACGATGCGGTCTAGGATGGAGCGCTTTACCTAGAAGAAACCGAAGTTCTTAGATAGCCTATACTGCCACTGTGCCTAGCACAGAAGGCGCAGGGTCCCCTAACCCAATCTTCCTAACTATACTTATACAGACATAACCGTAGTATAAAACACTTTCGAATATTTATAATACCTATAAGACAACAAAAAGTCTTTTTCGTTTACCATAAATATATTTTGAAACAACTCACACCAATGACACATTAACCTAAACACGCCGTTCTTTACACGCACAAAAAAGAGTTTCCTTATCGCGAACTAAGAAAGGATATAGCGTAGAGGAAAAAATACACCGTGTTACGAGAAAATACCGAAATAAATCGAGTAAAGGAGGGGAAAATATCCGTGTTTCGTAAACCGGGTGCAAAATACAACCGGGTGAAGTGAAACTAGTGAAAAACGAACGAGGTGATCGACTGCTGTTATTGGATTTGAAACGAGCTCGCAAATGATTTGTTCCCGGCATCATTCTTGTTAAGTTCTCATTACTTTCTGTCACTTTATTTGACGGTAGAGATTTTTCAACGGACAAAAACGTTTTAGATTTGTTGATGTTCACGCGCTGTTATGACGCTGAACAGTGACAAGAAGTAATTAATACTAGCGGTCGACAAGTGCTCGAAATTCGACCATACAGCAATATTAATCTATTCCCAATTTAAAAGTTTAACAATAAATGAAGGAGCCTTATTTTAAGCGTGTGTTTTCAAAAATGCATATAAGATAAAAAAATAAAAAATAAATTTAATCGATTTTTATGCATAACTTTTGAAAAGTATTAATTAGTATTCTGTACTCCTTCTCCACATAAACTACAAGTGTGAGAAATTTCATTCTCCTTCGTCCGAGCAATTTTCATAAAAGACGGTGCAAAGGTTTTGCTTCACGTAGATATATATAGATCACGTAGATATAATATGCAGATATTAGCTGACCCCGCAAACGTAGTTCTGCCAATTCAATTATAAATCGAATGAAATGTCAAAGTGTCGCGACAATTTATGTAAATTAATTCACGTCAGTCAATATTTGCATATTGTTTATTTATGGGCAAAACGATTTATTAATACAACTATTTTACAATCATCGTAGTCTTTTCTATTTTAGTTTTTCTGCAGTCCAGTCGAAAATCTAAGTATATAAAATGTTTACCGATTTTTGGCTTGTTTTGCATAATGTTTAAACGTTACGTCGGACACTTATGTATCAATGGCTGTATGAAATTTACAATTGTGTTCCTTTCGTGGACTATGTATCAATGGCTGTATGAAATTTACAATTGTGTTCCTTTCGTGGACTATGTATCAATGGCTGTATGAAATTTACAATTGTGTTCCTTTCGTGGACTATGTATCAATGGCTGTATGAAATTTACAATTGTGTTCCTTTCGTGGACTATGTATCAATGGCTGTATGAAATTTACAATTGTGTTCCTTTCGTGGACTATGTCACTGCCATAATGTTTATTCAATCTTAATTCTACATTACGAAATTTTAAATCGGAAACAATCAAAACTTCTACAAAAAGTGCTCCTGCTTAATTTTACCATTCCTTTTTTTGGATGTATAATTTTTATTACACTAGAATTTTTATCCCTCGTAGACCGCATCGTCGCTTAACATCAGGCGAGATGGCGGTCAAGTGTGAGCCTATAAAAGGTTAAAAAAAAACACTATCTTTTCTGTGTATAAAGTGTAGTATATGATATAAAACTGCAGAATATGTCGCGGATAACCGGTGACAGGCAATAGCTCACCGGAAGCCTGCCGGATATAGGTCCCATAACAGAATGCGATCACGGTTCGCGCCTCGATCGCGATATTTGCCGTTCCATCTGCCAGGAAATCCCGCTTCTGATTTCTTGGCGTCATATGAGATACCACAATATATGTATGTTATGGAGAAAAATAAAAACGTAAATAAGGTAACTCTCCTTCTCTACCGTCTATTTTATATCATTATCTAGATTTCTAGATCATTTCATATAGTATAATATGAATGCGGGTAGTTCCAAAAACTCTATAAATAAATGTCAAGTACGTACTTACATACAACCATGTGTGCTACCGGGTCTATTTCATTGATCATTTTCTGATTCTACTCTTATATTTAAGTTAAGAGTACAAGTAATAGTATTTAACCACTTCGTTGCAGTAAAATTTTGTGAATTTAGAAAAATACTATTCCTTAGATGTTTGCATATTTTCGGGATAAGCAGTAAACAAAGAACAATCTAAAACAAAATTTCCAATTTCAGCAGTGCAACAAATACCAAAAGTTTCAGATTTATGATATTTTATTTTCACGCTGCAAAGAAGAGATAGAATGATCAAGTGGATGGAAAACATTAGCAATAGCTACGTGGTGTACATAGTTCGCACTATTTTTGTTTTAATAGGTACTTTTCTAAATTTAAATAAATATACCACAAATTCCCAAAACAAAAAAACCTAAATATTGACACATTTATTGAGATTGTACAGAATCGCATTGTCGAGAATCTGACAGCTCTAAAACCATTTAGTCATTTATTTCAGTCAAAATCTCACAAACAAATTAACGAATTCTAAAATTGTCAAGTAACAAAAACTAAAAAAGACCTAAAAATATTAAAGTTCAAGTTTGTAGTAAAAAAAAAAGTTAAATCAGTGTTCATTTCTAGTTTCCTATGAACCGTTAAAACGACGATAGTATATAAATACCCTATCAATGGTGTACAATGTATAATGTAGAGCAGTTATTTCGACGACTCCGCTGGCACGGCGTGCCGGCGGGCTGCCAAGCGAACTGCGGCCGTCAGTGGGTTCGATACCCTCCAACTAGCTGCTAGAGAAATAATTAAGTTTGGTTTAAATTTTGACTAGGGTACTTTTAGACTAGAGGAGGTAGCACAAGCACTCACTTAACGGGATAAAAAGTGTTTGTGTACTGAATTTACCTAGATATACCCAGACATACCTAGAGGTATATCTAGGTAATATATATTCAGTACTTATTTAATTTCATGCAAATCTATTCAGCCCCTACAAAGATACCCGTGAACAAACATACACAAAGATTTCCCGTTGTTAAAATTTGTGTGAATACCATAGTTGTAATTGTGACAACAAAATAAAAAGACCAAAATACACAGTTTACCGATAGCTAAAAAACATCAACCATCAAAGTCAACCCATTCCTTAAAGATACAACAGAGCATCATACTTAAAACATCCTTCTTTTCACGTTGAAGGCTAAAAATCAATGTATACCAAGTTTAACGCTGTACATAAAATAAATCAAATTCAACATAAAGTACTGAAATAAAGATATCACTCAGCGATATTACGAAACACAATTCTTTATTGACGCTACAATGTGGCTCCATAAAGCGAGATTGGAATGACAATGTTGCTCTTTCTACGATTGCATTTCAACTGTGAGGTGGATATGTGTACGAGCCCACAAACTTATCTGTACAGGTAAACAAAAGTGGAACTAATTATGTCATTATGAAATTTCGATAGCTAAATGCGATATTAGAGACACATTTATTAATATGCCGAACTTAGTAGCATTAGTTAACAGTACTCAAACCACTGGATCTCGTTTTCTTTAATTTCGGAATGACACCTTGTACTTTGTCTTATAGAGAATTACGTTCAAATTTTAGATATTTTAAAATGTGTCCAATAAATCAAGTGCTTATGTCATAAATATACAAGACTAAATTTACAAAATTAAGTTCTATTCCATAGTTTTGTTGTATTACTTAAAATTAATTGATATATTTAATTGAATCATTTAATTTTATCAAAGAAGCCGTCATGGCTTAGTTGCAAGAATTACAAGTAAAATAATGTGGTGGGTTCAAAACTCACCTGCACCTTTCAGTTAATTATCAAAGTGCTAAAACACAAATTTGTCATCACCACTGGTTCTAACGGTGATGGAAAACTTCGTGAGATATCCCGCATGTTCCAAGTATATGTGCCATCCGTAAATCCACCCTTGGTCAGCGTGGTGGATTATGACCTTCGCTCTCTCCCTATCAGCGAAGATCTCGAGTCCGGGCTGTGGAACACATACTCGACTGCATATGGTTTAATTAATTCAATCATTAGTATGTATTCGATCTATTAAATTTCTTCAAAATTTATTGAAGTGTTTATCATCCCTTCACAACATCCGTTATATTCGTAGATCGGATTTAGACTAGGTACTTCTAGCAAAGCCAGGAAAACTTGGAAAAATTGATGACTTCGATTAGAGAGGTAAAGTAAAGGGTTTGATTAATTGATGGGTTTTAGTGTTCATTTAATAACAATTACAACATAGACATTTTATTGTATCATTTGATTCTTTGACAGTAACAATACATTTTACACAACTTTTAAAACCATTTAAGTTTCAAGAGCTCACAATTTAACTTGACGCAAGTAAATATGAACCGTACAACTTCAAACAGACCGAGATATGTACTGAATTAAATTATACCTAGAGTTACGGACTCAGAGGTTTTACATAATGAACTTACTTACGTGTGAAGGCCAGAGGTATGGAAGGGGAGAAGATATTTTTGTAGAGGTAGCATTTAGCAATTTAGGCAGCGTGTAAGTTTATTTTTATAGTTAACTCTAACGCATTGCTACGTATTGCTTTTGGAACGAAGTTCGTTCCAGGCAGGCTTGGAAGAGATAGGAATTTTGCTGCGCGACCGACTGTTAAAAATGTGAGAATATGACCGCAAGAAAAATAAATAACGGAAGTGACTCTATATTATCCGAATTCCGTTCCTACCTGAGGGTCTACCGCCTAACTAAAACTGTCTTCGCTTCGATATTTCTCTCTCTTTTCTTTTCTCTCGAAATGATAGAGACAACAATAATAAATACAATAGCAAAACCATAGCCGATTTAATTAGGCAGTAGAAGGCCCGGTGTCCCATTAAACACAAAAATATATTTTTATTTATTAAAATAAAGAGTGACGGGACGAGCATTACATGTGCATGATGGTAACAACCATGCCTGCCACATAACAGCACAGTGACATGCACCTATTGAAACATGAAGAGTCAAAATCATTACCTACTACTGCGCTGCGCTCGTCACCCAGAGATCTAAGATGTTACATCTCTAAGCCCTGTACTTTCTCTGGAAACATTACCCTTCAAACCGGAACACAGTAATGTTTGCACATTACTGCTAGGCGGTAGAATAACTGGCAAACATGTGGTACTTCGACAGGCGGACTCTGTCAAGTGTCCTACCACTACTAAATGACTACAATATGAGGTAAGTAAATTAATAATTTCAGGAAGAATAGGATAAACCTGGTTAAACCTTGTCAGCTCGTGTTCATGAATGCTGTTGTTTTGAAAATCTTGCTTACCTGAAACAAAAGTATGCGTCAATTAAAAAAACGTTGAAAGTAATATATATAAATGGCTGCGTCATTTGAAAGTAAATACAGTTCATTAATAAGACAGTTATGTAAATGAAGAATCTGTTAATAAAGCCTTAGATTTTAATTTGGCTTCAGCTCTAGAAAACTATCTAGGCATCTTCACACAGACAATATCTTCGCGGAATTCATAGAACCGTATCTATACAAATAAATCAAATTTGGAATGTCTGTATGTAATACTTGAATAGAAGATATATTTTTAATTTGAAATGACAAAGTACTAGTAAAATACCTAATCTTACAAAAAAATTTTCAGTCTGTCTGCATTAATAATCACTATATTGGCTGATCGGACTGATTTCATTTGCCCTTTCACTGGAAGAAGGTTTGAAGGGATACATCAAAATTTAGAATTTCGTGCGAGAAACAAAAAAAATGTATAACAAAGAAACCAAATAAGATCCATCCAATAAAATACTTGGAATTTACAAAATAACACTAAGACAGTTTTTGGAAGCAAATAGGAATACGTGATACGTAACCAGTGCAAAGTCGCAGGACATCAGCTAGTCTGTAAACAATTTTCGACATTCGGGCATTATTGCCTTGGAAGACGACGGAGAAACTAGGCGTGAAATATTATCTACATTATGTGTTTACATTTTCTCAACAGTTGTGCAGAATTAGACTTTATTACTTGAGTACCTAGGTATAACTCTGAAATATTCTGGTAATATTACGTTTCAAATACATGTCTTGAAGCCGAGAGCTCTTGAGTTGAGCATTTTGTGAAACTTAACGTTTTATATGCGTTACGTAATAAAGTAAATGAATATAACTACCTACACAGGTTGTTTATACTTTTCGTACTAAGCGAAACAGGGACGCATACAGACATTATCCAAGTTTTACTATGGGGGATCAACCCAAAAATGGCGCTGATAAATTTAATATACCTAGTGAGAATAAATCACAGGTTAGATACCAAATCAACTATTAGACATAATCAAACTAGACGGCCAAATATTTGGAATTAATATGAATAATGTTTTTTTTGCTATTTTAGAGTTGGTCTCATAATGAGACAGAGACGATTTTCTTAGCATTCCATGGATTCACCGTGCGGGTGCCGGGTCCATCGTGTGGCAGAGAGAGAAAACCCGAGTAGACCCCGAGACTTGTGACTCGGGCGTAGTCATGAAAGTTGATGATTATGATGTGAACGACGCATCCTTTTCGGTTTATAAATCTGTATACAAATATTTGTAAAATCACGACTACAAAATGAAGAGCAGGGCAAGGGACTGAAATATAATTTACGACATATGCTCCATAATTACTACTACCAAATATACAAATTTCATAATAACATGGTAGAGCCATTTTGGAAAAGTACAAACTTGAATTCCAACTCTTGAAATTATTTAAAAAGACTAGAAGAAAGTAAATGTCTAGCGAAAATAAAGACTAATGTTAATTGTATTTTGCATATCGTTCACAATTTTGGTATTAGTGATGTCAGTGTGTTTGACACGTACTTAATTTTTCATCTTATTAGTGGCTGTATTTACGGGATTCTCTTCAAAATACCACCTAAAATTCAGATCATTAGTAATGACGTGTACAAATTCATTGTAATTCAGCAGTGGTCGAACAAAGCGACCACTATTACCAATGACATACGTAAATACATCGGCCATCTAATTTGGGATCTAATTGCATAGTGGCGTTGCGAACTGCGGGACACGGCCCAATTTCATTTGCTTAACTAACAATCTAATCATCTCTGTTTTTATTTATTTTACAGTCCACTGTGTCTATGGGTTTACCTATCTATGTTATATAGTCCTCATAGACGTTATAAAATAGATTATATAGCCACGATCGTTGTTATACAGGGTTACTCGTAATCAACCTGCATCAGTTTAAGATATGTTATTTAAACAAACAACTTTTATTCTACAACTTTTGTTAAAACTCAATACATATCTCAAAAAAAAGTGTTTGTTGTCCTCTCTAGCACTGTTTAGCGGCTGTTAGTGTTAATCACTTCGGCACATCATTTATCGAGCGCTAAAGAGTGCGCACGCTCTTGAAGAACGAACGACGCAGACGATGCTTATACAGCGGACATATACACTTTTTTTTTGTATGGGAAAAAATGCGAATTTTAAAAAAGTATAGAACAAAAGTTGACATATTTAATGTACGTAACATCCCCTTAAAAGGATGCAGGCTGCTTACCAATAACCCTGTATAGTCTCCGATATAATAAACTTTTCCGTCAGTTGGGCTTCTTACAAGCAAAATGATGAACTGGTCGTATGATGTAGTTTTCATTAAGTGCGGTACATGAAAAAAAAAAACTTAATAAAAGCAAAACAAAATGGTAAGTACACACAGTAACAATGAATATGATAAGTTTATAGAATGCTTCAGGTTTGCTCTATATACATATGTGTACGTAAATGCAGGTCCTGAATTTAGGTTAGTCAATAAATTTACTTGCGCCTACTGCGTTAGTCAGAAGTTCAGTCTTCTGAAGCCTTCTAAGGCCAACTGCGACAGTTCCCTTAAAACCCTGTTACCTCATAAGATGAAGTGATACTTTCTAACTGAACTGGAACCAATGATTCAACAATAAATATAGTATCTAATTTTAACCACAACCTCTATAAAGTCCTTCACGGCGTTGCGTGTTTAATTTTAATCGTTCTTCATTTAAATTGCTTATTACACGGCCGGCAGTGGTTCAACGTCGATGACTAATAAATCGACGTTATAATTTGACTTAACGACTTTACTCATTCTTTAAATAGATTTTGATATGTCACCGTGCTATTAATTTGTACCAAAAAGTGAAGGAACCTCATTTTTTTGAAAACCACAAACATAGAACCAAATCTGTTGTTGTTAGGCAAAACAAGGCGCGAACATCGAGCTTTGCTAGTATTTTATGTTAGGTATAATAATAACTGTTAAATAGTTTGATGCTATATTAAGGCCAAGTAATTCTGTCAAAGTAGGCATTTAACGCTGTCTTGTTCTCGCGACCGTCACCGACCGCGGAATCGGTGCCACAGTGCAGAAATAACATTAAAATATTGGACTATGTAATTTAAACTCATTTTTTGTTCAAGATTTGTTTATGTTTGTTTGTTTATGATAAGAGTTTTGTTGCTATAAAAACGAAGAAATATTAAATTTATCTATACTCGTAGGTATACAAAACTCAACCTTTTCTTTTTTGGTCACACTATAAGTTGAGAACGGCTTTTCCAATTTCATGCATCTTTTTTAAAATGTTTCCTAATAATTCACAAGTTCCTCACAATTTTTTTCTCTGAGGTAAAGATCACTTACTGAGCATAAAATTACAAAGTGCTCACAGATCCAGGTAGAGCTTCAGACGCGAATTGAAAAAAAAAAACTGTTTTAGCCGATATTTTGGAAACTATATAAGTATTTTGACAATTGTATAAAATTGTAGAAAATAAAATTTTGCAACTTTTGTTGCTAGTAAACTTTTTTAGTAAAACTTACCGTTTACGATTTATAACCTATTTAATGATACGGTTGCGATGATGCCGATAATAGTGGATGAAAATGATGTGGTCTACGATGGAACTTGCTTCTCTAATAGAAACAAACACAGTGTACCTCGTAACCCCAAGGTTCGAACCTTCGACAAAAACCCACTCTGGCAATGCGTTTCACAGCTTAGTTGTTCTTATTACAAAAGTGGAGACCAAACTCTTCGTTAAACTCTTCAATCATGATGATGAACGGTGCTGTTTATTCGAGCAACGAGCAACATGATAGAATAACTTTAATTTAAAAACCCCGACTACAAAAAAAAACTACACGTAAAAAAATATTACCTACTATCTAAGGACACTTTGGCGAATGAGACTAGTCTTAGAATATCTTAGTTACCAAAATCCATCCAGCCGTTTGGAAGATATGTGGAAATACAAGTTTTACAAACATAAAGATACGCGCGAAAAACATAACCCTTCTTCCATTCCGGTAAAAAGAGACATGTTTATGTTACTGGGAACAGAATTCACATTATCATTAAATTGGACATAATAAATCGTAATCGGTAAGTTCGAAAAAAAAGTTTATTGGCAACAAAAGATGGGAAATTTTATTTTCTACAATAATAAAATAGGCTTTATAACTTTTTCGGAATATCGGCCAAAAACGTTTTTTCGAGCTGGCGCTTGAAGCTTCATCTGGATTTGTTATTATTTTGTAATTTTATGCTCAGGAAATGATTATAAAAAAATACGAATCGGAAATTTAGTACAGAGTTAAATTCTACGAATAATTTTACTGCCTAAAAGGCTTCTTATCAAATTTGGTCGAGTGTCTAAATTTCATTTTAAATGAACGAAGTTGGGGTTTTGGGATTCGTAGACAAATTTTAAATATACGTTATGTCTGTCCATCTGTATGTGACAGCCATTTTCTCTCGAAACTATAAGAAGTATACTATTAAAACTTGTTAAGTACATGTATTCTATGAACAATATTAACATTTTTATACAAAAAAAGAAAAAAACAATAAATTTTGGTGGTGTCACAAACTTGGAAGCGAAATAAATAAAAATTCTATCAAAATCATACGTGTATCTATGGATAGATGTTCAAAAATTGTATTGAAGTTCCTAACATTTTTTTTTCTAAACTGAATAGTTTGCGCAAGAGTCTCTTCCAAAGTGGTAAAATACTAAGTACCTTACTACCAAAGAATTTACCTAAATGGCTATTAGGGGATTTACGCAGGGGATTTCTCCCCTCTCATTATTTCCTTATCCCGATTTCTGATTTGACGTACGAATATTTTACCGATACTTATCTATTTTCCATTGCATCCGCATTGAATTTTTTACTGATGTGTTAGCGACGTTAGTTTTTTGAGACTCCCCTATTGGTCTACAACATAAAGTAAACAGCGTACTAATTAGTATCAGCGTCTATTTGCAATTCCAATGAAAACGGTATCAAAAATCAAGATCATAGCGTGCTTCACTAGTAATACCTACTGATATTGTTATACTGTGGCACTATGATCGTAATATTTAAAATTTATTGGTTGTCAAAATTGCAAAATCTCAGGACACTTTGGCGAATGAGACTAGTCTTAGAATATCTTAGTTACCAAAATCCATCCAGCCGTTTGGAAGATATGTGGAAATACAAGTTTTACAAACATAAAGATACGCGCGAAAAACATAACCCTTCTTCCATTCCGGTAAAAAGAGACATGTTTATGTTACTGGGAACAGAATTCACATTATCATTAAATTGGACATAATAAATCGTAATCGGTAAGTTCGAAAAAAAAAGTTTATTGGCAACAAAAGATGGGAAATTTTATTTTCTACAATAATAAAATAGGCTTTATAACTTTTTCGGAATATCGGCCAAAAACGTTTTTTTTTCGAGCTGGCGCTTGAAGCTTCATCTGGATTTGTTATTATTTTGTAATTTTATGCTCAGGAAATGATTATAAAAAATACGAATCGGAAATTTAGTACAGAGTTAAATTCTACGAATAATTTTACTGCCTAAAAGGCTTCTTATCAAATTTGGTCGAGTGTCTAAATTTCATTTTAAATGAACGAAGTTGGGGTTTTGGGGATTCGTAGACAAATTTTAAATATACGTTATGTCTGTCCATCTGTATGTGACAGCCATTTTTCTCCGAAACTATAAGAAGTATACTATTAAAACTTGTTAAGTACATGTATTCTATGAACAATATTAACATTTTTATACAAAAAAAGAAAAAAACAATAAATTTTGGTGGTGTCACAAACTTGGAAGCGAAATAAATAAAAAATTCTATCAAAATCATACGTGTATCTATGGATAGATGTTCAAAAATTGTATTGAAGTTCCTAACATTTTTTTTCTAAACTGAATAGTTTGCGCAAGAGTCTCTTCCAAAGTGGTAAAATACTAAGTACTTTACTACCAAAGAATTTACCTAAATGGCTATTAGGGGATTTACGCAGGGGATTTCTCCCCTCTCATTATTTCCTTATCCCGATTTCTGATTTGACGTACGAATATTTTACCGATACTTATCTATTTTCCATTGCATCCGCATTGAATTTTTTACTGATGTGTTAGCGACGTTAGTTTTTTGAGACTCCCCTATTGGTCTACAACATAAAGTAAACAGCGTACTAATTAGTATCAGCGTCTATTTGCAATTCCAATGAAAACGGTATCAAAATCAAGATCATAGCGTGCTTCACTAGTAATACCTACTGATATTGTTATACTGTGGCACTATGATCGTAATATTTAAAATTTATTGGTTGTCAAAATTGCAAAATCAAGCACAGGCCCGTCGTCCGTGAGCGCCGAAACGCGACTGATCAGGCCTGCCGAACGGCGCGCTATATATATGGTAGATATTAAAACATAGTGAATAACTGATACTTTTTATCAAGTCAAACTCTGCGAATGCATCTATAACTTTTTTAATGGCTTTCGTTGAGTATAAAAATTTAGTAAAAAAAATCATTAGTTTAGTCATAAACTTGAAAAAACTTTTTGAAAAGGGGTAACTTTGGGATTTTTTTCTATCAAGTAAAATTCATTAAATCGTGTTATTGACTGCGAATTGCACTAGATTAGATCCTTAACTAATACATATATTTTTTTCAGAGTTTAATACACTATTTTAAAGGTCTTAAAGTTGTTTTAAAAATTCAAAATTACGGCCCACACGCCCTTAATTTCCCTATTTCTTTTTTTACGCAACCCGTATTATGAATTGTCCACACATTATTTTCCATCCTTAGGTTACCAGGAAGCGATAACTTCTACAGGCAAGGCTATTTTGTAGCACTAGCTTTAAAGTTTGTCGTTAATAAATTTTGATAATTCTATTGGTGTGTCAATAAGGCCCATATACTCGTAACTATGCTAGTGGTACGAGTGTTGTGATCGGTTGCGCGAAAAGGATAGATAGGTGATTGCGTACGCTTAGTGCGACTGTGATAGCAATATTGATGTGCCTCAGGAAAACATACAGCATTATATGAAGAAGCAGTATGTATACTTATCTTATTAATCTGTGGTCGACGTCTATACCATAGACAATTAGCTTCATCTTGACGCCACCAGAGGGCGCCGCAAGCGCGCCACCAGCAAGGGCACCCGGCGCGGTGCGATCTTTGGGATTCATAGCGTTGTATACTTTCGCCACGAGTGGTCGAAATTATAGAAAAAAAAAAAAAAAAAAAAATTCAATTATCACTAATTAACAATTAATAACTATCGAAAAATATTTTAAATGTGTTTATATATTACACGAAATTTTATTGAAATCTCAACGGATTGAGATTTTCGAAGTACCCGTGAGTGAAGCGGATAATTCATCCATCGAAGAAAAATGGTAAATCCTCTGCGTGGTAAAAGGTGAGATCGACCGATTCCAGAATCAAGGTCTTATACATGCAGGTCAGTCTTCATTCATTTATATGCATTTTATCAAAAGTGAGCAGCTGGCTCACTAGTGCGAGTTTTGCCTAATCTCTAATGTATGGTTTTGACCAATATATCGAAAACATTTCGATCATTTACGCCTGGTCGCGGAGACCTTGCGTTCGAAGGGTCGTGTCAGTCTTTACTGAACGACTTCCTTCTGGTGCAGTTCAAATTACGTTTCTAGGTTGCGGAAACCGTGTGCTAGCTGGAACACACTTGTACCAACATAGTATGTGACCGATACTCTTTGGACATGCGGGTAGACACAAGTAAAAAGGTTTTGAAGGCTATTATGTAAATTATTAGACCAGGTAACGTTAAATTGCTAAGTAAATCTACAGCATGTACCTACCGCTTGGCAGCGTGTCCGCTAAAAGAAAACTAAGGGTTTCAGGTGCATCTCCCAGTTTTTAACTGGCTTGTTTAAATTATTTATTGTTTGAACCTTGTCTCAACTACCTACTAATACTAATACACGTTGATAAGGTGTGTAACCAATAAGTTACTGCTTAGTAACATCTGGGAAGCTAAACTTATTAAGAGTATCTCAATATTACATATAATTATGGCAACATCTAATCCCACTTTTCAAAAAAGAAGGAAAATGGCTATTCAGAATCGGAATCAACATTGAATAATATTCTATGAAATTAATTAAAACATCAAAAACAGGTATAAACGAAATTAAATTTTATACCCTTCGGTGTCCACCGAACTAGTTCAGACGTATACAAATACATAGACGTGCCGATGGAGGTTGAAATGAATATATCATAATTATACGCATTATTAACTAAGATTTGACGAAACTTAGTTCAGTTGCACTATTGTAATTACACCATCACTGAATTTAGTTGCACTATCGAATAAAGTAAGCTGCTACAACGTGGACAAATTTGCAAACATACATGCATAACCATTTATTTATGTAAGGATATTCTAAGTTTGGATCTTTTATACAATACGATCGTGAATGTATTGCATTTTAAAATAAGTATTTCATATGCAATGGCGAGCCCTGGGTGCCAATATAACTATTTGGGAGAATAAAATTTCACATAAACCCATATCAATACATTTAAAATTCACAGCTACATCCAACTCATCACATCGATAACTATCGATTCAGGGGAGGAGTCCCTGTTATAAAACAAACCTTCTCTGCGGAAGAGAAGCAAGTCGCCAATTTCAGAGATATTTATAAGAAATATATCATTCAAGTAGATGTTCTATTGTATTATCAAATGTTTTATGGCATGTTTTATTTTAATACGTATACATATTTAAATTTTGATCTCTCCTTAGCACCACATTTTTCATAACATGCTTGGTCGCGGAAACCTTGCGTACGAAGAGTCGCACTTCGCACTAATCTTACAAGACGACCTCTTTCTGGTGCAATAAAAATTTAAATAAGCCTCTAGATTTCGGAAACCGCGAGACATCATTTGGAACAATTGATACCTCACATTTGACCAGGTCCCAGCACCATATCTTACCACTAACACACGCTTGGTCGCGGAGACCTTGCGTTCGAAGGGTCGTGTCAGTCTTTACTGAACGACTTCCTTCTGGTGCAGTACCAAGTTAAGTTTCTTGGCTGCGGAAGCCATGAGACACTTGGAACATACTCATGTCCAATATATTTGACCAATACTTGTTTTGGACCTGGTCCCCGCACCATATCTTACTACTAACACACGTTTGGTCGCGGAGACCTTGCGTTCGAAGGGTCGTGTCAGTCTTTACTGAACGACTTCCTTCTGGTGCAGTGTTCCAAGTTACGTCTCTAGGTTGCGGAAGCCGCGAGACACTGGAAATGCCTCAAAACTATGATCGAGAAAGCACGTATCTATGTATATTCACATTATGTATCTGGAAGGTTATTGACAGAAAATAGGAGCAGGTCAACTATGGCGCACATATATCTACACATAACAGCGTTTATAGAAAAGTACATGAATCTACCTACATCTGACGCAAAAGTTAGATTTGATTTGCTTAAATTGGAATTGAAGGGTGGCTTAAATTTTACTGTTTCTGGTACCATACGGCAGACTTTAATATCCGCCATCTCAGATTTAACCAGTAACAGCTTCGTCAAGTATGACTTGTACTTACATGATTTAACAAAAGGATGTTTGTAGTACCTACTGCGATGGTGTGGTGGCGCGGAGCCACTTCTCATTATGTTTCAATACACAAAGCACCATGAGCAATACTAACTACGAATAATTACTTAACGACTAATACTCTATCACAACAACGAAGGAATCTATGACCACGAATCGTTGGCATTCTTCTGACAATGATGATGTTTATACTCCTAAAACACATGATAATTTAAAACACGCGTCTTACGCAGTTGTGTTTTCAATTCCAATGAGCGATAATGTTGATTAATATTTAGTTTGTGAAAGAGTGCCCAGCTTGCCGTATAGTCTCTATTCTGAAGAGAGAAACCGTATGATCTTCGCTTTTATAAAATCTGATAAGTAATAATAAGGTTAAATATTAATGGAAAAAGATTTAAGATTTTTATCATTTCGAGATAACACCAAAACCAAATTGAAAGTAGATACGGTGAACAGTAACATGAAATAATTGTAGCAGAACCGTTATGTAAACGGTATCTTAAGTTTAAGCTTGAGGATGAGATTTAAAACAGCGACTAAGAACCACCATATTTTATAAATAAACGGATTCAAAAGATCCATTTGCAACAAATAATTGCAAAATGTCGTCAACAAAGCCTATAAATGCTTTGGACAAGCTCTGATGAACCCAAATTCCAGTATTCTTTCCTGGTTATTATTAGCACATTCGAACTGTACAATAAGGACGTACAAGGTAGTGGCTCTCGACTAGCCAACAAACAAATTATATTTATACGAAACCAGCCCAGCCTTCTGACTCGTTCCCATCACTGGGAGTCGGCAAAGCCATGGTCCACCGGGCTGGTGCGGCCTGGTGGATAACGCGTGACCTAGAAAGATTCTAGGTAAATGTCGCTGTAGAGTGTATCATTACATTGAAATCTTCATGAGTATTGATAAAACCCTAGATTTTTGGGAAAATGAGGGTAGATTTGAGTGAGAAACTCACAGAAAAATAGTTTATAAAATAACGCTAGGTCAGTGTGAATCATTGCCAACCCTTACTGTCACTCGGCACCAGACGAAACGATGGTCGAGCGAGGACTTATATGCGTTAAATATGTTATAATATATCTTAAGTCTGATCAAAATAATTATAATTTGATATTAAAATTCAAGAACTGCTGACAGCTAAAACACGGATAAGTCTAGTTTCAAATAACAACTTATCGCTTAAAACAGAATTAGTACACATAGTATGTACTTATATTATGTCGCCTATTTGCAGACAACACACTAAATGGAACTTCATAATTATGTACATTTTAAAATTTTGCGAAAGCGATAATCGTCTGAATTCTATAGCTACCTGAAGTCTTAGAGTACTTTATGTAGATTGGTTGTTTTCCAATTCCTCCAAAACAGTATGTAAAACATATTTGTTTGGAACGGTTCTTTAAATAATAACCCCTTTTAAATATTATAGACCGAAATATACATAGGTATTATTGCTATATAGCAGTATGAACATGGAAAATGAGAATAATTTGTGTCTTATCACATATTTCTAGTTCCTATCTGAGAAAAACAGAATAGCTTTCGAGTCAAATCAAATAAATTTTATCTATAGCAGTTGCTTAACATCTTGTTATTAAAAATTGGATATGTCCAGTCCAGTGAGACAGTGCCATGAACGTACAACTAGGAGATGTGGACCAGATATAGCAGTAGCCTTTGGATGATCAAATACCCAATCGATTGATGACATTATTAAGCAAAATATGGAAATATCTTAACACATTAAGCATGTTAGGTTAATTTACTGCGAAATTAACATAAATGGTTAATCATGTTCTTCAAAGTTTACATCACACACAAATTAGCTTTGTTAATTTAGCTAATTACAAAATGTTATTGAACACTTTATTTTAATAAGTATTCAAATGTTTCAGTCATCATAGCGTTGTTATTTTTTGGACATACTTACACCAGCAGATAACAAACACGTCTTCATATAATGCTGTATGTTTTCCTGAGGCACATCAATATAACGGTTTTACATAAAAATAAAACCGATATTATGTGCCGAGAACGGAAAACATACAGCATTCTAGAAAGGGCTTTCTGGTGAAGACTATGAATCCCAAAGATCGCACCGCGCCGGGTGCCCTTGCTGGTGGCGCGCTTGCGGCGCCCTCTGGTGGCGTCAAGATGAAGCTAATTGTCTATGGTATAGACGTCGACCACAGATTAATAAGATAAGTATACATACTGCTTCTTCATATAATGCTGTATGTTTTCCGTTCTCGGCACATAATATCGGTTTTATTTTTATGTAAAACCGTTATATTAAATGCATGTCTAGGAAGTGATAAATCGATTTCTTCATTAGTCATCGTATACCGCTTTGTCGGGGTGAGATGGCAGGGAAGCGTATACCTATTTTCAATAAAAAAATTACACTGCGGGTTTAGACATCATGCTGCAGAATTATGTATTGTATTTGGAAAACATTTATATTATCTAACCGAATCTCCATCCGCATAGAGTTTGGGAAATGGCTACTCCCCAAGGTATTGTGCAGATTTCGGGATGAAAAAGTAGCCTATGTGAAATTCTAGATTCTAGACTATAATCCAGTTACGTTCCAAATTTCAGTTTGACCCGTTCACTTATGACGTGATTAAGCAACAAATTGTGTTTCTATGCATAATAAGCATGTATTTAAAACTACATAAGTATTATATCAGCTATCTGAAAAGTAAAGTATTATATCAGCTATCTGAAAAGAAAAGTGAGAAAGTAAAAAAAAAAATGTTTTCTATTTAGACGTTTGTTTCACATTGTAATAACTGCCTAAAAGGGTTCTTTTTAATCATAAATAATTTATAGTCTAACTGTAACGAATTTATTGTTCGAAATTTCGCACTCGAGCTCCAAGATACAAGTCTTGCACTTAGTTTGGAGCTCACTGCTAATCAACAAATGTATATTGTTTAGTAAATTCTGATTTTTATTCTGTTAAAGTGTGTAACCATGTTTCTGGAAATAAATTATTCTTATTCTTATTCTTATCTGGGCGCCATACATAGATGGATAGAAACACTTTATTTTTCATAACACAAAAACAAAACTGAATAAACAAAATATACATTAATTAGATAACGGGACAATGAGCGTAACAGGACATAACGGGACACTTTTTCGTGCATGCAGCCGGCGTTCAACGATTTATTAGACGTTGTCACGTCAATAAAACATGTACCTACTTTGAACGATCATAGAAACAATATCAACAAAACACAAGTTAGTTGTGTCAAAACAGTTATCCTTCGTTCCAAATTCACAGCAAGAATTAAGTTCAATCGCTAGACCTTAACCCAGTGGCTTGAAAGCTTAAAATAGCTCAGCCTGAACGCTTTATAGGTTAGAATTAGCACAACTCCATTAGCTAGATGCAAACACTTCCATCTGACAGCTCCGTAAAGGACGGACATACGAGGGTCGTGTTTGTGCTGCGGAACATACATACAAGCTTCTAGTTGATTAAAAAGGTCTTCCGAGGGCGTCACTATCGCAACTACTGGATAGCTACCGATAAATAAAGTTCTCTTGTTTCACCGCCTTACGGTCAGTTGAGGTAAATCCTGTACATGCCTATCTTGGGTACTATTGGAATATTTGCAGTAAATCAAGGGAGTAAGGTTTAAAATAAAAAAAGTGATAACATATGATGACGCATTGTGGTGTATGAAAAATAACCAGGAACTCAAAGCAGTAAGGTTTGGAATTGGTTTTACTTGCTAAGTGCATATCACGTGAACGGAACATGCACGAATGACGTCATGTAGTATTTTAAAACTGGGTGTTTGAACTGAAACACCAAGACTTATATTTAGCAGCGTCAATCTTAATTTCATTCAAGCGTACAACTTCAGGTTAGTAAGTAAATCAAATCTAAAGCAAGTTAAGGTTCACTAATTTTATTATATTATTATTTTAGTTTATAAATTAATTGTTTAATTGTTTCACACTGTTAATATACTTATCTGTTGTGTTATAATATTCTATGTTTATATCTTATTTATCTACTGTTTTAACGCATGTTAGTTTTTAGTTTTAAGTTCAGATATGTTGGCCTAAGTTTCTTTATGTATTATCACTAATGTAATGTTATTATTATCAAACCACTGAATTTAAATAATTGTTGTTTCTAGGCCCACATAGTTTGGAATGTAATACAGTTCTGTACAGTATACTCTTATGTTATAGTTTATATTTATTACATTCTGTTTTGTGTGCTCATTGAATTAATAAATAAATAATTTAGTAGTTTAGTAAGATTAAACAGACCTATGTATCTATATTCCCAGTGTTTAGAGTTTAGAGCATTCTCTCACAAGGAGACAATCAAGGCTTTAATTCATCAATCTGCCTAAATGTGGCTTGGCGGACTTGTTGTGAATATGTCGGTTTTCTCTCGATGTTTACACCGATATTTAAAGTCATAGGTTAAAGTATCTGTCGCACTAGCTTTTAAGTTTATAATTGGTTTCAACTTGTGAATTATTTTAATTTGGTGTGCTCAATAAAGTTAGATACACTTTATTGAACACACCAAAAAAAATCAAAAAAATCTACACACCTATACTAATAATAGCTGAAGAGGTTTTTTGTTTGAACGCGCTAATCTCAGGAACTACTGGGTCGATTTCTTAAATTCTTTCACCGTTGGATTTGTACGTAACCCCCGAGTGCTAGTAGGCTATGTATTATGTACAACGGGTGAAGCCGGGGCAGACCGCTAGTGAATAAATATTCTAGCGGTACAGGCGGGGTTCGATCCCACCCCATGCTTGTGAAATCGAAGAGTTTCGCCACTGGCTCATCAAAGCGTATTCAAAGCAATACAAGCACAAATCAAGTGCGGCAGAATCCTCGAAACTCTACCAAACTAACTACGGTACGTTAGACGGGTGCGGCTTAACTTAGCGAGTAATAAACTATAGGAAGAAAACTAGACGTTCAAAGTGATTGCTACCCGCTGTATATACTCAGTGAACTTCTCGAATGCATCACGTTTTTAACCCCCAACCAAAAAAAAAACGGGTGTTATAAGTTTGACGTCGATGTCCGTCTATCTCTCTGTGTGTCTGTCTATCTGTGGCACCGTAGAGCTCAAACTCATCGGCAGATAGCGATGCGGTTTTTTATATTTGAAGGTTAATTTCCGTGTGGATGTTCTTAGCTATGTTTGGTTATCGATAAAATAACACTATAAATCAAAATACCTCTATACTATACACTATAAAAAAAATCAAATCCAAGATGGCCGCATCCACAAAATGGCGAATCACATTTTTTTTTCACTTCTCAATTCGGTTGTATGTTCTTTTCTCTCTTACAAGTTGTCTCATGTCAATCAAATGCAAGTGGTGATCGAACCTACGCTCACGCTTGTGTCATCGGACAGTTCTGCCACTGGTCCATCAAAGTTTATTCAAAGCAATGTAAAGGTACAAGTTCGCGCCGAGACCGCGACACATATCTCGCGACACGTGTAAATAAAATAAAGCAAATTACAGTTCATATTTTTTGTTCATATCTCAGTGCAGTAGAATCTACCAGACTAACTACGTACGTTAGACGGTTTGCGGCTTAACTTAGCGAGTAATAAACTAGGAAGAAAGCTAGACGTGCAAAGTGATTGTTCCCCGCTGCAGACGACGGCGCACGGCGCTTTGTTTATAGCCACTGCGGCGCGTCTGCCGACAGACGAGATGCATTCGTGAATTAGTTCACTGAGTAGTGAGTACATGCCGTGTAGTGTGAGTAGCATTATGACAAGTCATACATTAGACTTCGATATATTTTAAATTATGAAAGGTTGTAATAACTGTAAAGAAAACGTTCTGCGTCAGTCGCGTTTTTTTACTACTCACGTTACGCCACTCACTCACTCACCCTCTCTCACTGCTCACTCTACTCTACGCTACTCACAGTACCGTTGGGGTGGAGTGGAGACCGTGCATTGGCAAACTTAGTGTAGGACGCTCTGATACTAGATGGAGTGACTACAAAGACTCCGGGGTCCGTGATCTTTGCCATATGGGTTCTTTTTTTTTAAATCTCCGGTAGGAAAAAAAAAGAAAAATTGGGGAGAGTAGGGAACAATTTAGACAGAAGTGCCTGGAGGAAGGTGGTCAAGGATGTCGATGGTAGTCACGAACCTTAGGAATGAGGATACGATCAAAAATAATAAGAAGGGAAAATTGTCAAACATATTAAAAGGCAATCTTTCCAGACAAAGACATAATATTATAAAGACGACTATGTTCTTCGACCAATTATACATTATATAAGTATATTTGATCGAAGACTATGTTACATACGAGACGGCCGCAGTACAGTACCATCCAATAATTTGAATATTTCATTTTGAAATAGCTGTCGAAATAAAAAATAAAAACAATAAATTTCAGCAACGGTCCATTATTCCCGAGCACAAAACACATCCAAAACAGTTGTTGCTGGCTGGAAGCAAGCTAGAGCGCAGCCATTACCGTCCTTCCATTTAAAACTGCTACTTACATTTTACTTTCCAACTACTCCGCTCCCGCATCCGGGTACAAGCGAGCACAAATTATGCAATACTTGTCTGAGTGCAGTCTAGCCCAGACAACTGGTACAGTCACGCGCAACGCACGAATTTTACTGAATTATTTACTACGTGTTTATTTTGTGATATAGCACTAGAAAGATCCAAGCCATCTATTATTAAAATTTAAACTCACTTTAATCCTTTTCAAAGTGGGTTTAAAGACGAAAGTCCCGATTTTTTCCCCCAAAATATGTGTAATTTTACGTGTATTTCGTTTACGTGTATCCTTTTCAAAGTGAGTTTGAAGTGGTTGGATGATTATGATGATGATGCGAGGGCGTTCCCTAGTTCCTGCCATAAGCGGCAAAGGTGGAACCCCGTGGAGGTTTTAGTCGGTACCACTCGTGGTGTCGGAATCGACATACCTAAGTCAAGAGTCCGACATAACTCAACTCCCCTAGGCAGTATACATATTTTTTACGTAAAAATTAAAAAAATACGTATACATATCTACTTCTAAATTTTATACCTCATTTTAAAGGTTTTGTGTACATATATCAGGAATCTTCTTACATCGAAATCTTTTACGAATTGTACTTGTTGTTTGAAGCAATAATTTAATGTTATTAAATTGACATAAATATGTTTTGTTACTCATATGTGTAATTCTATAATGTCGTTTCGTTCCGCTGAACCGATCTAAAAATAATAGAGAGTAAAGGGACTTACTTTAGTGTGTATGTGTACTATAATCTATAATACACTAACAAACACATCGCAATTATTCGCTTACTTTTAACAAAAAAATATTCGATACAAATATTCAGGAATAAATTGTATAGTGTTTAATTACTTACTTTACATAATCGAGTAACACACAAATAATCAAATAACCTCCTTGATATATTTCCATTTCATGGTTAATGATCATGACCAATCAGATGGTCAAATGGTCATATTATTTACAACTATAAATATATTATTATTTACGGGTGGGTGGCTTAATTTAGTTTTGATTTTTACTAAAAAAATATAATTTAAAGAGTGGCATTATTAGGTAATAATTAATTTGATACCATTTATTTTTGTATATAAATTACCATAATTAAGCACATTATATTATTTATCTTACAACATGAAATTGCATTTTGCCACACACTACTGAGAACCTGATAAGGCCTAAAAGTGTATAGATGCAAACTAGAAACTAGCCAGTCGTTGAAAAGCCAGGTTTAATTTAGTTTTACTAAATTTTATTTTTTATACAGCCTTCTCCGATCAGATCAGATCGGATATAAGACTTAAAAAACTTTTCTAGCGAAATTACAGGGCAATTTCGAGATAAAACATAACGAATATGCCCGTGTACAAAATCCCCAATATTGTTTGTACAAAAACGCCACCGCCAGCTAACTCGACTGCCACGCCATCTAGTATCAACGTCTGTAACTTGGCATACGTATTATTGTTACCCATACTGCCCATTTATCTCTTAGTATGAAAACGCCTCGTTATTCCGCTGAACTGATTGCATGTTTTTTTTTTAACTTTTTAAGGGGTATACTTGACCGCCATCTCGCCTGATGTTAATTAAGCGACGATGCGGTCTACAATGGAGCGTGTTTACCTAGAAGAAACCGATTGACTCTCGATTTGAAGACACAAAGATTGTAACCATCGGGGAAAATCTCTGTACATTGTACCTATATTTACGTATACTTTTTAACCGACTTTAAAAACTGAGGAGGTTCTGAATTGTGATATTCTTTTATGTAAGTATGTTACGCGATAGCGCCGTCAATTGTGAATTGGTTATTTTTTGTTTGGTAGTTTTTTTTTTTATAATTTAGAGTGACAAGACGAGCTGGACATGTGCCTGATGGTAAGCAAACTGCCAGCCAAAAAACAGTGACACGCAGCTATTGGAACATGAAGAGTCCAAATAATTACCTAGCACTGCACTGCGCTCGTCACCCAGAGATCTAAGATATTATACATTACATATCATTTATAGTTCAGAGGTGGTCCGATTGAAATCGGTGTGACGGTTTTTGAATTATGAACAAAAAAACTAAAATTTGCTTTCATGTACTCGTATTTAGACGACGTAGTGATAGATTCTTCTGAGATTTGATTTGAAGTCTGAACATTTTTTTTTTTTAACTATAATAGGTTCGCACTTGACCACCATCTCGCCAGATGTTAAGCGATGATGAGATCTACGATGGAGCGTGCTTACCTAGAAATAACCGATTCACTCTCGATTTGAAGACACCAAGATTGTAACCATCAGGGGGAAAACCCACTCAGGCAACGCATTCCACAACCTAGACGTTCTTATCACAAACGTGGAGTCAAATCTCTTCGTTCGCGTTTTTGGAACATCAACCATGAAACGATGCCGCCCTTTTGTGCAACGAGAAGTCCGATAGAAGAAAGGGCAAGGTGGTATTAGATCATGCAGATCAGTTGCACACTCTCCGAAGTGTATCCGATAAAAAACCGATAAGCTAGTAATAATAGTAATAATTGAAGTAGGTTTTTGTTTATTCGGGGAAAATAAATGATTTCCTTAAAAAAACTGATGCCGATATTACAATTTTTTTTTTTTTATTGAATGGGACACCTTTGTAACATGTGAAAACAAATCAATTGCTTTTGATGGCGACTGTACACGGTAATACACTATTGTCTAGCTATGTTTCTCACCTGGCGTCGCCCGCGATCGATACGTCGCGACGACCGCCGTCGGGACGCGCGTTAGGCACGCCCGGAAGTACGATAAATTTTGTACATGAGGGCAGTTCCCCCACTCCTAGTAATGGGTGGTCTGGGCCGGCTTTAGAACTACCGAGAGTTTCGACATTTTGCATTAGAATATTGAGCGTTCAGCCTAACATAACATACGTAAAGAATGAAATAAGGAATGATATTCCTATTTACGATGCAAACATGTAAATTGTTAAAATGAGATAAATTTATGGAACAAAATCGGTAACAAACATAGGTTCAGCCTATTTCTAGTAGGGACACATTTGAGGTATAAGTGGACTAAGGCTTTTATTAAAGAAACAAGGTACTAAAAAATAAGCACAGATCAGACAATAATCTAGAAATAAATAGAGCGTTAAAACGAATTAAATGATAAAATTTTGTATAATTAAGGTGAAATTTATAACGACATTATTGCACCCTAAAATCCCGTGCACCCGCCCAAAATCCGGCCCTGGTAAGAGGGGGGTGTTTAATGTAGCCTGTAGTTTCAAACGGGCGCGCTGCCAGACCTAGGTTTAGGGCCTCCACTCCTCTGGCTGGGTTCCCTGTTCATTGCAATCAGTACTGTGAATGGTGGCATAATGCATAAGATAATACTTGAACACGGAATACAGTTTTAACATACTTGCGTGCCAAATATCAAAATCTTCTTGCCGTTGTACTGTGGATAGAAGGTATACGGTTCCATCTATAAAATTTATCACTACACACGAGCCCTAAAATCAGAGGAAATTACGTAAAACTAGGGGGGAGGACCCTACATCGCACCATAAATCACCAATCATATGGTGCGATGTAGGTTCCTCCCCACTACTTTTACGTCATTTCCTCTGATTTTAGGACTCGTGTGTGGAGCGTTTTACTCATCTTTATTCATTGTGATAAGCCAAATAGAAAATTTGTCCCAAAAGTTAGGTTCCGGTCTTCAAACTAAGCTACGACCTAAAAAAAGTAGTTTGTCGTAGGATCGTACAAACCCATTACTAATACTTCAAGGACTGTCTGTTTGTTCGATCTATTTGAAGCTGTATCTTCAGATTTGAAGGGTCATAACAATTTATAATTTTCGCAGAATGTAACATGATATAACAGCTGATTAAACTAACAAATAAAATTAATGGGTGTATGATACTACGCAGCCCTCAACCCGATTGTTTTAGGTTTAATTTGGCAAGATATAAAAGGGCGACATTCACATATAAATACGTGAAGAAAAACTTTGTACCTACTTACCTACCCCTGTTTACGAAAACTGTGCGGACGGAGGAGTATGCAACTTTTATGGTTGTTTATTATAATTAAACTCTGTAGTCATATAGAGAATGTATTGATATTGCTTTATGGTGATTTCGATCATTTAGTGACTACTAATCAAAATCATGTTGCAATCCACTAAATGAAAAAATTATAAAAAATGTGCTTAAGACTGCACGGCAGAAGTGATAACTAAAATAGGAAATAGCTCTTAAAATAAAAACCGATTTCATACAAGTAAATTGAATATAATGAACACAGCGACACGACAGTGACAGATGCGGCTGAAGGACTATAGTATCCATGGCCAAAGAATAAATTAAAAGAAGACAGACACCAGCAGGTGACTATCTATCTTGCTCTGGCACACTCGGCGCTCCCGAGTTCACCCAAAAATTCCTTTCATTTCTGAGCGCGTGTGGTTCGCCAAAATAAATTTTTACTTAAAAATCTGTGCGGTGCGCAATATAAAATATAAGTGTTTACTTAAAAAAAAACAGGATGTTCTCATTCAACAAACGATGCGTAACCTTACAAACCACACCTCGTTATAAACAGTTTCAATCGGCTTCGAGAAAGCAATAACATCTCCCGCAAAAACACACAACTCAGATTTTCCAATCGCGAGCTCAGAATATATTTTAAGAACGGAATCATGTTGCCTTATTCATGTCCGCATATGCAATGCCCGATGCATATTTGAGTTCTTTGTTCGACGCGAGATGTACAGAATAAATACGAAAAATAACATGTAAATGATGATCAAAATGGATTTATTTCCGTTCGAGACGTAATTTTAAAAGTCCAATAAGTGTTTTCGTTGAAAATTTTATCATGTTACTATGACGCATGATAAGTCGTTCGGTGATACAGTTTCAATATACTGTTTTATTAAACCTCTTATTATATAGTTAGAAATTTATAGAACATTTTGGAAGTAAATGAAATTTTGCACAGAAATTACGACTACGGGTTACAGGGCTGTCCAATAAACAAAACACATGATTGTGTTTGTAGGTATAACTTGACTTGGATTCATGGAATCTCTTATGCTTGTGTTGTTCTGTGCAATTGTAAGTTAGGTTATCGCGTATTTGTGTCCTATTGGTCATCGTGATTCTAGCTAACGATTCTGAATCCAGTCGGATTGATCCGACACGGAATCTTATCTCTCGGTCTTTCTCTTATATGTTTATGACGACAGAGACAAGGGTTATCATTCCAGAATTGAGCCGTTCGGATTGTGTTTAGAATCACTATCCTGAACGCCTACTCTTTTTCTACGAAAAAATTGGTTGCCTGTAAAGTCGGTATACGGGCGAAAGTTTTACGTGACAACGACTTTGAGTGGTAAAATAATTTTACGGAAGGGACGCGTGCCTTTCACTTTTTATCTGTCTCTCTCGCTCTTAGGCGGGCTAACCATGCCCGAGTGGAAGGGACGCGTGCCTCTCACTCGCTCTCGTTGTGAGCGCATAACGTGAGCGGAGCGTAACGCAGTTTCTTGAAGTGTCACCCGGCAAACCAATTTATAAGACGTTGTCACGTCAAAACGTAATTTGGAAAAAAACTCGCGACTTTCCTACTCCGGTCCTACTTCGTTTCGTCCGATCGTACATTGTTTGACGTTTAAATGTTCTAAACTTTCTCTAATTAGAGTAAGCTCAGAATTAGAACATTTAAACGGACGAAACGGCGGATTGAAGTCGAATCGTAGTAGGAAATGAACGAGCAGGACATGTGCATGATGGTAACCAAGGCGCCTGCCCATTACAACAGCCTATAATCATAATTTAAAAAATATCTACACTAATATTATATAGCTAAATAGTGTTTCTGGTTTGACCGCGCTAAAATATTAGTACCTACTGGACTGGTTTCAAAACTTTTTTCACTGTTGGATATGTACATGTACCCTGAGTGCTATAAGCAATTAATATATGTATATGTAACACGAACGACGCCGGTACAGACCGCTAGTGTATTATACTGTTACTGTTAGTTGTAAGTCAAATCTCACGTGGGGAGGGGATGACCTCGGCAAATCTCACGTCAATTTTTTTTTCGCAAAGAATTGTGGACATTCTGTGTACTTATATAACTTGTAAAAAAGTGTAAATAACTGGGAGAAATTGAGTAAAAAATGTGTAAAATTCTCACGGAGGGGGGAGAGGGGTTGAACCAAATCTCACCAAGAGGGAAGGGGGTATCGAAAAATCGTCAAAATTACCTCACGTAATTTATGGATGCCCCCTAACCGAATCTATTATAAATGTAAATATACCGTTCTCGGTCAGCCGTGAAAAATGCAATTAGCGTTAAAATTTTATCTCAACCTCTCAACTCGGATGGCTAGACGTTCAGGCTAGACCTGGCTCTCGGGTAGGGTTGTCGCCCTCGCCGCTAACGAGCCCGTAGGTAAGTAATAACCGGTTGCCGTGATTTAGCTACGGTTAGCCCTGAATAATGCCGGCTTCGGGCTAAATGCCCCGTATTTACTCGCTAATACAAACTTGCATTAAATTAATCTGCGTAGTCATTTCAGTATGATACTGAGATGCATTTTGCTGTGGAATCGATCTCTATAGACATTTGTAATGTACGAGCAGTGAAGTGTCTGGGTGTTTGTATTTATAATAAGTAGCTATGTATTTACAAATATTTAAGTATTATATCAGCTATCTGGTTTCCATACATATATTATTTAAGCATCCATTCGATACAAGTGTTGCTTAGTTTGGGGTCAGATGGTGTTGTGTGTGAAATATCCACCACTATTTATTTATTTAAGTACTTTAACAATATAAATCATGGAATGTATACAATATATATGTTGTAGTAGGTACTCTTTGTAGAGTCCGCCTGGGGGAAGTACAACACCTTCGTCAGTTATTCTACCGCCAAACAGTAATGTGCAAACAGCACTATGTTCAGGTTTAAAGGTAATGTCACAGATCAGAAAATAGTTACTTCGTAACAGATGCATCACTGCCATACAAAAGCGCAAATACCTACACGATAATAACCTAAACTTTCGTAAACTACTTACCTACTGTTACTTGCAAGCAAAAATACACCTTTGCACAGGCACGCAGAGTTGAGAATACCGAGCGCCCCGTGTGACTTGTCGTCTGCTTACGTCACTGACCAAGCGTGCTAGGGTTGTACGAAATATGATAAGATGATAAAAACTAAAAAAACTAAACTGCAAATTGTAATGTTCTTTATTGTTGATTTAAATGGAATGAAAATGAAAAAAATAATTATTATCTCAATAACGAAAACCAAATCACAAGAAAAGCTACAAAACCTAGCGTCTACCGCCTTAAAGTTATTAAAAACAGTTTCACGCGCTCCCGGATGTTAAATACAAAGCGACAATATATACAAAGAATACATATATGTGACAATAAATAGGTACAAAGAATGAGTACTTAACATGTTTTGCTAGTGTGAACTAGATCCCACACTATGGTGACCTGTTTTGTGGGATCCAGGCTAATTTTAAGCAAGTAAAAAAATAGACTGAAACGACTCTAAAAAATAGATATTTTTTATTTTATTTACAAACAATTAAATTTTCTCCGAAAAAACAAACCTTCAGATACTCGAATCATAGAATTTTATAATTTTGGCTAAGTTTATCATCACGTCATACAGATATAATAGATATATTAAATGTATATATATATACTTATGCTTTACATTTACATACCATTGCAATTTTTTCAACATACCTGAATTGAGAACCTCCTCCTTTTATGTCAATTAAAACTATTATATGCCTTAAATTAAGAAACTTGCTCATTAATTATACATAATATATTTTATCTTTACACTTAAATTAGAGTGGGTACAATTTGAAATAAGATAAATTACCTACTACATTTTAGTGTATTGCTATTGCAGCCATCCACAATACAATAACGCCGCGACATTATTTATGCGCGCACTCGGCCACAGATCAGAAAATAGTTACCTACTTCGTAACGTGCACTCGACGTTCGTACGCACGTCAGCTCGGGCAAGCGGCCGGCGCCCCTGTGATTTTAGTACACCCGGGTGGACCCGAACGAGTAGGTTAATATCGCGCGTCGTATAGCGAGTGGTGAGGGTGTGGTAATGTTTCCAGAGAAATTACAGAGCTTAGAGATAAATCACCTTTTACTTCTTGGTAACGAGGGCAAAGCACTGGTAATAATTTGAACTCTTCATGTTCCAGTACCTGCGTGGCACTGTGTTATTATGGACAGGTGAGTTGCTTACCATCACTCACAGGTCTAGCTCATCTCGTCACACTATACCTACCAATAAAGAAAGTCCCATAACAGCATAATACCAGACCACGCATTTACGGTATTTTACTGTACATCCGAGGCTTCCCATAAATCTATTAGTTTGTGCCGAGTTCAGTCAAATAAATCAAATTGGTAAGACCCTGGCAATTAATAACAACCCGGCACAGTTTCAAACGGACAGCAACCTTTCGCCGAATCATGAAAATATACAATTTTTGAATATTTTTTCACCTTAAATTAAAACCTATCTGGGAGCTAAGCAGCTAAGTTAGACATCAAAAGCTGTCTGTCAGAGAAGATTGGCGTAAGCTGCTACGGCGAGGTTACTTTGGATATGTCAGGTTTATCATGAAATAGTAAACCAAGTCGAGTGTCTATATTCTAAGCTCGGCTTAAATTAGATTGTACCTACGATGGGGTTTTGGGAGATTTTCGATATATTATTCGGAGTATGTGCGAAGGAGAATACGTGTATTGGTAGTAAGTCAGCAGGCAGCAGAGAGTACCTACGAGATCGTGGGTTCGATTCCCCGCCTAGAACAAATATTTGTGTGATGAAGTCAGGTGTTTGTTCTGCGCCCGGGTGTTTCTACATATCGTAAGTATGCAAAATATGTATTATACGACTGGCTCCTACAGTACGGCTTTGCTTAGTTTAGGGTTAGGTTGAGTTGTTTGAGAAATCACCTTCAATATTTCTTTTCACTTTGTTCCATAGAAAATACATCCCGCTTGGATTCTTAGCGTAAAACTTTGCATGTGTGGTTGCTCAATTACTTGGGAGGAATTGTTTGAGTTATAAAGAAGAAGACGAGAGACGAAAGGATTGAAGGAGAGATTTTGGGGTAGATAGAATTGACGTTATTGAAGGTTTGACTGAAATTTGAAATCTAGATACAAGTCAGAAACACCACAAAACAAACAAGCCAAATCACAGCATAGGTAACCTGTTGAAAATCGACCTAACAAGATTCTACGTTATTTCAATAAGCATAAAGATGAACCTTCACTAACTCAATATAACTACTACGAGTACTATCAATACACACATAATAGAGATGTAGAAGTGACAACTCCAACACTCTGCCTATTGAACGTAATAGGTAAATTGAGGAGCATCGGCTACGACTAGTTCAACCCGACCTCCTTTGGGAGCGAATCGCTGCATTACTCAACCTACATAGCTGGTAAACTAGATAATCCGAATTGGTCATTTTGCAATCATTGAAACGTTTAGAAGGACTAAAAAGGCCGTTTTAATCTATTAGAAATCATCTTTTATAAGAGAAGTAACGGCACAAAGATACCTTCAATCTCTGGGTGACAATCGAAATGCAGTGCTAGGTAATGATTTGGATTAAGTATTCATATTTCAATAACTGCAATAACAATGTACTGTCATGGAGAGACGTGTTGCATACCATCAGGCGCATGTCATGCTCGTCCAGTCACGCTATACTACACAAAAAAGAAACATTTTAATTAAAATTTAAAAAAAATCTATTGCATATGTTTCAAAGTTTAGGTCCACGTATGTTTGATTCTAGAACAAATACTCATTATGCGTCTAAAATTCGTACCGCAGCTAACAAAAGCGTTGATAAGTTTGAAATGGCTGAACCGATTTTGACATTCGTACAAGACAAACAATGAAAACAACGATGCTACTAATATTGACTGGCCTCGTGGCTTCGCAGGCAGAGTTACTACCAACTCTGCCTGCGAAGCCGAGGGTTCGATTCCCACCCAGTGCAAATATTTGTGTGATGAATTCTAATATTTGCACTGTGTCTGGGTGTTTCTATGTATAACAAGTATGTATTTACAACTATATAAGTATTATGTCAGCTATCTGGCCGCCATATTACAAGCTTTGCTTAGTTTGGGGTCAGGTGGTGTTGTGTGTGAATTGTCCACCAATATTTATTTATTTATTTATAAAGTTTGGACTTTTGGTGCTCAATCACGTTAGAACGGATTGGGTAAGATTTTAGAAAACAGATTATAAACTAGAATGGCACATAAATTATCGCGGGAAAAATACAGATACAATATCTAAGCGGGTGAAATCGACTGTAGGTACTTAGAGTAGAGACGATACAGGGAAAATAAAGAAACGCCTCACGACACGTGAATAAATAATCAAGTATTGAGCTACTGAACTCTACGCAGCTCCTAGCTTTGCGCGATAGGTCAAACAATAAGACAGAAACGTGCTATTTGTGCTATTGTACGTCAGAATTAATAATAACAAACGTATAGGATGTTTGTTTTGTACAGTCCAAATTTTTTCTAACGAAACGAGGTGAAAAATTTAAGATTGCTGAACTCGGAACTATTTCCACCGCTGCCAAATGGTATGCATTGTCTAGGTTTTATGTATTCTGTGTTTGCCAACCGGCAGCGCAGATATACGGCGTGTTTAGCTGAGTGTGTTTAGCAGACCTATCCTAACTTCCGAATAAATAAAGCAAAAGTTCGTTGGACAATATATACGAATACTAGCGGCCCGTTCCGGCTTCGCTTGAATAATAACCTAGATACCAACTGCAGCGCCATCTTTCGAGCTGATTTGTGAATTTAAACCATCCAGGGCCCTACCCAAACGCATACAAAAAATATCTGTCAATTGATCCAGCCGTTAAGAAGGAGTTCACTGTAAAACACGTACAAAAGAATTATATTATAATAAAATATTACAAAGACGATGGAAGATGAGAAAATATTCTTTTTTTTTTAATAAAGTTTGACGAGACGATCAGGACATGTGCCTGATGGTAAGCAACATGCCTGACACATAACACCACAGTGACACGCAGCTATTGGAACATGAAGAGTCCAAATCATTACCTAGCACTGCACTGCGCTCGTCACCCAGAGATCTAAGATCTTATTATTATATATTTGATTTTATCAACAAAAAAATATTTAAGGACGTTTTCAGCAGTATAGGACAGGAGGATTTCTGTTTTCACTATCAGTAAATTTATTCAACGATTTGATTGGCCTAGTGATTTAGTTGATAGTAAATCTACCTGCGGTCCCGAAGTTAGTGGGTTCAACAACGCAAGGCATGTCCGTATCGGGGTGTTTCTATATGGACATATACATATATCATAAGTATATTTTACCGTTATATGCAAGTATTGTGTCAGCTATAATATTAGCTTAGCTTATATTGGAGGATTATACTTCGCGTACCGGTTAGCATGCAAATCGTCATCTTTGCACGGGGTGCAGTTCATTATAATATTTGTGGTAAAACTTAATGCTTATTATGAAGACGAAGTGTTGTTGCCGAAGTTATATTTCTTAGAAAAATTAAAATACATTTCCATATGAACGTAGTCGTTAAGCGCAACCAATTGATTTTCATCCATAGTTGATGTTTTAAAGGAAGGAAAACTGAGCGTCAGACGGCCATTGGCAAAATGGGTTCACGATATAGGCACCATCGACACTCACTGTGCGAGTACAATAATACAACCATGCCTCTTTTATCGGACTTCTCGTATCTCAAAAAAGCGACATCGTTTCATGGTTGATGTTCCAAACACGAACGAAAAGATTTGACTCCACGTTTGTGATAAGAACGTCTAGGTTGTGGAATGTGTTGCCTGAGTGGGTTTTCACCGATAGTTACAATCTTGATGTCTTCAAATCGAGAGTGAACCGGTTTCTTCTAGGTAAGCACGCTCCATCGTAGATCGCATCATCGCTTAACATCAGGCGAGATGGGGGTCAAGTGCGAAACTATTACAGTTAAAAATAAATTTAAAAAAACAATATAACGATACGACGCATCGCCAACAGTCAACTGTAGTAAGGGTACTAGACCAGTGCATCCTCACTCGCTCAAGGTCGCGCGGTTTAGCCTACAGATAGACCGTTCCTCGCACAGAACAAGTCCCAGGCGGTTGTCGAACGCGCGTCTGAGCGCTCGCGCAACACGTTTCCCGCGCAAAATTACTTCGCCAAAACAAAAAATTTTAATTTTTTCCTAGTTGTACAAAATATACGCGCAAAATATAGTGGGAGCGCGCCTTCCGTATGCAGAAACGTGCGGTACGGTGTGTGGCGCAAGTGCCGTGGGATACCCCGGCTCGCCCATATTTCAAAGACCTGGGGATAATGACGCTACCCGGCATTCTCATATACCAGGTGGCGGTATACGCCAGGGTCAACCTCGGCGAGTACGAGGAGTGCGGTGCCCGGCACTCGTACCCCACACGGGCTGGGCACAAGCTGGCAGTGATCCCACACTCCCTTACTAGGTCCTCCAAGTTGACGCATGTCATGGCTCCCGTAGTTTATAACCAGTTGCCCCGCGACGTCACAACGATAGAGAGTCTAAATCTATTTAAAATCAAACTTAAAAAATGGCTTATCGAGCAATCTTTCTACGACTTCAATGAATTTTATAATTTTAGAATATGAGTGCAACGGCACATTTATTGATTTTTCATTTATTGATTTATTATTTTTTATGACATTATTATGGTTATATTTTGACATGTAAAATGATATTTTATGAATAAATAATGATTATGATTATGATTATACCATTATTTTTTATATTCTTCTGCTAACCGTACAAAAAGTACGGGACATTATAAAATAGCTTGTAATCGAAGCTGGTTGTATGTATTAGTGTAGGTAAGTACATTAAAATATGTTACATATTTATCAAACAACATTTAGACGATCAAGTAGAATAAAAACAGTCAAAGTATACTTTTATTGTTTCAATTTCAATGTGTCCGACCCTATGTTACGGCCTCTTCCAGCTGTCTTGCGCGTTACGAAGTAAATAACTAAAATATATAATCTGAGCTACAATGCTGACTACCTACATAACGAAAGGTTAATTTAATTTTTTTATTAGATAATGTCGACAACCCTTTCGATGCGCATCATTCCGCGCCAGACAGCGACAGAGTTTAGAAGAGAGCGCAAATGTTTAGGTTAAAAATTGCGATAGGCATTGAGCGCTAATGCGAGCTGAATTGCACTTTGTTGCGTCCCAGCAAGAGTCGCTATTTATACAAAAATTTTCGCTAAGTGAGGGTTCTGTAGTAATATCTATTCTGTGACTAGACTCTATATGCATAAAACTGTCGTTTTACCAATACACACTTAGATAATACATATATACAGAGTTACAGACACAGGATTAGCCTATTTTGTTGTCCACTGATATTCATATTAATTCGGGCAAAATTATCGTATATATAATATTATTATGTGTGTATTGTGTAGCCATGTTACAAATACCTTATTAACCTAGATCGCCGCCGGCCTGCCCCTCTGGACAGGGCCCAAGCTACCGGTGGCTAATATCATTATAATAAAGATAAGTATTGAAACAATACATAAATACGGATATTAATTTAAAACAAAGATAGAATAGAAGCTATAATTCAATACAGTGCACGTTAAAACGAGTTTGAGGCCATCAAGCTCTCTTGATGACTTCAAACTAGTGTTTCGCTTATTTCGAGGGGGCAGTTCTATGTCTATTGGCTGGCCTAGTGGCTTAGTTGGTAGTAAGTCTGGCTACGAAGCCGTAGGTCGTGGGTTCGATCCCCAACCAGTGCAAATATTTGTGTGATAAATACTAATATTTGTACTATGTCTGGGTGTTTGCTACAAGTATGTATTTCATCATCAGCCGCAAGACGTCCACTGCTGAACATAGGCCTCCCCCCTAGATTTCCACAACGATCGGTCCTGCGAAACCTGCAACCAGCGGTTTCCAGCGACCTTTATGAGGTCATCTGTCCATCTAGTGGGAGGCCGTCCAACACAAAAGTATGTATTTAAAAAATACATAATTTATCAGCTATCAGGCTCCCATACTACAAAGCTTTACTTAGTTTGAGGCTACATGGTGTTTTGTGTGAAATGTCCACCAATATTTATTTATTACATATATTAAAGACTAGCAGCTCCGTGTTCAGTGTTTTTACCCGAACAGATCCCGTTCTTTGTAATTTTCCATGATATAAATATTGGTGGACAATTCACACACAACACCATCTGACCCCAAACTAAGCAAAGCTTGTGGTATGGCGGGTAGATAGCTGATAGGTATAATACATGTATAGTTTTAAATACATACTTATTATAAATAGAAACACTCAGACACAGTGCAAACATTTGAATTCATCACACAAATATTTGCACTGGGTGGGAATCGAACCCACGACCCTCGGCTTCGCAGGCAGAGTTACTACCCACTAAGCCACGAGGCCAATCAATCATATCAAGTAGCCTATGTGCTATTTCAGCTCGTGTTGCAAATTTTCTATCTTATCCGTTCTAACGGGATTGAGCAACAAACATTCGAACATCCAAACTTTGACACACTTATAATTTTGGTAGGATATTTTATCGTAAGCATTTTTTTTGTAGAAATGGAAATGAAGTGACGAATTACCGAACGTGAATTTCACTAAGCTAGAGGACAATGGCACATTTTCGTAAGTTGTACAGTTACATACAAGTCGCAAATACATGCGTCACCGCTAAATAATAGGAAAACTAGAGAAAACTGTGCGAACTAGGCTAATTGTATGTTGTTGTGTTTTGAAACGGTGACTGATAGTTCCGAAAAAATTAAATAAACCAATCACAAATTACCTTAGCTACAAACATTTTACCCCAAATCTCTTGCGCAAACTATTCAAAAAACTATATGTATACCTATATGAAACCTCAATATTATTTTTGAAGACCTATATGGGTTTGGGTTTACACGTATGGGTTTCAAGAAAAAAAAAATTTGAGTATCAGTTCTAAGTATGGGGGAACTCCGAAAATGTAGTTTTTTTTTTCTATTTTTCTTACCAAATTTTAACAGTAGGTATAGTTTCGCAAAAAATCTGGCTGCCATCTTAATGTCGATGGACAGACAGATATGATGGATTGATCGAACAAACGAAAAAACGGAACCCTAATAGTTCCGTTTTTTTTTTGCCATTTGGCTACGTAACTCTAAAAACTAAAATTTTAACCGTCTTTGTATTCAAATAGTTTGTATTTAAAACTGTAGTAAAGAGGTTAAGGCCACAAAGCGTTTAAATATAAATATTACTCGAAGTAGGCAGCCGTTGATTACGGCAAGTTATTTCCCGGTAATGGCCCGTGAGGGATGATGAACGATTTCATAAATTCCCAACGCCGGCCGGGATGAATCATAGCCGGGTTCAAAACGGAACTGTTATAGAATTTACGAAATATATTAGTAGAAAACGACTTTTTTTTCATTTGTACATATTTAGGTTTTGCACATGAAAGTCATCCCGTCTGATGTTAGCGATGATACGGTCTATTGATGGATCGCGCTTACCAATAAGATACCGAATCCCTCTAGACCGAAGATACATTTTATACGAATATTCATCAGTCCATTCAATATTTTAGATGTCTTCATTACGAACGTGAAGTTCAAGACTCATTACCCATTAGAATTAGGATAAACATGTTCCCTATTCCCCCCTGTTCCTTCCTTTTATTTCCCTAATTCAAGATATCCTCGTATGATAAAAAAAGGATTTACAATTAAAAAGACTTAATTTAAAATTAAAAAAAAACGTCATCGTAAGATACTTTGAAACATACATAGATACCACGACGTCGATTTAATGTTATTTCTATCACTTTTTATCGCGAGAAAATTATAGGATCAGAAACTACATGTTGGGCAGGCGCGTGCTTACCATCAGGCACATGTCCTGCTCGTCTCATCTTTATATACTATTAAAAAACTACGTGGATAAAACCGTTAAGCGCTAATAGTATTTTAGTAAAAACATCAAACACGTTTTTACACGTTTTTTCTCGCTTAATTTAGGGCCCAAATCGCAAATGAGAGATTTGGGGGAAAACTGTGAAAAAATTTCGATCAATATTGGAATCATCTACAGGATTCTTGGAGAAAAACATCCATTAAAGAATTCAATAGATGCAATAAGATAATTATACTATTCTGATAACACACAAAACGAACAAAGCCCTCCGATTCTAAACACGCACAAAGGAATAGATATATTTTCCATCAAAATCGTTATCCTCCGAAAAGTACAAAGGAGGAGTCCAAGTCTAGAGTAGATAGGAGATTTCTTGGAAAACTCACTCGCTTAGCAACTAGAGCGTTTATAAGTAATGATTTGAATGAGATAAAATTGTTTTGTAGTCTTTTACACAATTTCTGACACACATTAAATAAATAAAATAATGTATTGTTCCCAAATATAGTACAGTTACATTAACAAATTGCATTTCATGACAAGTTATACAGATAAATTGAGGTACAGCGGGCCCCAAACTAGGCAAGGCCTGTATTTTGGGCACCCTACATCGGTTTATAATTTCGTTGTACGCAGTACACAAAAATATAACGCAGGGTAGTTAGAACATTTTTTATGATTTAAAATGAATAATTAAACAATATTTCAATTGAGATTTAATTTCCTATTATTAGATCCAGACATACAAATTGATATTCGATTTTCGGTTTAACTACAGTTGGGCAAAGAGTAGAAAATAGTGGCACTATTACTACACTATCTGTTCTAGCTTTTTGTCAATTGCTGTGTAATCAAATAAAATAATTTCAAAGAGCTAAAAACACGCGCTGATTAAAATCAATCAAAGTAAGAAACAATTTTCAATAAAAATAAGGCTAGTGATTAAAAATTGAATTTTATTGTGAAAAAGAAGCATAGAATGCTTGATATCCACTGTTACAATTATATTATTGACAGTTTTTTTTTTATTTGACTGTTACAATTATTATATTGGTAGCAGTTGTTCTTACAATACAATACAACACTTTATTATACCACAAAAACAAAAATAAACAGTGATTAAACTTAAAATTAAAACATTTTGGGCACAAAAAGGCGATCTTATCGCTAATAGCGATCTCTTCCAGATAACCTATTGGTTATTAGGAAAAGGTAACAGATAAGGGCAGTGGTGTGGCATCCTTGAAAGATGTAAGTACATTAATAATTGTACAAATAGAATAAATACCATTTACAAGTAAACGTTATACATATGAAATATGGTACATATCATAAGTAATATAAAATATATTATATACTAATATACACATACAAATAATATATACTAATATATATATACTTACGGCTGGTCGAGCCGGGAGAACGGCAACTGCCGATCCGAAGCCCTTTGGTTCGAACCCCACACGCATCGCTGTTTGAAAGTAATGTGCATAATGTCGCTAACTTATACTTAGCGAAGTGAATACATCAACAGGACTCAACAACTCTTCAGAGACGAGTGAAGTCTGGCAACCCACAACTTGGCGAGCATGGCATGGCCTATATCTATACTTTTCTACTGCGTTAGGGGAAGACCCGTAGGTCTAACCGCCTAGCTAAAACTGCCTTAGCTTTTGTATTGCTCTCGCTTTTCCTTTTCCTTGAAATTATAAATCAATAGCAAAGCCGATTTAGTTATGCAGTATATAAATAATATATAAGGGCCGGTGCCCCAGCAGTGGGGGGGGGGGACTTTATTGGTTGATACGTTAAGGTTCTTATCTTCTCTTTAAAGTGTAGTTATGTCTTTGTACAGAATACTCGACCGCGTATCTCGAGAACGGCGAAGGAAATAAACAATTCAAGACAGCTTTCGCTTTTCGCTTATGATAACATTTTAAATCTCACGCTCGCTGAATTCCTGGAGCAGAGTGAGGAAATATACTCGGAGATACCGACGATGAATTCACTCTTGTTTTATGTACAACGTTAAAATTACACAAACCATTTCGTACTGTTTATCCCTGTCGAGAGAGAGAGAGAGAGAGATGATAGAAAAGAAAATTCTCTTAAATTATTTATTAATTTAGTATGTTTTTTTAAATCTAACATACATTTAGTCGTAAAATAATTCGAGAGAATAATATCCTACTAATATTATAAAAGTCAAAGCTTGTATGTTGTTTAATCAAGTCTGAACACAAAATTAAATTAAGGCCTGGAATAAAATTAAAAAAACTGTAATATAGCTATGCGGGCTATATAGTTTAAGAAAATGGACCTAAGTCAATCCAATTACATTACTAAATATCCAAATATCGCTTTGAAAGGGTTCAATGCTCAGTTTCAGAGTCTGAAATCTATAACAAACTCGTGAAATTATCGAAATTTATCACACAATTTTTTTTTAATCACACACAACACCATCTGACCCCAAACTAAGCAAAGCTTGTAGGTACTATGGCGGCCAGATAGCTGATATAATACTTATATAGTTCTAAATACATACTTATTATACATAGAAACACCCAGACACAGTGCAAACGTTTGAATTCATCACACAAATATTTGCACTGGGTGGGAATCGAACCCACGACCCTCGGCGTCGCAGGCAGCGTTACTACCCACTAAGCCACGAGGACATTTTATCCTAAAATGTATTTATAAAACCTTTATCAAACCAACGGGCTTTTGAGCAATATAATTCTAAACGATGTCTAGTAGATAACATTATTCTGACGTACATTTTACGAGACAACAAAATAAAGAGATTTCAAAACTAATGACGCAGAGAAATGATTGGAAAGTCGGCAAAGGTAGCCAACCTCGGTCTACGAACAGTTGGCAGACGAATCGAGAATAGACTGTGCGCTATCACTCCCAAATCTTGACGAGTGGCGCCTCTATCGCATACGCAGCCCAATTAAAGTTCTCACTGTTTTATTAGAATAGTATTTTTGGTGACGGAGGAAATCTTTAGCAGATGCATTGTAAATCATTGTAATAAACCACGGCAGGAGCAGGCAGCCTAGGAGCAGTGACCTACAAGTGACAGATTGAATATGCTTTACTTTTCAGTAACATTATCTCGCCCACTGCTGAACAAAGGTCTTTTAGTTAATAATAAACTGTCATTCTACCACCTTGACAATCGACAATATCACAAAGGTATAAATAACTACACTAATTACTTTTTAAAGGACCTATGGTAGTTGGCCTCTACGAACTTTAGGCTAACACAAACAACTTAAGACTACAAATTAACATAAACTTACAAACTATACTTACGCACATCCGCAGATATAATACACAAAAGGAAAAGCACATCATAGGTTATGCTGACAGTTCATTGATAGATTCGTCAGTTTACAACCTATAATTTTTTAATCCCCGACCAAAAAAAAGGGTGTTATAAGTTTGACGTCGATGTCTGTCTGTCTGTCTGTCTGTGTGTGTGTCTGTCTGTGGCACCGTAGAGCTCAAACGGATGGGCCGATTTCGATGCGGTTTTTTTATTTGAAAGTTAATATCCGTGCGGATGTTCTTAGCTATGTTTGGTTAATATAAATTCAAGATGGCCGCCGCCACAAAATGGCGGACAAAATATTTCTTCACGACCTACCTCAATATGGGTATCAAATGAAAGGGCTTGACTAGTAGAATACTATACACTATAAAAAAACTCAAATCCAAGATGGCCGCCACCACAAAATGGCAAATTATTTTTTTTTTTTCACTACTACCACAATATGGGTATCAAACGAAAGGGCTTGACTAGTAGAATAAATACATTGCACTATGACGAATTTCAAATCCAAGATGGCCGCTTCCACAAAGTGGCGAAATACATTTCTTTTTTCACAACTCCCTTAATATGGGTATCAAATGAAAGGGCTTGACTAGTAGAATGTTGTACGGATAACAAATCTGAGGTAGTCGGGGGTTAGTCAAAATTTTTAATTTTGTTCTTGTTACTCATCAAGTAAGCGAGTAAAGGAAACTGATAGGGGAAGCAAGACGCCTGCCTATAATAGCACAGTGTCACACACGCAGCTATTTCAACATAGCATAGGTAAGCAGCCCGCTAAATGTTCCCATTGCCTCGGGGCCTTCTCTCTTAAGGAGAGAGTCATGGGACTCTCTGGAGTCTGGGATGGAGATCCACGATCCATGGATCCATGATCCACAGGCCCAGTGCCACTTGGTGGATGGCACATAACGTAGAAATATTCTAGGATGCCGATTTCCTCGCGATGTTTCCCTTCGCCTTTTTAGGGTTCCGCAGCCAAATGGCAAAATACGGGATTCTTATAGATTCGTCATGTCTGTCTGTCCGTCGGTATGTCACAGCCACTTTTCTCCGAAACTATAAGAGCTATACTATTGAAACTTGGTAAGTAGATGTAATCTGTTAACCGCATTAAGATTTTGATACAACAAGAACAAAATTAAAAATTTTGACTAACCCCCGACTACCTAAGATTTGTTATCTATACAACATTCTACTAGTCAAGCCCTTTCATTTGATACCCATACTAAGGGAGTTGTGAAAAAATAAATGTAATTCGCCATTTTGTGGTATCGGCCATCTTGGATTTGAAATTTGTCATAGTGCAAAGTATTCTACTAATCAAGCCCTTTCGTTTGATACCCATATTGAAGTAGTAGTGACAAAATATATTTAATTCGCCATTTTGTGGTGGCGGCCATCTTGGATTTGAAATTTGTTATAGTACATAGTATTGTACTAGTTAAGCCCTTTCATTTAATACCCATATTGAGGTAGGTTGTGAAGAAATATTTTATCCGCCATTTTGTGGAGGCGGCCATTTTGAATCGATATTAACCAGACATAGCTAAGAACACCCGCACGGTAATTAACTTTCAAATAAAAAAAACCGCAACACAGACAGACAGACACACAGACAGACAGACAGACAGACAGACAGACAGACAGACAGACAGACATCGACGTCAAACTTATAACACCCCTTTTTTTGGTCGGGGGTTAAAAAATAGAAAAATAAAAAATATTTTGTGTCCTTTACTTAGAATTGAAACTCAAATTTTTTTTTTATCAAAACCAATACGTGTAAGTTATCTATGGATAGGTCATCAAAAATGATATTGAGGTTTCTAACTTTTTTTTCTAAACTGAATAGTTTGCGCGAGGGACTCTTCCAAAGTGGTAAAAAGTGTGCCCTCCCCCCCCCCCGTAAACTTCTAAAATAAGAGAATGACAAAAATAAAAAAGTGTATGATGTACACTACCATGTAAACTATCAACGAAAATTGGTTTGAATGAGATCTAGTAAGTAGTTTTATTTTAAAACGTCATACATTGACTATTGTTAAAACGCTGATTAAAGTAACAACGAACTACAAGAACTTTTATATTATGTTACTTGCTGCTACGGAAGCCTTCATGGGCGAGCCCGACTCGCACTTGACCACTTTTATTTAAGTTATCGGCATCACACACATGACTTCGAAAAGACAGCGGTGCGCGTGGTATTCGAATCAGGGGCTATGGATCGCCAGTTGCCGTTCTCTCGACTAGACCAGCTGGAACTTATAACGATATCAAATGTACCAATAATTTTAACAAAAAAAGAACCGACTTTCAACGGAAATCTTATAAAGTAAAAAAGTTTTCCTCGATTTCTCTAGGATGTCATCATCAGATCCTGGTTTCCTTATCATGGTACCACCCTTGGAATATCTTCTTTACAACAAAAAAAGAATCATCAAAATCGGTTCATAAACGACGAAGTTATCCGCGAACACACATAAAAAAAAAACATACGTACGGTCGAATTGAGAAACCTCCTTTTTTTGAAGTCGGTTAAAAAAATGTTTTTCACAAGGAAGACTTAAAAGAGTATTTTCATAAAGTTGCTCGATACTTAATTCCTGGTTTATTGGCCCGCACAATGAGACAAATCCTTCGAGACAACTCGACTGTGACCAGTCGCCGCTTCCTTATTGGACTGCGCTGTGATTCAGCGACAATGTCAGTTATCATTACCACTCACATTGTTCGGATGGTTTAAATATATTTCGGCTCTTGTGACTCTCACAATGGTGTTTTGATAACCTTCTCGGGTAAAGTAACTTTTTTATCAGTCGCCAGACATTTAAACAATGTTTCAAAACTCATGTCTTTTGAGCTGAGTTATCGTAATGGCTTGGTTAGTGGCTAGAACTTACAATTTAACAATCATGAGATCATAGGTTGGAACCACCAACCCGCACTGGGCCAGCGTGGTAGATTATGGCCTTAACTCTCTTCTTGCGAGAGAAGACCCGAGTCCCAGCAGTGGGAACATTTAGTGGGCTGTTGAAATGAGAGGGTGGAATCCCACCTGCAACTTTAATTATTTTACCAAGTGCCGATGTACAAGTAATTACCACTAGTGTTAACTGTTAATGAAAACCATCGTGAGGAAATCGGCATGTTCCTAGACAGACATCTTTCGAGGACATGCGTCTTCCATCAATTCGCATTTGGTCAGCTTGGTAGAGTACGTGAAAAAGAAGACCTAGAGTCCTCGCAGTGGACAGAAAGAGGTTGTTTATGCTTATGCTAAGTACTTTATTTTATTTTAAATGCAGAGAAGTTACGTCATCGGCTCTCTAAAGTTCACGCATAGTATTTGCCAGATGAATTTCAGCGGCATTAATCATGATTAAAACGTTTGATTGAGCATCGAACAGCTTTACAAAGCATTCCTGCCTCTGTTGTATGGAATTCGGTTTGTTTCGAAATGTTTTTGCAGGCCTTTGATTCAGACAGGCACAGCGATCCATTGTGGTACACAATCTGCAATCAAGCCACATTCGGTTGAATAAACTCATGGTTAGTGGTTGAATACTAACTGGGACGTTATCACATTTATTCATATCAAACAATCTCTATATATAAAAATGTTATGTTGGTTTGTGTACGCTTCAAAAACTCAAAAAAGTTCTGCACTGATCGAGCTGAAATTTTAGAATGATATATAGTCCGCATCAAGGATTGTTTTTATCTAATTTTTGCATTACAATGTCCCACAGCGAAGCGTGGCAGGGTACAGCTAGTTTCGTATAAAAAAAAGATAGTAGTACAGCTTTGCCTCCTTTTTAAGTTATTTACGATAATAGTATTCGAAGACAAAGGAAAGCTGGAATTGGATCGTAAACGTGACAAACTCAAGAATTTGCAAATATGCACCCCCTAAAATATTACATACTTACGGTTGATTTTAAACCGACATTCTAAGAGATTGAGTCTATATTTGTTTAACCGTTTACAAGTTTAATTATTTTACGTTAATTAACGAGATAATATTCGTTTTGTTAGTTCCCAAGTCCCAAAGTCAAATTTCAAGTTTCAGTACTGAATTGTTTTAACGTTTCAAGAAACATGAAGGATACGAATGTAAGAATAAGTGAAACACAAAATCGACTATTTTACAAGATCATTGACGAAATTGATGAATCATTCCAATCATGAAAGAAACCATAAGAAAACAATAGTCACATTATCCAAATTTAATCAACAGCAACATAAATAAACATTTTTTTTTATCAGAATGATTCACTCTTTATCACATTATCAATTTATCAGTGATGACGCCGACGACAAAAATCTAAGTCATACTGTAATCGCGAAACTTTGTGCGGATGTAGTGATAGATAGATACTCTTTATTGTAATTCAAAAAGAAATATAACATAAATTATTTTCGTACAAAAAATTAAACCGACTTTAAAACCACAAATAGACACTCAAAAGCGAAAAATATACTAAAATCATTATTATAAGCGCTACTCACTCATCTATTTCATCAATCCACTCTGACTCCGAGGGCGAGCATATTCCGTCTGAGCCATTTAGACTTAATGAACAGTGGCGAAATAAGTTATCGTATTCTAATGACATTGTAGGAGATTTTCATTGTCCAAAAACGCCCATAAAATGATGTTTTAAAAAAATAAAACCGAGCTGGATCGATTTGTCGTGCCCGAAACCCCCTGTATACTTCATGAATTCTATAAATTCATGAAAATCGTTCGATATATATATACTTACAAGATTAGCTCGTTTAAAGGTATAATATTAATTGGATGTTAAACTGAAAGTCATAATGAATAATAACTTTAATTTAAAAAAAACCGACTGTAAAAAACATTATGTGATACAATTTACTACCTAAGAACACTTGGATGATTGAGACGAATCTAACGATCACTTAATTGGGTCAATCAACTTTTCGACCCACACTTTTGAGAGGATGTCAGTTTTATTTTTTATTTTATTTATTCATAGATATGATACATTGAAGTATGTTTTCAAATAACCTGATCATTGAAGCATGACATACATAAATGGGCACGAGGTCTGGTGTATGTTTTATTCCATATTCATAAAAAACTTACACAACCCCCATAAAATAGTATATTGCGTTACCAGAGAGGATTACCTTAGTCAATGACAATGAAACACAGTTTTAACTTACTTTTATATATTTTTTACTTTGGCATGCATAATCAAACAATTTGGTATATTCAGTCTTAATTTAAGTTACATACCTGAGAACATAATAGCAACAATTTGTATTTAGCGTTACCACCGAGATCGAAAATTTGCATTTTGTTTGTATAATTCTTTATTGAGAGTAACAAACGCTTCAAAAGCTTTATATAATGAAAAACCACTTTTAACACAACTTAAACAAAAATAATTAGTGATTCTTCCAAAACATCCGTAAAATAATAGTGATGACTATTCAGAGAAAAGAGGACATAAAAGTAACACCAGAGACAATTTGGTAACACCTTAGACAAATTCTTCTCTATGTGACGTGATACCGGAGACATTCTACTAATACCAAGACACACGTACCAAAAACTCAATAAAAAATCCAAGGAACATTAGAATAGGAACTATTTGTTTACAATATGTTCAACTAATTCTAAAAAATGTAATTCTGAAACCAGATCAAACTTAACATTTCAATAAATCCGCGATCTACGACCAGCCACGTTTGGGCTTCATTACAACTAATATAAATTTATTAATCTCGACAAGTAATCAGCTGTCTTGTGGTATTCGTAACCTAATATATAACTATCAAGAGCTATTTTTCAAAAACATTTATAGAATTATCAAATTGGTAATATACCCGACGTCCTTTTTTCAATAAAGCGGGCATTGGCAAAATTTTAATAATATCATCATAATCTACATAATTAACATCTTGTTCATCCAATTTGAATACCTTCGCTTCTTTTTTATCCACTACTCGTAAGAACATAACCTGCACCTCTCCGTCTTCTTCGATGTCGGTCAAGGCTTTGCATACGTAGGAATATTTTTTCTTTTTCGAATCATCACTATACACAATGACATGTAGAAAGTCACCGATTGACACCTGTTTTGAAGTTTTATAGTTACTCGTGGACGGCTGTCCATCGATTGTGTTAATAAGGCCCTTGGAATAGCCACAATTCTCCTTATTGCTAGACGGTACTTGCATTTCTTCGTCGCTCATATCTGATGAACTTTGATAAATTGTTCGGTAAATACTGGTGCGGGAACTAGACAAGGTATTGTGAATATCTTTCAATACACTAAATTAACTGAGAGGCACATCATCATCTGATGATACGAGTAAATCATGACACTCAGTTTCAGCATTTTTTTCCAGTTGTGATCTTTGTGTAAGTGAATTGAGAGGTACATCGTCGTCTGATAACACGGCACGACTTGCAGGTTCAACATTTTCTGCTACTTGTTGTATTCCTTGCGCAGTATGGTGCAGTCCAATGGTTTTTGTGTAATAAATCTGAGGGTTGTAGCAGCCGCAAAACCCTCTTGTAAGGGATCCGCAAAAACAGCTCAGTGATCGATATTTCAAGTGATTTCTGTTGTCCGTGAATATTTGATGAACTTTCATTGTTCCAGCCAGTCGATGTATAGTTTTAGGTAATTTGTTTTGATTATCTTTGATGTCATCTTCTTCAATTAAATAAAGTTTTATTTTGCTTGCGTCCTTTAAGTGATCCATGAACTGATTACAATTTGCAATATCTTTTCCATTTGCAACTATTCTGTCAGCAGTTCGCTTAAGGAATCCACCTATTCCATCTGCTGGCCCCTTTCCGTGCCCCGCTTCAAAATGACCATGTCGTAGCCGCAAAGCCGTAATCAAAGATTTTTTACATAAAGGTAAAATTCTGCTTTTGGCGATACTGAGTAGATGGGCCGTCAGAAAAGAAATGTACCGTGTCAATAGATTCATCATATTCATTCCGTATAAATTGCAAGATTGGATTCAAATGAGCCCATATTGCAGCAGGCTGATGACAGATTGATGAAGAAATGGTACAAAAAGAGTGTGATTTATACTTCTTCTCAAAATCGTGGGTGTAGAGCATGACAGTATGCATAGATACTTGCTTTCTAGAGCCCCCAAAGTGATGTGATTGCACCTCTTCGCTATATTTACAGTTATAGTTTTCACTGAAGTCCACAACTAAGGCGCATTCATTGGGTTGCAAGTTGTTTAAGGCGCTGAATATCGCCAACTAGCACTTTTTAAACACACATTTAACAACATGTATATGGTTTGAGGCTTTTAGTAAAATATATGTTATTCTTGAACATATTTATTAGGTAACCTATTGTATCAAAACACGATTTGGAAAAAAAAACTCGATAAGAAAAAATCCTAAACTTACCTCTAAAATAAGTTTTAGATGTAAATATCTGTGTCATTAATAAACATACATTATTCAAATTTTATAGGTAAACGTATCATTTTTTACTAAGGGGGATGGAAGATTTTGTATTTTGGATTATGAAGTTTAATTCGTATTAATTAATTGTCTTTTGAAAAGCTAACTCGACCGAGCCGGCCCGTGTCTTGCTTCTCGCTTACTACTATGAAGTCCAGCAGAAAGCGCTGATGCGCCTTGCTAAAGGACCTATGTCGCTTTGTCGTCCGACGCTCGCAATTCAAAAAATAAAAATAAACAATTCTCACAAATTCATGCAGCAACATCTATAAAGTTCATGTGGTTTGAAAATTCGACACTACAGACATCTGTAGATTTGGCGCAATGTTTAAAGCGGCAGATGAAGTCGTTACGATTTACGATCCTGAGTTCGTATCTCAGCACTACGAAATCTTTTGCGTTTTTTTTTTATATTGTTTTTGTTAGATATTTTCTCCGTTGTTTTCAAGGTTTTATTTCTTTAGTTCTGTCTGTTCTGAGACACAGATTAGAAAATAGTTCCTAAGTAACCAGAGGCTTTTCATCAAATCTTAAAATTAAATCTACTTCCCAGTTCCTGATTGAAGTTATAGAAGTTTTACAAACGGTAATAAAGTTCATATGATGTGAAATTTTGGACCCTACTGTAACTTGTCAGTTTGGCTCGGTGGTACAACCGCGTTCAAGTTCTCGAGTTCATATCTCATCACTGTGTAATCTTTTGCATGTTTTTTGATATCGTTGTTGTTGGATATTTTGTCCGTTGTTTTTCAAGCTTGTATTTAGTTTTCAAGACACAGATTAGAAAATAGTTCCTATAGAACCCGAGGCTTATCATCAAATAATCTACTTCCCAGATAGATTTGTAACTTCGGTCGGTATGGTCGGTAACTTCAGTTACCGACTGAAGTTATAGATACCAGTTGAAATTGTGTTCCGGTTTGAAGGGCAATGTTTCCAGATAAATTACTGCCCTTAGAGATATAACATCTTAGATCTCTGGGTAACGAGCGCAGTGCAGTGCTAGGTAATGATTTGGACTTCTAATATTCTAATAGCTGTGTGTCATTGAGCTGTTATGTGGCAGGCATGTTGCTTACCATCAGGCACATGTCCTGTTCGTCTCGTCACTTTTTATTTTAAAAATAATAATTGTATAGTTGAATATTACGATATTTTAACGTGGAGCAGTAATTGAAACAGCCGAGTGACACAACGACATTTATTGGTTTACCCACAAGTATAGTATTAATCTCTAGCCTACCTACATCACACTACCTACATTGCAAGACAATGCTCAGTAACAGAATAAATATTAGTACCTACAAGGCTCAGTAATTAAACAAACTAGCTTTGAATCACCGATGTGTTCGGACGTAGGTGTACAAAAGAGTCCTTGCATAAAATCTTAGCTATGTTTGGTTAATATCGACTCAAGATGGCCGCCTCAACAAAATGGTGGACAAAATATTTCTTCACAACCTACCTCAATATGGGTATCAAATGAAAGGGCTTTACTAGTAGAATATTATTATACGTTGTAACAAATTTTAAATCCAAGATGGCCGCCACCACAACATGGCGAATCAAATTTTTTTTTCACTACCCCCAATATGTGTATCAAACGAAAGGGCTTGACTAGTGGAATACTTTGCAATATGACAAATTTGAAATCCAAGATGGCCGCTACCGCAAAATATCGAAATACATTTCTTTTTTCGAAACTCTCTCAATATGGGTTTCAAATGAAAGGGCTTGACCAGTAGAATGTTTTATAGAAAACAAATCCGAGGTAGTCGAACCAATGTTTTTAATTTTGTTCTTGTTCGATTGAGCGATGAATTAAAATTACCTAAATCGGTGCTTTAAAACTAAAAGCCACAACTCAAAATCATTTTATCTTTGTTTTCAACTATTTTTCTATTTCTGATGTTTTTCTATCATTCTCTGTGTATGTTAATTAGCTACAACTTGATTATTTTAGGTATATGATTATTTCAACATTGTGTTAAATATAACCAAAATAATTCAGGACATTTTTTTACTTTCAAAGGTTTACACTTGACCGCCATCTCGCCTGATGTTAAACAACAATGTGGTACAAATACAAAAATCTTTATTGCTGTTTGCAGGTAAGATAAGGTGATACAAAACATTTTAATAATTGACCCATACAAACTGGCCTCTTCTTCTAGAGGCATGCAATATGTTTGCCTACGATATGGAGCGTGTTTACCTAGAAAAACCGACTCACTTTGGATTTGAAGACACAAAGATTGTAATTATCGGGGAAAACTCACTCAGGCAACGTATTCCACAGCGTAGACAAAAAAAAAAAAAGAGTCAAATCTCTTTGTTCGTGCCTTTGGAACATCCACCATGAAACGATGTCGCTTTTTCGAGATGCGAGCAGTAGCCCTGAGTAGATAGCCAAGCCGAGACCTTTTCTTGCACTCATAATGTTGACGTATCTATGATGTCCAACTCTTTGTCAATAGGTTGGTAAAGGTATGGTCCAGTAAAGGAAAATGCACCCTGGCCAAAACCGGTTCTTGTTTTAGGTATTGCCCAAGTGTTACGTCTCTTTTGACCTTTCCGCCAACACATTTCAAAGTTGTGATGGGAGACTTCAACGCAAAACTGAGCAAACGTAGATGAGTGAGAGTGGGGATTTCGGATATGGGCAGCGGAACCCAAGAGGGCAACGTCTAGCGGATTTCTTGGAAAGGAGAGCATCTTTATGATGAACTCCTTTTCAAGAAACAACCACAAAGAAATTGAACCTGGATTAGCCCAGACGATTCCACAAAAATGAGATCGACTTCATTATGACGACTAAACGGCAAATATTCAGCGATGTCTCTGTGATCAGCAAGGTTAAGACCGGCAGTGATCACCGTATTGTAAGAGGCACGCTGAATCTAAACATTAAGGTCGAAAGATCACGTCTAATGAAGTCCATGCTCCGACCAAATTATGCTCAGATCGAAGATCACTTCGAATCCTTAGATGAATGCGTAACGGCGGACGAAATAAACGATAGGCTAGTGGAAACTGTTCATGCGGTTGGCAGAAAATTTTATAAGAGCCGACGCCAAAACAGAACCGAAAGCTCTCCGATCAAACTCTAGATCTTATGGCGGTCAGACAAGATATGCGACGTATGCTGCTTCAATACTTCGAGTATTGAAGAAGCAATCAAGCAGAACAAAGGCTCGAAAGTGTTCGCAAGAAATCAGTCTCTTGGGCAAACTCAGCTGACCAAACTGAAGACCGATAGTGGTAGCATCGTCTTATCGAAACCCGAGATTTTGGAGGAGATTGAGAGGTTCTATGGACAGTTATACACCTCTACGCAAGCACAACCTGTCGTTAGCATGGCAAAAGACCCCAGAGCCAAGCTGACCTGACACTTTAAGATGTCATATCTCCGAAACTGTTCACTGCCCCCGCTGGAAGATGTTTTCAAGCTACTGGACTGGAACGGATATGGCATCAATATCAACGGCGAATGCATCACTCACCTTCGGTTTGCCGACGACATAGTCATTGTGGCGGAGTCGTTGGAGGACCTCCGTGCTATGCTCAGGGACCTCAGTAGAGTATCCCACCAGGTAGGTTTGAGGATGAATATGGACAAGACGAAAGTCATATCAAATGTTCATGTCTCACCTGTACCGGTTATTGTTGGGAATACCACACTCGAAGTTGTTGACGAATTATACGTCTACCTGGGTCAAAAGATCCAATTAGGTAGATCCAACTTCGACAAAGAGGTCCAGCGAAGGATCCAATTCGGATGGGCAGCGTTCGGGAAACTTCGGCACATCTTTGAGTCCAGAATACCCCAATGCCTAAAGGCGAAAGTCTTTAACTAGTGCGTGTTGCCAGTGATGGCTTATGGAACTGAGACGTGGTCCTTAACTGTGGGCCTCATAACAAAGCTCAAAGTCACACAGCGAGCTATGGAGAGGGCTATGCTCGGAGTCTCTTTGCGCGACAGAATCCGTAATGAGGATAATCGCAAAGAACGAAAGTATCCGACATAGCTCAAAGAGTAAGCAAGCTGAAGTGGCAATGGGCAGGCCACATCGCTCACAGAACTGACAACCGATGGGAAAAAGATTCTCGAGTGGCGACCACGAACCGGAAGACGCAGTGTTGGACGGCCTCCCACTAGATGGACAGATGACCTCATAAAGGTCGCTAGAAACCGATGGTTGCAGGTTGCGCAGGACCGTTCGTTGTGGAAATCTAGGGGGAGGCCTATGTTCAGCAGTTGACGTCTTGCGGCTGATGATTATGATGATGTGACATTGTTTAAAATAATAACTAAAATATTTACAAGTTTAATAACTAAAATATTTACAAGTTACGCTCATTTATACTGCTCTACGGGATTATTTATTTTTATTTATTTAGTATTAGTAGATGAATTTGCTTTTCGTGGAGTTGTGAACGAAAGCAGGTGCGATGAAAACCATAACACAAAAAGTCTATCTCCATTGTTGCTGAAAATATAACTTAAAACCGATATTAGTTGTTTACTTCACGCATAAATGTAAAAATGTGACTTTTTGTATCAATTTAAAGCTTAAATTGAAAAAAAAATCGATATTATTTAAAGGTTATAAACTGGCAATAATATAATTGGTTGAGGGGCGGAAATAATGATTCATCATCATGATCATCTTCCTAAACGAACGAGAAGAAACACAGCGCTGCTCTAGTGTCAAGGAAAACATAGAAATATATTATTGTATGCTGTAGGTACCCCATATGGAACAGTACTGAAAAATGAATATCTACAAAATCAATGCATTTCATTTGTTACTAGATGTCCGCCTCGGTTTCGCCCGTGGTATATTAAATAGCATTCATCAGGATCCCGTACATATCCAACGGTGAAAGAAAAACTGAAATCGGTTCAGTCATTCTTGAGAATATCGCTTTCAAATAAAATACCTCTTCAGCTGCCTGTTACGCCACCTGTCGGAAATTGGTCGTACCAACTCGGAGATTAGCAAAGGTTTTATATTCAAGAGGTATATAATCTGTGATATTCAATGACGCAATCTTAGACACATGCTGTCATGTGTCATGTCACAGCACGAAACGTGCGAAAACTCTCAAAAAGGAATATTTTTTCCTGATTTTGTTACATTCTTGATCAATGCTCCGCTTCTATTAATAGTAGCGTTATGTTTTATGATCTATAGCCTTCCTCGATAAATGGACTACCCAATAGAAAAACAATCTTTCAATTCGGACCAGCACTTCCCGAGATACTAGCGTTCAAACAAACAAACAAACTCTTCAGCTTTGTAATATTAGTATAGATTATTTTCACTTATGTCTAGACACTATACAGCGTGGCGCTTTGGTGCCGACATTAAATGAACACACGGGTAGGGTTACTGACCAGTAATCATACAAAAGGTGTGAAAAATTAATATTCGCTTATTTGAAAAAAAAAAAATTCTCTAACAAACTAAATAATTGTATCATGCGATAGAATGAAAATCATCCTGTGCACTAGATTCATTCAACGTCAATGTGTGCGTGATTTACGTTCGCTTTTCGTAAAACAAGCTGGCAACGTCGCACGAAAGTACCTATCTACAAGCGGCGCGCGGCGCACGGGCGCACGGCGCGGCAACGCCGCCCCGGTCGAGAGGGGTATGTACTTACAAATGCGCGATAGTTTGGAACGGGGACGGGGATTCCCCGTCAACTTTATGCCTGTTCATCACTAATAAATCGAATACCTACCAAATAATAAAGCTAATAAAATAACATCAAGTAAATAGGTAAATGCGTTGGTAGGTATCTATTGTAACTTTGGCGAAACATTACAAAATTATTGCTTTTTGAAGCCCACCAAATGTTCCCACTGCTGGGACTCGGGGATTTCTCTCGCACGGAAAAACTCAAGGCCATAATCCACCACTTTGGCCAAGTGAGGGTTGGTGGTTAACATAAACATGACCTCGAAAGATTCTAGGTACATGTCGGTTTTTTGTTCACGATGTTTTTCTTCACCGTTTTTAAGTTAGCAGCATTACGCACATGACTTCGATAAGACAGTGGTGCGCGTAGGATTTAAACGCGGGACTAGACCAGCATTTGGTAATAACAAAGAGCATTTAGCGTGAAAGCTGTTGAATTGGTTGGTACCTACAACTTTCTTAAGAAATAAAATAAAAACAACTTCTCGCAATACGATTTAAATTTCGTAAACAATCGTAAACCAATAAAACCCTTTGAGAGAAAAGGTAATTTTGTTTGAAATCGAATTATTGTTGCTAGTATACTTACAAGCTTTAAACGGTCGAAAACATGTTCTGGGTCGATTTTCAAAATCCTATTGTAGGACTTATCAGACTAAAATCACATGTGCATAGGTACACTCAGAAAACACTGTACGTTCGGTGTCACTAATTAAATAACTATTCACAACACAATCAGAGTCACACAAAAACAAAACGAAAAGCAACCTAATCTTATTGACACTGACTCTAAAAATAAATTACACTAAAAAAAACGAACAAAAATAACATGTAAGCGTCTTTTTCCCGAATAATTAGATTACAAAATTCCCTAGTTAAGGATTTACAGTAAAAGTTTTAGCGCGCCATTTAGAGAAATGTGTCAGGGACAACACGGTCAACTTCGCATCCCGGCGGCTAGCACAAAACTAGTGAAAAATTTGAGAAAGAGAAAGACTACATTTAACATTAGTTGATAGGCGTGTGCATTATTTCTCTTTCGTCTGCATTTCATTCACAACGTGCGTTGCAGGACATCACCTATCTCGTTTCTTTAGTATTTGTTTTTCGCCTGATTTTTAATTGATAAATCGGATGGACTGTGGGCTGCAGTGTAATGACCTCTGCGCAGGAAATTTTAGATACAGCCTGCTCTATTATGGTATTTTGGAAAATTGCGAATAACTCAGTAAATAATAACAATAATTGAAATTTAATTTGACAGAATAGGTCAAAATATGATATTTTATAGGTGGTTTCATTTAATGTCGGCACCAAAGCGCCACGCTGTATAGAACTACATGTATATTTTTACTCGATTTAATAAAATCATGTATTGTATTTTAAGACATATTCACTTACGAAATAAAAAAGAATTAGGAAAATTTGGTTATCCATATCGAGGTAGAAGTGAAAAAATATAATTCGGGATTTTATGGTGGCACCCATCTTAAATTTTATATTGGTCATAGTGTGTAATGTTTTACTAGTCAAGTTGCCAGCTATTCCACCGCCAAGCAGTAGTGTGACAAGAACAAAATTAAAAATTTTAAGTAACCCCCGACTACCTCGGATTTGCTATCTGTAAAACATTCTACTAGTCAAGCCCTTTCATTTGAAACCCATATTGAGGAGTTGCGAAAAAAAGCAATGTAAGTCGCCATTTTGCGGTAGCGGCCATCTTGGATTTTAAATTTGTCATATTGCATAGTATTCTACTAGTCAAGCCCTTTCGTTTAATACCCATATTGGGGTAGTAGTGAAAAAAATGTAATTCGCCATTTTGTGGTGGCGGCCATCTTGGATTTGTTATAATGTATAATATTTTACTAGGCAAACCCATATTGTTCTTATTGTTCATTTGATACCCATATTGAGGCAGGTTGTGAACAAATATTTTGTCCGCCAGTTTGTGGAGGCGGCCATCTAGAATCGATATCAACCAACCATAGCTAAGAACAGCACAGATATTTACCTTCAACTAAAAAAACCGCATCGAAATCGGCCCATCCGTTTGAGCTCTACCGTGCCACAGATGGACACACACATAGACTGACAGACAGATAGATAGATAGACAGACAGACATCAATGTCAAACTTATAACACCCTTTTTGGTCGGGGTTAAAAACATCACAGTTTTCCGGTTTAAAGGAAAAATACAGTATGATTACAGGGCTTTGATATGAAATCCTACTAATATTTTAAATGTTCAATATATGGATAGAAATATATTGAAAAATATGGATGTTTGGATACTTGGATGTTTATTGCTTAATCACGTCGTAACGTTGGGTCGGGCAGAAATTTAGAACACATGTAGATAATAGTCGTGGCGAGCGCAGTATAATGCAACGTAATGATTAGGATTCTTTATTTTCCAATACCTGCGTGTCACTGCGCTATTATAGGCATGTGACTTACCATCAGGCACATATACTTACTGCTCATCCCGTCACAACAAAAAATACTTGTATCACTTGTTAATAAAAAAGAATGCCCTAACTAAAATGATATAAAAGTGATTTTGGTTTTGTTTTGTTTGTGGACCTTTCGTTACAAAGCAGCGAAATGGCGTCGCTGTATTATTATTAAAACTTGTTTTCCGAGTTGTAGTATGCAATAATGGTGAATTATTTACTCGTAGCCTCGTCTAATGATAATGATTATTATATTATGTACTATTAGTATCCAATCCTACTAATATTGTAAATGTCAATGTTTGGATGTTTTTTGCTCAGTCACGACAAACATCAAGTCACGTATAAACGGATCGGGCTGATATTTGGAAAACACGTAAGATTATAGTCTGGAATAACACACAGGCTACTTTTATCCTGAAAAATAACGGAACGGGAACAGTGAAGGTAAACTCGCAGGGTGCTGCTAGTCAGCCCCGGACCTTCAATATTTTTTAGGCGGGGCAAAATCTGAAAAATGCCGCCGGGCCGCCACTAATATCTAAATATATTCAGTGTTTAAACCGAGCAAAGCTCGGTCACCCAGGTACTTACACATGTACTTCACTAACAGTGAATGTTTTTCTTCAAAATTCGTACAATAATTTTAAAGAAATGGATTACTTAATATGTAGTGATTCATCTTCCTGGCTTAGCTAATTTATGCAATTTGTTTTTTATTTAATATACAAAAGGACTTTACTTAGTCCGTTAGAAAAATAAGAGAATCAGACGAAAAAATTTGTAAACAGCAAAAGACGTGCATTTCTAATTAATAAAAATTTTGAAAAGCGCCATCTATGAGCATGAGCATGGAAGCCTTTTGTTTCCATCAATGCAAATAATTTTACTGAGTGCACGCAACTTCGTGTGGCGCTGTCTTATCGGAGTTGTAAAGGGGCGGAGCTTAATTTTGCATTCGTGAATTTCACTCAGGTCTTCCCAGCGCCTTAAGCATTCTCGGAAATTACGAAACTGGATTTTTATGTTATAGACATGCTTTTTAAAATTGATAATGTCTTTTTCATATGTTTTCAGAAACTGTGAAATGTTCTCATTTACTTCTTCTTTTACGTTTTTTATTATCTTGAACTTTTTCCCATCTTTCTCGTATGCTTCTTCTTTCCTTATCCACTGGCTATATTTAATTGAACCCTTCATTTCTTCTTCGTTGTATTTTAGGTTGTTGTTTTTACACTCATTGCAATCATTATACATACAATTTTTTGAGTTGTCATCACATACTGTGGTTTTGATGATTTCAGATAAATTATCGCTTTTAATGATTCCCTGTTTCTTCAGTGCTTGGGTTTTGTAGGCGAAATTTATGTGTGTCTTGCACAAACAAGTTTCACGGCCATCAGCAGAAGGCCTAACAACAAAAAAAGGGCGATTTTTTGTGAAATAATAGTAAGAACAGCCAACTCCTGGATTTTCTGCTTTGAAATGTTTGTGCAAATTTTTCATAGTATCTAGCAGGAATCTTTTCTGAACTTTACTGCCGTTACGAGTTAAAGTTTCTTTTTGCCCGCAGTTGGTCTTGAGATATCATCTCGAAGAAAGAACCTATGGATTTTCTTTTTAGCAATATGAAGTTGTTTTCGTTATTTCTTTTGTAGTGTATTGCCGGTTTATTCCAAAACCCTCCTTTAGTAATTCATTTCTCTTTCTAGATTTTTTATTTGATTGTCCTGAAGTATACTTTTTAAGAGTAGTTTCTGTTTCATATTTTTGGTTTTGCGATATTTTTCTGTAATAGAATTTGTCAGGAGTCTATATTTTTCTCCAACTTCTTCACTTTCGTTTTCATTCTCTGTAATACGAGTGTTTCTTTTAATGCGACTTAATCTTTTCCTGAATTTATCACACCGTTTCTTTAATGATTGTATTTTTTCCATTTTTTATTTTCTCTATATATTTACTTCTGTTCTTTTTCAGCTTACGACGGCCACGTTCGCGGGCTAGGTTTGAAGATGGTGATGCATCAGGTATAGAAGCTCGAATGTTCTGCACGTCGGGTGTCGGAGAACTTGGCGGTGTTTCAGCTATAACTACTTGCAAATTCTTTTTTCTTTGCCGATATGCTCTTTGCCGTAACTTCCAAATAGTATTTGCAGTTTTTCTTTCTTTAGGCGTCAAATCTTTAGCAAGGCATTTAGTTTCATGATAGTGTTTACGGTGCTTTTTTTTGGCCTCTTCATATTTCTCTTTATTTTGTTTCAACCGTTCTCTGTATCTTTTTTGTTTTTCAGCTGGCGTTAACGCCATCTTGAAATTGATCTAGATATCTGGAAAAGATTTGCTTTTGTTAATAATAACCTGAATGTACAGATTAGTCAATTGAATTGAATAGTTAAGCAGGGATAAGTACCTACGCACTAGTTTTTAATTATTTTAAAACAAATACACCCACCCGTTTTTATTGTTAGTAAAAACAAAACAACTTATAACTATAACTTTTGAATTGCAGCTGGTTATAAAAAGAATTTAAAAGATATTAATGAAATTGTCTCTGGAGTTACTAACTATGTCTTTGGAGTTACCATACAAGTAACTCAGTATACAGGTAACTCAGGAGACATTTGCCAGTATTTTGCAAATTAAATAAAATCCATTCAGTATTAGTTAAACTTAAATGCACCAGTCAAAACTTTAATTCTATGTCTTTGAAAACCCTCATGATTCGTAAAATGAATATCAGTACTTACCGATAAAATCGCGGTAACTCAGCCGACAACGATTAAACACACGCACCACCGCCGAGAGCTCGTCGCTGACTGGCGGCCTTTCGGCATCGTCAAAGGATTTCGCCGCCGCGCCGACCGAAAGGCCGCTATTATTTTCGTAGGTAGTCTCCGAATTATGCACGTGTTAAGTTATTTACGTGCGCCTTTTAAAGGTAACTCAGTATACCAATGTACACAAGAATTTCTTTGAACATAAATTCTAGATTTTTTCCAGAAATCTATTATCAACTGATCAGTTTCAGAATTCGAAAATATTAAAGTTTGTATGTTATTCTATGGATGATATTTAAATCAAGCACAGCTTATACAGTTATATTTTAGACTATCGGCATAGTAAGTTGTCAGCAGGCGTTTTGGACGGCAATATTATGTATGGAAGAAAAAAATGTCACTGGAGTTACCACAAATTTAGATATTATTTGAGGATACTTTCGAATACAAACGTGTAAGTTACGATGCTTTATAGTCTGGAATTACTATAGTTCGTAGTTTAATGCCAATTTAAGTAGATTTACGGAGTTTTGGTCAGAAATAACTGGGGACACCAAAGTGTGGGTCGAAAAGTTGATTGACCCAATTGTCAAAATCCATCCAGCCGTTTCGAAGATATTAGGGAATAAAGAAATTTACAAACATACAAACGCGCGAAAAACATAACCCTTCTTTTCTTTCTTTCTTTCGGGTAATAAAAGCCATCCAAGGGTATCAGCCACTTACATAGGACATCAATGAAACAGTTAAACAAACTATGGACCCCATATTACGAGATCATAACAATTTCTTCTACGGTACCGCCCCAAATATGAACCACATTGTCGCTATCTAAATCGTCTTAACTCTATCTTACTAAAAAGATATCATAATTTACGTCTTCTAAGAAGTATTTCACGCTCCGGGAGTTTATATATCCATACTATGGTTACACGTGTAAAATCCACTACTACGCCATTACATTAGTTTCAGACGATAAAGCGAACAATATGCAAACCTAAATGATAATAAGTATGACAAAATGCGCAATAATACTTACTAGGTAATATTAATACTATTTAACTTACGAGTCATTGACACGTTTTAGAGGTGGGAGAATACGTACCTGAAAAAGATAAAGAAGGTTTTATTTTAAAATTCATGAACACAGAAAGTTGCACAATGTTTTGAAATGTATGTAGATCGATGGAGAAATTCTTAGAGCAATAAACAATTTTCGTACAAAAAATTCAACCGACTTCAAAACCACAAATAGGCACTCAAAAGCGAAAAATAAATTAAAATCATTATTATAAGCGCTATTCACTCATCTATTTGAAGTCGGTGCCAGCTAAATCTTACAGGTATAGGATAGATACTACCTACTTACCTGTGCCTACATAGCATCAATCTGCTAACTTTTTGACCTGACTGGCACCGACTTCAAATAGATGAGTGAATAGCGCTTATAATAATGATTTTAATTTATTTTTCGCTTTTGAGTGCCTATTTGTGGTTTTGAAGTCGGTTTAATTTTTTGTACGAAAATTGTTTATTTTACTCTTTAGTGTACAAGAACAAAATTAAAATTTTGATTAAACCCCGACTACCTTGGATTTGTTATCTGTACAACATTCTACTAGTCAAGCCCTTTCATTTGATACCCATATAAAGGGAGTTGTGAACAAAGAAATGTATTTCGGCATTTTGTGGAAGCGGCCATCTTGGATTTGAATTTTTTCATAGTGAAAAGTATTCTACTAGTCAAGCTCTTTCGTTTGATTTCCAAATTGAGGTAGTAATGAAAAATATAATATAATTCGCCATTTTGTCGTGGCGACCATTTTGGATTTGAAATTTGTTATAGTACATAGTACTCTACTAGTCAAGCCCTTTCATTTGATACCCAAATTGAGGTAGGTTGTGAAGAAATATTTTGTCCGCCATTTTGTGGAGGCGGCCATCTTGAATCGACATTAACCAGACATAGCTAAGAACATTTGCTATGGTATTAACCTTGAAATAAAAGAAACCGCATCGAAATCGGCCCATCTGTTTGAGTTCTACTACGGTGCCACAGCAGATAGACAGACACACAGACAGACATCGACGTCACTTATAACACCCCTTTTTTGGTCGGGGGTTAAAAACAAGTTTTTATTAAAGCATTTACACAATTTTGTATTGACAGGGTCGAGATTCATAACATTTGTGAAATCTACAACTACGTCATCCAGATAATTGTACGCAATTTTTCAGTTTTTGGTTCATATTTCAAAAACTACTTGGCCGATTTCGAAAAGATTTATATGGGACCATTCGGGAAGCATACCCATCCGAACACAAAAATAAATTTTAAAATCGGTTCAGAGGTTCTCGAGAAATCAGGTAACATACATAAAAAAAAAAAAAAAAAAAAGGGTCGAATTGATAACCTCCTCCTTTTTTTGGAAGTCGGTTAAAAATATGCCACTAAGTATAGAGGCATAGAGTCGTCTAAAAGTAGAAGGCCTGTTTAGAAATATGAGAAATACTCACAATATATTATATTATACATATTTATATGTATTACTTGAAGCGCCAAAAAATGACGAGCATGATTTAAAAAAAAGTATTTCCTAAAACACTTTACTTAGTTTGTAATCAATTAAAAGTCAAAGTTCTTTATAGATAAGTGTACAATTTACACGTTAATTAATAAAAAAGAAAACAAACGAAAGAGCATATAAATTGTATGTAGTTATTATCTTGTTTCGTTTGGTTCCAAGTTACATTCTAGGGTATATCTCAAATATCCGAACGACTTTTATTTTGAGAACTATATAGGTAATACTAATGTAAAGGAAAATCTAGGAATTTGAATTTCATAAATTCTGTATCTGTTCCCACGTATCCCAGAAACAAAGTCGAACGCATTAATCACTGTGTCGATGCGCACTTCACTGGGTCAGCTAATCTTAACACGTACTTAATAAAAATCCAACATCATGATGTTCATGATGCCAGTAAACTTTTTAACAAATCAAAAAAGTCACGAAATTACATATGTGTGTAATTGGGTCCAACTAGAGGGTAGTTGTTATTCCGATTATCGGTCTTTATACGGCAATATCCGAGCGAAGCCAGAACGGGCTGTTGGCAAAATTAAAGTTTATACGAGTATGTGTTAACGCAACAATATCAATTCAAAAATTCCTATTGCATTTGATCATCTGTTTCGTTTGTAGTGTATTTCGGGTAAAGTATTATATTTAATACAGGGATTTGAGTCTAAATATGTGTTATATAAAATAATAAGTATCTGGTTATTTAAAGAAATGGACATGACTGCTGAAATTTAGTATCCAGGCCGCCGGTGTAGAACCATCTACTTCTACCCGCCATCTCAAAAAGAGTTTTGAAGGGGTTGGGGCTTTAAGTAGACGGAGCGAAGCCGGTGACTGGCATTCCTTTTGAAAATTTGTAACAAAAAGATCCAACAGTTGTCAATCTAAATTATTACATTCATTTAATTGGTTTACTTTTACTATCAAAGTACCTATAACACACATGTTTATTTGACATCGACATGTGAAACGCTACAGCAGAACTAGTCTAATAGGTTTCATTGGAATTCCCCGCATCATTTCTCGTTATTCTAATATAATACTTAATCAAATTCAACGCACAGACACAAGGATCACCTTTGGGTACTGCTGTAAATTAGGGTTAACAATTCTATGCCCCAAAGATGTACGTGATGATATCATTGTTATTCTGACAGAACATAGTTATTCTCGGATCAGCTGGCAAATTGTGGCACATTTAAACGACTCCGAAAAATGGATTAGGTTTACAATTTTAAACTATAATAAAATATATTTTAGTTATTTCGTCGATATTTTTATAACCAAATGTGAAAATGTGTGTTGATTTTATTCGTTCGGATGTATGACAGTTGTACCCCATCTACGGCATTTGTAAAATTTGGTTTGATAGTTTTTTTTTATAGTAGCCTCTTCTGTTCCATAGCTGGTCTAAGGGCAAAAGTTCCGCCCCTCTACCTCCAAACGAAATCGGCTATGGCTTTGCTATCTTTATCATTTCGAGCGAAGAGGAAAAAGAGAGCCACCACATCAAAGCTAAGTAAGACATTTTTAGCTAGGCGGTAGACCTCTCCGGCCCTTAATCTAGTCCGGTCATTAAGTATTGTGAGAAAAACTATCGTAGAATACATTGCGAGTCACACACACACACACACACACACACATAATATAATCACTTGACTGTACGTCGGTCGTATGAATTTGGTTACTCAGTGATAAAGAAACTATTTACACATAATTGCACGTTGAAGTTAAGTGCATACTGCACACATCATATAAATGGATATACATATATGTACATATTTACAAATGAGTGTACCAATGAACAATTAATTTTAAGAATATATAACTTTTGAACGTTCGCGATTTTCACTCCACATTGTAGAGGAAACGTCGAGAAATAAATAAGAATTTATTCGTTGGTATAATATTAAATAAGATTACTATATATTTATGCGATTTGGCGCTAAATAAAATATCATTAATGCAAGAAACATTACTGATTGTATTTGTACATTTACAATTTTCAAAAACCTTTCCGAGAGCTTGGTTGAGGCGTGACCAAAATACTGGCGTTTTTTGGCCTAACGCATCATGTCATTTAGCTTATAAATACCGCGAGCATGCTGGACACGCTTACTACTGGTAGTGGGCTTGGTCGTCTACCTTTAGACCTTCATTGGTCTCTGTATAATTCGGAAGTGCTTTGTGCAAGTAGTATGTATTGTTGTGTAGTTTTAATTGCACTATAGTTTTGTAATAAAGGCTCTGCCAGTTAAAAATAAATTATTATTGTGTTACATATTCAATACTGTATTATGCTATAAATCGTAATAAAACACATTCAGGCCGCTCCTTGACCTTATTGCAGTAAAGCGATTACATAACGCGGTAAACAGCGTAATTGTCGTCCAGATTACAATTGAATCAGCGCACTGTGGCTGCACCGCAATGCAATTACAATGCCTTTTGGATGTTTTGTGCTCTTTATTTTATATACGTTTTTATTCTATATACGTATACAGATGTGATTGTTCTAATGGCTTGAACGAACTTGCTTCCCTGTAAAAACGCAGCGTTTGCTGTTTTTTGTGCAGTTTTGGAGCTGTCTACTCTAAATCAACTAATAAAAAGATACATACAACTTCTGCAAAATCTTCACTCCAAATTCGTTTTTTTTAATGTTTAATTACTCTACTCACAACGAAGCCACATAAATTAAGAATAATTTTTAAAAACACACAACACAACAATCTACTCGGAAAACAACCTTTATGTCCGGTTTACATTATTCCAGTCCAGCGCTCGAATTCAGCGCTGGATTGCTTACTGGAAAAATGTTAACCGGCAGACTAGAAAGCTAACTGGGGATACATTGCTTTCCAGTGTCGGTTTATATTTTTCCAGTAAGCAATCCAGCGCGGGATTCGATCGCTGGACTGGAATAATGTAAACCTTGCATTATTTGGATTTTGGACTTACATCAACGGAGAGACAATTTACTTCTATATCGATTTGTTGCTGCTACAAAAAAAAATCTATCGAACACGGAGGATAGACTCAATTTTGTCTCGTTGATTTCGTTTGAAGTCACAAACGGCAAAAAGTTTTATACCTACAATTTGAGTGTGCTCAAAACTTGACAGGTTTTGAATTCGCGTAAGCGTAAACGTACCATCAAAGATCTTTGCATCATCGTTTAACCTTAGGTCAGACTGTGGTAAAACGTACATTTGATTTATAAAAAACAAATGGATAATGTCTTAGGCCCGAAACTGCGTGGCGCGTCAGTTTTGTACAGAACCGCCCGGGCGACCGCGTCACGCAGTTTCGGCCCTTATTATTTCATTTCATTACTTTTAACAGACCAAATACATTTTAACGAGCTACGTATTCTACGTGGCCATACCTACAGCATCAAGTCGGGCCGAAGTTTTCCGCCGCCGAGAGACGCAATTAAAGGGAAACTCTTTACAGCGTTTTTACGGTTCCGTACAGCCTCCCCGGGTATCAATCTCGCCAGTTTCAATTTTATTACACTTTTATGCGGATTTTAATGGAATTGCAGGCGTGTGCTCGTTTGTACACAGATTCTAATGCGCGCGTTATATTATACAGATGGGACAGTATTTGTGTGAAATAACATAATTAAAATTTTATGTAAAAAATACGAAATAACGTTACTTATGATAATAAGCAAATTCGAGTTACATTAATTGACTCTCTCTAAACGCATGTCGCTGTCCAATACTTACATCGCGCTTTTCTTTTGAAACTAATATCTATACATTCGAAAGTTTGGATGTTTGTTGCTCGGTCACGTTGGAACGCCTCAAGTGATGTAGTTGAATGGGATACATTTCTTAGCATTTACATCAGTATACAATTTTAATTCATTCATTTCTCAACAATTCACACAACGCATGCTGGTTGCATCAGCCTGTTTCCTGCACTTCGAATGAGTACCACCGACTCGGTAAGTAGTAGTTAGATACGTATGATGTTATGAGGCATAATTACGAATGATGCTAGATTGTGGTGCAGTGATATCACCTGCACGCAAACATATGCGACTTTTTGATTAGGTAACGCCTTGAATACTAGCGTCTTTTTCTTATCTAGATTTATGTGAATAAAAGTATCTACATAATGAATAATTTGTTTAAAAATAGAAATAAGTTTACCAATTGATTTCATTCAATCTGTTTAAAAAACATTAAACATCTTAATCTACTTTAAATTAAATACTTTAATATGTAGGACGACGGATTGGATGTCTAATGATCCAATCCATCCAATGCCACAACTAGTTTCTTTTGCGTAAGTTGAGAGCTTCCTCTAGCATGGTCATCCGACATTATGTTTGGCGAACCATATAAGAGTTCAAAATAGGAACTACCTGGTTTTATCTGTTATCGGGAACATCACGTCTCAAAATTATCTATACTCCAAAATTTAAAAAAACCAAAGGAACGTCGAGGTAATTAGATAATAATGTAGGTCGCGATTAAGTCTTGGATAAAGTTATCAATACTAAAAACTCTAGGTATTAAAAGTTTACTTAAGTTGCCACTAATATACAGTAGTAATAGTTAGTAGGCTGATAATATTCACATAATGTTAAAAATACTTCAATTTTATTAATAATCCTGAAGTTCAAAATATTTTGAGGCTTAGCTCAATTTATTGTGAAATAGAGAAACACACGCAAACATAAAACTCTTATTTTGGGCAGTCGTGTAAATGTAACAAACAACCCAAAACCACGTACGTCACGGCACCAACGAATGTAAACACCCATAATGCTCTCCCAACAACGATGATGCTTCCGATGCGCGTCAGTTGCGGAAATAGACGAGGGCTCCTACCACGCGATCCTACTGCTACTTTTCTGTTCAACTTACTCTCACCGTGTTCCGCGACTGTGAACCATATCAGTCGGACATAAAGTTCGTGGTGTAAGAATGAAGCGTGAGTAGAATCGAATCGCAAAATGATCGTGGCTCATGGTACGCGCCGGGTTCGGAGCGACGACCGAATATAATGATACCCACTTCACGACTGCTAGATTGATTTAGGAAGTCGCTGATGGCACAAGTTCACTACTTAAGGTATTTTTAGTAATATTCTGACAGTTATTGTGTTTGGTATTTAGCCAGTTTTTTTTTATGACAGTGAGTTTAAGCAAATCTGTGTCTGATGGAGAGTTACACACACACAATATTGTAATAGCAGAGGACGACTTAAAAGTTTAAAGTACACGTTTGTAGAACCTAGACGAGTGGCACTTTTCACTAGCAAGCGATTCAAAGCGTTAAAATCAAATGAAACTTCAAAAACATCAATCAATGAAACTGACTGATTGACTGACAGTCAACATGTGGCACCGAACGCTAAATGTAGTGACCTGAATGTAGACTGCAGTAGGTACTTATGTTAGCTGAGAGAAATATTTAGATCAAATAAATACACACATTCATGTTTTTCTAGCACAACATCCAATAGCATTTGTTCACATCACACTTTGAGGAGTGTAGTTTATAGCTACACCTAGCTTTAGCAGCCCACTAAATGTTCCCACTGCTTCACTCGGAACTTTGTCGCGCAAGGAGAGTCAAGATCATAATCCACTATGGAGATCCAGGGGTCTACCGCCTAACTAGAAATGTCTTAACTTTGATATTGCTCACTCTTTTCTTTCGGCTTGAAATGACAAAGACCCCAAATAGCAAAGCTAAAGTCGATTTAGTTAGGCGGTAGAAGGGCCATTACGGGTTAGCGGATGACGCGTGACCTCAAAAGATTCTTGGACACTGGGTTAGCGTGCGTACTGGGTACTTTATAGCCTTGCAGTCCCAGCAAAGATAGGTGGGCTGTTTATGCTAAGGAGAAAAATTAACTGAAAAACCTTTCCATTTATTTTTCCCTCAGTTCAGTGTAACAATGAAAATATAAGTAAAGCAGAATAGCTAATAATCCGAGTAAGGCGCGAATATTCGAGCGTGACCAAGTAATTAACCGTAATGGCATTGCTAATCCAGGCGTGCGATATCCAACCGGTCGACAACAGTGCTCGGTGACGGGAGCCGATCATTCGTGTACATGCACGTACACCGAGTAACGGGGAAAGGTGTACTAGGCCGGAAGACAAGCCGAACGTACTGTGAATTTTGTCGAGTGACATTGTGATGGGAGATTTCTCACACGACATCATGTAACCCAAAACTAAGCAAAGCTTGGGAAATATGGGAACCAGATTGCTGATAAAGTACTCGTACTTCTTACTTCTTACTACTTATAGTTGTAAATACATACTATACAAAGCAACATCCAGATATAGAACAAATATTTGTATTAATCACACAAATATTTGCAGAGGGAATCGAAACACCGACTGACGGGTTCGCAGGGAGACTTACTACCAACTAAGCCACTCGGCCAATCAGTAATTTTATTATCTAGGTATATTTAGTAGGCTCGTATCAAGACTTAGTTTTTTCAGTATATCTTTTGTCATAAGTACATCTATTTTTGAACCTCAGTTTCTTCCTCATCGTCCGTTTTTATGACGTACGTATATCGGGCCTACCGCTCACTGACATGGGTGTTGGCTTGTTTGGGTAGGATGATGTCCTCAAACAGAGTACCGTGAATCATACAGGCGGTTTATTGGAAGCTGACGTTCGGGGTTTTGATTGCGATGTTTGTTGGATGTGGGATGGTTGTGGTAGGGTTGGCATCTCTAGAATTTAGCGACCAGGACGAAACGCGTGAAACCCTGGATTTTAGAGCCCAGAACCCAAGCATATCAACAGTTTTTTTATATAGAGGTAGTCTTCATTTTCAGAACTAAAATCAAACTTTAAAGTTATCTTTTACTACCATTTTAATAAAAATTTTGCGAGTGGTCGGTTGATTGCGGCGTGCGGGCATAGAGCGTCTGTCGCGTGCGGCCCAAGTGCAAAACTTAAATTTTTCAATCCGAACTGCAAATGAAACCTCGTTCGGATGCTTCCCGGACGCTCTCTAAACTAGGACAAATCCAGGGAAACCCGGACGGATGGCAACCCTTGTTGTGTGTTCTGGATGTGAGATGTGCTGATTGTGTTCAATGAAATCTTAGGAGAACGGTTTTGTGCCTAGAATATTGCGAAGAAATTAGCATACCAGTCTACCTGCAGTTTGCCAGCGCAGTGGATTTATGGCCTTGCCTCTCTCCGTGAAAGACGGCTTCTGAGTACCAACAGTGGGAACACAAAATGGTCTGCTTATATAGGATATTAACAATGGCTATTTGGTCAAGTCGTAGTGATAATAGTGAAGTGAACTACCACGATAGCTGCAAACAAAGAAGTAGACAGTACGCGTGTAATACATGTCACTATTAACTCATAATTGGAGAACACGGAAAACTCATCAGATATATCGTTTTATCATTTTTATCAGCCCTTGATTGTGAAAGATTAGTATACACTAGAGTCCGTATCAATATATTATGACTTCCTAATTGGTGACAAAATCGTGGTATTTAAATGTGGTACATTATCAAACGTAACTCTATTAGGTACATTGTTTTTGATTAAGATTTGGTGGTGAGAGTCCGATTTTACCATCGTGAGAGCGTAGATTCTAATTCCGATCGCACTTCTGAGTATTTTTCCACGTCTATGTTTTTTTTTTTATATTATTTAAATTATCCACTCCACAGACTCCGGGGTCCGTGATCTTTGTCATTACAATTTTTTTTTTTTTTTACACATTTCTTGGATAAGGAGAAGAGGAAAATAGAAGGGATTTGGGTACATTTAAAATCTAATTCTAGTGCTCGTCTAGAGCCGATCACTACCGGTTGGGATTGCGCTAGTAATCGACTCGACATCGAGTGTTTGCCTAATTGCCTTTTGCCATTTGCCTAAGCTGCCTCCTCCCGGCCCAGAGCCTCCACAACGGCCGCATTTCTGTCCCTGATGGCCATCTGTAGGTTGAAATCGCGGATGGTCTTCGGTGATGCAGCCCACGCTCGCCGCACGAACCGACCGATGGCGTCGTCGGTGTCGTCAGCGTAGTATGTGAAGGTCCCCGTGTGCCGTGAGATTGCAACTACCGCATGGGGCACGCTCTCGTGCAGCTTCATGTTTGCCTTGGTTTTGATTACGATTACCGACTCGTATGTTAGTCCCTGAGCTTCATGGATGGTAAGGATGCGTGACCCGGTGCCTGACCCATAACCCTGGTTTGTCAGGGTCTCCTTCTCCTCTTGAGTGTGAACTAAGAAGAGGGTGTTTGGTTGGGTGTTGGGTATTTGCGCTCCCTTATATCTTCTCTGCTCTAGGGACTTTATACGGGACGCTGAGGAGTACATACCGGAGTATATTTCCCTCAGTGCATATGCGACGTCCATTGGGTTTCGATGTGTGCAGAGCAACTCCTGGCTGATCTTTGTTACCAGGTTCGGGCGATGATACCTCATTTCGAAGAGATTTTCCCTGTCGATATAAGGCAACTGATTGACGTCTCCAATGAGGACAATTTCACCAACATCAGACAGCCTTGAAGCCATCACAATGGCTCCAAAATGGTTCATGAGAGCTTCGTCCACCATGAGGCGGCTGAATCTTTTTTCTACCGAAACCATTTACCAGAGCAGAAGCCATGGTTCGCACTCTGGTTTTGACCAGGTTCTACGTTCCAGGGTCACGTCTATGTGTTTATACACTTTGACTTTGACAAACTTTGTCAACTTTGACTTTGACAACTAGTTTGTCATCACTTTAAAAGCGTTTAAAACGTAGATTTCTTGTATTAAAAAAATCTGATCAGTTAGAATTTCAACCTTGATTTGTCTCACTAACACTCGTAGAATCGTTTTATCTCGAAACGCTCTCCCAACGCGCACAATGGAAAAGGGTTTGAAGCTTGATTGGATGCGTCAGTCAACCCCTCAAGCTCGAGTCGATAAGCGTCGACGGTATCGCAGAAGGCAACACTCGAATGCACTGTGAACGAACTTATATCTCGAGTTCAAATGCATTGTGATGGATTGTTTGTTTTCCTAACAAGATACGTGAAAATCTTCTGGGAATCCCTATAATAAGCATGTATTTACAACTACATAATATATAAGTATTATTCCCCTATAATAAGCATGTCTTTACAATTATATATAAGTATTATATCAGCTACTTGGCCACCATAGCACAAGCTTTGCTCAGTTTGGGATCTCATGGTGTTGTGTGTGAATTGTCCACCAATTACGAGTATATATTAAAGCAAAACAAAATGATAACTTTGATCGATATGAAATTTTTAAAATTAATAAATATCATCATCATCATAGCGTTTAGTCCAGGTTACATCCCTAGCTTTCGCTTTGGAGCCCAGGGTCTGCTTTCCTACTTATACTTCTCCACTTCGCACGATCTTCGGCATCCTTCAGTGTGAGACCATTGGCACACACATCATCCCCGTCGACATCAAGCCAGTATTTCTTAGATTTTAATATTAATAATTTTATCTGTTAATAACACTTTGTCGTCGTCATGGACAATGGCTTTAACTCACTACTTGTGAGAGAAGGCCCACCCGACACAAAGTAGGCTCTGCTTGGGGCTTATTATACTCGTAATACTCGTAAATGTTCACCTCATCGAAAGTTAGTATAAATATACGACATATCGTATATATAAATATACGATATGTACGTTACTCAATTACGTCAAAACGCGTGCATGGATTGGGTAAAAGTTAAAATAAACACCTGGCTGGATGTACGTACACAGATAGATTATAGTCTTGGACAACACTTAGGTTAGTTTCGTATCATTTGTACAACTAGTTGTACTAGTCAGTAGTACTATTGATACAGAGCGCTCTCATCAAGAAGTTACGGCTGACCTAGTCGAGAGAACGGCGACTGCCGATCCGAAGACCCCGGGTTCAAACCCCCACACGCACCACTGTCTTTTCGAAGTAATGTGCGTAATGCCGCTAACTTAAAACGGTGAAGGAAAACATCGCGAGGAAACCGACATGTACCTAGAATCTTTCGAAGTCATGTGTCATCCACCAACCCGCACTGGGCCAGAGTGGTGGATTATGGCCTTAACTGTCTCCTTGCGAGAGAAGGCCCCGAGTCCCAGCAGTGGGAACATTTAGTGGGCCGTTGATGGTGGTGGGGATTTCATCAAGAGAACGGGAATTACATGAATGAAACCATAGACACTGGTAGTAGATTTAAAAACCCAAAAGACATGACGTCTCCTTCTCACAGCCGTGTAAAAACATCGATATGCTGGATAATTCACTTCATGGCTAGCTGAGATGTCAACACTCTCGGAGAAGGCCGAGCCGCATTTCTCAACCGTCCACCGTACGGCATGTACAAACTGAACGCGTCACCTTGGGACGCAAGCATGTGGCTCACAAACCTGTCATTATTCGACAATGATGCTGTATTTGAAGGTACAAATCATGTTCACAGAAAAACTCACTGGTTTTAATAATAAGGTAAAATTGCGAGTGAACTATCTAACCATATATTTTTAAATTTGACGATACGAGCAGTAGCCAGTAAGCAACATGCCTGCCACATAACAGCACAGTGACACGCAGCTATTGGAACATGAAGAGTCCAAATAATTACCTAGCACTACACTGCGCTCGTTACTCAGAGATCTAAGATTTTATATTTCTAAGCCCTGTAATTTCTCTGGAAACTTTACTCTTCAAACTGGAACACAGTAATGTTTCCACATTACTGCTTGGCGGTAGAATAGCTCGCAAAGGTGTGGTACTTCCTCAGGCGGACTCTGCCACCTACCACTACATTTTCAAGCAGTTGTGTGCGAACATCACTGTATTCCAGTTTGAAGGGTAATGTTTACGGAGAAATTACAGAGCATAGAGATAAATCGTCTTATATCTCTGAGTGACGAGCGCGGTGCAGTGCTAGCTAATGATTTGGACTCTTCATGTTTCAACAGCTGAGTGATATTATGTTGTTATGGTCAGACGCGTTGTTTACTATCAGGCACAAATCCTGCTCACCGTCACTCTTTACTATAAAAGTAGCCCTAGTGGCTAAAACGTTCAATTGCACAATAGCATGAGGTCTGAGGTTCGAATCCCGCCTGGACCACGTGAGTATTTTGCCATGTGCAGAGTTTCACGTCATCACCATTGTCGTTTAACGGTGAAGGAATACAACGTGAAGAAACTGGCGTGTTCTAAGACATAAGTCGAGGAGATGTATCATCCGCCAACTTGCACTTATATGACCTTGATTATCTCCTTGTAAAAGAAGGCCCGGAGGCCTAGAAGAGAGAATATAAAAACTGCTTATGTTTGTCTGTGTAAAAAATGTGTAAAGAAAAATTCCCCCATCACAAATTACACATTTGGATTATCTCGATCGTATCAGTTCACAAACAATAAAGTATGTATGTTATATATAAGCATCAAAATCGGTTTATTCATACTCGCAAACATACATAAACACTTTGAAGCACAAAACGAATATCTTTGGATATTCTTTCCAGTTTATGGAATAACAAAAGTATACATACATTTTAGACTTACTTTAAACTTTACTATAAAGAAGAATTACTCTTCTAACAAAAGATTCTTTTATTAAAATCATAACAGTTAAATGAGAAGCTACGGCTAAGTTACGGCTGGTCTAGTCGGGCGAACGGCGCCTTTCCGATCCGGAGACCCCGGGTTCAAACCCCACACGCACCACTGTCTTTTCGAAATCATGTGCGTAATGCCGCTAACTTAAAACGGCGAAGGAAAACATCGTGAGGAAACCGACATGTACCTAGAACCTTTCTAAGTCATGTGTCATCCACCAACCCGCACCGGGCCAGCGTGGTGGATTATGGCCTTAACTGTCTCCTTGCGAAAGAAGACCCGAGTCCCAGCAGTGGGAACATTTAGTGGGATGTTGAAATGAGAAGCTGAAGATAAAACAGCCTGATTGTTCTAAGTCCAATGTGCATAGAGAATATACATAATAACGCAGTTTTAGATCATAATCTCCATTACTGTCTGGGCTACTTTCTAAAAGCCAATCTCGGTAGACTGGTAGGCGGCATTGAAACACTAAATGGAGGTACGGTCGCAAATGACGCTTTAAAACAATAAAGTGATATTTATTAGATTATTTGCAAACATTATTTACACAAGTATACCCCATTATACCAACATATTATTATATACACTAACTACTACACAAAATATTATTATATTTTTAAAGTTTGTATTTTGTAGTCAGTGATTGTTTAATCTCAGGGTTTTAGAAATGTTACGATAAATTAACTTTTATTATGTAAAGTAATATTTTATTAACAGCTTCTCATGTGTCATGTGATTGGCCCAGCCCGACTTTAGCTTCAGCCGCATCAGTGCCTAACAAAGCGAGGGCATGCGCGCGCACTCTCCTTGAAAAAGACCGCTAATTGCGGCTGAAACTTAGGTTTGGATCGACCATATCACTTAATTAACTAAGAATAAGCTTATATGTTCACTATTGTTCTAACGTCAATATAGTCTTGTTGTTTGTTATTGTAAATTTTATGTTTTATCTTTATTACAATCTACAATAGACCTGATACGGATCTTGAAGGTCATATAAACATTATAATAACAAAGTACGTTCGTATTAAGTACAAAACTTATTGCGAAGTTAGTATACAAGACAAAATGAAAATTTGCAAAGGTCAATAGCACATATTTGGGGCATTATGTCTCTTATTATCATTAGCGATAGCGCTATCACTCGCTGTATTATGTTTATCATTAAAGAGTAGTCGATTTATCAGTATTTTTGTTTTGTTTCCGTGTGAAATATTCATCTGATAAGGTCATGCCATTTCTCTTGTTTGTTTTGTCTGGTGTTGTTTGAGATCAAGAAAAAATTTGAGTATAATACGTATTGGTAGACATTGGTAAAAACTTTAATCCAGTAATAAAAATTATTTTACAATCATAAATTGAAAAGTCATCACTTCTGCTCCAGTCCAATGTGCTCAAACACGATCATACAAAATTCGTATAATACAAAATTCGATCATACAAAAGAGGTTCGGATCCACTGATTTGGATCGAAGTAAGAACTTCTAAATTATGAAAGGCTTCTGATTGGGTATTCCCTGGTAGATACAATTTGGATGTCCTGAAATCGAGACCACATTGTACCTCAAAATCAGGCGAGATCAAGTCGACAAAATAACATTTGAATTGGTATTGCCCGTATATATCCTGGTAGTGATAAATTGATCTATCACAAGTCAGACCAGACAATCACTCTGCACGCAATACGATTTGTCAATTTTACTGCATAATATACGTCGATTTTTAACATTATGCGGCTGAAATGTCCCAATGTTAAGCAAAAACCTTGTTAGTTATATGCTAATCATTGCGGTATGTGACAGTGGAAGCCAGATCGCAAACGTTCCGATAGAACTACAAAGCGATGGCGAGACGACATCAATATTATCTCAATGCTCGGCATATATTGGCTAAGGATATAGATATCAAAACAACTTATAAGTACTTTGAAAACCGAACAATGACATGTAAGGTTAAACCGTCTAGACCTGACGCGCAAAAACTACTTAAAATCATCTGATTCGACATTCATGAGGTTCTTGACAGTTGATTAAATGATTCATGCGATATAACCGATGAGAAAATTTACAGGCAGTGACATATTACCAATGAGCTACGAGTAAATAACATTGATTTATCGTTCACCAGGGAAATTCTTAATCCCGAAAATGCACGAAGTTCCAAAGGGAATTAACGAAGCTTATGACAAATTCTCGATGCAAGGAAGAAATTGGATTTTTTATTTTTATATTATTGGACCTCTAGACAACGCTGCATCCACAGTTGTCAATGTTTTCAAATATTAAGTTGTTTTTTTTTTTAAGGGACCTATTGCTATTGTTGTTAGCTTATCTTTGCTTCTACTGCCTACCTGCTGTTTTAAGTATATTGCATTATACCTATAAAACCGTAAAATGGTAAAAAAAACTATCAGATTATAATTCAACGATGTCAGATTACGAGCTAACCTAACTTAACCAATTTTATGGTGACATATATAAACAAACTGAGCACTAAGATATCATTAACATACTAATATTTTGTGTTCTATGTTTCCTAGGAATAATTGTACAAGCGATTGAAATCCGAATGAGTGTAGCTTGTGTTAGTAAATCTGCTAAATCCTAGAACGAAACAAACGTGAACCCTTGCCGACAAATTAATAATAAAATGAGTCGATCCGCTCCGCACGATACGAATTATATTGCCACACCCAATCAGGGTAATTATGGTAACTACATATGACATGTACTTATTAATAAGACCAAGAAATGTACCATAATATTAGCAATAAATGATTGAGTATTGAGTATTGAACCCCTACCTGGCTGTGACGAGTACGGCTTCAGGCAATGCCAATGACAAGGCCGGGCACAGGTAACTACTATTAATCTGTTCTAAAGCCCAGAGAACCCCACGTGAGTCTCTTCACGTGTTTACAACTTTCCTGCACTTGACAGGGGGAGTAATCATCAAACTATTCGAACAAAGATAAGGTAGTAATTAGTTCCATCAACTGTCCAACTCCACACATTATGTCGGGCAGCAACAACAGATTTCTACTGCTCGCGATAAGTGAGAAACCTCATAAGGACGAAAACATGCTTTCGAAAATGAACTTTACCACTCAATAATAAAGGCAAATAGAGGTTACCCCGGCAAATTTAAGGCGGATCTGACAAATATTAAATTAGCAAATTACAAGCGAAAACAAAGGTGGTGTGATGTCTGTAACGGCCGGGGAAATAAATGAGAACAAAGAAAATAAAACTGGATACATGGGACACGGGTGATATTTAAATTGAGTGAGGTATTCAAAAGTTACTTTGATATGGGTATTATCTCTTGTATTGTAATTACTTAGATGGTGTTAACAAAAGATCTACTACGGTCTATCTATGGTCGATCTCTTTCCCCGGCGGTGTTTCAGTTTGAAGGGCGATGTTTCTATAAAAATAACGGGGCATAGAGATATACTCGTATTTTTTACATATGTATACAATAACTGATTGACGAGAGGACACAATTTCAAATTACATCTTAGCTTTTTTTATCATACTTCAACACCATGCCTCTCGTTACCTACGTACTTACTAAAACCAAGCAAACTCTCACATGTCCCAGATTGTTTCAACTGCACCTAATCACAATTCTAGCTCGAGAATGATGACCGTTTTGCGGTCAGAACCGGAAAAAAATTGCAAAGCCCAATTGTCCAAATTAAAACGGCTTCGGTCTAGATTTAGCACATGCCATCGGAGCATGCACACAGTTCGGAACATTCGAGATTACCTTGCTAGTGGAGCAATCAATCTTAGAGGTGAGCGATTGTAGACAAAATCATTTACGACTTTTAAACTTTGGAGATTTAAAATCAGCCATCACGTGGAAAAGTAAGGCTAAGAAAGTAAGGATGGGGCAAAGTGGTATAATATAATTATGCCACAAAACAATACAGAAAAGCAGTGAATAAAATTAAAATCACGAAAGCCGAACTTATACCTAATAGCTATCTCTTTCAGCTAACCTTTTGGTTATTGGGACAAGGTAATAAATAAGGACAGTGGTGTGTTATCCTTGTGGTGTACCATAGGAATGGTCTAAATCCAGGAGCGAAGTAGATTTTCTTACTATAGGTTTTTACTAGACCGCCATTTTATCTTATATTAAGTGATGCTGAGTTCTACGATGGATTGCGGTTAGCTAGAGGTAGCTCATTCCTTCTCAACTTGAAAACTCGTACATAATATCCATCCATGTAGCCACTCAAGCAACAAATTCCATAGTTTAAATACCTACTACGAGTATGGAGTCAAACCGCTAGTTTGGAGCTATTGGAAGGGCAACCATGAAAAGATATCACTCTTTCGAACTACAAAAAATCCTACAACAAAATAGCAAGGTGGTATTAGATCATGCGGATGTGCAATACATTCTGCGAAATGTATCTGATAAACCTAATTTTGTGGCGATGTGAATTAGTTTAAATGTTTTGAACTCAATATTATTCTGGAGTCAATCGCAATAGTGCAATTAATGTTAAGAAAATCGATCACTTTTAAAGCCTTGTATCTCAGGAACAAAATAATATAGGTATCGAAAAACAATAAAAATGCGACGCATAAAGAGTTATATTACATCAATATGCGAGTTAATTGACATAATATAAAAAAAGATAGGTGAACTGTGAGACAATTACTACACTTGTACGTGCCAGACGAAGTAAAGTCCCTGCGTCATCGAACACTCCAAAGAATTATATAATTACGAGTGCATCATCATAATTGACATAGCATTTATTATCATTAGACAGTATTTTTTTACTTTTGACGAGACAACGTCTATTAAATCGATGAACGCCGGCTGCATGTACGAAAAAGTGTCCCGTTATGTCCCGTTACGCTCATTGTACGCTTGCGCCGCATCTATCAATATCTGTTATGACGTTGTCACGTTAAACTATCGTCCGTAAACCAACCGACTTTACAGAAAACATTTTTTTCTAAGTTAAAACTTCTATAGGCTCTTTGAGCAGTGTTGGGCAGTGTTGGGTTGTGTTGGGCAAACTCTTATGGGTCCGCGTCACCGACATTAATAATAGCAGTATATCTATTTGTAGCTATACAGGGGATGTTTTATGCAACATTTAATGTTTTATGATTTAGTGCTATTAAATAAATAAAAATTGGCAACCCCGTAACAAAAATCATGCGACAAGGAGAAATGATTGAAGTTCGCAAACCCCCCTCTTCAACTGCACTCAGTTGGACAGCTTACAAGTGACGGCATAGTGCTGAATCTTATTACTTTATACCCTTCTATGATCTTACATAAGTCTCCTAAGTGAGGTGGTTCATTTGACCCATACATTTTGTTCACGAGCCTGTAGTCTATTAATAGTGGAACCAAAACTCGCCTAGTTGGCTATTTCTGCTAGATTTACACTCAGCACGCTTAAAATATACAACTTATCTATGTTATGTAACGTATTCATTTGAAATATCTACCTATCCAATCTATAAAAATTGCACATAATTTTACTTGATTTGATTCAAAATACAAACCTAGATTCGTATTTCTAAATGAACATCGGCGAATTTAATCATCTTTGGATACATTTAAAGAATTACAATTCGTAGCTCGTTTGGAATAAAGTCTAAAATTCAGTTTGGAAAAGAGAATTGCTTCACGGTTCATGTAAGGCAGGCTGGCGCTTATTTTGTGGTGGCGTAGGTAGTCACAGATTAAATAATAGTTGAACGGTAGGTAAAGTTGGTCTCTGGGGAGTTGATCTCCTTGAAGACCAGAGTCGTCATGGTTCGGTGGCCACAGATAACGCAAATAGCATTCCTCCAGTCTGTCTGGGCTCGAAAACTCTGTACATATTTCAGAACGACACAATTTAAAATTTTAATACAACTCATAATTTAAATAATTTATTTCTGTCCTATTCATTTATTTCACAATCTAAGAACATATACACGAGCAACACTGCTTAAAAATATAATATAGTCCTTTCGCTTATTCGGTTAATTATACTACCAGTGCCCTTGACTGATGTGTTTTAACTTTTAACTCAAATACATGTTAAATCAAACTACAAACATATGATGATGAATAACGCCTAGATCGATAATCTTCAAACAAACGGTCCTTTTTAGGTGAGGCAAAAAGCAAATTGATTTCGGCGTAAGCAGTATGTCCTGATGTTTGCCAAACAGAACTTTTAATGTCGTGGAGTATGTACAGTGAAGGGTCACACAAACCATCACGATATTTTTAATTGTGAGAGATGCATGCACAAGCGCTGGATCGTGAGAACTGATGGTAGTGTCGAACGGACTGAGCCAATATGGCCCCCTAAGATTTGACTCACTTTTCTTGCGCGAACGCGGTTTCTAACCGTTTTATTCTATTACTAGGTACTACAAATTACAAATGTCAAAAATATCAACTGTCACTTAAGCTTACTACAAGAGAAAATTCATCTGGTTGTTTTTTTTTAAATAAAATGTGCCGAGACGAGCAGGACATGTGTCTGATGGTAAGCAACATCCCTGCCACATAACAGCACAGTGACACGCAGCTATTGAAACATGAAGAGTCCAAACCATTACTTAGCACTGCACTGCGCTCGTAGCCCAGAGATCTAAGATGTTATAAATCTAAGACCCTGTAATTTCTCTGGAAACATTGCCCTTCAAACCGGAACACCTGGAACCCGCACTGTTCACGGAGCAATTTGTTACCTCGCTGAATGGGAATTACTATCCTCTGCAACAAAAGGCAGAATAATCTTTAAACACCTCTCCGGGCGGGCATAACGTCGTCAGCTTGTCTGATGTTGCAGATGTTTATATGTGACGACTATTTGGACTGTTTGATAATAATGATCTTTAAAAAAAAAGCGAGCGAGCCGAATCTTGAATTACATAAACCCTTGGCAAAAATATCAACGGCTACCAAGGAAGAAATCAAGGCTAAACTAACTAGCTGGCTAACTAGTGATGGTGCATACTGTGTTCATTAATCTCGACAATTTATTCAATTTTCATCAAAGTAGACAGAGTAAATGTAGATTTTTGTACGTCATTCACCAACGAAAAGCAAGAAGAAAATTATAAATAACCTATGCCGACCATAACATACCTTCTGAGCATACTTGGCTGAACGTACCTTCATTGAAAGCAAACTAGTTAACACGCGACCCAAAAACCTAAAAGAAAAATAAACAAACAAACAAAAGCGAGTCGTGGTCGAGGTGCTAAGAACCATAACCTTGAGAGCGAACATTGTAACGGCTCCGGTAACTGCGCATACGCATGACATCCGGGCGACGACGCGACGGCCTGATGCGTCGCGTCCCTGAATCATACGCGAACAAAGAACTTGGCCGCGGATCCTTGTGTACGCATCTTGAATCAGACCTAACCCGAAATAGATCCTAAGAGATTCAAGCTAGTGAACCGAGCTTCACGATGTATCACATGACATCGATCTGAGCAGAACATCTAAATAATAAATCCAGAAAGAAATTTTGGTAGTAAATATGTATAGCTGCAAAAAATTCAGGATTGGTGGTCGACATTTTTCTAAAGATAATAGAAAATATAATAACACACATTGTAACATTTAGCCAGAACTGCACACTGCCAATGATAGTTGCACAAAGTTGTCTGCATAATTGCGCCTAGAAATTAATTATTGGTTTTAATATCTACCTAACAATATCACCAAAACCATTTCCATAGTCAGCGCGGATGAGATCACTTTCCGCAAAAAGGCCACCAGTTGCAACACTAGTTTTATTGTTTTTCTGCTCCCGTGCAAGTTGTTTTGTTGGTGTGGTAAAATAAAGAATATTTACCTTCCTTATTGGCATTTAAGACAACTTAGGGATCTACGGTGAAATTAATATTTACACAAATGAACCCCAAAAACTGTATCAGGTATCAACGTAAACTTTCGTCAACAATATCAACGGCCAGTATTACTGTCAAAAAAAGTTAACTCGTTTGACTAATGGCACTTTCTCTGTTATGCCCGGATTTGGTAACGTATACAGTAAGTATAAAGGTCCAATAAGTATCTTCTACATATTTCAAGACAGTGATAACATAGATATAAACCAATGGATGTGCCCTGAGTAATTTGAAATTGGTAATAAGCTGCGTCTCTATGTGTGTCGTAAGTAGTTTACACATAACCAATCTACTTGACCCCTAGAACCGCTAGCGGCGCGATATGCTGTGGTTCTACTTATTTTTATTGTTGACAACGAATGGTGACAAGTAAAAACGTCCGGCGTTCACCGCTTCCTGCAACCGACTGGAATGGAATGATTGAGCTCACTCTTCCCAGCAATGACATGATTCCGAGCGCCCTGAAGTTTGGGAGGGTATGTCTGTGTATTGAAATCTTTGAGTGATAAGACTGAATGGGGCGTACGTAAATAAAGTTTGTTCTTTGTAAAAGAGGCTCATTGTTGTCTGAAAAAGTAATTGTGATGGATGATGATCGGCACAGATAAGTGGAATATTGAAGACAATCATGTGGAGGGGGTGGAGGACATGCGTTGTACTTGATGTAACACAGTATAGCTATTACAAAGAGAAACCGTTTTGATTTATGTAACGACAGATACTAATAACTTACAATACTATACAAATAAATAACACTATCATAGCAAAAGTGAATACATCACTCAAACACATAATGGCTCTGACCACTTAAAAAAAATATGTAAAAAAAACATCAATTAATTAGCAGCGCCCATAGTTTCACCCGCTTAGTTCACGTTCCCGTTATTTTCCCGGGATAAAAAATGGCCTATGTGTTATTCCAGACCGTTATCTATCTATGTACTAAATTTCATCCAAATCCCTTCAGAAGTTTTTGCGTGAAAGAGCAATAAACATTCATCCACACATTCTTACAAACTTTCGCGTTTATAATATTAGTAGGATTAAAACGATGTCGCTAAGACATATTTATATACAAGATATATATTTTTATGTCCTCAGTCGACAGTGAATCTGTTATCTTAGCCGTTGGTTGTGAGTTCGATGCCCACTCAGAACATACAATTACATAAAACATAACATACATGTTTGTGATCTGTGTATTGGTGTTTATTAACCAACTTCCAAACAGGAGGAGGTTATCAATTTGACCCTATGTTTTTTTTTATATATGTGAAACAAACTTTGACTGGCCTTGTGGCTTAGTGGGTAGTAACTCTGCCTGCGAAGCCAAGGATCGTGGGTTCGATCCCCCACCCAGTGCAAATATTTGTGTGATGAATTCAAATGTTTGTACTGTGTCTGGGTGTTTGTATGTATAATAAGTATGTATTTACAACTATATAAGTATTATATCAGCTATCTGGCCGCCATATGGCAGCTTTGCTTAGTTTGGGGTCAGATGGTGTTGTGTGTGAATTGTCCAACAATAAACTATGATTTCTCGAGAACCCTGCACCGATTTTATTATGTGTGTTACACCGAGTGAGTAGCACTTGTAATAATGATAGGTATTAATTTATTTTTCGAATTTGAGTGCTTTTCTTTGAGTGCGACTTAGTTTGTGGTTTTGAAGTCGCTTTAAGTTTTTGTACGAAAATAGTTTATATCATTAATCATTTATTTGGGGCTGCTGGTGTTGTCTATTTACATGAGTTGAAAAGTTGAGCACGAACACAAAACAAGTAACTATCGAACTTGAATTTTATTTCAATATCGAATCCATATTTGTAAAACTATTGATGATACATAAATGTTTACTGAATCTATTGATATTGTTTAAGAAAAAGAAATGAAATAATTGCAATTCTTAAAACATCTGTTTCATGGCAGTACGTAGCACTGTGGATTAACAATGTTAGGAAAATGTTTGCGCTACCACTAATTTATAGTTTACATTCCCCTCTGCAATTGTTGTTTATTGGTTATGCCATAATTTCTTCCTGTTTAACTCTAGTTATATATATAGATATTCCGAACATAACACAGTAAACCAACAAAGAAATATTTCTCGGTGCAGATTTCAAGGTCCTCGAAGCACATATAATGAATATGCAAATATCGACATTACTTATTTGTAAAAATAAACACGCTACTCAAGCGACCAGCACTTAGGATTTACAGATCACTCATAGAATAATACTAAAATAATCTTCAGATAAATTAAGTCCAAAAATGAGACATATTCTGCAGCATCTTAGAAATCTCAGAAAGCTGAGCCATTAGCGTTTATGAACAAGACAAAAAAGATACGAAACCATTTTACTCGGCTCGCCGTCGGCGGCTGCTAAATAAACAAGTGGCCCTAATATACACACCCTACGGAACCTGTTTCTCTGAACCGGTATTAAGTGAGAAAACTAAGCGGATTCGATTGCAAATTAAATGTATTATGTACTTGCAAAATAGACAGGTTTTCGACAAGCCAGGCTTAGCTTAAGTCGACATCTAGACAAACACGCGATCCAATAAACAAGCATTGCCGTCAAATGCTTATGTAAAATCGCTTTCGTTGCCAATCAGGTAATAATGGGCCTTAAATATTAAATGATAGGAAGATTTATGTACGCACATAATCAAACTTTCTCATCGTCTATTCAGTCATGTTTCTAAAGCGAAGTAAATTACCTTTCTATAAGTTATGTTCTTATAGGTACTCGTATACTACACGGAAAGAGAATTGATTTAAAAGAAAATGATATGACCACATACGTATATGTATTATGATTATTTTGAATGATGATTACGCTAATCCAGTTCTTTATGTAATCTTGTGATTAAGACGATAATTGTATAACTTTCCGGTGTAGAATAAATAGACCGAATAAGAGATAATCTTCATCCAGATTAGCAAAGATAACAGTAATGTGATCATTGTGGGAGGTTTAAACTATTTCATATTTTTATAATAAATACACATGTAACTCACGTTTGATATAGCCAGTCAAGTCCGACTTAAGTTTCGATCGCGTCCGGCGATTTTTTTCCAGAGCTAAACGAGTTGCGAACTCGCGGTCACACTCTTGAAAAAAGATCGCCGGACGTTACGTTACATTAGTTTTATACTAAAATCTATACTAATATTATAAAGCTGAAGAGTTTGTTTGTTTGTTTGTTCTAGGATCTCGGGAAGTGCTGGTCTAAATTGAAAGATTCTTTTTCTATTGGATAGTCTATTTATCGAGGAAGGCTATAGGCTATAGAAAATAACGCTACTATTAACAGAAGCGGAGCATGAATCAAGAATGTAACAAAATCGGGAAAAAATCCTTTTAGAGAGTTTTCGTACGTTTCGTGCTTTGACATGACACATGACAGCATGTGTCTAAGATTGCTTCATTGAATATCACAGATTACATACCTCTTCAATATAAAACCTTTTTGCTAATCTCTGAGTTGGTACGACCAATTTCCGACAGGTGGCGTAGCAGGTAGCTGAAGAGGTGTTTTGTTTGAAAGCGAAATTCTCAGGAATGACTGAACCGATTTCTAAAATTTTTTCACCGTTGGATATGTGCGGGATCTCGATGAATGCTATATATGTTCCACGGGCGAAGCCGGGGCGGACATCTAGTATTTCATAAATGTGGCGTAACATGTTAAATCAGTCTAATGTACGGTACGATGCAAAACAAATCAATGTATCATGATAAATGATAAGACATAGTTCTGAATATAGATCGCATGATTTGCTGGAGACATTGTGAATTTTTCACAAACAAAAGCGTGTTTTTATCGTCACTAGATAATACAGGATCAAAAACTTATATACCGATGTATGTATGAAAACCAGTTTTTAGCCCCCGACCAAAAAAAGGGTGTTATAAGTTTGACGTCGATGTCTGTCTGTCTGTCTGTGTGTGTGTCTGTCTGTGGCACCGTAGAGCTCAAACGGATGGGCCGATTTCGATGCGGTTTTTTTATTTGAAGGTTAATATCCGTGCGGATGTTCTTAGCTATGTTTGGTTAATATCGATTCAAAATGGCCGCCTCCACAAAATGGCGGACAAAATATTTCTTCACAACCTACCTCAATATGGGTATCAAATGAAAGGGCTTGACTAGTAGAACACTATAAACTATAACAAATTTCAAATCCAAGATGGCCGCCACCACAAAATGGCGAATTATATTATTTTTTCATTACTACCACAATATGGGTATCAAACGAAAGAGCTTGACTAGTAGAATACTTTGCACTATGACAAATTTCAAATCCAAGATGGCCGCTCCCACAAAATGGCGAAATATATTTATTTTTTCAAAACTCCCATAATATGGGTATCAAATGAAAGAGCTTGACTAGTAGAATGTTGTAGAGATAACAAATCCGAGGTAGTCGGGGGTTAATCAAAATTTTTAAATTTGTTTTGTATCTTTTAAATATGTTCAATGTTCATTGTGTATTTTGTAAACTACATCGTTTAACTATTTAGGTAAGGTTCTCAAGAAAACGTGCAAAACACTATTTTAATTTTTATAATTACTTTATTTTATTCTTTGGAGATTTTCTTAAAATTTTTTTTAAATTAAGTAATGATTTAAATATAAAGAGTAGGTACAATGAACAAAAAAACGTGCGAAGCGCTTGAAAACTGTCCATTGTTTGAGCATTTGCATATACTAATGAAAAATGTATTTCATTAAATAAATAAAAACACTTAATATAAACCGTCATTGCTTACACTAAGTAATATGTATGAGCATAAACGTAAACCTAGATTAAAAAAAAAGGAAATATTCTATTAAAACACTGATAGGTTTACGCTTAACCGCCAACTAAGCAAAGCTCAGATCAATAAAATATTATTAAAATATGAATACGTAAATATCACACGCAGACGGTTTTCCAAAGAAACGTTACGTATTTTATCAAAAGAAAACAAACATAGATGAAGAATACAGAAAAACAAATTACCCAGCTACGTATGTAGATAACGAGTGAAAAGTAGGTATCGACGTCATGATAACAGCGGTGCAAGGAAACGTTTTTAAATAAATATGTTTGCAAGGAACAGCTAATGAATATTATCTTATAGGCGAGGATAGGAAAGTTCCGATAGTTTAGCATAAAGCTAATAGAAATAGAGAGATATTTGTTTAAAGAATAAAGTCATTAAGATCGAAAATCATTACCGAAATATATTTATTTTCTAATCACTACCATAGAATAGATAATAATATTGTCACTACTTAGTATAAAACAAACTCACTTCATGCTGTCTTGTTGTCCCTATGTGTGATTAGATCTTTAAAACGAGGCAAGGAATTTTGATGCTGTTTTTAATAGATTTGTAATGTAGAGTGATTCAAGTGAAAGTTAAAATGTATAATAGATACGTGCATAAAATAGTGTAGAAACACCGATAATTTTATAAGTTTCTAATGTGATGTCGTATATAAACACATTTTTGCGGCCGTTGTGGAGGCTCTGGGCCGGGAGGAGGCAGCTTAGGCAAATGGCAAAAGGCAATTAGGCAAACACTCGATGTCGAGTCGATTACTAGCGGAATCCCAACCGGTAGTGATCGGCTCTACAGACGAGCACTAGAATTAGATTTTAAATGTACCCAACTCCCTCCTATTTTCCTCTTCTTCTCCTTATCCAAGATATGTGTAAAAAAAAAAAAGAAAATTGTAATGACAAAGATCACGGACCCCGGAGTCTGTGGAGTGGCTAATTTAAATAATAATAAAAAAAACACATTTTTTGAGCTTATATTGCAATCGCTGCGCTGGCTGAACCTTACGAGATATATCAAAATAATGTACTACATTACCCCTCAAAAAGGACTACAAAAAAAGTCCCTGATTATTTACATGTATGTCTATCTCTTAGGGGTAACCTACAATAACCAATTTTATTATTAGTTTATTTAGTAGCAGCATTGCACCTGTGCGAAGACGGGGCAGGTCGCTAGTTATTCATGTGTTGATAACATTATTTTAGTTATTTAGGTATCTTTAAATACCTTTAAACCTAGTTTAGGACCTTTGAAATTTTGTTGCCAGGTTCATATTGATTGCCATAATTAAACATCTATGCGAGTTGTTAAGCCACTTAGAGCTGTATTACATTATTGACTTGAGCTCAATTTTGTTTGCTCTTTCGACGGCACAAAATATACAATAACCATTTAACTTTGCTCAATAATTTGGCAAGTTTTTGAATCGCGTAGGCTTTAAGTAAATGTTCGGAGACTACGGCGGTTGGATGCCGCTAACTTCTAGCTTCTAGCAGGCTTAGAAGCGCAAAATAAGTTGATCTAATGAGGCGTTTTCAAGGCGCAAAAAGACTTGTCAAAGATAGTTCTAAATATTGTCAAGTGTGGCACCACTGTTGGTTTTTGTGAAATTTCTCTAACAAAATAAAACAGTGGCGCAACCTACGGTGAAATTGGGAACTATATTTGACAGGTCTTTTTGTATTGAAAAAGCCCTATTAGCTCACACGAGTTATATTATTGTAAGGCTACATTTAGTCGTATTTTTTTACTCTTATAGATTTAAACTTCACCGCCAAGTTAAGCCTCTTCGTTTGCATTTTTGGAACGTCAACCATGAAAATTTGACGCTTTTTCGAGCTACAAGCAGTCCGACAGCCAAAAAGCCGTTCTATTCAGCCGTTGGATATTTAAATTCTAATTTGAAAACGTTAATTACATTTCAAATTTATTATTTTAACGTTAAATTTAGGGTTTTTAAACAACCACCCGAGAGGTAATTAGTTAGGAGTATTATCTTGTCTTACACTACGTTTGCCGATTCGCGGTCTCCACTCCAGCACCCGTCTGCTCCGGCAAACGTAGTGTAGGACGTCCTGAGACTAGATGGAGTGACGATATTCGAATGGCAGCTGGTGGCGGTTGGAGAAGTAAGACCGAGGATCGGGCTGAGTGGCGTATCATAGGGGAGGCCTATGTCCAGCAGTGGACGAATACAGGCTGATGATGATGATGATGATTAGCTTGTACTTAAACAAAACAAAGAACAGACGGTAGGTTAGCGTTATAAATGTACCTAGTTCTATGAAACGACCAGATACTAGTACCCCTACAATGATAGTATTTTCGCATAAACCAAAGTTGATAACACTAGCGCGTCTCCCGACACTATAAATATTGTAGTAGATATTAACATAACACATCAGAACGTTGAGGAAAGCCAGTTCGCAGAAGCTAATTGTGTTATGTTATTGAACTAATGACTTTTGGAACCTGGAGAGGCAGACACGCAAAAAATATACCTACGGTCAAACCCAGTAATGAGTTTGCGAACAGTCTGCCATTTTCTATTAATCTTAGTGAAACTGTAGCCACAGGTGTAGTTAGTAGTTTAAGTACATTATACATTACTCGTGTTAGTCGTGTCGTAACATAATATTTAGAAGTTTTTTGACGTGACAACGTCTAACAAATCGACGAACGCCGGCTGCATGCACGAAAAAGTGTCCCGTTATGTCCCGTTACGCTCATTGTACGCTTACGCCGCACCTATCAATGTTTTTTATGATATTGTCACTTTTTTTTTACCTTAATAGGTTTACACTTGACCGCCATCTCGCCTGATGTTAAGCGACGATGCGGTCTACGATGGAGCGTGTTTACCCAGAAGAAACCGATTCATTCTCGATTTGAAGACACCAAGATTATAACTATCGGGAAAAACCCACTCAGGCAACTCATTCCACAGCCTAGACGTTCTTATCAAAAACGTAGAGTCAAACCTCTTTGTCCGTGTCTTTGGAATATCCACCATGAAACGGTGCCGATTCTTCGAGTTTTTTGTTCTAATTAAGTGTAATAAAATAAAACGTTTATCTATCTATAACTGAAGAACAGGACGAGTCAGTTTCCCGGACATAGCATACAAAATTAAGCATGTGACGAAACAATCTGGAATAACATCGTAACATTTGGGTATGAGTGATATGAAGATAATATCTTTACAATCCAGCGCTAAGCCGATAACAGTACTTCTCGAGGATTCCTGCTTTACGGCTGAAACAACAGACGCGCGAAAAACATGATAACGATGTATACGAAAACAATACAAAACGTCATCATCGAAATTAGCCCACTTTAGTCCACAGCTGGGGATCTAATTGTATATCGACAACTGAAATCTTTAAATGGAACAATGAAATTTTAACTTTACAGTTTTTGCCGCAAATGCTATATTTCTTTAGACCATTTTGACAGATGTGTTATTAGTTATGTGTTATTAGCTTATTAGACTGGGTTAGTTGGTGTTAAGTCTGCCTGCGACATAGATAGTGGATTCGATTCCCATCCAGAGCAAATATTTGTGTGGTGAATACAAATATTTAGTCTGTGTCTGGGTGTTTCTATGCATAATAAACACGTAATTAGTATTTATCTATTTACAACTATGTAAGTATCATTAGTTATCTGGCTCCCAAGCTTTCCTTAGTTTGAGGCTAGATAGTGTTGAGTGATAAATTTCCTTCAATATTTATTTTATTTATTTATCTTTACCACCATTCCATTATTGTCGCAGTTATAACAGAATAGATAAAAACAGGGTTACTTTAACAGAATCAGTCAAATCTATAGCAAGTTATGAAAATTTAATCAAAGTAATTCAACCGAACTGAGAACGTTCTTCGTAAGGTAAATTACTTAACGTATAAATACATCTACCCTCTTATATTAATTATTCTACTAAAACTACCTAACTTCAAAATTATTCTCATTAAAAACTACCTACTGCTACCTAACTTTAATTACTTTAATTAAAAAACAACCTACTGGTACCTTAACTTTAATTTTTCTCATTAAAAACAATATTTATTTAGGCTTATAAAGGTTTTCGTACTAAATGTAAAACAGTGAAAAAACATTGAGTGGCCGTGTGAACGGTACGATTTCTCACCGACAATACTCAAGGACCAGCAGGTCTACTACGAAGTCCAATAAACGATATATCGGCCGAAGTTATGGACGTTTTATACCACGAAACATAATCGGTCGGTTGATGACACAAAAACTGTCAAATCAGCGTGGGTCGGGATGAACGAAACGCCTGATCAGATCTACCAACCGATTGTGTTTCGTGGTATAAAACGTCCATAACTTCGGCCGATATATCGTTTATCGGACTTTGTAGTAGACCTGCAGAATGTCCTGTGCCGAAATTGTTGAAAACATATTTTAATTCATACAATGGCTTGTCTGGTATTATAGAATGCAATGGCGGCACTATTATTAATCAACTATTTGCAATGATGGCAGCAGTCTACGCGGCAATGTAACGTGTAACGTCTTACATTCGTAATCGTCTTAATTCGCAAAAAGGAATATTTTAGCATACTTAATATCATTCCTCTATATCCTCTAGTACCTTATCAAACAGTGAGCCTCAAGAATTTCATTAAGTAGACATTTCATTATCGTAATTACCCCAATCACGGAATCTAAAACGTATAATAAGAAAACAATTCGACGCTGGTTGAATCATTAATGACGCATTCTTCTTGGGAAACGTTATTTATAAAATTGTTTATCCTAGCCATATTTTTAGTTCGAGGAAAACTAGTGCTTGCGTTACCTACTTGAGATTTTGAAAATTTTATCGACCAGATCAAATTCCACAGCAATTACTATCGCCCTCGTTGCTAAATCTCCCATACATTTGCTAGACAACATTGCAATAATGCAACTCGACAAGACAAAAAAGGCTTACCAATTTCTTTGATGGTATACTGCCTCTGCCCCTCATGGGAGTTGGTGGTTCCGAACGCCTGTCCCATGTTTGATAATATCACAACACTTGAGTTCACAAAAAAATATGTATTCGAAATGACAGTCAGCTGATAATTCGCGTATTGTAACGGCGCATGCGCGGGCTCTATTAGGGTGACGGGCGCGCCCCTTCGCGTCTCGCTGGGTACTGGCGAGTTGCGACGCGAAGACCGCTGACCGATAAGCTGGCATGACCTACATGTGGTGGAAGGGAGACAGCGGTGCCGAGCGCAGTGCCGAGTGCCCCCGAACCGCGTGTGGATGCACCGGACACGCTCTGTTTACATCGTGATGCGATGTTCAGCTGTTTGGAACCGCTCACCACTTCAACGGGATAAGGCTTCTAGCATTTCAGGTTTGTCAAGTTCTCAACACAACAAGTCTTCACTCGAAAATATTACTAAAGGTATCACAATGCCTTTTTTACCCGAGATCAAAAGGACAAGATTTTCAATTCGTTTTGTCTTTTTTTTTAGTAGACAATTTTTTTTTGAGGATGCCTTGATTATACTCTATACGACTCGTAATACATATTATAAAGTTGGAGAGGTTTTTTTCTTGAACGCACTAATCTCAGGAACTACTATATATACTATAATCGGAGAAACCCGTATTGCCGGTCACTGAGGAGGTCATTAGATTCTAGGTACATCAGGAGCCTGTGGTTTAGGACACGTTCCATAGTCTTGCAGAGTATGGACGTGACCGAGATGGGCCTGTAGTTGGCAGGGTCAGCACGACTACCTTTCTTGGGCACAGGTTGCACGATAGCAAGCTTCCATGATTTCGGTACTTGCCCAGAATGGAAAGAGAGCCTAAACAGGCGCGTCAGTACAGGAGACAATTCAGGTACATAAGCCTTCAACACTAGGGCAGGAATTCCGTCCGGGCCACTGACTTTGTTCACATCCAGATTGCGTAGCACTTTACGAACCTCCATTTGGTGAATATGTATTTCCGGCATCAAAGTCAGTCCGCCAGGTGGAGTAGGAGGTGTCGCACTACCAGCATCTAGACGAGAAGATTCCGCAAACTGAGATGCAAACAAGTTTGCCTTCTCCATTGCGGTGTGAGCCAGTGCCCCATCAGGTTTCAGCATTGGAGGCAGTGAGGAGCGGCAGAAGTTTGATTCGACCGATTTAGCTAGGGGCCAAAACGCTTTGCTGCCCGCAGGGTATGAAGCTAGTTTGTTCCCTATTCGACTAATGTGGTCAAAACGAGCCTTCTGAAGAACCCTTTTGCAAGCCTTGGCAGCCCTGTTGAACTCCTTCTTCTTCCGGTGTGTGTCCCTTGCCTTACGCTGTCGAGCATCAACCCAGGCTAGGTAGGCCTCATGTTTAAATGCTTCAGCACTTTTAATTGAGAACCGAACCATGGGCGAGCTTTGCTGGATAATGGAACGTCAGAGTATGAAATGAAATATTCCATAGCCGTATTGCATCAGTCACAAGAATTTTAGAAATGTTCGATAGTTTTGGAAATCCATGGACTTTTCCGAATGTCGAAGCAAAATATCTATTCTCAAATCAATGTAAGAAATATCATAACTCATAACATCGATAAAATAGTTTCACATGTGTGGATTTCACAAGTATTTGTTGATAAGCAGATTTTGTCAAAAAGTGTGTGATTACACTGATACTGAATATATGAAGGTATTCGTACGATTTTAATATACATAGTGAGAATTATTATGATGATGAATGGAAAACTACATGCAAACAATACAGAAGATAGAACTGTTTTGCCTGGTACCCACAAGTTGCCCTAGAGGGGCCTTCCAGTAAACACCACGTTTGTACAGGTAACCTTTGTGAAATAAATAAATTGCAAAAATGTAGGAAAGATAGAAAGAAAGGTGGTCAAAGACGGATATAAAAAACTCAGACCATAAGCAAGACCCTGTGAAGGCCAATACAAGGCTAAATAAAGGGACATGTCAGTTGTCCTCAAATGGCCTCTAGTAGTTACTGAATTTGAAGTTGTAACAGAACTAGGCTGAGATCACAACTAAGCAACTAACCTAAACTTACTACAGTTTAATTCCCGTGGGCCTATCACCAACCACAATGGCCTCGTCTTTGATATTGCTCTCTCTATATTTTCACTTCAAATTAATGAGAGGGCAAGAAATAACAAAGCTTTACCGTTTCAGTAATACAGTCGAAGGGTCAGAATTAAAAGTGTTTAATGTTACCATGTTAACAATAAAATACGCCAACGACACGCTTCACACGAGCTAGCGGTGTCGAAACCGAAATAATTGCAGATTCATTATACAGAGTGGGACATTATACTTGGTAATTTACAAAATTAACTTATTATACCGCGGTGGCGCAGTGGCTACAGCGTCCGATATTATAACCGTGAGGTCGTACCTATGACTCCTGTGCCTGCACCTGTGATGGTGAAGGAAAACATCATTTTCGAAACGAGTTTAACTAAGCTACGAGTATAGGCATCCTTCCATATAGAAATATATGCATGCTATGAATGGAAGCTACGTATGTATGTGGGCTACGAATGGGAACTACGGATTCGCGAATGCCGCTGCCACTCTGCTTTCTCGACTGTCGATACAACCCTGCATCGTATAGCCCCATCGAGCTACGCATCTTACTTCGCGGCGGTGCATCTTCATAGCATATCTTTCTCACCAAGCTACACACCTAAGGATAAACACCGGAAACTGTCAGAATCTGGGTGTTCGAATAAGTATAAGCAGCCCGCTAAATGTTTCCACTGCTGGGACTCGGAGTCTTCCCTCGCAATGAGAGAGTCAAGGCCATAGTCCACCACTTTGGCCCAGTGCGGGTAGATGACACATAACCTCGAAAGATTTTAGGTATGACGATTTCATCACGATGTTTTCGTTCACCGTTTTTAACCCCCGACCAAAAAAAGGGGTGTTATAAGTTTGACGTCGATGTCTGTCTGTCTGTCTGTCTGTCTGTCTGTGTGTGTGTGTGTCTGTCTGTGGCACCGTAGAGCTCAAACGGATGGGCCGATTTCAATGCAGTTTTTTTTATTTGAAAGTTAATATCCGTGCGGGTGTTCTTAGGTATGTTTGGTTAATATCGATTCAAAATGGCCGCCTACACAAAATGGCGGACAAAATATTTCTTCACAACCTACCTCAATATGGATATCAAATGAAAGGGCTTGACTAGTAGAGTACTATACGCTATAACAAATTTCAAATCCAAGATGGCCGCCACCACAAAATGGCGAATTATATAATATTTTTCACTACTACCTCAATATGGGTATCAAACGAAAGGGCTTGACTAGTAGAATACTTTGCACTACGACAAATTTCAAATCCAAGATGGCCGCTACCACAAAATGGCGAATTACATTTCTTTTTTCACAGCTCCCTTAATATGGGTATCAAATGAAAGGGCTTGACTAGTAGAATGTTGTACAGATAACAAATCTAAGGTAGTCGGGGGTTAATCAAAATTTTTAATTTTGTTCTTGTTAAGTTAGCGGCATTTCGCACATAACTTCGAAAAGGCATTGGTGCTATTTGAACCCGGGGCTCCAGATCGGCAGTCGCCGTTCTCCCAACTAGACAGGGCGTAACTTTAAATTACACCGTTCGAATGGATGGCAAGAATTACTTTTTATGTGCACCATCAACAGCGAGTTTTCAATTTTAAACCACCGGACAACAAAAAATATAATAAAAATAACAGTACCACTACCGTTTACTAGGTCGCAATTCACTCCGCTCCCACAATATTAAACGTACTCGTAATTAAGTTAAAATAATTATTAAAACCGGGCCGGATATTTGGCAACCCCACAATAACAATTGTGAAATCTCAGCCAAGTTACTTACTCGACACTTGACCTTTCTGTTAGTTAATTCAGAAGTCCGTAATTAAATGATTGAGAACGTCTTTATTTAGACAAATCCGCTTAACTGATTACAGACAATTAATGATGAGAATAGACCGTTGAAACTGTAGAACTGTAGTCAATTTGAAGAAAATTAAGTATCTGTAATTAATCTTAAGGTACAAAAGAACAATTACAATAGAACTGCCCCGATGAACTTTGCACAATGTACAGTCATATTTTTTTATTAGTTTACATTTACAGTGATAATTAGCCTATTCAACTGTCAATCTGTCAATATAATATTGAAGATCAGCAAAGTACAAGCTTTGCTTAGTTTGGGGCTAGATGGTGATGTGTGTCACATACACCACCAATATTATACAATTTATACATATCTCAATCTTACTAATTACTTTAAAAAAAATATTTGGTTAGTAGAAATACTTATTCATACATGACACCAGTTATTTTTTTTACCAACAAACATTACCATGTGTTTCAAACAAATTATGAAGTTTTTCGTTACTGCATTTAAACATGTTTTGGGATTTCTACCCATTAGAGAATATTACAAAAATTTAATTGGATAACGGGACACTCACGTATATACGGTCGGTTAATCCGACTCGAGTTTCGGCCGCGTCCGGCGGCCTTTTTCAAGGCAAGTGCACACGCGCGGTGGCTGCCCGTTTGCACCGCGCGTGTGCACTAGCCTTGAAAAAGGCCGCCGGACGCGGCCGAAACTCGAGTCGGATTGACCGACCGTATATACGTGAGTGTCCCGTTATCCAATTAAATTTGTGTAACAACCACGTTAATTTTAATACTAAAATTACAAAAAATTATTGATTAATTTATTTAACATAGTTTTATATTATGTAATATGTTTTGGAGGATTGTACGTCAATTTATTTATAAGTTAAGGCCTAGCTACCGTTTCCGCAACAAACATCCAAACTTTCGCATTTACAATATTTGTAGGACTTTACAATTTAGAGGATCAAGGTTCCAAGGAGGTTTTAAGGAGATCAAGGAACATCACTAAACGTTTGGTTAAAAGTAGCCCAAATAATCGAATCACCAAAGGTATTGAACTTTTTCTAGAGCGAGGCTCGTGCGGTCAGGATCAATACAGCAACATTTGCGGTAAACAACCGCGAGGTGGTACGACGCACCGATTAGTACCTACATCATAGTTATCACTTATCATCAAATTATTTTGGTCAACTTTTACTAGTACAATATAATACCGCCGTCCGTGCCATCGCGATGGCAAGCAGGGCTTTCAGGGGGTCAGACCAGAATACATAGCATAGATAGTGTTGTGTGTGAATTGTCCACCAATATGTATTTATTATTGTTTATTATTTTAAGGATATTGCCTATAATATACGTGGAAATCGGTTAGGAGATTTTACATGAAGTACCTAAGTAGCATTTTATGTACCTTCATTACCAGATTTCTCAAAATTGGCTGTCTAAGCAAGCTAGCAGGTAGTTTGCGTTCTTAGTACATACTAACACTACTCAATCGTCCACATTTCGTTCGTCAGAACATACGTGGCGTCTGGCGGCTCTGAAATCTTGGACTTGAAGAAAATAATTTTACAGACTTTGGTGAGGTCTACGTACCTATTTTGAAATAAGCGACTCCAATATAATGTAATCAAATGTATTTTTATTTTTAAACTAGCTGAACCCGCTACTTCGTTCGCGTAAGCAGATGTTACTGACTTATACATTAATTGGAAGTATCGTACGTCAAATATTAGGATAAGTAGTCATTGAAGAACCTTTGAGTTTGAGTGAATTTGTTTTTCCACACAAAAATTTATTTAATTTTATCATCTTTATTTTTCTTCTTTTACACAAAATCAAACATACTTAGTAAGGTTTCGTAGTATCGAACATAGCCGCAAGTGTTAAGTTTGTAGGATATTTATAGGATACATTATGAAAAGTCTGAAGCTAATGTGCATGATCTGATACCTACTTACCTATTTCTTTTTATCCGCAAGCTGTTTTCCAGCTGTTACCCGCGACTTAGCCGTAGTAAAATTTTGAACGAAGCCTGTGTGGAATCAAAATAACTAAAATGTTGAGTTTTAATGATATTCAAGCAAGTTGAACCCGTAAATCTAAGCCAAGTCCTAGTGAAATGTTAATGTATGAATTTAATTGTAGGTAACACAGAAAAAAATCAAGAACGAAATAATGCAAATTTGGCATCATAATCCTTTTAGCCAGCAAAAAACTTATTAGTACAATTTAGAATACCAGTAACGCCACCTAGTGATGAAAGAAAAAATACATACCACAATAGCAAAACATCGATTTAAATGGCCTTTAGTGCTTTTAGATTTAAACTGGCATTAGCGCCGACTAATGAGAATATTATGTTGCTTGTTATTTTGATTGTGAACGCAAATCACCTATATTATCTACGCCAAAACGGGCGCATATATTTTTTCATTTTTGGCTTTTACCTTACCATCACATCAAGTTCCTTACGAAAATATATGCTTAAATTAATATGGAGTTAAACGAAAATGTAGACTTATTAGCCCATGTGAAATTTTAGACTCTAAACTATATGTGTTTCGTATGTCAACCCATATCGTTGTGCCGTTTTGACGTGATAGTTAATATTTGTTTCCTTAGGGCCCCATGCTTCTTTTCAGGTTGATAGGTAATAAATACATAAATGTGGTATTTCAGACTATGAGTTATTTCTGTTTCAATTTTCTATCAAATTTGCTTAGTCTTTCCTACGTCACAGTAACCTATAAGTAACCGATTTGTTATTTCTGAGTTCAAACTACGTGTGTTTCGAATTCCATCCAAATATGTTCAGCCGTTCCAACGTTGTCCTGTAAATATTATGAATGTCACTGTTTGGATGTTTGTTACGTAATACATAGAGTACTTATACATAGGCAATGTTTAGCCTATGTGTTCTTCCAGACTGTAATCTAATTCTATTTCAAATTTCTACCCGATCACTTGATAAGTTCCACCATGATTAAAGCGGCAATAGAAATACATCATCTGCGAAAATTTCAACTGTCTAGCTATCACCGTTCTTGAGATACAGCCTGGTGACAGACGGACGGACGGACGGATAGCGAAGTCTCAGTAATAGGGTCTCGTTTTTACCCTTTGTGTACGGAACCCTAAGAACGGTCTGCTTCGGTCACCGAAGCTTGTTGAACACTACCTTTAAATTTTAAACAGTATTTGGATTGAAATAATACGTTTTCGAATAAGTTACGGCTGGTCTAGTAAGTTACAGCTGACTTAGTCGGGAGAACGGCGACTGTCGATCCGGAGAACCAGGGTTCAAAACCACGCGCACCACTATCTTTTCAGAGTCATGTTCGTAATGCCGGTAATTAAAACGGTGAAGGAAAACACCGTGAAGAAACCGAAATCTACCTATAATCTAAGTTCTAAGTCATATGTCATCCACCAACCGACACTGGGCCAGCGTGGTGGATTATAGCCTTGTCTCTCTCTCCTTGCGAGAGAAGGCCTCGACGCCCAGAAGTGGGAACATTTAATGGGTTGTTTATGCTGCTACTTATTATGCTGATATGTTTTCTCCAAAATACAAAAATCTTCTTCAATGACAGGTAATTTAATTCTGTCATTCGACTAAATTTTATAAGAAGGTATAACTATGTCGTACATGTTGAAATTTGAAAAACTACCTCCCTGTTTTCGATATCTAAGATCACCTCTGAAATATTTTCTACCAAACAAAAAAGAAATCATCAAAATCAACTAACAATTAGCGGAGTTATTGCGTAAAATAAAATCAAATAAAAAAACATGCAACCCGATTGAGAACATCCTCCTTGTTTGAAGTCGATTATAACCGAATGATGTTTGTTTTTCCACACAAAACTATATTTTTGACAATTATTTTGTCATCCAAGACGACGCGACGCGATCACGTGGGCACTTTCTAGAATCTAAATATTCTGTGGATCGTCTGTGATACACAGAATACTTAGAAGTTAGTATGTACCGAACGCGCCGCGCGTGTCGTTATTATTTAATGTTTGTGTAATTTCCGAACCAACAGACCGATATTGTTCAAATTTTGACGGGACAATATAAAAAATGTGTTCTTTCTAACAAAAAAAGAATTAATGAAACTAAACAACGCAAACATGAGTTACAACCAAATACACATTCTGACTTTCACCCCCTCCCGCAAGAAAACCGATTAGAATTTCGAGATCAAAAGTAGCCTACAGCAATGTCCTTAGTATAAACTAAAATCATGCCAAGTTTCAGCTGAATTGAATCAGTAGTTTCGGCGTGATGCGTGATCTCTATACAGAAAGACAGACAGACAGACAGACAGACAGACAGACAGACAGACATGAAAGAAAAAAAATGCAGTTTCGCCATCAGTATCGACTATGGAGTGCCCCAAAAAAAAAAAATTCAAAATATCTTCAATGTACAGAATTCGACCCGTTACAGTTTTATTATAAGTATAGATGTCAAATCTGTAAAATAAAGCTATTCTAACCAGCAATTGTAATTGGTTTCGAACAGTTAGTTAGCAGTACTAAAATTGTAATTAGCTTGACGGTAATAGAATCATTAGAATATACCACGAACTGTGTATTAAATAGTAATTAGTATTGCACTAAATACCCTTTATTACTTGATTATCTAACTCCAATTTTCTGGGTATGACACTATGCTCAATCATGTCTTAGAGATGTTCTAGAATACAATAAGAAGAAATAAATAATCACCGCTACATCGTGAAACTTACCGAGTGGCTTAGTAAGGTAAGGTAAGGTAAGGTAAGGTGGTAAAGTCTGCCTACGAAGCCGTAGGTCGTGGCTTCGGTTTCTGCCAGGGCAAATATTTGTGTGATGAATAAGTATTTGCGCTGTGTCTCTGTGTTTCTAGGTATAATAATTATAAATTTACATAAGTATTATATCAGCTATCTGGCTTCCACAGTATATGTCGTTGTGTGTTATATACTTTAATTAGTTTGGGGCTAGATATTGTATGAGAAACGTCCAGCAATATTTATTTATCGTAGTTCGCATCTAGGCTAATCTAATCTAATTGAAAAAAAGGCTTTGAGCTAAGGTCATTCCTAAATCCTAGAAACGGCTTTGATATATGAAATTTTGCAGACTGGCCATAATGAAGGCTTAAATGTTTCAACCATGAATCGATGTCGCAGTTCATTAAAGAAAAAACATTAATAATCAGGCCAAATATCGTAATTTCAAAGCAAAACACAAAGCACTAAGAAAGTTCGAGAATGGAGGAAATAAAATCCTTCTTAAAACGAATATAAAGTGAATGAGATTCCTAGTACTTTCCTCGCAGCGAGCTAGCGAGAAAGGCCATAACTGTAGTTACAATTGGGCTATCTCCAGTATACCTAAGAGAATCTTAAAGCTTGAATAAAGGATTCATGAATATGTATCAAGTTAAAATGGAAGATAAAATCTGTTCCCGTTAGAGCGTTGTATGAGATTTCAACAGATTTCTGTATTTCAATTCTAGCTCAATTTATATGTCAATCTTGATTTAGCCTCGCTTCATCTATTTGCACCAGAATAGCCTTTATTGCGTCGAGTTAAAGTTGCGTTTTCCAGTACGAGTGGATCAGTTTAGTGTTACAATCAACACTTGAGTCAAATTGCCGAGTAAACTTGAGTCGGACGGGTTGTGAGTGAATAATACTTAGCTGTGAATCGCGACAGTCGTGACGTCAGCGCGGTAAGATATACGGTCAATAAAGTACTCTTATTGCCCGACTACGCGAAAAGGAGGGTTATGGGTTTAACGGTTTATGAGTCTTATACCTTTAAACGAGCTAATCTTGTAGGTATATATATGTCATCGGAAAATAATAAGAACTGTTAGTTAATCAATTCACTAGGTAGTTGATCAACTTTCGGAAAATAACAAACGGCAGTTGAAAGGTATTATTTAAAGTACGTATTTCAGTAAATTGATCAATTTACGGCGTCTGGCCGTTAAATAATCCGACGAAGGCGCTGATTGGTTCAACGTTCAACTAGGTGGAGTCGGGACCCCTAGAGTGTTTATAAAAAATGCGGGAGCCAGAAGCTCAAGGGAAGTCCTGAGTGGAGGGAGTATGGAGAAACGACGCTCAGGGCTGAACGCAGAGCTTCTGGCGGGAGCCCATCCGGTGTCAAAAAGTGCACCCATATCAAGTTAGGGGCTTTCAAGTTTTATCTGACAAGTGTACCGTTGTAAAAAAAACTTCTCACGGTTCACCCAGGTGGTCTCAGGAGGTAGACGGTAAGTAAGAACTCTGAATAAACACTTGCCAAATGCTTATATTAATGCCATCAACCAATCAGAGAACAGTGTATTAATTGACGAGTAATAGTGTACCGTTAAATAGTACGCTTAGCAACGATTGTCTCATTTGTGGATAATTTCACTAGCGGCAAAATCGTAATTTATTAAATAACGGCCATGCACCGTTAGTTGATCAATTAACGTAAATTCATTGCGTTAAATAGTACATTTCAACCGCTGTTTGTTATTTTGCGAAAGTTGATCAACTACCTAGTGAATTGATCAAATCACGATTCTTGTTATTTTCCGGTGACATACATATAGAATCCGAATCTCGGAAACGGCTCGAACGATTTTTATTAAATTATGTAAACAGGGGGTTTCGGGGACGATAAATCGATCTAGCCAGGTTTTATTTAAAAAAAAAACGCCGTTTCATGCGCATTTTTAGACAATGAAAAACTGTCACATAAGCGTTGGAATGCGACGGTAAATTTCGCGACGTTGCGCGGCAGTATGTTAGCTCAGTCGGGAAGTTGGGCGGTCATAACATGGTAGGTTCCGGGTTCGAATCCAGCCGGCGGCCTTTTTTTTTCAAGGTCTTCATTTTTGAGAAAATCTGTATTTATCTAAGTAACCGAGCAAAGCTCGGTCAACCAGGTACTGTTTGTTTATACGAGGTGTGGTGGTACAGAGTATAGACTAGACCGATTTTGCGGGCGTAAGTTCGAAGCCCTACGAGAGACACTACACGGGACAGAGGACGACCGCTGCAGATGACGTACTACTGTGCACGACAGATCGGGGGGTCTTGCGCCTAACCAGGACTGTCTTAACTTTGACATTGCTCTCTCTTTTCGTTCTGCTTGAAATGATAGACACTGCAATAGCAAAGCGAAAGCAGATTTAGTTAGGCGGTAGAAGGACCGCATGGCAAAAAATGGAGGAGGCTTTCATCCGTATTTAGGTGCCTAAGAGAGAAGTTACTCAAAAATAGGTTTTAATTTAAAACTTTTATGGGTTTACGCTTGACCGCAATCTCGCCTGATGTTAAACGATGATGCGGTCCACGATGGAGCGTGTTTACCTAGAAGAAACCGATACACTCTCGATTTGAAGACACAAAGATTGTAACTATCGGGAAAACCCCTCTTAGGCAGCGTATTCCACAGCCTTGACGTTCTTATTACAAAAGTATAATCAAATCTCTTCGTTCGTGTCTTTGGAACATCAACCATGAAACGATGTCACTTTTTCGAGCTACGAGCATTCCGATAGAAAAAAGGGCAAGGTGGTATTAGATTGTACAAATCAGTCGCACACTCTCCGAAATGTATCCGATAAAAAACCGATAAGCTAGCAATTTTCCGGTGATGTTCGAAGTATAAATAGAACATTGTCTGTATAAAAGTAATTAATTGTAAGGCAAACAAAGGCTATTTGTTTAATCGCATAAAAAGCTGTCACATACAGCAGGCTGACACGCACATATTCACTGTCACTGACAGCGCACTGGCCGACTCTATAAGGGCCGTTCAAGTATTACGTATTACGTAAGCAGATTTAATGCAATTATTATTGATATTGACCCCTGCCCTTGTTACCAAAGTAAGCCAAGCTATTACCTCCATGCTTGCATAAAACATTGGTAACTATTTCCCCAAAAATGCGTTCCGTTTTCAAGTCTAAATAATTTGGTTTGCCATTTGAATACAAGAACAAAATTAAAAATTTTGATTAACCCCCGACTACCTCGGATTTGTAATTTGTATAACATTATACTAGTCAAGCCTTTTCATTTGATACCCATATTGAGGGAGTTGTGAAAAAAAGAAGTGTACTTTGCCATTATGTGGTGGCGGCCATCTTGGATTTGAAAATTGTCACAGTGCTAAATATTTTGCCAGTTAAGCCCTTTCATTTGATACCCATATTGAGGTAGTAGTGAAAAATTATAATGTAATCAGCCATTTTGTGGTGGCGGCCATCTTGAATTTAAATTTATTATACTGTATAGTATTCTACTGGTCAAGCCCTTTCATGTGATACCCATATTGAGGTAGGTTGAGAAGAAATATTTTGTCCGCCTTTTGTTGAGGCGGCCATTTTGAATCGATATTTGCCAAACATATTAAGAACATCCGCACGATAATTAACATTCAAATAAAAAACCGCATGGAAATCGGCCCATCCGTTTCAGCTCTACGGTGCCACAGACAGACACACACATAGACAGACGGACATCGACGTCAAACTTATAACAACCCTTTTTTTGGTCGGGGGTTAAAAATATGTACTTACGAGATGCAAGCAGAATTCGATTCTTAGCTATGTTTGGTTAATATCGATTCAAAATGGCCGCCTCCACAAAATGGCGGACAAAATATTTCTTCACAACCTACCTCAATATGGGTATCAAATGAAAGGGCTTGACTAGTAGAATACTATACACTATAACAAATTTCAAATCCAAGATGGCCGCCACCCCAAAATGGATGATTACATTATTTTTTTTACTACTACCTCAATATGGGTATCAAACGAAAGGTCTTAACTAGTAGAATACTTTGACATCAGAAATCCAAGATGGCCGCTACTACAAAATGGCGAAATACATTTCATTTTCACAACTACCTCGATATGGGTATCAAATGAAAGGGCTTGACTAGTAGAATGTTGTAAAGATAACAAATCTGAGGTAGTCGGGGGGTTAGTCAAAATTTTTAATTTTGTTCTTGTTACAAGTGCAATTCAATTGGTCAATGTTGTCGTCACCGCTGGCTTTAAATCTTAACATTTTGCAATGACGGAAATACGAGTATCTAAGAGTCGGAGAAATCTTCCACGAGCCGCGAGTAGGGTCGCTTACCTGAAACAAACAGAGGTGGTGATTAATGGAGTGAGTCAATTTATATAAAGAATACCTACTTAGGTGATTCTACACTTTTTTTTAAGGAAACATGACAAGTAATATATCTTTCTAATATTATTAACACTCGATATTATTAACACTCGACACGAAAGTTTGTGTGTATGATTGGATGTACCGATTGACCTAGTGGCTTAGCAGGTAGTGAGTCTGCTCACAGGGGCTGTAGGTTGTGGGTTCGATTCCCACCCAGTACAAATATTTGTGTGATGAAAATGGATGTGTGTTTTGTCTGAACGTTTATTAGGTTGTATAACTAGTTATGTAACTAGCCTCCTATCCGTGCACAGTTGTCTGGAAGAGCGCGAAGGCCTCCAATTAAAATGTAGCATAAGATTTTCTTAAGGGGCTTTTAATAAAGAGTTTTCTAATCTCATCTTTATTTGTATATGTATACCTCTATACATACACACCTCTATACATATAGACATACGATTAACATTAGAATGTTGGTGACGCGAACCGATGAGAGTTCTCCCTACTAAAATGTGCTCAACATGGCTACAGAAGATTTCACTTCAAAAAGTTAGTCTTTGCCGCCTTGCAAATACTGAAGAGCAACGTAGTGCAGAAGCTTAATGTGTCCTGAGAGACTCGGTAGGCGTTACGAATGCTTCTTCTGACTACGAACAAGACATGACGTGAACCGAACTGAACAACTGATGCCTCCTTTTTTGAAGTTAGTTAAAAATAGGCAAAGTTATTTATTCCTAAATGTACAATTTACACGTCAATTAGTGAAAAAAATAAGAGAAATAGCATACGAATACTAGGTATAAGTACTTACTCGTAAACTTTAAAGTTTTAAAATGCACATTTCTCTAATTTTTTTTTAACTATAATATATTCACACTTGACCACCATGTCGCCTGATGTTAAGCGATGATGAGATCTACGATGGAGCGTGCTTAGTGCTTACCTAGAAAAAAAACCGATTCACTCTCGATTTGAAGACACCAAGATTGTAACCATCTAATTGGGACAGGTTATTGCCAAGTGTTTTATATTCATTTTAATTGTGTAATTGAGTTTTAAATATATCTAAATAATTTAATTAAATATTTTATAAAGAACAATTTAATTTTTTACGATTTCATGCTAAATTTATCATCACTTTCTAAGAACTCAAAAGTTGCAGTTATAGCGGGGATTGTACCCACTAAAACCCTCTCAGTGGCTTATTCGGTGCTTTGATGCAAGCATCGGGGGTTCAACCGCTTAATTAAAATGGTATTAAGCTTTAGTATTACTTTCTCTCTTTATTTTTACTGAAATTACAAATTACAAATATATACTACATTGAATTTAAAATTAAAAAAAACTTAACGTACTTACTAATATTGTTTAAAATTTGAAGTCACACGGATGTTTGTTTGCAAGTAAAGCAAATAGGTACCCATTATGCTAAGATTCCTACCATAGCTAACAAATTAGGTGATAACTTTGAAACAGCTGAATCGATTTTGATGAAACATAGCTGAAAATTAATTTCACCACACAAACAATAAAAAAAACGATCAAAATAAATCCACTTTTGTTGGAGGTTAGACTCTACTTTTGTAATAATAACGTTTAGGGCCTAGACCAAGGGTCAGCAACAGGCGGACCGCGGTCCGTATCCGGACCGCGGAAGGTCGAACCTCGGACCGCGGAAGGTTGAACCTCGGACCGCCAAATATTGTATTGTATACCAAGTATACATTTTAAAATTTAGATAAGGTACACTGTACCTTTATTATTTGAAACAATGTTTTTGCCACGTAAAATCTACCTTAGTAAATACTATTACTATTTTTTACTAAATATTTTCCGTATAGCGGCCAAGAGAAACTCCACAATTTCAAATACACCTTCGTCACCACATCTGACGCGCTGTCCGTGGACACGAACGTGGAATGCGCTCCCCGCCCAAGATAACTCCTTGAAGAGCATCTCCGCCAACAACTACTAGAGAACGCAGAGAGGCAGGGATCTGTATCCGCGGATTGGCTCTCATCATAGACAACAACAAAGAAAGATTCGAATAAGCTTTTGCTGCGCCTGGGCGAGCCCGTTTGTCACCTGGATTGTCTTTCCTGCTCAATGGGAGTACCGCAAAGTCACAACGAAACAGAAATTCTACGACGCTATGCTATGCTATGTGTGAGGTTGATGGCCACCGATTTCGGTTGGTGTGATCGAAAAACAAAACGATTCTAATAGAGTACTCGGAAGGTCGGACGCCTTTCACTCACCCAAGTGTGCTATTCGCACACCTGAACAGAAATGCCGGTGAAATACCCCGGGTGATAAGCGTGGATGCGATGGCAATCGAATACTCAAGAGCGAAAGTCGTGAGTCGTGAGGTCGTGAATACTCATGAGGTTGTCGTATACGAAGATAGGGGAGAAACTCTGAGCTTCCTGAAGCCCCTTCGCACGATCAAACAAATGCAACTGACATCTGGGGACATCCTGACCCTAGTTCGACTATCCAAACCAGCTCCGAAAGCGCACAGCAGAGAACAGCCACGGAAACGTGACTGCCTTCAACGCAGCAACAAAGACCTTACTCCGAATCTCATCCCATGCATCATCCCCTTAGACGTCAAGGACGCCAAAGCCGCCAAAGCAGATTCACAGCAAAAATAGAGACGAACGAGAGCTGACATGGGACGGGTTGAACCGCCCCGCTATGTCACGGCTTCGATGCTGTGGAGTCATGCACTTAATGCCTTTATTTAATTTATAGCCGTGTGGCTGAGACTGACAAGACAAGTCAACCTTAAGTTCTGCGAAAACATCATGCCGTCCTGTAAGCTAGGAAGTAAAAATCTTTTGAAGGCAAAAATTGAAGAGGAAGAAGCAGCCATTTACAATAATGTCACTTTCCGGGTCATCAAGGAAAGAGTGCAGAAAATGGCTTTGTGAGACTGAGCGAAAAAGAGATGGATCGCACGGGAAGATCTTTTTATGCGACATCTCCAATCGACCCAATTGTAGTTACTGCCCGATGCACTCAGATTATGCTGGACGATAAAATCCTAGAGATGGCCAAGACAATCGAAGGGAACTCAAACGTCAAAGTGGATTAGGAAAAATGGGAGGTACCGAGAATACAGTGAGTCAATGGAAAAACCTGGTCAAAACCAGAGTGCGAACCATGGCTACTGCTCTGGTAAATGGTTTCAAAAAAGAAAGATTCAGTCGCCTCAAGGTGGACGAAGATCTCATGAACCATTTTGGAGCCATTGTTGCTAACATACTGCCAAATTGTTTAAATTGTCAAAGACAAATAATTGATACTCAAAAAGATGTATCTTTGCAAATGTATAAAACTGTATCCACTGAAGAATTTTGGGCCAAACACATCTCAAAAAATACGGAAATTGAAAAAAACTAGCTATCAATTTGGCTACAATGTTTAGTTCGACTTTCGTATCATCATTATCAACAGCCCACAAAACGTTTCCACTGCTGGGACTCGGGCTTTCTCACGCAAGGAGAGTGTTAAGGCCATAATCCACCACGCTGGCCCAGTGCGGGTTGGTGGATGACACATGACTTCGAGAGGTTTAAGGTACATGTCGGTTTCCTCACAATGTTTTCTTTCACCGTTTTAAGTTAGCGGCATTACGCACATGACTTCGAAAAGGCAGTGGTGTGTGTGGGGTTTGAATCCGGGGTCTCCGGATCGGCAGGTGCCGTTCTCCCGACTAGACCAAACGTAACTTTCTTTCCGACTTCCGCACAAAAAAAATCTTCATCATCTTCTTCATCATTTATCATCTTTCACAAAAAAAATTAAACCAATATTTTCGAGATCGACCGACGGACGCCCAATTACTCGTAGAAGACACACTTCGAAGTGTCTGCTCTTCTCGAGAACCAAACTATAAAGAACTGGCTCAAGAGGATCGGTGTAATTTATCGCATTGATTTTAGGTCTTGTTGTGTTGTCGACCGAACCGGTGAAGAAACCGACATGTACCTTGAATCTTTCGAAGTCATGTGTCATCCACCAACCCGCACTTGGCCAGCGTGGGAACATTTAGTGGGCTGTTTGTGCAATTATTACCACTAGTTTTTTTTTCTGGACCTCATGAAAATTTTCGCTCATCATCCGGACCCCACCTAAAACTACTTGCCGACCCCTGGCCTAGACGTTTTACACAGCCTATGCAGACTCTAAGCTGTGAAATGCGTTGCACATTTGTTACATAAAATTATATCACATTGTCTGTCTGCCGTAAACCCCTAAGCTGCTGAAGCGATTATAATCACATTTTTAACACACTACATGCAGTGTTCAATATTCAAGTTAACACTGCATGTAGTGTTAACTTGAGAGACAAGCAGACAGGATAGTTTGTAGCTCAATTTTTAGGCGCAATATTTTTTATTGCTTTTTTTATAGTAAGAGTACTAGCAGGTTCGGACTGGGTCGAAAAGGTCCATCCGAAAAGGGGGCTCCACGGCGATCCCAAGCCGGGGCCCAAGACCGTATTTTATGGTTGCCGCAAACCCCGCGACTCAGGCCCGTGGGGGGCCGCGCAGACTGGGGCCCGGCTGGCAAATGCCACCTCGACCGTATGGTCAGTCCGACACTGAGTACTAGTAATATGTATGCACATGTTATAGACGTATATAGACAAGGATTAGACTAAGAGCCACTTAGAAGTTCGATGTGACAGAAACCAGCGGCCAAAGTTCACTTCAGCAGGGCAAGGAACTTTGAGTTTCTTAAACTGGCCAAAGTTTAAAGGCCTAAAACCGGTTTTGGTTGAGTATAACATGCTATGAAATACCCCACAATCAGTATCTATAGAATTCGTTTTAAACATACTAGCGGACCGTTCCGGCTTCGCTCGGATATTGTCATACAGATTAAACGAAATAAAGATATGTATCAAATAGTATCCTATTCCTATCTAGCGAGTTGGACAAAATTATAGATAGCTGCAAACTTTTGTGTATATCGGTTGACTTCATGAATAGTTCACTGGGAATAAACATTATACCCAGTGAATATATATTAATATAATTGTTTCTTACATTATTTTTATGGCAGTGCAGTGCTAGGTAATGATTTGGACTCTTCATGTTACAATAGCTGCGTGTCACTGTGCTATTATGTGTCAGGCATGTTGCTTACCTTACCTTACCATGTTGCTCAGGCACATGTCCTGATCGTCTCGTCACTCTTCATTAAAAAAAAAATATGACACTAGATTCTTAAATATTAAAGATTTAAGTAGTGGTTTCATTCTCAATCATGTGATCGATTCGAATCCCGCCTCCACCTCTGAGTATTTTACAATTTCAAATTTAAGAGTTTGTCATCACCATAAGATCTAACAATGAAGGAAAAGATCGCGAGCGTTACAAGACAAAAAAATCAAGGACGTGCACCATCCACCTCTCCGCACTTGGCCAACGTTGTGTTCTATGGCCTTCATACTTTCCTTTTGACAGAAGGCTCGGAATCCCAGCAGTGGGAACATAAAATGCGCTGTTTATGTGATTATTATAACAATGATAGGTTTTCACTTGACCATCTCTCCTGATGATAAGCGACGATACAGTCTACGATGGAGCGTGCTTACATAGAAGAAACCGATTCACTCTCGATTTGAAGACACCAAGATTGTAACCATCTGGAAAAACCAACTCAGGCAACGCATTCCATCCACAACTTAGACGTCCTTATCCCTAACGTGGAGTCAAATCTCTTCGTTGGTGTCTTTGGAACATCAACTATGAAACGATGTCGCTTTTTGGTGATACGATAAGTCCGATAGAAAAAAGGGCAAGGTGGTATTAGAAAGTGGAATCAAGTGGTTCGTTCACAGTGGAGTCAAACAAAGACCTCGATTTCTTCCAAAAATAGCTCAACAAGGACAGATCGCAAAATGTATCATCAAGCCGCTGAGGGCACTGACCAGACCTTGAATATTCTAAAATTGAAATCAACACGTTTAAACGCGTACATCAGGCAAGACATCAATTTAGAATACATAATTTTTTTATATATGGAAGGAATATTGAATTTGAAGTAAGGCGTTTCCAGACTGACAGATACGAGTACGAATGTCTGATTGGTGAAAAAAATCTTACTAATATTATAAATCGATACCTTAATTCGCAAAACGAATAACTCCGTAGTAGCAAATTTCACAGGGGCCACTGAGTCCCCACTAAAATTTACTATTCCGCAACTGGTATTTAATTTTTTAAGAGTCATTTAGTTAATAAGAAACACAATTGCAAAATGATTTTTCTTTTTTTTTCTTTTGCTGCTTTAATACATTTTTTACAACATTTTTAGTGGTCCCTATGAGATTTGCTACTACGGTGTTATTCGTTTTGCGAATTAAGGTATCGAAATGTCAATGTGTGGATATTTGTTGCTCAATCACGTCGTAACGTATGAACGGATAAATAAATAAATAAATATTGGTGGACAATTCACACACAACACTATCTGACCCCAAACTAAGCAAAGCTTGTGTGATGGCAGCCGGATAGCTGATATAATACTTATATAGTTTTAAATACATACTTATTATACATAGAAACACCCAGACACAATGCAGGTAGATTATGGTCTGTAAGAACACATGGACTACCATATTTTTATCCCGCCAAAATAACGGAAACGGAGCGTCTACCGCCGAACGAAAAATGTCTTAGCTTTGTTATTTCTCTCTTTTCTTTTCACTTGCAATGATAGAGACAGCAATAACAAAGCAATAACTGTTTTAGTTAGGCGGTAGAGGCGGGACAACGCGGGTGAAACCGCGGGGCGCTGCTACTATCTTATATTATTAACATTGACATAGATTTATGTCAATGTTATATCAAATTTCGCTCAGCAAATCAAACGTTAACCCCACCAGTGGCCAAATGGAGAACTATTTTTATCAGGGTTTCACTTAGCCTAAACACAAAGCCTACCACCGGCTTTATTGAAAGGATTCATTGAATTTATTGTTATTATTTTAGTTAAATTTGTGTTCTTTGATAAATTTATAATTGTACGAGTACAATCAAATATCTATAAATAGGGTGCGTTTCTAATAAGTAAAATACTTGACTATACAAGATTATAATATTTTATTTAGGTAGTCCCTCGTCGGCAGCGAGCAACATGGAATGAGAGTAGGCATACACAGCGTTTCTCTTCTGTCAAAGTACAAGTCCGTGTGGACCATGGAGTTTGATAACATGCTGTGGCGTGAGGGCGGGGCTAGATTTGTGAACGGTGCTTTATTTTTTATGTGTTAGTGATTTGGCTGTGTAAGTATGATCGACAATGGATCGGTACAGGTATGTTTTGTATGTAATAGTGCGGCTTTGCGCTAGTGTGCAACTTTCCCCTCCCACAAGAAATGCCAGAAAGATTTGAACAATAGTTTTAGCTAAGGCTACTTACTCCCTTCCGTGCTTGCGCGGAAGATCGAGTTGCTCGATGCTCGTCGGTATGTGGGCCATTCAGATTTGCTAAGTATAAATTGTAAGTAAAGTATGGGAGTAAATTAAGTGTAGCTTTGGTGATAAAGACATTGCCCCACAAAAAATAGTAAGTTACATAAATATGCATGTACTTAAAGGGTATCCTATGAGTACCCTCGTATCCGCGCACGGTCATTTGGAAAAGATCGTTCCATAAAGGCGCCAATGTCTGATATCTGATATCATTCAAAAGGTCTAGCATAAAGTTCCTACGTAAATTTATAATAGAGAGATTTCTTATCTTATCGAAATAGCAAACTAGTCTATGATCAGCAACGTAAAAAAAATACGATATTACGCTCGTCAAATTAGACCCAAACGTTTAGTCTCTTAGTCTCTTAAGTGACACCAAGGAACTCCTTGTGGTAATAAATACGTTATCCGCTTTGCGTGACGTAGTCAGGCAAAAATATCTGTCGTATAATCGCAATTCACTTGTCTATGACAGTGTTACAATAACTCTATCATCATGAGGTCGACACAATGTCACTCCCGAATCCCGAATAGCATGATCTATGCGCAAGATACCCGGACACGGTGCCCGCGACCTTGCCACGTTTTCGCGATACCCAGGGTTAACGAAAACAATGATACGAGTTCTTATTTATTATTGTTAGATAGTGTTGTGTGAGAAAATTACCACTAGTATTTAAGTGACCAAATGGAAGACGCTACCTTTTGACTGGCCTCGTGACTTAGTGGGTAGTACTCTGCCTGTGAAGCCGAGGGTCGTGGGTTCGAACCCCACCCAGTACAGATATTTGAGTGATGAATTCAAATGTTTGTACTGTGTCTGGGTGTTTCTATTTATGATAAGTATGTATTTACAACTATATAAGTATTATATCAGATATCTGATCGCCATTTTACAGCTTTGCTTAGTTTGGGGTCAGATGGTGTTGTGTGTGAATTGTCCACCAATATTTATTTATAGTATTTATACTAGCGCAAATGGCAGAGCCGCCCACTTCGTGATAACTAATTATTATCCAAACCAAACGGGCCAAACGGGCAGCCGTCGCGCGCGTGCATTCTCCTTGAAAAAGGCCGCCGGACGCGGCCGAAACTCGAGTCGGATTGACCGACCGCATATACGTGAGTGTCCCGTTATATAATTAAATATAATTATTATCCGTTTAATGAATAAAATATCTTTATTATACTTTGTACAATTCCTTTTGTAATACCTTTTTGGTATGCCCGACGCAAAAACGGTAAACTTGTTGACGGTTACCAAATATAAGAAACAAACTACAGAACCACATAATTTAAATTTTTAATTCAAAATTAAACATTTATTTCAGTTGACTCAACTAATTGAATAAACATACAAAATTTGAAAAAAATATATTCAAATTATATATTAACGTCAGTGAAGTAAAAACATGTAGAAAATTACATTTAAAAATATGAAAAAAAGCATAACAAACTAAGAATACCCTCCTGTTTTGAACTCTACTTTGAAATCAATGTTTTTTTCTTCTTCGAATTGCTTTCGGAAGGGATCTTTTTCTGAAACCTAAAATAAAACATCCTTACTCAAAATCGATTAATTATGTATACTGCAAAGATTATAGCAGTACAGTAAGACTACACTAAAATATGTATCAGTATCTACATTGAAGTACATACATACAACGTAATCAGATTCGGTTATCAAGTGACAAGCATAACAAGTAAAGTTAGATAAAATAAAACTACAATAGTCATGCATATCACAGGGGGAAAACAGCCAAAAGTTGCTTCGAATACTTCCTCAAATATTTTGCAAGTAATACAATGAATGGACACTGCCATATTACATAGGAATTTAGTACAGAATAAACAAAGATTTATCAATCGTCTTAATATATACAAATTACGCGTCACGTTGTTTGTCCGCGATGGAATCCTAAATTTTGACATTTATTTGTACGATACTTATTATCGTACCATATAATGTTCAATATAAACTTTAAAAATATTTACTCTTTGTATGCCCTTATTTTGTTTTTTTTTGACGTGACAACGTCTTATAAATTGGTTTGCCGGGTGACACTTCAAGAAACTGCGTTACGCTCCGCTCACGTTATGCGCTCACAACGAGAGCGAGTGAGAGGCACGCGTCCCTTCCACTCGGGCATGGTTAGCCCGCCTAAGAGCGAGAGAGACAGACATAAAAAGTGAAAGGCACGCGTCCCTTCCGTAAAATTATTTTACCACTCAAAGTCGTTGTCACGTAAAACTTTCGCCCGTATACCGACCTTACAGGTAACCAATTTTTTTTTCTAAAATTGACGTGTATATTGTACATTTATCAATAAAGAACTTTAGGCAGCAAAAGGGTTGCATAAGCATAAACACATAAACAACTCACTAAATCTTCCCACTGCTAGGACTCGGGGCCTTCTCTCGCAAGGAGAGAGTCAAGGTCATAATCCACCACGCTGGCCCAGTGCGGTTTGGTGGATGACACATGACTTCGAAAGATCCTAGGTACATGTTGGTTTCCTCACGATGCTTTCCTTCGCCGTTTTAAGTTAGTGGTATTACGCACATGACTTCGAAAAGATAATGGTGCGCGTGGTTTTGAACCCGGGGACTCGGCAGCCGCCATTCTCCCGACTAGACCAGCCGTAATTTAACTCTCTAAACTAGCGTTTCCCAAAGTGGGCGATAACGCCCCCTAGTGGGCGCTGCAGGCCTAAAGGGGTAAGAGACCCAGAAAAAAATGGATTCGATGAATAAATTTTAACGAAGAAGTGGCAACCCTGATACCATAGATAAATAATTCCAAATCATATGTATCGTGCCGTGGCGTGGAACGAGTTTCAATTAGCATTGTAAAGTGCGCGGGCTCGACGCCGAGACAAACTTCTAGCAATACGACTGCTAATACTTAAAAGCCTTCCTCCATCACACTTGTTCGTTTCCGCGTGGCGCCACTATCGTATTACTTTGATACTATGCGATTATTATCAATAGATCCATGATTTTGCCAAAAACACTGATGTGGTGGTATATACCGTAGTTATACTGGCTGAAAACATTTGCAGCGGAATAAAAACAATTCAAAAGCGGGAACGTGCCCCAACTTCGGACGAGTCATATTTAAAGGAAAATATCTAAAGTTGAGAATGTGAACGCGGATTGAATTACACATTTTTATGTCTACTTCACTGGTTTTTACTGGCAACGATAACATTCCAGAGTGCTAAAAAAGTTTTAAGTTTTATTTGCTTACAGCAGGAATCTAACTTGTGAAGTTCACGTAGTCGAAAGAATTTTGGAAGCATTATCTTTTTCTTTATTAGTGGCAGAAGCAATCAAACATGAGCTTTGTTAAGCAATACTCCTGTCTATAACAGCACAGTGCCACACAGTTACATGAACATCAAGAGCTTAAATCACTGGCTAGGTGCCTAGCAAGGCACTGTACTGGTCACCCGTAGATGACTTATATTTGCTCAGCGTTAAATCGGTCCACAGCACAGTGACACGCAGCTATTGGAACATGAAGAGTTCAAATCCTTACCTAGCACTGCGCATGTCACCCAAAGATATAAGATGTTTTATTTCTATGCCCTGTAATTACACTGGCAACATTCCGGCCCTTCAGACTGGAAAACAGTAATGTTTGCACATTTGCACTGCTTGGCAGCAGAATAACTATAAATATAAATATTGTTGGTCAATTCACACACAACACTATCTGACCCGAACTAAGCAAAGCTTGCTTGCTTGTCTCCCACTCCCTTACCAAATCTAGTAAGCTGACTTACGTTATGGGTCCTGAAGTATACAACAGACTACCAGATGCGGTGATAGCAGCACCCAGCTTGAGCAGCTTCAAGAGTAAGCTCAAACGCTGGCTTATCGAGCAAACGTTTTACAGTTATGAAGAGTTTTTAGAGACCGACGGTAAAATAATAATTAAATAATTGAAAAGAATTGGTACTATTTTATATCTCATTTGACATTATTGTATTACGATTTTTTTATTTTTTTTTATTATGACATTGTCTGCTCAATTTTAAATTTGATTAATATTTATTATGACATTGTCTTATTATTACTATTTTATTGTACAATATTTATATTCCGTATAATTACTGTTATACAATTTATTATGCCTGACTTGTAAATGTATATTTATCAATAAAAAACTTTGACTTTGACTTTGCTTGTAATATGGCGGCCAGATGGCTGATATAATACTTATATAGTTGTAAATACATACTTATTATACACAGAAACACCCAGACACAATTGAATTTGCACAAAGTGCAAACATTTGAATTCATCACACAAATATTTGCACTGGGTGGGAATCGAACCCACGACCCTCGGCTTCGCAGGCAGAGTTACTATCTAAAGAGGCCAGTCTAAAAACAAGCAAAGGTGTGGTACTTCCCCCAGACGGGAACCACTATCAAACTCTGTGTCTAAAGGTACAAGTTCGCGCTGAGACCGCGACCGGAGACCGAGACCGGAGACCGCGACAGGCACTTGACTCTATAGAATTGTATGGGCGCCTGTACGCGCCGAGACCGCGACACATGTCTCGCGACTCGTGTCTCGGTCTCGTGTCGCGGTCTCGGCGCGAACTGGCGCCCATACAATTCTATAGAGTCAAGTGCCTGTCGCGGTCTCCGGTCGCGGTCTCGCGTCTCGGTCTCGTGTCGCGGTCTCCGGGCGAACCGCTACCTTTAGCTGATTTTAATTTTGCCTCTATCACCATCGTGTCTATGAAGACCATCTGTAGGTAACTGTAAGATTACTATGATACGATCAGTTACTCTACTCACATTTATCGAATATACCCCTATTTCGGTGATATTAAGAGGAATGTTGAGTACCGGTAAACGTATAGCTCCCGAGGGTACATAGATCACTCTAGGTTTAGGTTCGCACCACTATTTATCCCTCGACTATCTCCTGGGGGGAGAGAACCTCGGTATTTGCTTGAAGAATATAATGTTCTATTCCAGGTTAATAACCTATCAGCGTCCCGAATTTCAAACCGATTCGACCGTTCCGATGTGATTTAGAGACAAAATATAATATAACAGTGTTCCAATTTTCCGATCCCTTAAGACGTTCCGATGTGATTGAGCAACAAACATCCAAACTTTCGCATTAATAATATTAGTGGGTAGTTTATATGTTATTGATCCTAGTGAACTCTTTACCAAGTCACGAAAGTTGGCATTGATGTGCCAGTTTGAGAGATAACATAGTTAATAATTTCATCATCATCATCCACAGTCTTCTCTATCCCACTGCTGGGTATAGGCCTCTCTCTTACTTTGCTATCTGCCCCGGTCCTGTGCCAATCAAGTCCAGGTTCGACCCGCGATACTTATAATAATTTTAATAGTCAATTTATGGTCGCATTTTTTTTGCAAATTTTAAGTTTACATGTATACATTGTCACATGTGCCAGTAAACCATAGATGTACCAATTATCATACTCGTCCCCGTCCCCGTTTCTTTTCATTAAAAGGGTTTTACGAAAAGAAACGGATTAAAATATGTATAAAGTTTTCGCTCAGGTATCAATAAACAGATCATATATACAGGACTAGATGTACATACGTAGCCAATAGCACTCAGGGATTCCGTACATATCCAACGGTGAAATAATTTTTGAAATCGGTTCAGTAATTCCTGAAAATATCGCGTTCAACCGAAAAACCTCTTCTATTGAGCGTTATGTCATATAGCCTTCGTCGGTAAATGGACTATCCAATAGAAAAATAATCTTTCAATTCGTACCAGTAGTATTCGTGACCCTAACGTTCAAACAAACAAACTCTTCAGCTTCATAATATTAGCATAGATTATATTAATAATTATTATAAGACTCGAAAATTTATAAGTATGGTTGGATGGATGTTTGTTACTCTTTCACGTAAAAACTACCGAACGGATCGGGCTGAAATTCGGAACATAGATAGATTATAGTCTGGAACAAAACATAGGCTACTTTTTATCCCGAAAAAAAAAACGAGAATGGGAACTACGCGGGGCAATGCTTGTATTAATATACAGGTATATTTATGAGATAATAATCTCCTTAACATTTACGTAGTAACGTTAGAGCGAGCTAGTTTCACGTAGCCATTGTAAATCTTCGCTGAGCACGTGCGGCCTTGACCGTCGCCGGGTATTTTTAATTATAACCGACTTTCTTTCGTAGAACTTCCTTTATACGAACAACGTACGTTTAGAATTAAATGAAACTGTAACACGAACATTTTATTCATTCACAAAAGTCAACGTTACTTTCAGATCAAGTCAAAAACCATAAAAATATATCAACGATAACGAAAAAAAAGAAGTGTGGCACTCGGGGACTGCCGCGGTATTTATCAACATAAGCAATAGGGATGTTAACAATTTTTCGGAATTGCTTTTATTTTGAAGAGTGACATTTGTTTACCATAAAAAATATCACGGGAAATCCGTTAAGTTGGCAGCACTGCTAAGAGCATTTAGTCTGTAACGCCGGCTCCACACGTTGGCCCCAATATAGGCCCCAACGCTACTCGTCCAACGTGTGGATCTAGAAAATGGCATTGGTCCCAACGTTGGCGAGCGTTGGTAGTTGGCCGGCTCGTGTCGGTTTCATCAAAGGAATCTGCGCCATCGCTCGCGATCTGTCCACACGTTGGCGCTTTGCTCAGTTCTGTTGTTATTAGAATATTTAAAATAGAGTGTATAACTAGATCTTTACTCCCTGATTCCGTGTTTTATGATGTGTCGTCATCCACCATCTTCTTCGCCGAGGCTTTTTATTTTTTCGCAGTAACAAATATAAATGTGCACTCAGTACTATAACCGCGCTAAGAGCAGTTTCGATTTCTGTATCGGACATCTTCACACTGAATCGCCATAGAAATCCGCTGACATTTTATTTATTTAAAAAGCAGAGTCCAAGAACTGCTCACCGATCTGTGTGTAACAATCGTAATAGTTTTCACAAAAAAAAAGTTTTTATTTTTATTTAAATGTCTTTGTCGTTGGCGACCATATCGCCCTGTAAGCCTACATCAAATTGTACTTAAATTTTATTTATTAACAATTATTTCTTAGTCCTAAATGGATAAGTTTATACAACATAATTGTATCATTTGTTTCAGGACTGGCTAATTAATAACAAAAAGATGTGGTGTCATGGGACATCAGGTAGGCACGAAGTATGAAAAAGAATATGCAAAAAAAAATTGTTATAAATAATAGCCCAATTTTATTATTATACGATCATAGAAAAAATAAAATCAAGACAACACTGGTCACGGGCAGCTTTTACGCGTCACTTCCGTTACATATTTTTCTTACGATTTTAATTTCAATTTTTTTCTATTCGGTCATGCAGCAAAATCCCTATTTCCTCCAAACCTGCCCTAAGGAACTTCATTCCAACCACCTATCCTATAAAAAGTGCTAGGTAATTATTTTGACTCTTTACGATCTAATATCTGCGTGTCACTGTGCTGTTATGTGGCAGGCATGTTGCTTACCATCAGGCACATGTCCTGCTCGTCACTCTTTGTTTATAAAAAAAACGTTCTCGTTGTTTGTTTCCGAGACAAAATAAACAATCAAGCGTCACAGTAACTCTGACAGGTTTAACAAAGATTAAGTCTCCGACAAGATATATTCTTAAAAAAAAAAGTTATTTGGCAATAAACTATACTAAAAACTTCCGCAATCAACTGACCTTCCCCGAGGGACATCACTTACACCCAAACACAACACTAAAGTATAAATAAGATATTAATACTCCCAAAATAGGGTTGCCACCCGTAGTATAATGTATTCTTAGAAGTTGATACGTGTATATAGAGGTAAAAACCTACTACTCCTATTACTCTACATTTTATACCCTACACATATTATAAATGTAAAAATTTTGATGTTTAGGTTTTTTTTGTTGTTTGTCAATCATGTCGAAACGCCTGAACAGCCTAGCGATTCTGAACCCAGTCGGATTGATCCGAATTTCATATTTCGGTCTTTGTCTTATCTATTTAGCATGACAGAGACAAAGATTTTTTTTTAATTTCAAGTTGCTCGGAAGCCTAAATGCTATTCCAGACTATAATATGTGTTCCAAATTTTAACTCGATCCGTTCAGATCTTCGCCGTGATCGAGCAACAATCATATAAACTTTCGCATTTAGAATAAGTAACATTTCTTGAGAAAAGGTAGAAACCCTTACGCGGAAATTCTCTCGTTTCGCAGCCCGTAAATCGACGCGAACCGATATTTATAAACCCGCGGATTCATATCGCGAATCCCAGTTGAATAAACATCTCGGTAGTTTTCTGCTGCCACAATATTTCTCAGAGGAACTACGGTTTCGAATTTTAGCGGAAATATACCACTTTATGTTTTCACATAGAATCGAAAAAAGGTAACGCGGAATACTGTATGAATATTCAACCCATATTGTAATTGCGAAAGTATGTGTGTATGGTTGTTTGTTTTTCTTTCCTGTAAGCACTACTGAATTGTTCTAGACTACAGGCCCGTGAACAACATTTATAGGTCATATGATGCACCAGGAGACCTATGTAGGATGATAGAAAGGTATAAAAAAATAAGATTCAGCACTATACCACTATACCGGCATTTGTAAGCTGTCCAATTGAGTGCAAGTTGAAACAACCTGCTGAAAGGTTGCAACCCTCGCTCTTTCCTTCTTGTCGTATGATTTTTGTACGGCATTGCGGAATAATAGATTAGAACAGGTATATACTGAAGAACTGAGTACATACATCTAAGAACAAGTATCGAACCAATGCCGTACATAATCAAATGACCAAATTTACCCTGAAAATCGGTGGAAAATCATGAGTTTTTCCGACAAAAATAATAAAAAAAAAACACTAAAATTTACAATTTTTATAGTTTGAATACCTCTTCTAATCCATTATTCCGTAATGCCGTACAAAAATTATGCGACAAGGAAAAATGATATAGGGTTGCAACCCCCCCTTTTCAACTTGCACTCAGTTGGACAGCTTACAAATGCCGGCATTGTGCTGAAATCTTATTATTTTATACCCTTCTATCATCCTATATAGGTCTCCTGATGTCATAAGACTCATAAATTTTGTTCACGGGCCTGTAGTCTATTCTAGATAAAGATTTGAAACTACGCGGGTAATACGATCACTCTCGATCTATGGTGCGCATTCTTATACTGAATTGTTTTGTTTATTACGAGAAAGAGTATCTATCTGCCTACATAATTATATAGGGGCAGACTCTAACTGTAAACTATGGATAAAACCCTTTAAGCTTTGAAAACCGCAATCTCTGAGAGGCTCTCGTCCGATCAAGATCGTACTCATACTTCGAGTAGGTTTAATAGGTCACTGTGCTTGCCCCAGTTGTGGAGTATTGTACGGAAATAACTTCAAACGACAACACGGACCGTGCCAAAATAATCGCAACTGACTGATGACAGACGCCCATAAACAGGGCTGGCGTGAATATTGGCAAAAAATATATACAAAGCTGATTGTTCATCGAACAGAACCTTTGTTAGCACAAGAACAAAATTAAAAATTTTGATTAACCCCCGACTACCTCGGATCTCGGATTATCTGTATAACGTTCTACTAGTCAAGCCCTTTCATTTGATACCCATATTAAGGGAGTTGTGAACAAAGAAATGTATTTCGCTATTTTGTGGTAGCGGCCATCTTGGATTTAAATTTGGCATAGTGCAAAGTACTCTATTAGTCAAGCCCTTTCATTTGATACCCATATTGAGGTAGTAGTAAAAAAAGTAATACAATTCGCCATTTTGTGGTGGCGGCCATCTTGGATTCGAAATTTGTTATAGTGTATAGTATTCTACTAGTTAAGCCCTTTCATTTGATACCCATATTGAGGTAGGTTGTGAAGAAATATTTTGTCCGCCATTTTGTGGAGGCGGCCATTTTGAATCGATATTAACCAAACATAGCTAAGAAGCTAAGAACATCCGCACGGATATTAACCTTCAAATAAAAAAAATCGCATGGAAATCGGGCCATCCGTTTGAGCTCTACGGTGCCACAGACAGACACACACACAGACAGACAGATAGATAGACAGACAGACAGACATCGACGTCAAATTTATAACACCCCTATTTTTTGGTCGGGGGTTAAAAACTAAACTACAATGATAACTACACTACTATATGTATACTTAACTAACTAATAACACTAAGCACATTTTAATTAATGTAATGTCTGTCTAAATGTAATCACTGGTGGGCTCGAACGTGTCCCTGATGGTAAGTAATAAATAAGCCTGCCCATAACAGCACGGTACTCGGCTCGAGTACCGTGCTGTTACTCGTGCTGCTCGAGTACGAGTATTGTACGGAAATAACTTCAAACGACAACACGGACCGTGCCAAAATAATCGCAACTGACTGATGACAGACGCCCATAAACAGGGCTGGCGTGAATATTGGCAAAAAATATATACAAAGCTGATTGTTCATCGAACAGAACCTTTGTTAGCACAAGAACAAAATTAAAAATTTTGATTAACCCCCGACTACCTCGGATCTCGGATTATCTGTATAACGTTCTACTAGTCAAGCCCTTTCATTTGATACCCATATTAAGGGAGTTGTGAACAAAGAAATGTATTTCGCTATTTTGTGGTAGCGGCCATCTTGGATTTAAATTTGGCATAGTGCAAAGTACTCTATTAGTCAAGCCCTTTCATTTGATACCCATATTGAGGTAGTAGTAAAAAAAGTAATACAATTCGCCATTTTGTGGTGGCGGCCATCTTGGATTCGAAATTTGTTATAGTGTATAGTATTCTACTAGTTAAGCCCTTTCATTTGATACCCATATTGAGGTAGGTTGTGAAGAAATATTTTGTCCGCCATTTTGTGGAGGCGGCCATTTTGAATCGATATTAACCAAACATAGCTAAGAAGCTAAGAACATCCGCACGGATATTAACCTTCAAATAAAAAAAATCGCATGGAAATCGGGCCATCCGTTTGAGCTCTACGGTGCCACAGACAGACACACACACAGACAGACAGATAGATAGACAGACAGACAGACATCGACGTCAAACTTATAACACCCCTTTTTTGGTCGGGGGTTAAAAACTAAACTACAATGATAACTACACTACTATATGTATACTTAACTAACTAATAACACTAAGCACATTTTAATTAATGTAATGTCTGTCTAAATGTAATCACTGGTGGGCTCGAACGTGTCCCTGATGGTAAGTAATAAATAAGCCTGCCCATAACAGCACGGTACTCGGCTCTCAGCTATTGGAACATGAAGACTTCGAAACATTACCTAGCATTGCACAGCGCCCGTCACCCAGAGATATAACTAACGTGATTTTTATCTATACTCCGTAATTTCTTTCCTTGAAAATTGGAACACAGTTATGTTTGTACATTACTATTTGGCGGTAGGATAATTGGGTATGGTGTGGGACTTTCTGAGACGGGCTCTGCAAAAAAGTCCACGACAAATAATAATAATCTGTTCTGAATAAAAAAACACAAAAGAGAGTCATTTCAATAGCGGTACTCAAGGAGTTTACATATACTACGTGGACTCTACACAAACAAACGCTTTACCCCGAAAGCACGGGTCTGATCGCTCTTGCCTTGTCGCTCTTGTGGAAGTGTCACACTTTTATCGCGTCACATCACTCTGTTGTCAAAGCTAATATACACGTCATCTGCTTACGATTGGTACAAAGGAACCGTGCGGAAAACCTGATCTATTTACTCATTCTCTATCTAAGGTGGTACTCCATTAAATCAACATTGTTTCAATTTAATGGTCAACCCTAACGTCAACTTCATGCTACTATCAGATTTCAGGCACAAGGTCTCCGAAACGTCTAGTCATTGGGAAGAAACGAGCGGAATATAAAGAGCTCAAATAACCATCGTTACTAAACACAAACATTTATGACAAGACAAAAGACTTGAGAAGCTCAAACAAAGTTGAGATAAAACATAAGCCAAACTTGTCCTTCGAGAGACACCCATCTCACTAACATGACGTCCCTACAATACAGGGACAAAGATTAACGACGTCAGAGGACTCAGACACGAATAGGGTCACTATCTCGAAAGAAAATTACGGATAATGGGGTAAAACTCAGAATGTAAACCTATTTCTTCGGCAACGCAGATATAAGTACGTTCAGCAACAATACAAAGAAACAATGAAAACTACTTTTTAGGGTTCCGTAGCCAAATGGCAAAATACGGGACCCTTATAGATTCGTCATGTCTGTCTGTCCGTCCGTATGCCACATCCACTTTTCTCCGAAACTATAAAAGCTATAATATTACAACTTGGTAAATAGATGTAATCTGTAAACCGCATTAAGATTTTGATACAAAAAAATAGAAAAAAAACAAAAATTTTTAGGGGTGTCCCATACATGGAACTGAAACTCAACAATTTTTTTTTTATCAATACCATACGTGTGGAAGTGGTAAAAAGTGTGAAACCCCCCCCCCCCTTAACTTCTAAAATAAGAGAATGACAAAAATAAAAAAGTTTATGATGTACGTTACCATGTAAACTATCAAAGAAAATTGGTTGGAATGATACCTAGTAAAATTGGTTTGAATGATACCTAGTAAGTAGTTTTATTTTAATACGTCATAAATTGACTATTGTTAAAACAGTGATTAAAGTAACGAAGTAGAAAACTTTTGTATTATGTTACTTGCTGCTACGGAAGCCTTCATGGGCGAGCCCGACTCGCACTTGACCAGTTTTATTTTATATATAGAGTTAATCGGTTTCTTCTAGTTTCCAGAAAACATTTCTTCTAGTTTTCTAGAGCGCTCCATCATGAATCGCATCGTAACATAGGTGAAATGTAGGTCAGGTGCAAACACGGATATCGGTGGGTGCAAATATATATATTATAAAAAAAACGAAACATTTCACAGCTAACGACTTCATCTTTCATCAACTCTTCGATTCCAAAAGTTAAACCACGTGTTACCATTGAAATGAGTCTAAATTTAATAATGAGGATGTACGAGGTACGATTATATGCGTTGACATAAAGTAAATAAATAAAATTTTCAGAAAAACTTAAGTTTTAACAGTTTAAAATAGAAATAATACATGAAGAATATTAAGAATATTATGATCAGAAAAATATGCTTTATCGTGAGGACACGATTGAACAGATTTTGGTTGTATGAAAATTTAGTATGTAAGTACCTCCTACATTGGAGACTATCCACATAGTCTCCAATGAATAGTGATTTTAGAATGAATAGGAAGGTAATGTACGCTTACATATTGTTTAAAGTAACGTTACAGCGTCTCCTATGAACGAAGTTCGCTAAGATGACATCACAAGTCTCTTGCAAATTTTTCCTTCTTACGAAACTATTAAAACTTCCTTCAAGACCGTTCAGCTAAGGCAAAGAAACGGCAAAATGGAGAACTATCACGGAGGACGCGATTCCAACTCTGGAAGATTGAATTTAAATTACTCTATCGTAAAGAGTAAGCGGTAACGACTTAAGGTCTTAGACCACAACGTCGCTTTGCTAATATTACGAATATATAAGTAATGAGAGAACGCGTATTGTCAGGAGTGTTTAAATACCTTTATTGAAATCTTCGGCTCCTCCCCGCTAGAGCCGTAGAACAGATTCTTGTGGTATTCTAGGTCGTTCCTTGATTTTTTTCTACCGGTGTCAACCCAAGCCGAGGTGGTTTGAGGTTTCTTTGTGCTATTCGTCGATCGTTTTGATCATACAATATGTAGTACCTACTCATTGAGTAAGGTTAGTTTAGTAGGACTATGTGCCTTCTCTGCTAGCCCAAATTTCGAGAGGCAGTTATCACTGCAAGAATATCACATCAAATCTTATTCTACCGCCACCTACCTTTGCCAGTTATTCTACCGCCAAGCAGTAATGTGCAAACATTACTGTGTTCCGGTTTGAAGGGCAATTTTTCCAGAGAAATTACAGGGCTTAGAGATGTAATATCTTTGATCTCTGGGTGACGAGCGCAGTGCAATGCTAGATAATGATTTGTACTTTTCATGTTTCAATAGCTGCGTGTCACTGTGCTGTTATGTGTCAGGCATGTTGCTTACCATCAGGCACATGTCCTGACCGTCTCGTCACTATTTATTTATAAAAAAAAATAGGGCTATGTTTTATAGGAATAAATACAATTCATCTAAGTTCATATTGTTAATTTCAATGTCTAACTTAGTTTGGTTTCTAAACGAACCTAGGACAGTCTTCTGTAGATGGCGTCTACTACCTGCCTAACTTTAAGCTAGCGCCGAAGAGCAGATTCCTACTAGTTTGGTTTGTTGTGATTACTGAAGGCATTTATTTATTTATTTACAATTTAAACATGGAACTTACAGTTATATAAAAACCAACACATTACAAGTTTGAGCTAATATAGGCGAGGACTTCGGCCCGGAAATTGCCCAATTTGTCGAAGAAAATCCAAATCTGGCTATTGAGTGAGTATGCAGTTCATAAGTTCAATGACATAACGGAACCACGATAATCAATCTTTCTCATGTAAATTTTGGCTTAGCAGAAAGCGTTGGACAGAAGTGTACGCAAAAATGAGATAAAAACTGTAAATAGCTGTCATTGTTTCATAACTCCTACGAAAAGCCAACCAGCAACTGCTAGGCGGCGCATTGCACTGAAATTCCGGTCACGATTCACTTCAGTTGTACGAATATACTCCGTGCCAATAAAGATGGCATACGTGGCAAATAATGACCCTTCGTATTGAATATTTGAAAGAAAAAATTGAAATAGCGAGTCATTGGACTGGCCTATGTTCAGCAGTGGAATAGAATAAGCGGATATTGGTAATAATTTGAAATTTTGTTAGAAATCTCAATTTACACGAAGATACAAGTAAGTCGTTTTAAGCTATCATGGGTTTTTACTACATAAGTAAATTTAATTAAGGGATATTTATATAGTGGTTTTACGATAAAGCGAGTCTTGGACATAATAACGGTGAATATCACATAGTAATAAACATAAGACGAACGTTTCTTTCTAAGACGAGGAAGCTGCAACCAGACCAGAGTAGCAGAAGACGAAACAAAAAAAATAGGTTATCACTGGAAATATTGCACTTCACACCGGAACACTGTAATGTTTGATCAGTGGCGGTAAAATAACTGGCATGGTACTATGGTTGATTCTGCAGAGTCCTACTAACTACTACAAAATGCTTTAGTCTCTTGTAAAAAGTCAGCGGAACAGATTTCATGTCGCGAACTACCCAATGCTCGTTACACTTTACACCGGAACACAGTAATATTTGAACAGTGGCGGTAAAATAACTGGCATGGTACTATGGTTGATTCTGCAGAGTCCTACTAACTACGACAACATTTGTTACAATGTTCTTCTTTAGCCTCTTGTAAATAATTCAGCGGAGCAGATTTCATGTCGCGAACTACCCAATGCTCGTTACACATTTTTTATAATTTTTTTTATAATTGGCCCGGTTAATGACCGGGCTCTCGGGTTTATCCCTAACATGTGGTGGGTCAGGGGTTTCTTATGCTACTTATTTTACAGTCTATCTTATAACTATCTCTTGACATAAACTTATGATATTTTGTTTCTAGTTGTTAGATCTAAGTTTTGTTAACAGTTTACTTTAAAAATATTTTATTTACACTACATTACCTTACCTTTCCTTAATGTCTTTTGGGTTGGTATGAATATATCTAATACAGCGTGGCGCTTTGGTGCCGACATTAAATGAAACCACCTATAAAATATCATATTTTGACCTATTCTGTCAAATTAAATTTCAATTACCGTTATTATTTACTGAGTTATTCGCAATTTTCCAAAATACCATAATAGAGCAGGCTGTATCTAAAATTTCCTGCGCAGAGGTCATTACACCGCAGCCCACAGTCCATCCGATTTATCAATTAAAAATCAGGCGAAAAGCAAATACTAAAGAAACGAGATAGGTGATGTCCTGCAACACACGTGCAAACGTACGCACGTTGTGAATGAAATGCAGACGAAATAGAAATAATGCACACGCCTATTTACTAATGTTAAATGTAGTCTTTCTCTTTCTCTAATTTTTCACTAGTTTTGTGCTAGCCGCCGGGATGCGAAGTTGACCGTGTTGTCCCTGACACATTTCTCTAAATGGCGCGCTAAATCTTTTACTGTAAATCCTTAACTAGGGAATTTTGTAATCTAATTATTCGGGAAAAAGACGCTTACATGTTATTTTTCTTCGTTCTTTTAGTGTAATTTATTTTTAGAGTCAGTGTCAATAAGATTAGGTTGCTTTTCGTTTTGTTTTTGTGTGACTCTGATTGTGTTGTGAATAGTTATTTAATTAGTGACGCCAAACGTACAGTGTTTTCTGAGTGTACCTATGCACGTGTGATTTTAGTCTGATAAGTCCTACAATAGGATTTTGAAAATCGACCCAGAACATGTTTTCGACCGTTTAAAGCTTGTAAGTATACTAGCAACAATAATTCGATTTTAAACAAAATTACCTTTTCTCTCAAAGGATTTTATTGGTTAGATTGTTTACGAAATTTAAATCGTATTGCGAGAAGTTGTTTTTATTTTATTTCTTAAGAAAGTTGTAGGTACCAACCAATTCAGCAGCTTTCACGCTAAATGCTCTTTGTTATTACCAAGTGCTGGTCTAGTCCCGCGTTCAAATCCTACGCGCACCACTGTCTTATCGAAGGCATGTGCGTAATGCTGCTAACTTAAAAACGGTGAAGAAAAACATAGTGAACAAAAAACCGACATGTACCTAGAATCTTTCGAGGTCATGTTTATGTTAACCACCAACCCGCACTTGGCCAACGTGGTGGATTATGGCCTTGAGTTTTTCCGTGCGAGAGAAATCCCCGAGTCCCAGCAGTGGGAACATTTGCTGGGCTTCAAAAAGCAATCATTTTGCAATGTTTTGCCAAAGTTACAATAGATACCTACCAACGCATTTACCTATTTACTTTATGTTATTTTATTGTTATGTTTATGTTAGCTTTATTATTTGGTAGGTATTCGATTTATTAGTGATGAACAGGCATAAAGTTGACGGGGAATCCCCGTTCCCGTTCCAAATTATAGCGCATTTGTAAGTACCTACCCCTCTCGACCGGGGCGGCGTTGCCGCGCCGTGCGCCAGCGCGCCGCGCGCCGCTTGCAGATAGGTACTTTCGTGCGACGTTGCCAGCTTGTTTTACGAAAAGCGAACGTAAATCACGCACACATCTGACGTTGAATGAATCTAGTGCACAGGATGATTTTCATTCTATCGCATGATACAATTATTTAGTTTGTTAGAGAATATTTTTTTTTTCAAATAAGCGAATATTAATTTTTCACACCTATTGTATGATTACTGGTCAGTAACCCTACCCGTGTGTTCATTTAATGTCGGCACCAAAGCGCCACGCTGTATATAAAATTCTCGTGTCACAGTTTTCGTTGCCATACTCCTCCGAAACGGCTTGACCGATTTTGATGAAATTTTTTGTGCTTATCCGGTATCTATGAGAATCGGCCAACATCTATTTTTCATCCCCCTAAATGTTAGGGGTAGTCCACCCCTAAATTTTTATTTTTATATTTTAGACGAAATTTTTAATTTCTAATTTTTTATGATACAACATACAAAATTACATACAATCCTCAATTTTCACCCTTCTACGATCAACCTTTATTTTTTAATAGCCATTTTAGTAATAGCCAATTTAATCATTTTCCTAGGAAATTATTTATATGGCAAAACAACGTTTGCCGGGTCAGCTAGTCACTTAATAAAAATGTGTGCTAGAACATTCTGTAGAGTCGTCCTGATGAAGTGCCTCGCCTTTGATATTTATTCTACCGCCTAGCTATAATATGCAAAAACTGAAACTGAAAGAAAAAAAAAACGTGGTAGCCTAGCGGCTAAAACGCGCGATTCACAATCGCAAGGTTGTAGGTTCGAATCCCGCCCGTACCTCTGAGTATTTTTTTTTATCAGATATACTAGTCTATCATCACCACTGGCTTTTTAGGGGAAGGAAGATATCGTGAGGATATTCCAAGAATCCTTCGAGGTCATATGTCATACGTCAACCCAAACACGGACAGCTTGTTATTATATAATATTTATGCAACCCAAATTTAAGTCCTATTTATTTCGATTTATAACAATTTTGCATATTTTTTCACTAAACTCTATAAACCTAGTGCTAATATATTTATCATTGATTATTTTATTCAAAGTGTTGACAGCGATTACTTCTCCTATTTTTTGCTCTGTTTCGTGACGCTCTTTACCATATACCGGGCGCTCGTTACACATTCGCCGAGGCGTAATATTCAAATAGACCGGCTGCCCTCGACTGCCCACTACACGGCACAAGAGCTGACCCGAGCGAATTGTCCGTCTGCTTTATAAATGCACTCTCATGAAAGTTTGTTGAGTACTGTGCAATTCCCAAATGAATGGTCATGATGTTAACCTACATACGTGAAACTACATGAATTTATTACATTATACTAGCAGTTCCCTGCGGTTAAAATCACGACGTTTTCGTTCCCATAATTTTTCGCAATCAAATATTGGTGGACAATTCACACACAAGACCATCTGACCCCAAACTAAGCAAAGCTTGTAAAATGGCGGTCAGATAGCTGATATAATACTTATATAGTTGTTAATACATACTTATCATACATAGAAACACCCAGACACAGTACGAACATTTGAATTCGTCAGACAAATATTTGTACTGGGTGGGGTCGAACCCACGACTCTCGGCTTCGCAGGCAGAGCTACTACCCACTAAGCCACAATGCTAGTCAAAAAAAAATTAAAACTAGTCTATTTGCTATTTGTGTTCCAAAATGTAACCTGCTCTGTTCACCCGTGATTGAGCAACAAAGGTCCAATCTTTAACACTTATAATAATATTAGTCCAAGGATGATGGATTAAGAACGTGGTGTACGAGCCAGTGTAGTTTTTTTGATGCTAATTAAACAAGCTTCTTTTTAATCGCATTATTCGCTTAAGAAAATACATATATTACTAAGTCGGCCACAACCAACGCGCGTCTGAGTAATAGTATCTCAGCCACTAGTTTTCTTCTATGTAAGCCACTGTAAATATAACTCAGCATGATGGTTATTATTTAGGTGGCTATCTTATTTTTCCGATGCTTAGTAATTAAATGAGAAGTTTCACCACGTGGCCAAAAAAAAAATTGTAGCCGGATTTATTATTTCTCGTTTTTTTTAATGAGCCTTTAGCACTTTAGCAGTTGTCGTCATATATGGTCTCCATAGCCTACTGAACTTAGGCTAACGCAGAATGTTCTTACTGGCCTGGGTAGTTACATATCCTATCACAAATCGCAAGGCGCACAAAACAATAAGCCAATCCAATTATGGATGCCGACTGGCCTTTCTACCGCCAACTAAATCGGCTATGGCTTTACTATTGCTGTCTCTATCATTTCAAATGAAAAGAAAAGAGACAGCAAATATCAAAGCTAACACAGTTTTAGTTCGGCGGTAGATGTCTATCTAGATAGGCGGTAGATGTCCTTGGGTCAAAAATATACCATTCTAATTATTCGTCAGCTGGATTAAATTTTTGCTAGATATAGAGATATAGAAAGGTCGCCCATTGCTACTTTAATTTTAGTCTTCAAGTTTTATGTATTTTATTTTAAATTAAGTGCAATAAAGAGTTAATATCTATCATATAGAAACCAAACTTCCGGAGTGGGAGCTTGAGGCCTTCGGGCGGGTTTTGTTTACTGTGGACATATCGTGCGTATGGCTGAACTTTAATAAAACTAGGTACATAAAATTTCGATAGATATACTCGTAATATGAATGACTCCAGAACTTTAATAAATCTACAAAAACGTTTCAACATATTAAAATCTGAAATAATTCAAAAGAAAAAAATAATCCAAAATAAAAGCTCGGTCACCTAGTTTTTATTTTAAAAGCAATAAACATGTTAAAAGTAGAACCCGGTTCAGAGTGAAGTGCAGTGTCGAACAATACAGTGCATCAAAAATAGCGAGTTAGCCCAATTCCACAAGGCCGGCTAAGGTGGCGTCTGCGCGCGCTTTCACAATTCCGACGCTTGGTTAGATCGGTTTTCGTAACGAACACAGAAAAATGTTGAAAATATTTTTATTCTCGTAGAATCTTATACGCTAACATAAGATTCTACGAGACGAGAGAGATTCAACGTCGGAGGTGAAGCACACTGTCGTAGATGATACCTAACTTCCAGTTTGTACGCCACATGATCAATTTTGATGAAATTGATTTTGATTGTCATTTCAAATAAAAATTAAGTTATTTACAGCAAAAACAATGTACATGTCACTCAAGCACAGATCACTAGACAGAAGTCACTAAACAACGAAGGCTGCAGATGGAAGTAAAAACTGATCAAATAGAATGTTAGCCTTAAACAGCAACAATGTTGCACAATGCGATGCATAATAATTAATCCTGTTAATTGTTTTCTATGTATAATAAATATATATTTAAAAATATACAAGTACAGTAGAACCTCGATAACTGTAACCTCGATAACTTAAAAACCTCTACAACTTCAAAAAATAATATGTTCCCGTCCCATTAGAGCCCAAACCCCTTGGTAACTTAAAACCTCTATAACTTAAAATATTTTTTGTTTCCCTTGGACTTTAACTTATCGAGGTTCTACTGTATTATATCAGCTATCCGGCTCCCATAGTACAAGTTTTGCGTAGTTTGGGGCTAGATGGTGTTGTATGTGAAATGTCCACCATTATTTGTTTAGATATACTGCTATTAGCTATTATATGTTCATAATACCACCTTACAAGATTTCAGTAATCCAAAAAGTGTCTAACGCGCACATCCCACTCCGTTGCTCCGACGTTACACCGCTGCATTAGCATGTCGGTGACGCAAACCAATATGATTTTCGCAAAGGAAAAGACCTCAACGCGTTAATTCGATTCGCTCAACGATTTTTTTGTGATTGCAAAATAATCGTAGCAAGCCCGCCCGTAGAAACGAGCCCTAATTTTTATTTTAGCTGAAAACTGATACGTCGCAGGAATAATACAAACGCTATGTGGCTTTTGTGTCGCGGACAAAACAAGGATATTGGATTTCAGGTTTTTCAGGCGTTCATTTTGTAGGGGCTTCAATTTTCTTTGTAGACAAATACAATAGAAGCGGCTAACAAGGACACGACAAATCTAATAAAACACGTAATAAGATTCTATTGTAATTTGTCCAAAAAAATTAGTCTACGAAGATTTACCTGTTACCTGCCACCAGATATGCCGCTATGTAGTAGATACTCGTCCTATTGTACTATTAACTAGCTATGCAGTAACCCTCGTCTTACATCAATTACTGAATGTAATTTTTATTTACATACGAGTATATCCGCGGAACTACTATTTTTTTCTAAAATAAAATTAGCTTAATTTACTAACATCAGCTACCTGTCAGTAAAAGTACCATTAAAATAAGTTCAGCCTTTTCAGAAATTAGTCGGAACAATCGGTGTCGTCGTCATCATTGTCGGATCGTCGATATGTGAGTATCCTATGTAAATAAATAATTGGTGGACATTTCACACGCTTGTTTTCCTTGGTGCAGTTGGGTAGTACAGTTGACCGGACCACGTTTAAACAAAATTAACAGTCGTACAGTTAGCCGGACTAGGCTTTGTTTTCTATTAACCGTGGTACAGTTAACTGGACCACAGCTCTCGAGCCTTATAAGGAGACTCCAATCAACACATCATTGAAAGGATTTTCGTATTTTTTATTTTGTACCAACTTGCTCAAAAAAAAACTTAACACTTACAATCCACGAAATTACAAAAATTAAAAATAAATCCATCAATTACTATCGAAGCTTTTCCAAGGCATGGCCCAATGTGATTTCTCTGTTTATGAGTTGTAACTGAACCTGTCTTATGGCATCATCTCTCATTATGTGCTCTAGTTGACGTTTCCGAGATATTTTTTTAATTTGGAATTTTGCAACTCTTATTTGCATTTCTTTGTTAATAACATGTAAAGAGTTTAGTAGTCGCAATATATTAACTGAATTCTTATTTAGTGTGCGATTTAACTTCGAATTCCACCCCTCGACTGTATTATTGGTCCGGTGGCGTTCACTAAACACACTAATAAATTCGCATAATTTACTATATATCCAGTACTTTTCAAAGTAATTAAAGAATGTATCCATATCGGACAGGGCTTCTCCTTTAATATATTGCCATGCCTCGGTTATGGTCTCCTTCGGCAAAAGTGGTAAAGCAGCACACAAGGAAATAATTCGCCTCTCCACTCTCATTTTAGTGTGTCCTAGACTCTTGGCCTTTCGCCATACACATCGTGACCAATGATAATAGCACCCGATCACTACTACTTCCGGGAATATTCTTCTAATTGAGTTTATGGCAGCTACTTCGTAGTCACAATGCAATTTTGAAGGATTCCATTTTGCTTTTGTTTTAATCAAATAAAATATTAGGTATACGAGGGGTGATCCAAAAGTAATGATAATCAATAATAAACACAATGAATAAAATCAAAAACTAAATTTATTTCTCAACATAGTCTCCTAGCAAGTCTATACATTTAGTCCATCTCTTTTCTAAACCTAAAATTCCCTTAGAAAAAAATCTTTATCTTGACTCTCAAAAGTCCTCAACCGCGGCCATCACGTCGCTATCATCGTCAAATTTCTTGCCCCGGAGGTGTTCCTTGAGTCGTGGAAAGAGATAGAAGTCACTGGGGCTAGATCTGGTGAATAGGGGGTGTTCCACCAGCTCAAAGCCCGCTTCCTGAATGGCAGCCATGGCAATTGCAGCTTTGTGAACCGGTGCGTTGTCTTGATGGAACAGCACTCCAGCCCGCAGTTTGCCTCGCCTTTTCTCCTTAATAGCCTCCCGCAATCTTCTTATTTGTTCTGCATAGTAGGAGCCTGTAATAGTGGCCCCTTTTCCAAGTAGTCCACCATGATTATTCCTTCAGCGTCCCAAAAACAGACGCCATAACCTTCCCTGCTGAGCTTGACACTTTGAATTTCTTCGGCGTCGGTTCATCGGATCGTTTCCATGTCATCGATTGTTGTTTTGTTTCAGGATCAAAATGGTGGATCCAGGTTTCATCCATGGTCACAAAACGTGACAAAAATTATCCTTGTCTGCCTGGAACTTTTCGAGATTTGCTCTTGACATGTCGACTCGTTTCTTCTTTTGCTCGTCGTTTAACATTTTCGGTACCCAACGCGCGGAGACCTTTCTCATATGCAATTCGTTCACAAGGATTCTTTGAATGCTGCCATATGAGATCCCTGTGACCTCAGCTACATGCCTGATAGTCACTCTTCGATCTTCCAATACAACTTCTTCAACTTTTTCACATTTTCTCCAGTGAGGGACGTCGATGGGCGCCCTTCGCGGTGTTCGTCTTCCGTCGATGTTCTTCCCAGCTTAAACTCCTTAGCCCAGCGTGCAACTGTGGAATATGGAGGAGAACAGTCCCCTAATGTTTCCACCAAGTCGCTGTGTATGTCTTTGGTAGACATTTTTTTCAAGCAGAGGTATTTAATGACAGCTCTGATTTCGTGTTTTTCCATTTTGATGTTCACTCCTTGACAGTCCGTATTCAAATGAATGTAACTCCCGGGAATCGTGGCCTATTTATATGATTTTTTTTTCCTGAACTAGTGGGTAATTGAGCAAGTGACTGTAATTTTTTTGTATTTTTGTGTGCACTAGAAATAACTGATTATCATTACTTTTGGATCACCCCTCGTATCATAACTAGTTTCTTTTTTATCGCACATTAACACATATAGTAGGGGAATTACATTTGTAGTTTCGGCCGAACTACCAATATCACCGTGAATAGTAAATAACTGTGTAAATGGTGGAGAACAGCTTTTGTAAGTTGCGTCAAAAAAAAATTCTTTTATCTTAAGAATAAATTTTTTGGCTTCTTTTGAGCAAAATATTATAATTCTGTTTTCTTCTTCACAAGAGAGACGATCTTCTTAGCATTCCATGGATTCACCGTGCGGGTGCCGGGTCCATCGTGTGGCAGAGAGAGAAAAACTCGAGTAGTTCCCGAGACTTGTGACTCAGGCGTAGGTTTAAGGGGCCCCTTTCTGACGTACATCAACACTCACCTTCACCACTCGTCTTTCTCTCCCTGCCCAGCCAAATCTGATATGAGCCTACTAGTGCAGCTTTAGATACTCGTTCTAGTATAGAACTTACTGCACTTCTGGATAAGCCAAGGTCTTTCAGTAGGTTATAGAGAGATTTTGCTGGTATACCTCTCGCTCCCACTTCTACAGCGTACAAACTAACTACATAGCCGTTTTTTGTTAATTCGTTTAGGAGGTCGTAATACTTATTTTGTTTCATCGCGTGGTCTTTAGGTATATTAGTTTCCCACGGTACGGTAAGTTCTACAAGGACTATGCGTTTCGCAGCTCTAGAAAAAAGGAAAATGTCCGGTCTGGATGACGAAACACCCACATCCTCTGGGATTTTGTAGTGCTTTTCATACGTGTCCATTAAAATAGACCAATCAGGTGCTGTACCCAGGATTGAGTAAGGCTTGTTCCTGGAGTTTGAAGTTGAGCCTGATTTTACAAAGTTGATTTGTCTTTTGTTTGTTGTCAATCCCTTTTGGGCTCTAGCCACTGAAAGGCTCATGGCTTCACGTATGATTTCAAGTACTCTGTCATGACGCCGTGAATAATGACCCCATTAAGGAGCACCTTGCATCCCACCAATATGTGCCTTGCTGTACATATCGCCTCCACAAGTATAGCAACATTTTTCAGAGGCTTTTCCCCACCTTACCAAGTTACTCTGGTCAGGGAGGGTCATTTGGAATGCATTTAGATAAAATTTTAATAAGGCAGGAGACCAGTCATAGATCAAGGTGCGCCACTTTAGAGCTAAAGGGATACAGAACTCACCTATGGTTAACCACTCACTTTGCATTTCTAAATTCATAGCGTGCACTTTGTAATCAGCTAATATAAAATCTCCGAACTTTCTAGGCACTTCTATACTTTTTGGATCTTTACACTCAAGTCTTTGCACTCCTAAATTGTCATTTCTAGCTTTGTATAACTTGTGTTGAATGTTTCGAAATTCAGGTAATTTCGTTACAAGATCGATTCCACCATCTTGTAGTTTTACAATAGCTTCATTGAATATTTGTGGAATAGGTCGGTCAGATTTTACAACGTCTTCTTTTAAAACGGCCATCGCTATATCAACATCATTTTTGATTTCGTCTTTTGAGCAATTATTATGAGGGCGTTCTTTAATCACTTTGTTGTCTTGATGTGAAAAAAAGTAATTAAGGATAAAAAAATAATTCAGTGATTGAACGACGACGGTACAACTACTAGATAAAAACTCAACAGTTAAAATGTAAGAGTAATAAAACTAAAGCTAAGTAAAGCATAAATGATTCATACTTGAATCGTTATGAATCCTGTGCACTTCATTTTCTTAAAACAAGAACACCTCCACAACTCTGCTCCATTTTTGTAACAGCTATTTTTGTAGTACTGGTAGCCATTACACAATAAAACTGTACCCCCCTTTCTAGTAATGAAATTTAAAACATTCGTAACGGCTTCCTCAGCCATAGTCTTTATTTTATTACATAAACACAATTTAATTAATATTCAAATAAATCAAATACGAATGTTATCACACACATATTAAGGTCACAATTACAAGGAAGTGAAATTACTTTTCAAGGAGGTGAGATAATAGATCCCATTAAAGATATCAATACTGTTTTCCGTGGTCCAGTTAACTGTACCACGGTTAAAAGAAAACAAAGCCTAGTCCGGCTAACTGTACGACTGTTAATTTTGTTTAAACGTGGTCCGGTCAACTGTACTACCCAACTGCACCAAGGAAAACAAGCGATTTCACACACAACACCACTGTGTGTGTGTAGATAGATACTGTTGGTTCACTTACATTTTAATCTATATTATAAACTCAATTTGATATTTGCCTTTCCTATTAGTGACGAAAAGTTTTAAGAGATTACGAAAACCACTAAAAATGTCAATCGTAAAAATTCGAATCTTTCGTTTCGTATAATCTGGAATTTTAGGATGTCACTCATCCAGTCAGTTACCCTGAATTGAATTATCAATACATGTTTTGGTATTAATTTAAATAGACAAAACAATAATGCGAAATAAACAAACAACATTTCATTTTAAAAATTCATGCGTGCATAAATCTTGCAGATTAATACAGACACATCTTTCCTCCCACAAAATCAGATCATTGGGCTCGTAAATCTCAATTCAGCAGAACATAATTCCATCCCACGCGGACACTGCAGCTACCTGACAAAGGTCTTTGTCCTCTGGTCACCTCACAGGGCCTGTACTCTCGTTGGCTATCATCAACCTGGTATATTGCAGTGGCTATCATTGTAGTGTAGGACCAACGAGTTTACATATACGCACTACGTATAGAGTTAGAACAAACGCTTTATATCAGAAGCTCGCTGATCGCTCTTGCCTTGTCGCTCTTGTGAAAGAGTCACTTTTGTCGCGGCACATCACTCTGTTGTCAAAGCTAATATACACGTCATCTGATTACGATTGGTACAAAGGAACCGTGCGGAAAAACCTGATATATATACTTATTCTCTATCTAAGGGTAGGACTCTTTTCAGAGTCTATCTGGGAAAGTACCACACCTTTGCCAGTTATTCTACCGCCAAGCAGTAATGTGCAAGCATTACTATGTTCCGGTTGGAAGGGCAATGCTTACTGTGAAATGACAGGGCATTGAGATAAAACATCACAAATCTCTGGATGACGAGCGCAGTGCAATGTTAGTTATTGATTTGGACTCATGTTCCAATAGCTTTGTGTCACTGTGCTGTTATGTGGCAGGCATGTTGTTTACCATCAGGCACATGTCCTGCTCGTCCCGTAACTCTATACTATAAAAAACCACGTGTGCTTGTTGGTAAAACTTGTTTCCAAGATACCCTGTTATTCTGCTTATAGTTCAAGTTACACTAGCGTGTATAAGGTCCCTGATTTTTAAAGAAATCTTTAGCAGTTAGCATTAGGTGTCTTGCAAGCTATGTTTAAAGGAATCTCTAGTAGGTGGCGTCCGGTGTCCTGCTCAAGAAAGCTCAAACGTTAAACCGGTATAACACAAACGTTAAACCGGTATAACACAAACGTTAAACCGGTATAACACAAATGTTAAACCGGTATAACACAAACGTTAAACCGGTATAACACAAACATTAAACCGGTATAACACAAACGTTAAACCGCTAGAGTGCTGGTGGCCATTTGCAATTTCAGGGTTCCGCATCCGAGCGATGAATATCAATACAACAATGCTATAAATAGACCACAAAATTAAGTATTAAATCCTACTAATATTATGATGACAAAATTTGTGACTATGTATAGATGTTTGTTTGTTACTCACTCACGCAACGACTACTGAATAGATCTTGATGAAATTTGGTACATGGATAAATAGTCTGGAATGAGACATGCATATATATGTTAATTTTATCCTGGGAAAATTACGGGATCGCGAATTACGCGGGTGAAACCGTGGGGCTAGTAAGAAATATTTATTTGGCATAAAAGTAGTAATAAAATACATTCAGAATCCATTATGTCCGAATTAGTAAAAGCACTATACCTCAATTTCTCGATACATGGTGGCTTTCATATATATATTAGAAAATTACATCTTAGTATTCATAAGAAACTTGAAGAAAAGTATGTGTGTATTTTACAAGATTCATGCGTCCTGCGTATCCCAAATATCAGTATGATTACTGCTGTTAAATCCAATACAGACTATTTGGAACAAGGAACCCTAAAAATGACAGTCAAGTTCGAGGTCGAGCCCGATCAATGAAAGTCAAGGTGAGAATCGTACAAAATGGATGAACTAACCGGCAGCTGACGCGGAGACGGATGATGGATCGACAGCCGGCCCTGTTCGCGTAAACAGAATTAACTTTGAATAACGCTTTATTTACATCGCATCGGTTTGTTTGTTCTTACCTTGTAAATTAATTTATTCAATCATCTTCACATGACTTTGCAGCGACCTGTGCGTTGCTTACTTTCAGGCATCTATACTGCTCATCTCGTCCACTTAGGAAGAAACGTCTACCCGAAACCTTGTTAGCGTATTTAAAAGTAGTGAATTTAAATCAAATTATTCAATAAAGGCTGGCACGGCTGGTGGGGAGTTGTGAGCACGGCGACTGCTGATCCGGAGCCCTGGATTGAAATCCCACGCGCACTGCACGTCTTTTCGAAGTCATGTGCATAAAACCGCTAACTTAAAAGGGTAAAGGAGACCACAGTGAAGAAACCGACATGTATCTAATCTTTGGAGTCCATGTGTCATTAACCAACCAGCACTGGACCAGCGTGGTGGATTATGGCCTTGACTCTCTTCTAGAGAGAGAAGGCTCGAGGTGCGGTGGGAACATTCAGTGGGCTGCTTATATACGATATGACAGTGTCCACGATCAACAGATATACCTCCACTTGTAATATTGAATCAGTCAAGCCTATTAATAGTGTTTCCAAGGTTGTCTGAACGGCGATAACGCAAGGTTGGACGATGCAAGATAAGTTATCTGGACTCATTGATCCTGCTCGACGGGATCTTCGGAAATTATCAAAACCGTTATGATTCATACTATTCCAATGTGATTTTAGTCTAAGGGTCCGCGATAAGTTTAAACGATAATAAGATGATAGAAATTTGTGATTGAACCAAGGATTAGCAAATTAAGTGTTGAAAATGAAAGAAATCTTTATAGTTTTTACTTTTTATAAAGCGATTGACAGTGTTAAAATGTTTTTTTTTAAGTTACAAATAGAGATTATATAACATTCAGTATGTTGAACTTGTCAACTACTTCAACAAATACAAGTAGTAGTCAGCAGGTCTACTACGAAGTCCGATAAACGATATATCGGCCGAAGTTATGGACGTTTTATACCACGAAACACAATCGGTCGGTGCTGGTCTATCGTAGACCAATTATCGAAGAAATAGACATGGATACTAAGAATCAGCAACAGTGGTATGAAAATTTAAGAGTACTTTAATTTCGATGGAGTGACTCCAAGTGACGGTAGACGGTGATGAAGAAAAGTAGAAGATAAGGCAGGAGTGACGTGTCATGGGAGAACTACATCTCCAGTTGGAGCTTTTATATGATTATGATGATGTTACTTATATGCATACGATCCACCACATGGAAAGTGCTCGCCGGTTATAGATAGTTAACTATAATACTGAGGAAAAGAGTCTTACCATGCGTTCCAACCCTTTTCAAGATGTAAAGAAAATTACTACGATACTCATCAGTAATTTGCGAAGCGTAATTACAACAGTTGTCATCGACACTTTGTTTATACATACTTAGGTACGAATTTCAGGACACAAAGCACTGACATCAAACGTAGCACAAAATGATGCAAGTACTAATGTGGAAAGTGACAACAGATTCTGAGCCTGATGAGATTATAATGGAGAATGACAGAGAAATCTTGCAATCAACATGTCTGCTCAAGCCTTTATTACTATCTCTCTTGTGTACAAGAATATAAATAATGTTTCACACTGGCCAGACGGCTAGAAGATAATAAATCATGCAGACATCACAATTACAACACCCATTTTTATATAAATCTAGCCAAACTCACTCGTGGCGTTTTGCGTCAAATAATAAATTGCAAGTTGGCAAATGTCCAAAGCGGTTCGTATGCGATGTACCTCTATTATTGGATTAATATGAAAATTCATGAAAATATGGGCGAGTAAATCACAGTCTCGCTCAACATAAAATCGGCAATATTATCATTCAATTTATGGTACCACTTCCGGAACACGGATTTAACAAGTCTTCGCGACAGTCGATTAGATTTTCATGAGATATCCTGTGATGTTAAAAGTAGCTAACGGCACACTATGACGTACATTTCATTTCCGACAGATTTAGTAGACTTCACTTCACGCAGTTCATACTTTCATCAGTCTTCCACTGAGTAGTATCTATCATTAATCAACTCATACGTCGCATCCTTAGATCAAGGGTAAGATCAGGGTTTGCCGCACGGTTATGGCGACATAGTGATGTGCCGCGATGACAAAAGTACGACACTTCCACAAGACTAGAGCGATCTGACCCGTGCTTTCGGTGTAAAGCGTTTATTCTAACTCTATACGTAAGTAGTAAACTCAAAAGGAACATTCTTTCTTGGTTCGATGTATGATTATGTTACCGTAAAATAGTCAACACTATCAGAATATAATCTGACGTTGTTAGAATATAGTCTTTTTTAACGGTTTTTACAATTTTACGCAGACAATTATTATTGACGTGACAACGTCTTATAAATTGGTTTGCCGGGTGACACTTCAAGAAACTGCGTTACGCTCCGCTCACGTTATGCGCTCACAACGAGAGCGAGTGAGAGGCACGCGTCCCTTCCACTCGGGCATGGTTAGCCCGCCTAAGAGCGAGAGAGGAAAGACATAAAAAGTGAAAGGCACGCGTCCCTTCCGTAAAATTATTTTACCACTCAAAGTCGTTGTCACGTAAAACTTTCGCCCGTATACCGACTTTACAGGCAACCAATTTTTTTTTATTTCTCAATTCAAATAAAGGTTAATTCAAAAATATAATAATTGGGGGGAGGGATACTCTACTCGATAATACAATCAAAGTCTTAAATATCGCCGAAAAATTGCTAGCCTATCGGTTTTTTATCGGATACACTTCGGAGAGTGTGCAACTGATTTACATGATCTAATACCACCTTGCCCTTTTTTCTATCGGAATGCTCGTAGCTCTAAGCGACATCATTTCATGGCTGGTGTTTCAAAGAGACGAACGAAGAGATTTGACTCTACTTTTGTGATAAGAACATCTAGGCTGTGGAATACGTTGCCTGAGTGGGTTTGCCCTGTATCTTTGTGTCTTCGAATCGAGGGTGAATCGGTTTTTTCTAGGTAAACACGCTCCATCGTAGACCGCATCGTCGCTTAACATCAGGCGAAATGGCGGTCAAGTGTAAACCTATAAAAGTTGAAAAAAAACATACAGTGCTAATGGTCATTATTTAACTATTTCATGGTTGACGTTCCAAAGAATCGATTGAAGAGGTTTGACTCCACTTTTAGTGATCCAGAACGTCTAGGCTATGGAATGCGTTGCCTGGGATTTTCCTAATAGTTACGATATTGGCATCTTCGCTTCGTCCGCATCGTCGCTTAACATCAGGCCAGATGGCGGTCAAGTATAAATCTATAATAATATACACAAGTAAGCTAATGATATTTCCGTAAATCCACGTTTATAAGGTTTCCAACCCCGACGGTCCAACAAAGAAACTGGTAAACAGAGACATATAAATCCACACCAAGAACAAAAGGCGTCTGACGCCGCAGGGGGTGATATATGCACCTACATTCAGCTCTCAAGTCGTCTGTCTGTCTCGAGATATACGACGCATGTACTGGGCTACGCAGAACATATAAAACCAAAAGGGTAACTTCATTATGTAACACTTTAATTTAAATTTCATTACATTTATATGACAGACGATGCTGTCACTTATTCTATTATATTATTTAATATATTATAGTCATAGTCATAGTAGTTTATTGATAACAATATGAGTTACAAGTCAATTTTTACAAATAATGATGAAGTATTCCATGTCAATTTTTCCAAATAATAATAAATTATACTCTTACTTCTATACAAAGTATTGAGTAAATTAAATAAAAAATGTCAATTAAATCACATCATAATTAAACATTAAAACACATGATATAATTTCACTGAATAAATAATATAAATCATCTGGTGACTAGTTTATTTAATCAACTTTCAGCTATATTATCGTTTTCACTAAGGGAAATACATAGTGAGTTTTTCCTTCTACCGTTATTGCTTACAAAAGAAACATCCTCAAAAATATGCAAGGACGGAATGGGCAACATTTTGATTGTCTATGAATACTTGTCTGCAGCTATCTGTTACTTGCTTCCCGAACATAGCACCAATGCAACGTTTTTGTGTTTTGAAAGCTAAGGTTGTAACAGTCGAAATCGTACGCATCCAAGAAGTTAATACTTCTGCTCTTCATTCCTCGTAATAAGAAATCTAACTTCAACCATTGAAAATATAATAACTATGAAAACTAACGTGGTTATTACACATTTTAAATAAATACACGTTAAAATACAATGTGAAATGAGAACTACACAACGCTGCATACCTAACTAACTACTTACACTAAGCACACCTGAATTATCCGTAGACCTATGAAGCTCTACAGATGAACAAGCTGTTCAAGCCCACTACCAATCGGAAGTCTACCCACCATGCTGGCGGCATTACCACGCTGAATGGCAATGCTTATGCGTTGGGCCAAATAAACGCCAGTATATTGGTCACGCGTCGCGTCGACCAAGCGCTCGGATAGGCTTTTGAAGATAAGGTGAGCTCCCGTTAATACACGTATGATATAGTCAGACCGGTCCGACTCAAGTTTGCTAAACGAGCTAAAAGTTTGAAATTTTTAAGAATGATGCAATACCAACACATGTGAAAAGCAAACTGTATAATTCATGTATACTTCCATGTCTCACTTATGGGTGCCAAACCTGGCCTTCTACAAGGAAAAACAACCAGAAACTGATAAGTTGCAACGCGGCATGGAACGAAGCATGCTAAATATAAGGCTAAGCCATAGGTGGAAGGTGGAAAAAATAAGGAAGAGAACAAAAGTAAGCGATGTAATATTAAAAATAAAACGTCTCAAATGGAGTTGGACTGGTCATACTATGAGAACAACCAAAGAAAAGTGGACTAAGGACATAATCAACTGGTATCCTAGGACTGGCAAAAGACAAAAAGGAAGACCTATAAAAAGATGGGAGGACGACCTACCCAAAGGATGGAGAAGACTAACTCGGGACAGGGACGAGTGGAAGATATTAGGGGAGGCCTATGTCGAAAGACAACCTGACCTATAATAGAAGGGGTTGCTGAAGTGTAGTTTTTTGAAACTTGTTTAAAATATTTTTACTATTATCTTTTCTATTATAATCTAGTTTATATAGACTTAGTTAAATATTTATATCTATGTATTGTTATGGTCAGAGAATAAAGGCTTTATTATTATTATTATATTATTATTACCCGTGTATTTATTTTAAAATATATAAATATCTACAGCGCAAGAAGTATTAACTTGAAGTTATTTACAATGTTTACTAAAATTTTGACTAGCTAACTTTAAGGTGTCGGACTGTCGATTTTTCATTACGGTTCTTGGTTTGCGGTATGCAGCAAGCACGCTTTTCTCTACAGTGCCAAAAGAAGATTAACTTTAGTAAGAGATGTTTACACTTTGGAAAACCGATACTTGATGCAATACGCATGCATTAATATTAGCAGGTCGGTGCCGCGAACCCACAAGATTTTCCCCTGCCAAAAATCCCGTACATTTTTGGTAGGGGAAAATCTTGTGGCTCTTATGAAACTTTCACTTCAAAAAACCAATTTACACACCCGATCCGCGTAACCCATTCTTCGGTAATATATAGCGCACAATTACACCCTTCTCGGATATTCGCCCGGTACGAGAGATATTTTTAATTAGTTCAGATGGAGACGCCATGCGGTTTTTTTCGACGAGACAAACGAGGTTAAGGCTGGCGATATGATATTCGAATAAGGGTTATACACACTCGTGTGGACTAAATCTGAAGCGGTCAGAAAATATTTATGTACGAGAAATATAATATTATAAAAGTGCCCGTTACAAATCTGACCGTGTAGCTTAGCGTCGGAGCAACGGCAGATCAGCATTAGACGCTTGTTGCGACACCAACATGCTTAATGACCTATAAAAATTGCACATACGAGTTCGTTTTGTTTCGATGCGAAACAACCGTGGAGTTTATTTTTATTTTACCATAACGATACGAGCACGACATATGCCTGATGGTAAGCAAGCATTTCGCTCTGCCCGTACAGCACAATGACACGCAGCTATTGGAACATGAAGAGTCCAAATCATTGGCTAGCACTGCACTGCGTTTACACCAATAGATTTAAGATGTTTTATCACTATGCCCCCCCCCCCCCCGTTATTTCAATGAACACTGGAGTTTTCTGGGGTTAAATATATTTAAACAAACCGTAAAGACATTCGGAAAATGTTGAGTAGTGCCAATATAAGGGATCCGTACCTGAAACAAACAGAATGACAACTTGTTAATATAGTGTTTCGACGTTCGCGATTTGATTTGTGAGGACAGTACACAGGTCTCCTTTCCCAATGAGACGACCCGTCATTTCTTCAGTCTCGTTACCACGGCCGCTGTAACGCTGCCAAAACGCCGTGGTAATTAAATAATCATTTAGATTGCGATTAAGACCTGTGAATTGTCTTCAGTACGACACAACTTGTTAGTTGTTGCATCGTCAGATGGTGTTGCGTGTAAAATGACCACCAATACTTATGTATATTTACAATAAACCACAACATTTTACAAGTTATTTAGCAAAGCTTGTACTATAAGAGCCAGATAGCTGATACAATACTTATACATTTTTAAATACTTATAATGCATAGAATTATGAACACAAACATCGTCTAAGGAGTCGCCAAAGATCGTGCCATATTTTTTTGACGTGACGACGTCTAGTAAATCGATGAACGCCGGCTACATGCACGAAAAATGTCCCGTTATGTCCTGTTACTTTATTTTACATATGTATTAGCAACGCCCCGCGGTTTGTGCGTATAGTTCCCGTTCCCGTTATTTTGTGGGAATAAAAAGTAGCCCATGTGTTGTCCCAAACTCTAATCTAACGATAAATCTAAATTTTACGATGTGATTGAGCAACAAACACCCAAACATTGACATTTATAATATTATTAGGTTATAGTACGTACGGAATAAGATTAAAACATGTTGTACATGTAACAACGGAATAACTAATTCAGCAACGGAAACAAACGAGAAAACATCGCGTGCTTTACTCGTATTAACTGCATCCAACACCCATTCCAGATACACCGAGTTAAGTAAAGTTAAGAGAAAAACAATGAAATGGTTAGAAAAGTTTCGTACTAAAAATAACACGAATGAATTTTCCATAACGAAAACATACAACCGGAACAGGGAAAAGTTTGGTAACAAATTTACGATAAACGTTTCTAGGGAGATTCAGTTTCTCTGAATATACACATTAATAGAGAACAGAAAAACAATAATAGAGTATAGAAATAAAATGGACGAGCAAAATCAATTACTATAAATACTTACTACCCGGAAATAACTAGAAAATTCGGGACGCTTTTAGTAGTGGTTGGAAAAGAGAGCCGTCGATTTAGTAAAAACAACGGTTTCGTCGACCTATGGCGTAGGCTAAACTGGTTATCCCTATCGGGCTTAGGACAAGTTACTTTGGACTAGGCTATACTAGTTAATCCTATCGCGTATAGGAAGAACTAGTTTAGCCTAGAAAAAACTAGTTTGTCCTGAAATCGGGTTTGGCTGGTAGCATATATATAGCAGTTATTGGACAGTCAGTGGTGGCTTAGTAACGCCGGTTCGCACAGGGTCGGTTTTTTAATGATCGGTTTACACTTGATCTCCATCTTGTCCGTTAAGAGACGATGCAGCCTACGATGGAGCTTTCTTCCCAAGAAAAAACCGATTCAATCTCGACTTGAAGGCACCAAACTTGTAAACATCAGGAAAAACTCTCTTATACAACGCTTTCTATGGACTAGACGTTCTTATTACGAAAGTGGAACCAAACCTCATCGTTAAAGTCTGCGGAACGTCAACCATGAAACGATGTAGCTTTTTCGAGCTACGCAGCAGTTCGATAGAAAAAGGGCATGGTAGTATTAGATCAGATCAGTTGCACACTCTCCAAAATGCATCCGATAATATACAAACATTAATATAAAAAGCAAATATATATTTTTTCTTTTTTATTTATAAGAAGCACCAATACTGTTTTGCCAGACGCCAATTTGGTTTTTCCCCAAATAAAACCCCATAATTTCTCCTGACAACCGACGCTAGACGATATCGCGCGCAATAAATAGTTCATTAATAGAGTACCGATATACTCGCCGGCCGCATCACGGATATATTTAACCGACGTAAAAACTCGGATTAATGCCGCGATCTTATTAGAGCGGGCAACTGAGACCGTGTCACTGCCAAGGAAACTCTCTATTATTCCACGAAAAGATATTAATCTCTCGTTTTTAGGGTTTCGAACCGAAAACCCCGCTAGTTGCGAGACTATAGACCAATGTGCCGCAGTGTCCGAGGGCTTAACGTATTTTTCAAAAATGGCAAAAGCATACTTTTGCGAAAGGTAATTTTGGAATATTTATAATCTTTTTGCGTAAACTAGTTTTCAGATATTTATTGGCCTAAATGGCCATATATGTTAACTAGTTTAATATAATAATATGTTCGCAGCTAGTTTGCAATATATTTGAAACAGCAATGGAGCCTAAAAGTCCTGTATCCATTTGAGGTATATATGAGTAATATTTATTTAAATATTAATGTTCGTGTACTTGAAATATCAATAAAAAAACCATTGACCAAAAAATATTGGTGGTAAGATGTTTTGAAACAAGTCCAAGATATACACGCAAGATGAGACTCAAAAAGTTCCGTTCAGGCGTTTGGAAGTGATTTTGGAACAGAAATCCAATATTATGAGGAGGATTATACAAGTAATGTAAGTAATCTCTATTGTATTTATGTACTCGTATGTTATTTTTTGGGCGCATGTAATGTATTGAAATCGCGGCATAAAAAAAAACGAAGTAATACCGAGTTGCTAGTACAGCGTTAATGTTCCAAAGACTCGAACTAAGATTACTTTCGTGATAAGAACGTCTAGGTTGTGAAATATGCGTTGCCCGAGTGGATTTTTCCCGATGGTTACAATCGCTGTCTTCAAATCGAAAGTGAAACAATTTGTTTTAGGTAAGCCACCTTTGTTAACCTATAATAGTTTAAGAAACTAATAGATATTGAATAAATAGCACCCGATCAGGAAAGCTGTAGAACATGATGACACCCAATATAATCAGGTACGGAATCCTCTGAACGATTCCTCACTAATTCGAAAACGGCTCAATATGTATTTTTATCAAAAGTTTGCAACAACGTGGTGAATCAAAAGAAATGCTAACAAGTACAACCCGCGCCGCCGTTTCTTCCAGACGATAAATCACGTCAGTATTCCAATACATCCCGTTTTTATGACAAATGTTATGGAGCACGGTTCCCACGGAAGCTAAATAACAGTTATTGATGGTTTTATATTCGATTACAATTTTATTGTTTCCGGTTTTAAATGCTAAGAGAGGCCATGGTCTCATCATCACGTCAGTAGCTGATTAGACCTTCTTGGAAGGTCCGTAGCTAATGCGTAAGCCAGTCGAGGTGCGGAGCTAGTCTAAGTCCACGCCATCAGATATGTAGAAGCCTATAAGCAATCAAATTATTGTAAAAATAAACAATGTCATCGTGCTGGTAGACCGGTCTCAACGCCGGGCTGTGATCGTCGATATCACCGTACCACATGACGAGAACCTCGTGAAAGCTGAGAAGGACAAGCTTAGCAAGTACCTTGACTTGGCTCATGAGGTTACCGCCATGTGGGATGTTGATTCGACGATCATAGTCCCAATAGTTGTGTCGGCAAACGGCCTTGTAGCAAAAAGTCTCGACCAACATCTCAAGAGACTTTCGCTAGACGGTTGGATTTAGGGTCAGATGCAGAAGGCGGTCATCCTCGACACAGCGCGCATCGTCAGGAGGTTCCTCAGTCTGCAGCCCTAACCACCAGTAGCTTGGGCCCTGCCCCGCTGCTGGCGGCACCCTAGTTTTTAAGTTTTTTATAATGTTTATATTTTTATACTTGTTGTAAAAAACTTAGAAATTAAGAGAAATAAATAAATGACTGAATAATGTCAAATATGTCAAGAAAATAAACAACGACGTAGACGATTTTTTCAACTTTTCCCGCCAATAATATTGGGGTAGAGTGGTGGACTTGTGTCACACAACACCATCTAGCCACAAACTAAACAAAGCTTGTACTGTTAGAACCAGCTAGCTGGTATCCTGCTAATACAATAAATGCGAAAGTTTGTAAAAAATTGGTTGCTGTAAAGTCGGTTGATTTACGGACGATAGTTTAACGTGACGTCATAACAAAACATTGATAGATCTATGCGGCGCAAGCGACAATAAGCGTAACGGGACATTACGAGACACTTTTTCGCGCACGCAGCCGGCGTTCATCGATTTATTAGACGTTGACACGTCTAAATGTATGGATGTATTGTTATTGTTACACTTTCACACAATAGCTACTGAGAAACTAGGATGAAATTTAAATTCGGTACACATAATTATAAAGATCTGGAATAACACACAGGGTATTTTTGACGTGACAACGTCAAATAAATCGATGAACGCCGGCTTCATGCACGAAAAAGTGCCCCGTTATGTCCCGTAGCGCTCATTGTCCCGTTACGCTCATTGTACTTGCGCCGCATCTATCAATGTTTTGCTATGCCGTTGTCACGTTAACCTATCGCCCATAAACCAACCGACTCTACAGACAACCAATTATTTTATCCCGGGAAATTAACAGGATCGGCAACAACACGGGTGGTGATCCAATCTATCAATTCTATTTCAAAAATGACCAAACTGCCATACAAACTTTCATCCCATACAGATTTTTGAACGCCTCCTTAACGTCGCGCAATCGGGTAAGAAGTGTCTGAAGGCCGGTTGGAGAGTTGTCGGTTTCGTGCGGGCTCCGGTATTTTTAGCCCGTCGACTTGTTACCGACTTCCTCGCTGCAAACCCGACTGGCCTGGCCCGATCGATCGCCTTAGTGTAAACCACGATAAGAAACTCGTCGAGTGGTGCTCTATACTTAAAATGACGTGGACCCATCCCATTACACTACTTTACCTGTATCCCACTAGCAACACCCCGCTGTTTCATTCGTGTAGTTCTCAATTCCGTTAATATCCCGCGAAAAATAATGGCCTACGTGTTATTTCCGACCATTACCTATCTACATGTGTACTAAATTTCATCCAAATCCCTTCTATAGTTTTTGCGTGGTAGGTTTTACAATATACACTACAGCATTTGATATTTCAATTGAGAATGCATATGCATACGAAATACATCTTTCGACGACATGCGTCATCCGCAATGCCATACTTGACCAGGGTGTTAGATTATGAGCTTGTCTCTCTCCGTGTGAGGCAAGATGCCGAGTCCCAGCAAAGAGAAAATGAAATGGATCGATATTGACATTTAGTCTTAAACTGGTATGTCAGTTCAATTGTATATTCAAAATTTGAAAACTCGTAAACATAAAACAGCTGCACAACCCCGCTGACATTTCGCCTTGGAAATATTTATTTTCCCGTGCCGTAGGTTAGTGCCGACTCCATTAACCTCAATTTGCAAATATGTAAATACACATTAAATAATGTATTTCGCTTTCTCCAAAGAATTGGCGCAAATGTCTCCGTACTTGAGACAGGTTCCAAAACTTTTGTCATCTTTTGGAGTGTATCCAAGTATCCAAGATTGTTTGATTCATGATTGCGATGCGTATCAGCGGGTCGAGGAATATTTTCGTGTGAAAATCGGAGATATTTCATTGGTATGAATCCGGAAGAGGGACCAACGACCCTTCAAATTGCACCAATCCCACGTGTGACGTTAATGGAGAACTTTTATTTCATGCCAAGCGCTAGAGGATAGGGTTGACAAACAGGGCAGTCTTTTCCCCGCGACAAAATACTAACTAGACTTTCTACTATATATGTCTCATGTGCTCATGTATAGAAAAACGAATTTGTTTGAATTCCGCCTTAAAAGACATTTTAGATTTTTTTACGTGTACTTAATTTAGTGGGTTGGTATTGCCCACTTTTCAAACACTTTTCGTATTGGATTAGTTTTGTATGAACAATACCCAACTACGAGTAATTTAACTATCGTTCATAAACGAGACGTTTTTAGGGTTCCGTAAAACGTAAAAACGGAACTCTTATAGATTCGTCATGTCTATCTGTCTGTCCGTCCGTAGTTTTGTAGTGGTAGGACTCTTGCCAGAGTCCGCCTGGGGAAGTACCACACCTTTGCCAGTTATTCCACCGCCAAGCAGTAATGTGCAAACATTACTGTGTTCCGGTTTGAAGGGCAATGTTTCCAGAGAAATTACAGGGCTTAGAGATATAAGATCTTAGATCTCTGGGTGACGAGCGCAGTGCAGTGCTAGGTAATGATTTGGACTCTTCGTGTTCCAATAGCTGCGTGTCACTGTGCTGTTATGTATCAGGCATGTTGCTTACCATCAGGCACATGTCCTGATCGTCTCGTCACTCCTTATTTAAAAAAAAAAAAAAATGTCACAGCCACTTTTTTCCGAAACTATAAGAACTTATACTATTGAAACTTGGTAGGTAGATGTATTCTGCAATAAGATTTTTACACAAAAACAATTAATTTTGAGGGTACCCCCTACTAAACTGAAACTCAAAAAACATTTTTCATCAAACTCACCCGTGTGGTGTGTACTGGATAGGTCTTCAAAAACGACATTGAGTTTTCTAAGATTTTTTTTTCTATACTGAATAATAAGCGCGAGTGACACTTCCAAAGTGGTAAAATGTGTAACCCTGTAACTTCCAAAATAAGAGAATGACAACACTAAAAAAATATTATAATGTACATTACATGCAAACTTCCACCGAAAATTGGTTTGAACTATTATTAAAACATCGATCAAAGTTACAACGAACTGCAAGAACTTATGTATTATGTTACTTGCTGCTACGGAACCCTTCATGGGTCCGACTCGCACTTGGCCGCTTTTATTTTTATGGAGCGTCGCGTCAAGCTACTCTGTTTAGCAGTTTTTGCTAAAAATTGTTTTTTAATAATTTTGTGTGTGGTTCGATATTTTAAGTTTATTCTTTCGGTAATACTCAATCAGCGCGACATTTTCGCAATCCGATGAAATATCTCTAAATAAACATTTTTAAAAGTACAAGCAGGAAACTAATTTATTTCAAGGTTTCGCAATGCTCATCACTCTCAGACAACGATTTCACATAAATTCAGAGTTTTTTTCGTCCAAAAGACCAGACGCTTCTGGCAACCATATCACAGAGGTTCACAGACCTACAATACTGGTGCATAAACACTCGACCTGAGCCCCTACCACGAACTCTTGTTACGAATTTGTGTTTTAATTTTTAGGCTCAATATTCCGAGCACTGCTACCATGACTTTTGTGCTATGAACGTCTAGGCTGTGTAATGCTTGCATAAGTTTGTTTTTTCCAATGATTACAGTCTAGAGTGTCTTCAAGTCGAGAGTGAATCTTTTTCTTCTATGTAAACACGCTTCGCACGCGTCGGTGACCGTATCGTCGCTTAACATCAGGCGAGATGGCATCCAAGAAACTTATAAAAGTTGTAAAAATTACTATTTGATTGACCTCTTGTCGTCACACGTACGGCCTATGGACACATCTTAGTTCCGACCTGTGTGTGAAATGATGTGCGTGGAATTTAGCGCCTGAACTGAATCGCAACAAGATCGCACGGGTATGCCATGGACGGTCATGGTAGGGGCTCTGGCTAGAATCCAAGCGACTATCAAGACGATATGAGATCGCTACAAGCATCGATCTGTCGATATTTCGTGGCGATGTGGGCAGTAACAGCACGTACATTGTCTCTTAATACGTTCCGGATGTGAGGTCGAGTTAACTTACGATTTTGTTTACTTTTCTCGGCATAAGTTGCCAGTAAACCCCTGAATACACCGACAAAAAAACTCAAAATAACGTCATCAAAGATGCTCCGAAATTTAAAAATTATTTCGTCGTTGACATTAAAGAGCTCATACCCAATAAGCACAGTACTTAATCGCAATTCATATTTTTTTGTTTAAACGCGATAATCTCAGGAGCTACTGAACCGATATCGAAAATTCTCTCACCATTATCCCGGTATTTACGTTATCCCTGTGCGCTATATACATATACCACGGGCGAAGCCGGGGCGAAGCCGGGGCGAACCGTTGCTTAAATTATATGAGAGAGAGACAGTTATATTACCTATAGTCAGGAATATGAAACTAAATGTATATGAGTTTACAAAAATTAGGGGTTTAAAGTATTCCAAATACTGCATTTGGAAAATTAAAAAAAAAACGTTTAGAAACAAAATAGCACATCGGCTACTTTTATAGTTTACTCTTAGTTTGGGTGCCAAAGCTTCTCCATCTGGCCTGATATTAGTGATAATGACATTGATCAAATTGATAACCACCGTTTGCAAACGAAAATAAATTTTCATTTCATTGCGGCAACTAACAGGAACGGATGAACCAATGTGTAAACTATGCAAGCCTTGTAAGCTGATGTATCTGCTTAGGTTTCTACGAAAGAGACCTGTATAAATAGGTTACTTCATCGCGAAGATTTACTACGCCAACTGTGGCTATAAAATATTTTACGATAACTACGTCATTCGCCGAATCGATAATAATCACACTAACATTATTTAGAAACCGATAGTTTAGTGTTTAAACCTCCGGTCATGTATGGCGATTCTCTAAATATCTATAAATGTTAATAATAATTATAAAGATAATTATAAATGTTATCTTTGAAGTGAAAAGTTCAATAGAAAATCTTATCAGGTCGCGTCACAACATGCGTAGCGGTGGAGCGGCGGTGCAAAGCGGAGCGGGAACAGGCGCGTTAAACGCTTTCTGGATGGGTGAAATGTACTGCGTTCACATCACCAACATGCCTAATAGATTTTGGTGCTGAGATACCATACTCCCCCGGATTTACTTTAAAAGCTACATTTTTTTTGTTGTTAATCTTTATTAAATTACTAGATGTCCGCCCCGGCTTCGCCCGTGGTACATTATATAGCACTCATGAGGATCCCGTACATATACAACGGTGAAAGAATGACTGAATTCGGTTCAGTAATTCCTGACAATATCGCTCAAACATTTTCAAACAAAACACCTCTTCAGCTACCTGCTACGCCACCTGTCGGAAATTGGTCGTACCAACTCATTTATAAACAAATTTGATTAGCAAAGATTTATATTCAAAAGGTGTTTAATCTGTGATATTCAAAGACGCAATCTTAGACACATGCTGTCATGTGTCATGTCAAAGCACGAAACGTACGAAAACTCTCAAAAAGGAATATTTTTTCCCGATTTTGTTACATTCGTCATTCATGCTCCGCTTCTATTAATAGTAGCGTTATGTTCTATAGCCTATAGCCTTCCTCGATAAATGTACTATCCAATAGAAAAAGAATCTTTCAATTCGGACCAGTACTTCCTGAGATCCTAGCGTTCAAACAAACAAACAAACTCTTCAGCTTAATAATATTAGTATAGACTAGCGGCCAGTTCCGGTTTCGTTCCGATAATAACCTAAGTATCGACTGCAGCGCCGTCTGCCGGGCTGATTTGTGAATCAAATCCAGGACGCCACCCAAACGCATACGCATAAAAAAATATTCTAATCGGTCCAGCCGTTTTTCTTTTTTTAATTTAAGAATGACGAGGCGAGCAGATCTTTTGCATGAAGGTAAGCAATATTCCTGCCACATAACAGCACAGTGACACCCAGTTATTGGAACATGAAGAATTCTAATCATTACCTAGCACTGCACTGCGCTCGTCACCCAGAGATCTAAGATGTAGCATCTCTAAGCCCTGTAGTTTCTCTGAAAATAATTGCACTGTCATTTTTTTATTTTTTGTTTGTTTAGGAGGAGTTTTTGTACAGAAGAATTATATTTATAAAGATAAGGTTTTTCAAAGTTAGTTTTAGCCTTAGTTTGACTTTAGGAAAGCGAGAAAACGCAGGGTGCGCTAGTATCAACGTGCACTAATAGTTTGCGCCGGCGCACTGGTATAAATATCCCACAATTGGGACAAGTCAGTGGGACGGTTGAACGTTCCGGATACGTACTAGTGCCAAATAACCGCCAGGTGGCAACTAAACTCTATTCTCGGTGTTGCCATACGCGTTTAGATGTAAGTAAAGTTTCATTGATGGGAGTTAAAACGGTATTTTACCGGTCGTTTTATTGGCGATATGAACGTCACCGTTAATGGAATTTGGGGAAACACTTTCGTTGCACGATACACAGTTTTTTATAGTTACGGTACGAAAAGGACTTGTGTCTGATGGTAAGGAACACGGCTGCCTATTACAACAGTGTCACGCAGCTACTGGTACAAGAAGATTGAAGAGTCAATAATTAACACTGCACTGCGTTCGTCCCCCAGAGGTTTAAGATGATGACTATGCCCTGTATTTTTTCTTCACAGAAACTACGTCCTTCAAACTACAATACAGTGATGTTTTCACATTACTGCTTGACCGTAGAACAACTGACAAAGATGTGGTACTTCCCCTGGTGGACTCTGCAAAGATTCCTACCAAATACCAATAGGTTAGATAGGTTATACTGCATCGGTTTGTTGTAGTTATATGGCATGTATTTTGTAATGCATAACCAGATTCGTTCCCACTGCTGTTCTAACTACTAGGCCACTACGGACTTCAATTGTGTTATGAGTTTCCGGTATTTCGCCATAGTTGCATGTAGCAAATTCTCTGGGCACATGCTGAGATGGGAAACCGTTCTTAAAACAGTCACGGAAATAATCTCGAAATCTATTTTTTAAAAAGCGAAATAGCAACGTCCGCTTCCTTTGGAGATAACTGACATCGTATTAAGTTGGAATAGAATTGTAGCAGAAATATATGAAAATAGCAACAAAACGCTGTGTAAACCGTGGTTTACCTTAACTACTACTAGGGATTTCACCCTTTAATAGTAAAGGGAGGGAAGATAGGCCTTCGCTCAACGTAGGTATATTGTATACATAATATAATAATAGTAAACATTTAGCAAACTTAATGTCATATTAATTTTAATTATACGTGATCAAAATCCTAAAAAATCTATTTCAAGCTTCTTAAAAAATACGGAACTTTTACACAAATTTGACTTTTCTCTGGCTATATATATATGTAAGCTTTACTTGTAATAAATTTCGTGTTAGTAAATCTGGTCAGTAGTTTAGGTATGAAAGCGTAACAGAGTTAATTTTTCATTTAAAATCTGAACCTGAAGTTAGTTACCAACAATGTTTACTAAAATGTTGACTAGCTTCAGGTGACGGTTTTTCAGGACGATGTGCGCGCGCAACGTAAAAATGTACTCTCATGATATTTGTATAACGCGCAATACAACTTCAAAAATCGGTCGAAGCTGTTTCTGATGTCGGTGACCTTAAACACAGTGATACGAGATTTTATATTTTCGATGTTATTATAAATATAAAAATTGTGTCCCGAAATGCGTATTTTTGTCACAAAACAAATTGTCGTTGTCATTGTCATAAAGGGTTTTGTCTCGAGTGCACTAATGACTCATTCACTGACAGACGAGCCCGAGTTGTTTACACAAAGTAGTATAAACAGCCCACCTATGCTTCCCACAACTGGGACACGGAGCCTTCTTTCATGAGGAGAAAGCCAGATAAAATTCGTGCCATTTGGCTGCTGTTATGGTTATGCAGGTATGTTTCATTGTCACCGAATGTACTAGCCGTACCATTGGGCCCCAAACTAGGCTAAGCCTGTATCTTGGGCGACCCATTAAAATTCCGAAGTGTTTCACATTTTAAAGATAGTTTAAACTCTTCTTTGTTTGGAATTCGGTGAAAAAGCTTGATGTCAGTGTAATTTTTACCCGACTGCGCGACGCAAAGTAGTGGTAATGTGTTTATCAGTCTATATAAATATGTATGTATGTATGATTCTTTGAAGCACTATACAGACCAAACCCCTGGGCCGATTTTTATGATTTGCACGTCAATCGATTCCTCTTAGCTTCGCGAGTGACATAACATTAGTGTAAATTCTAAAGACATGACATTAGTGTAAACTCAATATGGCGGCTACCGAACGCCATATTGTCTAAATAAAAAAAAGAAAATCAATAAACTACGTCAAAAGGGGTATCGTTGAATAGGCATTTAAAAAAAATGTTATTTTTCTTTCAACGTTTTTTGATGAAGGTATAGGACAGCCGCTGGAAAAGCAGTGAAAGCGCATCAAGAGCATAGTCAAAGAAATGTATGAATATAAATTTAAACTTAAACAAATTTGTCCAATATTCGTAATAATTATAATCCTCGCATGGCGGACATGCGTAGATGCATTGCCCCCGTAAAAAATAAATAACCCTTGTGTTGCAGATTTCTGTTTACCTTCAAATAATTATTATTTACAATATTATTACAATATTTTTTAACGAAAAACATGAACGTATAAGCTACAAATTTACACGTCTTAAAGCAGTGGAACTTTACACGGGCACTGTGCTACCCTGGTCTTTGTACAGGAATATTAGTTCAGAAACTGCGCCGGTTTAACCGTATTAACTATTAAACATTTTACCTTGAAGTTACCCTTTATTAGAAGTCATATTGTATACAGAAAATGTAAGAAAATATTCGTGTAATTTCGTCGTTAGACAATAAAACTTTAAGTACTTACATCAGTTTAATTTGCCTTTCAAATACATCGATTTTATAAGTTTGCATTAGACCGCCCTCTGGCCTGGTCTAATAAGATACGACTGGTCTAGTCGGGAGAACGGCAACTCCCAATCTGGAGCCCCTGGCTCGAATCCCACGTGCACCACTCACTCTCTTTTCGTAGTACTTAATGTGCATAATGTCGCTAACTTAAAAACGGTAAAGGAAATCATCGTGAGGAAACTGACATGTTTCTAGAATCTTTTAAAGTCATGCGTGATCAACCCGTATTGGGCCAGCGTGGTGGATTATGGCTTTGAATCTCTCCTTGCGAGAGAAGGTCCAATTCCACCAGTGGTAACATTTAGTGAACAGTTAATACCCTAGATAAAGGCAACTTATTTATTTATTTACAATTTAAACATGGTACTTACAGTAAAAACCAACGCATTACATGTTTGAGCTAATATAGGCAAGGACTTCGGCCCTGAAATTGTCCAATTTATCGAAGAAAATGGAATATTGTAAATTCTGAAATAAATTATTGATTGATTGATTTAACGACTTCAAATAAGGTAAGGATAAAGGTGGTATCTTCTTCTTAATTCGGTTTTGTTTTTGTTGTAAGTATGTTAGGCGACAGCTCTTCCAATCTTTATAAATAAAAATGTTATGTTGGTATGTGTACGCTTCAAAAAGCTCTGCACCGATCGAGCTGAAATTTTAGAATGATATATAATCCGCATCAAGGATTGTTTTGACGTGACAACGTCTTATAAATTGGTTTGCCGGGTGACACTTCAAGAAACTGCGTTAAGCGCTCTACAGACGATGCCCTGAAATCGGGCGAAATGACGAAAAAGGGGCGGAGGGGGCGTGATAAATCACTTATCAAAAAATCGGGTCCGATTTCAGCCAGTGTTGTCAACCATACGATTTAAATCGTATTTATACGACTTTTTGGCTATAGTACGATATACGATCGAGTAATCGAAATCGTACACAAAATATTTTCTTAACTTATCTTGAAATAAATAACCAGTTATTCTACCCCGAAGCAGTGATGTGGAAACATTACTACGTGCCGGTTCAAATGGCAATGCTTCCAGTGAAATTACCGGGCATAGAGATAAAACATCTCTGGGTGACGAGTGCAGTGCAGTGCTAGGTAATAATTTAGACTCTTGATGTTCCAATACCTGCGTATCACTGTGTTTTTTTTTGTAAATAGTGACGAGACGAGCTGGACATATGCCTGATGGTAAGCAACATACCTGCCACATAACGGCACAGTGACACGCAGCTCTTGGAACATGAAGAGTCCAAATCATTACCTAGCACTGCACTGCGCTCGTCACCCAGATATCTGAGATGCTATATCTCTAAGCCCTGTAATTTCTCTGGAAACATTGCCCTTCAATATGTCTGCACATTACTGCTTGGCGGTAGAATAACTGGCAAAGGTGTGGTACTTCCCAGCCGAACTCTGCTAAGAGTCCTACCACTACCAAAAATGTGATGTTATGTGGCAGACATGTTGGTTACTATCAAGCACATGTCCTGTTTTTTATATAGAAAACAGTGACAAGCACTCTTTTCTATAAAAAGTGTAGGTATGTTTTATTTTAGTTGATATATGTTACGACTATTTTATTGTAGAAATTAAATGAAACCAGCGTAGCAATTCTAAACCCAGTCGGATTGATCCGACACGGAATCTCACATCTCGGTCTTTGTTTTATCTGTTTAGAATTACAGAAGCAAGGATTGTCATTTTGAATTTGAGCCGTTGGGATTGCGCCTAGTACCACTACGCAGTACTACTTTTATCTGCAAAATTAAATTGATATCACCATCAATGAATATCGATCATCTCCTCTGGGCGATACTGAGTTCATCTGAACATTTCTTTCATTTCATTCACAGCCCACGAAAAATCTGTGTGTGCGCTACAACAAGTTTTCAAAAACATCTTTTGTCTATAATTCATGATGTTTTACAACCAGTTTTTAACCTAAGTCTCTTTTTCTCAGTAGTAAGTGCCATGTCAACACCTATGTTTTTTGTTTTAAGTAGGGAATGTAATATCGGAAAGTTTTCAATTCCTGCACTGAATCATGATATTAAATACCCAATATCGGAATTCCGGAACAGCTTCAAAACTGGAAAATGTATTTGGATTTTACCTACAAAATGTATTAATATTTATGCTTACTCTTTATTGACACATTAAAAAAAGGCACAGCAAAACTCAACAAAACATTGTAAAGTACTGCGACAGTGGGCGGCCTTTCCGCTGAAAGCGATCTATTCCAGCCAACTTTAGGACGGAAAAGAATTTGTAAAATAGTCAGAATATGGGATGCGCAAACAAGAACAAAAAAACGGAATGAAAGACACAATAATAATAAAAACACAATATAATGATATTGTAGTTAGTTAATCTTATACAACAATACTAGTAGGTACTTAATTATTGATGTATAATACCAATACTAATTAATACGATTATAAATAAATGTAATGCGATTACAACATAAATAAAAAACGCCTGTAATTGCATAAGTAGTAAATTTTCCAACAACAAGTCTACAATTTTAACAAATATAATTGTTAAACATATTTTTCAAATTGTTCAGTGAAGGAGAATGCCTGATGTGCACGGGCAATTTATTCCATAACTGAGTCGCCCGCCCTGCAAGTAAACGATATGCCATCGAACATTTTAGTTAAAGCAGAAGGGCCTTTAGGGAAAGACTGATTTTTGACCTAAAAGCAAGCTTATGGTAATTATGTAAAGATTTAAAAGTTCTTTGAAGTAGGAGAATGGTGGGGTTAAACAAATCCAGTTCAATAATTTTGGAGCCGCTCAGGTTTATTTTAATAACTTATCGCGTGTGTGTATCGTTAGAAAAGAAGTTGGTAGTCAAAATGCCGATATTGTAGTAACGATATTAAAGTGGTTCAATTTCGGAATTTAAGTATCAAAAAAATCTCCAAGATTTCGGAATTGCGGAATACACGCCCTAGTTTTGTAAGTTGTAAGTGTATCATAACTTGGAACAATTATAAATGTATGAAATTTACACGGTCCATGTCAAGAGCACAGTATGTATAGCTTCTCTTTCTTTCACTGTTATATCAAAGTATCTACTTAAGTCTGTGGTCATGTCCGTCACATTGCTTGTATTGTGTTTCGTGTATTTTAATCGAGGAGCTTAATAGAAAAAGAAGAAGAAATAGAAGTTGAATAGAAGATATTGCATAATAATATTATGTTAGCATTAAGCAGTGAATACGTTTTACTACAATGCCGCCGAAAAGATGGTCTATAATAAATTTGAAATTTGCGGAAACCAGATAAAATGTAAGTCAATAGATGGAATAGATAGGAGTTTTCGGCACGGTTCTTTTGTGCCAATCGTAAGCGGATAAGGTTTATGTCAACTACGACAACATAGGGATGTGCCGCGACAAAAGTATGACACTTCCACAACTAGTATTTTTAGTTAGTACAGAATAAATACGTGTGTAAAGAAGTAGGTTACTCTTTAAAATAGTATTTATATCCATGTTGACTCACTATTTGAAGAAATTTTTGGAATTTAAAATTGTTTCAGTTCCTGTTCCTATATACCTACAGTCGATTTTTGGTCAGATTGACTTCAAGCAAGACGTCAAGCTGTTGGCTAAACCGCGAATCAACGTAGTATGAAAACTAACGTGGTTATTACACATTTTACATAAATACACGGGTAACTCACGTTTAATTACAAGTACGTGCTAAACGAGCTGCGAACCCGCGCGCGCACTCTCCTTGAAAAAGATCGCCGGTCGCGATCGAAACTTGAGTCGGACTGGACTGACTACATTAAACGTGAGTTACCCGTGTATTTATGTAAAAAAATAACGTAGTATACGATTTCGAGATACTAGATGGAATGACGATACATGAAAGGCAATTGATGGCGGTAGCAGACGTAAGACCAAAGATTGGGCTGAGAAGCATATTATGGGAGACGCCTATGTCCAGAAGTGGACGAATACAGACTGATGATGATGACATTTTTACATTGTACATAGTAAAATGATAAATTTTAATAGCCCCAACAGTATTATCCATTAGAAACACACAAATTTGTTGCCCATCATAATCCTAGAAATATTATTCATAAACTAACTAAACTAAAAGGTAAGATAAGGTGATACAAAACATTTTCAAAACATTTTAAAAGTTGACCTGTACAAACTGGCCTCTTCTTCTAGAAGCATGCAATATGTCTGGCAACACAGTTTTACTGGTCTGAATTTATACAATGATAATAATAGTCAGCTGATAAAGTCTAAGTTATTCCAGACTATAATCCAACTGTTTTCGCAATTTCAACCAATCCGATTTCAAATTTTATAATAGGCAATAGCATTTTACGATATATAATATAATATCATATCATCGGGCATCTCTTTACCAATTTAGGCGATTTGTCAATTTGGCATTGTTTAGTCATTGTGGCATTTGCGTGTTGATCATAATTGTTCTTTGATTTATTTCCGCGTTTTTTGTTCTTTATTAGCTGTAAATTTATTTTCTATTGTATTGTAAATATAAAACGTAGTTTACCAAAAAGTTTTTCATTTCCACTAGAAACTTTATTTAAATCTAATATTACATATATTATGAAAACTAAATAATTTGTTAGGTTGGTATTGAACAGACATGTTAACTGCTGTTATTGGTTTGTACTGAGTGCCGACTCCTACGTAGTAATTACATACTCTTTGCTCTGATCGACGACCAGTCCGTTGTACAGCCAGTATCGTACTGACTGATTTGTACGTGTGTAGAGAATACCCTATTTTAGTGCTCCACTACATCTACGTCATTTCCTCCGATTTCAGGGCATCGTCTGTAGAGCGCTTTACGCTCCGCTCACGTTATGCGCTCACAACGAGAGCGAGTGAGAGGCACGCGTCCCTTCCACTCGGGCATGGTTAGCCCGCCTAAGAGCGAGAGAGACAGACATAAAAAGTGAAAGGCACGCGTCCCTTCCGTAAAATTATTTTACCACTCAAAGTCGTTGTCACGTAAAACTTTCGCCCGTATACCGACTTTACAGGCAACCAATTTTTTTTTTTATCTGTTTTTTTGCATCTCAATGTGCCACAGGGTGGGCAGGGTACAGCTAGTTGTGAATAAATGTTGTTGCTTCTTTTTTTGTTTGGTAGATCATAGTTCCGAGATCCCATATAAATTTAATCAAAATCGATTTTGTAGTTTTTGAGATATCAACAAAAAGTTAAATATTGCTGCTCGACTTTATCTGGATGACATTATCATAGCTTCAACAAAAAATATGAAATTTAGTAGTGTCTCAGTTTCATTTTAATATGAAGTCAGTACATATTGTTTTTTATTAAATTAAATTATACACTATTATTTGACCAGGGGAGAATTCGCATCTAACAACTCAAACACGAGTTGAAGTTGTTTGAACAAATGTACGCTGTAGCAACCTGCAGGGGAACTTTACACAGGTACTACGCTCTATTCGGAAATATCATTTTAGGCGGTTCAGCTGGTTCAGCCGTATCCAACTTTGTATTTAATTCTATTCGCTAGTTAGCTTTCTAGTTTTAAATTGAGGACTATTACAACTATTTCCGTTTAGCTGTTGGTAATCGGAAACGCGGATACTAAATTATATATACGAAATTATCCGTTGCTACTGCAACGGATAATTTCGTTTTATACCTACGGGTTGCAACGCGGCAGTTAGTCTTGAAAGGTCTGTTATAGTCTTCAAAAAATAAAAATCCCAGTTTGATGTTTGAGACATAATCACAATATATTCTTTTACTAGCATCGCCCCACGGTTTTACCTGTGAAGTTTCGGTTTCCGTTATTTTCCCGTGTTAAAAAGTTGACTATTTGCATTTTCAGACTATAATCTAAATGAGTTCCAAATTTCAACCGAATCCGGTTAGACGTTCCGATGTGAATGAGCAACAAACATAACTTTATTTTTATAGTATAGACGGACGGGGGCGATTAAGATATCCGCCTAATGGTAAGCACAACGCCGGTCCATAACAGCATAGTGCCGAGTAGCCTGTAATCTGGAATCATTGCTTTTTTTAACCTGAACACAGTAATATTAGCACACCACTGCTTGACGGTAGTATAACTGGAAAAGGTGTGATACTTCCCCAGGTGGACTCTGCAAAGAGCTCCTACCATGAGAATAAAAGTGTTAGTTTCATTGATAACATAATTCGGAACGCATTTTTTAGTTCAAAAAGACCTCAAAGTTTGGTAACTTTTTGTATATTAATCTGCCTCGTAGGCATCCTCTCACAATATCAGAGTAAGCTGACCATTCCGCCTTGTCTAGAGGTAATATTATTAAGCAAATACCTTAGGTAGAAGACCTTTTCTAGTTTAGGAACCTTGTTTATAAGGAAGGTAACGAAATAAGACAGAACACTCTCTACCTAAGGGGCCTTGAATTATGAGAACGAGGGTAAAACTTCTATTTTTGTTTTTAGGTACAGAACTTTATAACAGACTTTATAAACTAACTTTAGTTCATTATTCAAAGTTAATTTTAGTTTGCATAGGTCGGTTCTTGAAAACTGTTGCAAGAATTTATGGACTTCACAGACTCTTCAACTTTTAAGTAACATAATACGATGTAGGTGCACTGGCGTTTGTTTCGCCGAGGTTACTTTTTGTATCAGACAACGCCAGTTACCAGTTACCCCGCGCACTCACTCCACTCTGTATAGACGTACTTAATATTGCCTAGGATAATTAGGATACATTTTATCGTATTTGTTTTTATGCGTAATAGTACGAGTTACTGAAAAGAAAGACTTTTATTTCTTAGCTGTAAGAAACCTTCATTTAGGGTTGAATTCGATCAACCAACTAACCCCCTTAATACTATATTTTATGACTAAATAAATCATCGAACTCTCAAAAACGGCAGAAGCGGCAAACGCGCTTCTACTATGGCGATGCAAAATCAGGTGACGTCTCCTGTTTTAGTCTCAGTCGCAACAAGGAGTTGTGTACGTTCGCTGACAATTAAATTTAAAAAAAATTTCAAACAAATTTTCGCCACGTTATGTTGTCTTTAGCTTATAGCATACCTCATCTTCGTTTCTTTAATTATATCGATGAAATAAATAGTCGAAATTCCATAAAGACAACAAAAAAACAAAATAAATAAAATATTAATCGCTATATAATAACAAATAAGTACTATAACAACAGGATAAAATAAAATTTATTTTGTGCCGTTTTTATACAGAATAGTATGGAACACGTTGTGCCGACGTGTCCGACTCGCACTTAGCTGGTTTTTTTCTCTCCAAATTATTTGAGAATATAGAAAATTACGTTGATCCAACTACTAGACAAACAAATTCTACACAAAAGACAGAGACATTCGACCAAAAGATTCACGGCTCCGAACTAATCATAATTTTTACCCGACCCACGAGTCCTAATCAATAACACGAGACAACATAACGGGTGGACGCTAAACAGTAAACGTAGATCAAAAAACCGCCAGCAGAAATTATCATATTAATACGAGAGATGACATTAACTATTTGTTTGATGTACTAATGGTCGAAACAGCTAAAGCTAAATTATATTTAAATTCAAAGACAGATTAACATGACGTGCGACTGTGCGTACACATGCTCGCCGATGTATCATTTAATTGTATACTTTCATGTATGCTTTCAGGATCACCTTAAGAATATGTGTAAATATTGTTAGTAAGCCAAGAGTTTACATATACTATGTATAGAGTTAGATTTTCCGCACGGTTCCATTGTGTCAATCGTAAGCAGATGACGTGCATACTTTCTATGGCAACAGAGTGACATACCGTGACAAAAGTGTGACACTGCCACAAGAGCGACAAGGCAAGAAAGATGCTACCTGCGCTTTCGGTGCAAAGCGTTTGTGCCAACTCTATACATAACTCTATATATAAGCCGGAGAGAGTGTTATAACCATTGTTTCCATATTGGTAGTTTGACATTCTATTTTTAGTTCTATATAACAATTACGTTTTGACTGACATTAATATTAATTATTTTTTTATGAAAATTTTATAGAATTTATGTGTATTTATTCTGACATTTTAATTTATATTTTTATGTGATGACTGAGACTCTGATTTTATTTATTTTGACATTTTAATTTTAATTTTGTGTGACAATTGAATACTTTTTTATATTTTTTATTTTTTGGGTTTTTATGGATTTCATTTGTTAATTTTATATTTATGGGTATAATGGCCTGAAATAAATTAATTTTAATTTAATTTAATTTTATACGTAGAATATGTAAACTCTTCGGTAGTAAGAGACTTTCTCTCCTTCTGAAAAACACCCCGATTCCCAGCAGTGAAAACATAAATACGGTGTTTATGCCAATGATAACTCCGAAAACCCCATATTAGAGTTACAGTCGTCCTGGCCATAATTTATTTTCGCCGAAACAACAAAAACCGACTTAAATTTAAAATTAAATTCCGATACTGGACCAAATTTCATAAGAAGCAATCAATAAGTCATCGAGGTATGTGGAAGTAAATTTTAGTTTTTTTGTTCATATTTCAAAAGCCACTACACCGATTTCAATTAAATGTAAAGGTATGAAACTCTGAACTATGATCTACCAAACAAAAAATAACAATCAAATCTGATCCACAATTGGAAGAGCTATCACGTAACATCCATACAAACATACAGCCGAATTGAGAACCTCCTTTTTTTTTAAGTCGGTTAAAAAAGCTTGCTTGATAGTGACTAGTGAGACAGACTAGACATGTTCGTCGAGCAAGTACGCTCGTTCAGACGTTTCTTAATATCAATATAAAACATATTTTATTACTTCGTAGAAACGGGACTTACGTCAAATGTCGCATTTATTTGTGAGGGATCCCGAAATGTTTGCGTGACATAGATTTTAATGGCCACTTACTCGGTTCCCGTTATTTACGTTATTTCCTATAAGATGTGGCAACGAATCAGATTTACTCAATCGGGATTCATAACGAAGACTTTTTTTTTTAAATAAGTAGTGACGAGACGAGCAGGACATGTGCCTGATGGTAAGCGACATGCCTGCCACATAACAGCACAGTGACACGCAGCTATTGGAACATGAAGAGTCCAAATCATTACCTAGCACTGCACTGCGCTCATCACCCAGAGATCTAAGATGTATGATATCTCTCAACCATGTAATTTCTCTGGAAATATTGCCCTTCAAACCGGAACACAGTAACGTTTTGACAGTACTGTTTGGCGGTAGAATAACTGGCAAAGGTGTGGTCCTTCCCCAGGCGGACTCTGTTAGGAGTCCTACCTCTACAAACTTGTTCTGAGGTTTAAAAATATCTGGTTCAAAGAAGTGAATGGTTACATTATCATTTTTCAACTTTAGTTAATTTCAAAAGTCAAAAGTTTTACGAAGATAAACAAACCCAAGTTTCTTACAAAATCACCATTTCCATGTTTACAGGAATTTGTTGTGTGCACATAGTAAAGGAGATGCCAGAGCTTTGTAATACAAAATCTAGTGACAAATAATACAAATAAAATTAATTTACCCATAGTTAAAAATTAACATTATAAGATAATTGGCATGTATAATATGTTGTAAATAACTGCATTTTTAACCCTGATGACGTGAGCATAGTGGCATAAGCTCAGAATGGGGTAATTGATAGAACCAATTGACGTACAGGATTTCACGCCCCGCGGTCAAACACAGCAAAAATATATGCGGTCGCAGTACAAGAAATATCGAACGTCAATAATCACAAACAACAACTCACAAATCGGTACTATATATCCAGAGATATTATGCAATTAATGACGATAATTGGTAGTTTTTCATGAATCCCTTACGACACTTTGTTTCTGAAACGATGTTTAGAAAGAACAAGTCGTCTGAAGGTCTGAACTCTACGTTCAACACACGAAAGGTACAAGTTCGCGTTGAGACCGCGACACAAGACCGCGACCGGAGACCGCGACAGGCACTTGACTCTATAGAATTGTATGGGGGCCAGTTCGCGCCGAGACCGCGACAGGAGACCGCGACAGGCACTTGACTCTATAGAATTGTATGGGGGCCAGTTCGCGCCGAGACCGCGACAGGAGACTGCGACAGGCACTTGACTCTATAGAATTGTATGGGGGCCAGTTCGCCATACAATTCCATACCGTCAAGTGCCTGTCGCGGTCTCGTGTCGCGGTCTCCGGGCGAACCGCTACCTTTACCCTATAAAACAACCGAGACCATTCATAATTCTGAATAACAGTTGAAGAGCTCCCGTCATCCGGACAAACCTCTTTTCTAGAATTTTAACGACCCGTATCGTTAATTCAACTTCAGGATATTACTTTTTAGTGACTTAACAATTTGTAGCTCTTACTTCACATTTTACTCATTTCAAGCCACCCAAGACTAAAATCGCTCCAGCTCTCAAATGACAGTAATTACCCCAATTGCCGCTTCAGTACAAATTACGTTAATAGCACTGAAACATTGTACTCTCAGCGTTTCTGAAAAGTTGTCCTCGCGATTAAAGTCCAGTACAGCTCGTTCACATCTAGGCCGACCCATTACCTATTCCCCACGAACGCCAGAAAATAGCCCGTGCGTAATATTCAACCAGCTACTGTGTACAGATGTTTCGAAACTTTCTACCAGTTAGACATTGATGTTCTCATCAGAATACGCTACATAATAACGAAACAGAAGAATACTGTGTTCTAAACATTTTGTTGACTGGTGGAATTAACAAAGTTCTATAGACCTTTCGATATTTTTGTTTCTAACAGGAACTTTAGGATTCAGGGCCGGCAATAACTTTAGTCTGCCGCAGTCAAATTTTTGGGAAAGATAATAACGGGTTGAGATTTCATTGAAGTTTAATAAGTAAGTAATTAATTATGGCTTGTTTAAAGTATGTTTCTAGCATCCTTCATAAGTGCTTTTAATTATGCCCTAGTTTATATGTAAGTATAGATTAGGGCCGCGCCTTCTGTGTAGTTCGGTAGGCACTAAAGAACAACGTGGGGCGCGCATGAATGAAGAGTCGGAAGGGTGCGACAGTGCAGGTTGAGTCGTGAATTGATTGCTTGTCAGTAATTAATCTCTTTTACAATCGATTCGCCATAAAATATAACCGTATTTTGGTAGGTTGAAGATATCCATGGTCTTTGCCATGTTTCGGGGCTACCCTTTTAGCTTGGCAGCGGGACAACTGTAGAACAATGGGCGAGATGACGAAAACAAAACAAAATCATTCATAAACTTTGATGTTATATGTTTCTTATTATTTATTTTTTTACATCAATCCACACGCGTTATATAGTACGTAGTGTAATCTGAATGTATCTAAAGCGACATTGAAACTTCGTGACAGTAGATTGCGACACTCCGAAGGCCTCCCAAATAGTACGAAGTAGTTTTCAGAGAAATTAAAGACACAAATATCTTTAAGCCCAGATGAAAGGAGCGATAACGTGAATCGTGCGTGATGGGTGATTGTATGTTTTCAGTTTTACCGTAGGGTAGGGTAGGCTGGCACTGGATCGCCATTACGTAGTAATATTATTTATTTTGTGTCACCATCTCGCCTGATGTGGCTATGATGCTACAAATTTCGTTAACCTAAAATAGATCGATTGCTAGCTTGTCGAAATTTATCCGATACATTTCGGAGAGAGTGCAATTGATCTACATGATCTAATAATACTTTCCCTTATTTTTTTCGTAGCTCAAAAAAGCGATTACGTTTCATGGTTGATTGATATTCCAAAAAGTCGAACGAGGAAATTTGACTCTACTTTTGTGATAAGAACGTCTAAGCTGTGGAATGCGTTACCCGAGTGTTTTTTTTCCAAAGCTACATTCTTCAAGTCAACAGTGAATCGGGCTTCTAGGTAAACACTATCCGCAGTAGACCGAGAGCTATGACATCCTTGTCGCATCTATGGTCGGAAGAGACGGCTACTGGATCGGTCTAATTTTGAACCATGTCTTCAGAGACCAGCAATACTTTTAATATTAGGTTAAGTTTTTGTCACAATAAATGTTGTCAAAAACATTAAAAAGGCTGACAACACGAAAAGTTCAAGTTAAAGCAAACAGCACACACAAAGACGGTGACACAAGTAACATAAGCCAAGATGAAAGGAGCAGTAGCGTGAACCGTGAAAGATGGGAGTATTTACGTACAATAGGTGCGGTGAAATTGAGACTTTACTTCAGGGCCAGCGTGGTAACAGATCTGTCTGGATTATTATTAGGATACGAAAACTATTATTTAGCCACTAGCCAACCTACTGTTATTATAAACGGGAAAGTTTGTATGTATCTGTGGATGTGTGTTTATTAATTACTCTTTGACGTAAAAACTACTGAAGGGATTTAGATGAAATTTGGTACATAGATAGATAATGGTCTAAAATAACACGTAAGCTATTGTTTATCTCTGGAAAATAACGCGATCAGGAACTACGCGCGTGGAACAGCAGGGCACTGCTAGTAATAAACAAACCTACTAATAATACAAATATTAGAAAAAATCCGTGGTGGCGAATCCGATTTCATAAACATGTAGTCGTAGGTTCGAACCCCGCCTGCACTTACGAGTTTTTTTTCTAATCGGAGATGGACATTGCACAATTTTGGCCTCATTACTGGCTTTAATGGTTACAGAAAACATTAGGAAACCAACATGTCTTAAGAAAACACATCTTACGAGGAAATGCGTCATCCTGCGACTTATACTCATAGTGGTGGAGTATGGCTTTGACTTTCTCTGCGTCAGAGAAGGCACCAAGGGGAACAAAAGAAGAGTGCTGCTTATGCTAACAGCTAAGGAAGCTGAGATGTCTGAAGAAAATTTATTTCGTGGATGTGTCTTCCGCCAATCCGCATTTGGGTATCGTGGTGGGTAATGGCTTAGCCTTTCAGCTTTTCCCAAAGTGGACGATAACGCCCCGTTGTGGGCGCTTCAGGCCTGAGTAAAAGACCCAGAAAAAAAATGAGGGCGTTGTGTAGAGGCTTGGAGTCCGTTTTGTACTACCTACTGGGCTCAGGTCTCAAGTTAACTCTAAAGCAAAAGTCTCGTTTAGAATTAATGTTTAATATGCTAATATAGCTCACGATAGTTAATTAATTTAATTTGAAGTTTTAGTGGTTTTTAAGTACTTATGTGAAAAAATGGAAAAATGAAAAAAAAACTTAAAAGTGGGCAGCAAACAAAATAAGTTTGAAAAAGCCTCGCCTACATACTCTCCGTGTAAGAGAAGACCCAATCCCCAGCATTTGTAATATGTAGTCGGCTGTTTATTCTCGTAAATAAGAAATAGTTTATTCGTTTAAAAAGGCGTAAATAAATCTTTGTTTCATTTTCACGCGAGACAATGGCATTCAGACAAAAGTTGACAAAGAGCATTTTAACAAAGATGGGCTTAATAAAAGTTATTTAATAAGAAGACAAAAGTTACAGTCTTCCCAGAGATGTTTTAAATATGTTTTTTTAATATTCGGATATTTACTTCATTAAATATTTTTATGTTAATTATTCTATTATCTTAAGTATTCTACAAAAAATATTTACAGGACATAAAGATTACATGAAACCGGCAGCGGGGCAGGACTAGTGGTTAGGGCTCCATAGGAAGGAGTCTCCTGACGATACACACTATTCTTTATCGATAATAGATTTGCGCCTGACTGCCGTTTCGCCAGATGTTAAGCGACGTTAAGGTCTACAATGAATGCGCTCTTAAATACTAGGAGAAATAAATTCACTCTTCGGTTTGAATTCACACAGATGATATCCATCAGGAATACCCACTCAGGCAACACATTCCACAGTTTTGTATTTTCCGAAATGTATCATGTAAATCATTTTAGTTTTAAGTAACGTTTTGTCCCATTCTGAGTTGAAACTAGAATTAAATTGAAATTCTAATAAAATTTCATGCTTGTAATTTAATTTAACTTCAACGTTTTCATTGTTTTTGTTTCATTTTGATAAAAATTGAATGAGAAGTATTATAAAAAAAGTCAAATCGCTTCAGCCGCCCTCGAGTACTTAATAGGAACATATAAAAAAAATTACGATTCCATAAACCCCTTCTTAAAGTTGGTTACAAATCTGTCGAATGCCGAAGGCACTGCTTTTGCTGAAGGCATAAGGTAAAAGCATTGCTGCAAAAATAGATACAGACTCGTAGTAATTTACGCGTCAAGTATTAATATTTTGTACAATGTATTTTATAATCAAAATATTTGTATCAATAAGTAACAATGACACTTCCAGCATCAAAACAAAACACGAACCTTGTGCAGTGCCGGCGTTTTCATACTTTGTCTTGAGCTTAGCGGCCGTCGCACGCGCATCGGACCGCACCGTATCGGTCGCGGACGTCGCGCGCGCACTGACGTTAGACGTTGTAGTCCTGAAGGACAATGTTGTAGAAAAACTGGAGGAAAACGACGACCCCAGTCCGAGACCGAGGGTGGTACGGTAACGACGGCGGTACATGTTTTAAAGTTTTAAATGTAGAATACGTGTGTCCTCTCCGACGACCGGGACTCGACTGGCCGGTCTGGATGCGTACGCGCAACCCGGAACCGTGTCCCGATTTATAGACGGGAGCGCTAGACGCACGGTCGCAGTGAAAGTTTATTGATAGTGCGTGAGGTGACATCTGTTGGCAAGCCAAGCGATGTGGTGGGATATAGGAAACTACACAAGATGAAAAGTTTGGCTTACTCTTAGGAATTACCACACGAAACTGAAAGTCTGTGGGTTTGTGAGTGTGCGTATGTATAATTGTGTATTCTCGCATATCTTTGTTACTGGATGTTTAAATTAACAGTGTAGACAGACTGTAGAGTGACGAGACAAGCAGGACATGTACCTGATGGTAAGCAGCATTCCTGTCACATACTCGTAACATCACAGTGACATGCATTTATTGGAACATGAAGAAGTCAAATCATAACCTAGCACTGCACTGTGCTCGTCGCCCAGATATATAATATGTTTTATCTCTACGCCCCATAATTTATCTGGTAACACTGCCCTTCAAACTGGAACAAATTAATGTTTGCACATTACTGCTTGGCAGTAGAATAACTATCAAATGTGCGGTACTTCACCATACTCTTGTTTTTCACTTACACCAAAATCGAAAACAAAATATTATTTAAGTAAAAATTCCTTAAATAACATTTTAAAAAATATATTACAAAAGTAAAAATTCTTCAAACAAGTAAAATTTTAAGATTGTTAGTATTCTAGTGATGCTCTAAAGTTGTAGTAGCTGCCTTATCCTACCGATATTATAAACTTACAGTGCCCCATGGTTTTACTCGCGTAGTTCCCGTTCCCGTTATTTTCCCGGGATAAAAAATAGGCTATGTGGCATTCCAGACTATAATCCAACTGTATTCCAAATTTTAAGCCCGATATGTTCATACGTTAGAACGTGACCGAGCAACGAAACATTAAAATATACAATCGTTGACACTTATAATTTTAGTAAGATAGTAGGATGTGAAAGTTTGTAAGTACAAATGTTTGTAACTCGTTCACGCAGAAACTACTTGATGTCTTGATGAAATTTGGCCATTTTAAGGCCAGGATAAGAGTTTGTTTGGTTTATAAAGCATAGGCTCATTTTTAACCCGAGAAAATAACGGTATCGTGAACAACGCGATTGTCACCACGGGGCGCTGCTAGTGAGTAACACAAATTGATGAAATAAATTATTCACAGACCCGTATAATAGTTCAGTCAACAGGTCTGGTGCCTTTACTAAGAAAATTTAAAACAAATTTATAGTCCACTATTTTTCCTTATGTACTGTGAAAAGATAACTGTAAGCCCATATCAATTTTCCTTAAATAACAGCAGTTTTGGAATTACTCATCTTTCAATTGTTGGCTAGAATTTAGGAATCTTCAAACTTACAAACTTCAAAAAGAGTGAGAATTTGAGCAAGTTTTTTCTAAGACCTTGCATAATATAAACTTAGGTATGTCTTAAATTGAAAACAAATATTGGTTGTCTGTAAAGTCTGTTGGTTTACGGACAATAGTTTAACGTGACGACGTCGTAACAAAACATTGATAGATGCGGGATAAGCGTACAAAGAGCATAACGGGACATAACGGGACACTTTTTCGTGCATCCAGCCGGCGTTCATCGATTTATTAGACGTTGTCACATCAAAACATTACACAGGATTTAACCGCGATCTAAACTAGCGCGAACTGCGGTTTTACCCGCGTAGTTTCCATTTCCGTTATTTTCCCGCAGTAATAAACCTATGTGTTAATCCAGACTATGATCTATGTACCAAATTTCATCAATAATCCTTCAGTAGCGTTTGCTTGAAAGAGTAACAACAAGCAGTCATGCATAGAAACTTTCGGGTTTATAATATTAGTAAGGATTTGCTCTCTGTCTTTGTGGAGTAATGCGTACGTTATCAATAATTTATTAATAACAATTATTAATACTAATATTATAAAGCTGAGGTTATTGTTTGAACGCGCTACTCTCAGGAGCTACTGGACCCATTTCAAAAATATTTTCACCGTTGCCCGTTTGATATGTTTGTTATCCCTGTGTGCTATATATTTTAATATTTATCTACCACGGACGAAGCCGGAGCGGACCGCTAGTATTAAATATTTGGTAGGCAACATACTTCGACACATGTACATTAGGTACATTAAGTACAAGAACAAAATTAAAAATTTTGACTAACCCCCGACTACCTCAGATTTGTTATCCGTACAACATTCTACTAGTCAAGCCCTTTCGTTTGATACCCATATTGAGGTAGTAGTGAAAAAAATAATATAATTCGCCATTTTGTGGTGGCGGCCATCTTGTATTTGATTATTTTTATAATGTATAGTATTTTACTAGTCAAACCCTTTCATTTGATACCCATATTGAGGTAGGTTGTAAAGAAATATTTTGTCCGCCATTTTGTGGCGGCGGTCATCTTGAATCTATATTAACCAAACATAGCTAAGAACATCCGCACGGATATTAACTTTCAAATAAAAAAAACCGCAGCGAAATCGGCCCATCCGTTTGAGCTACGTACTCGTAACAATAATTCTGACAGAGCCAAATTTCTACGGTGCCACAGACAGACAGACACACACAGACAGACAGACAGACAGACATCGACGTCAAACTTATAACACCCCTTTTTTTGGTCGGGGGTTAAAAAATAGACTTTAAAAAAAATTTAGTCTTCTTATTTAGGTTTAGTCGATAGTTTAACGTGGCAACGTCTAAACAAAACATTGACAGATGCGGGGCAAGCGTACAATGAGCGCAACGGGACATAACGGGACACATTTTCGTGCATGCATCCGGCGTTAATCGCTTTATTAGACGTTGTCACGTCAAAAAATTACGTCATCGACATGAAGGTCACATTACAACTGAAGTGATTACGAGAATACTGAAGAAAATGCGGGTCGTCTCATTAGATCGCAATTACATCCTTTTTAATGATTTATCTGGTCAAGTAGAACATTTAATGAACACACTTCGCGTCTTACGGTAAGAGACAAAGTAAACATTCGAATCACAACTGAATCATAAGCATCAATAAGATCATAAACAGCAAAATCCGACCATAATACCTCTGATTTCTAAACGATAAGATAGTGATAATAACTTGTAATGAATGAATTGTTTTAGAGATAACACTTTAGCTGTATTATTTGCGGTATATATGATCCTACAGTAGTTATGTAGTTTCATTAATGCTAGTGATCGCCAAGTGCGATGCAACCTTAGATAAAGAATAAGTAAATAGATCAGGTTTTTCCGCACGGTTCCTTTGTACCAATCGTTAGCAGATGAGGTGTATGTTGTCTATGGCGACATAGTGATGTGCCGCGACAAAAGTATGATCCTACCACAAGAGCGACAAGACAAGAGCGATCAGACCCGTGCTCTCGGTGTTAAGCGTTTGTTCTAACTCTATACGTATATGTAAACTCTTTGCATGCAACCATATGAATTTGAATGTTTGTTACTCAATCTCGTCGGAACAGCTGAATGGATCACGTTGAAATTTGGAACTAATTCAGATTATAGTCTGGAATATCATATAGGTTACTTTCTAATTTCTAATAGCGGGAGCGAATATACGCGGGTAAAACCGGGCCGCTACTAGTAAAATATTAATTCTTCATGATCCCATCAGTTTTGTGAATCTACTTTTTTCTTTCAGAAATAGTTTATTCATATGCACCATGGTGATTAAATTGTAAAGACAAAGGTCACGGACCCCGGAGTCTTTTTTTTTTTATAGCATAGAGTGACGAGACGAGCAGGACATGTGCCTGATGGTAAGCAACATGCCTGCCACATAACAGCATAGTGACATACAGCTATTGGAACATGAGAAGTCCAAATCATTACCTAGCACTGCACTGCGCTCGTCACCCAGAGATCTAAGATGTTATTATCTCTAAGCCCTGTAATTTCTCTGGAAACATTGCCCTTCAAACCGGAACACAGTAATGTGAGCCCATTACTGCTTGGCGGTAGAATAACTGGCAAAGGTGTGGTACTTCCCCAGGCGGACTCTGCTAAGAGTCCTACCACTACAGAGCGGCTAAATAATAATTAAATAAAAAACATGGTAACTAACAAAGGTTCACGGGAGTGTGAAACATGTAGCAAAAGACCACTTTTCTGTTGATTGTTATTGTAGCATTGGACAAAAATACAATACCTACATAATTCTATTTTATCACTTGTTTACCTAAGTCCTGAGTGCTTAAATAAATCTACAATGATTTTTAAGCATACATGGAGTGATTAGTTGCCTGTATAAGAAAAATAAACATTGCGCCATACAACTTTTCCTACATGTTATTACAATTCAAAGGGGGCAATTAGTAATTATAATTCATTTTGAAATAAACATTTAGTTACATTGTATGGCAGCGAAACATGGACCATGACTCAAAGGGATAGGGAAAGATTAGAGGCATTCGAAATGTGGTGTTGGAGGAGAATTTAGAGAATCAGCTGGAAGGAAATGAAGAGCAATGAAGAAGTTTTGAAGATGGTAGAGGAGAAAAGAACATTAATGGAAAAAATTGAAAACAAAAGAGGGAAGAGTTGGGACAACTGATACGACACGATAACTTCATTAGAACAATAATGGAAGGTAAATTAGAAGGGAGGAGGAAGAGAGGTAGACCTAGGAGAAGTTACATGAACCAAGTGAAGGAGAAGATAAATGTAGTGTCGTATCAGGAAGTCAAGGAGAAGGCGGAGTGTAGAAGTACATGGAAGGAACTCCACCGACAAGAGCGTTGCTCTTAAATTATGAATGAATACATAAGTATCATCATCATCCACAGCCTTTCCTATCTCACTGGTGGGTACAAGCTATAATGGTAGGACTAATAGCTGGATTTCCAAAGTCAAGTCCATCATATAGCAAAGTGCTGATATGGGCATGATATGCTACTGCTTACCATCAAATACATGTCTTGTTTATCTTGTCACTCTTTAACATAATTTTTATTTATTCTAAAGTGTAATGAGACTGTGTCTGATGGCAAGCAACATGCATGCCCATAACACGTAACATACAGATATTGGTACATGAAGAGTCCAAATAATTACCTAGCACTGCACTGCTCTCTTCATCCAGACGATCGTAAGATGTTTTATCGTAGCTCTGCCTGCGAAGCCGAGGGTCGTGGGTTCAATCCCCACCCAGTGCAAATATTTGTGTGATGAATTCAAATGTTTGCACTGTGTCTGGGTGTTTCTATGTATAATAAGTATGTATTTAAAACTATACAAGTATTATATCAGCTATCTGGCTGCCATCACACAAGCTTTGTTTAGTTTGGGGTCAGACGGTGTTGTGTGTGAATTGTCCACCAATATTTATTTATTTATTTTTTTTATCTTAATGCCTGTAATTTCACTGGAAACATTGCCCTTCAAACTGGAACACAGTTATGTTCTCACATTACTACTTGGTGGTAGAGTAACTGGCACAGATGTGGTACTTCCCCAGGTGGACTCTGCAAAAAGTCCTACCACTATAAAAATCCTTCATTATTATTTCTACGCCCTTAATAAAATTAATGGAAGATAAGAATTATTTTTTGTCTTTTAAAATATCTGTTCAAATTTTATATTTTAGTATTACAATGAAAGTACATAAATAGTCTAAGCTGGAACACCTTCTAAGAACTAACTTGTATTGTATAACTGAGCCAGTTTTCCATATATTTGCATTCTTTATAGTGGGCATATTTATTTGAAAAGCTCGCTCACATTTGTGAGCTAAGTGAGTTTAGGAGGAAATGTATGTTTAACTTGATTCATTATAAAAATAGAAGCAAGAATTGGTCTATTTTGTTCATGTAAACATTTTGATATCCAAAAATAAGCTATAATACTAGATGTTAACTTAAATAAGATACAATTAGCTCAATACTGAGAGACCAAGAAAGGCAATTTGTGTCAATAGTAAAACTCAGTTCTCTTACTCACCTCAAGTACGTATCTTTCAAAGATATTTTTTTCTAATTATGCTGAAGAGCTATATTGGGAGTATTGAGAAAATTCAAAGTGTGCTGAATTAATTGTACAATTCTACTTAATATTATATGTCTATGCATGGATGTTTGTTGCTCAATCACATCATAATGTATGAGCGGATTGGGATGAAGTTTGGAACACAGTTTATAGTCTGGAAGAACAGAGAGGTTAAGTGCGGAAAAGGCCCTGTCTAACTAACTATAGTCTGGAAGAACACATAGGCTACGTTTTACCCTCGGGAATCAACAGGAATGGGAACTATGCGGGTAAAACCACAAGGGAACTGCTAGTGGAATTGATGTATTTTGTTTAAAGTTTGACTGAAAGAAATTGACATGGACAGTGTTCCCTGCGTCTTATATGCAAGCTCAATGTTTGACATGGGAGTACAGATCACTAGAGGCCAAATTTAACGCAAATTTTACAAAATAAAAACATGAGCCTATCCTGGGTCATTTTTGTATCGCACAAAAACTGAGGCACTCACACTCAAACAACTCACTAAAATCTAAATGCTGTGTTTGTTTAAGGCTTGATGAGGATTATGGTGACGATTTCATTCATTTAATTCAAATTGCTGCTGAAGATTTTGTTTCGACAACGTCATTTTGAAAGTCTATTAAAATAACTAGACTAATGGATAGTAAAGATAAGATTAATCTATAGGGCAAATTTTCATCAGTTGAATAATTTTTTAGAATGAATTTTCAAAACTGTAGGCTTAAGGCATTACAGCTTATGTTCCATTTATTTTATCACTTTATAGTACCTGGCGTACTCAACTGTCAACATGTCATACAAGGAAAAAACATTATATTCTAGTTAGTAATTATAAATTAATGTTGGAGGTGCCATGTACCCACATTATTCACATTTTTCTGTTATGATAGCAACATGATAAAGGAAAATTATGGAAAGCAAATATTTCAACCATGATTACTTGATTAATTTTTAACTATTCAAAAGATATTGAGGTTTTCAGTTTTAGATGAGGATAATTATAAACAATTTTGAAACAACATCTCCTGCTAAGCATAAGTCACAAAACCAAGGATTATTAAATAACAGGATAAAATAATAGATAAATTTATTGAAATGGGAGTCTCTCAATGCTTTATTGCCTAGTCATCTTATTGAGTATTGTTTAGTTTATGGACCAGATTATAATGTTTCTGAGTGCTCATGAGAAAGTTCAAGGGCATCTGATGTAACATCATGACATAAGATTTTATACATTTTCTCACAAACATGCCAATGTACAAACAAATTGTAATAAACTGAGAATCAATGAAGCATAATGTGGTTGTAAAAAACTGAAGGCACCGGAATTACAATGGAACCAGATCGTCTTCTGTCATGTCATGAAACTTTGTAAAAATACTCACCGTTAATGGACCAGATGTGAGAAGGCAAGGAGTGTGCCGCGTAAACCCGACCCAGCGCCAGAGAAGTACCCGCCGCGGGACCCTCCTCGTTGGAGCTCGAGTCAGTGTCGGGGCTCGCAGCTGCCGAAGCTTCAAAGCTCGCAGAATTGGCCGGTATAGCAATGGCTTCATGAGATGCATGTAAATCCGGCACTGAAGAAAGCGAACGCGCGCGTTGCCTATCGCTCGTCACCTGGATCCCGGGTATAGCCCTCAGCAAACTAAACCCTGCAGCCCCCGACACCACGTCCGAGCTAGAACTCGTCGAGAAAGTTCTCGCCCGGGGACTCTGCCCCCCGTTTGCTGTGCTCGCCTTTGCGCCCATGTCGCGTTACGCAAAATTTGCACCTGTCACAACACTGTAAACGAAGATCACGAACGCGCGCGACCCCTTACGGCCCCACCGCATGAACACATCATACGGTGCACGGAAATCGAAGCTGTTTAGCCAGAAAATCACACTTCGACAACAAACACAAAGTACGTCGCGAAATTGTAAACAGCCTGCATGTGCCTTGTTGCGAAAATTTTGACAGCTCGATTTGATAGAATAAATGGACTGAAGTTGCCGCAAGTCAATAGATTGCGCAATGAACTGACGCAATGTCATTTTCCGGTATTTAATTCGGATACAAGTATATTGTTTGTATAAAATTGAAAATGTGTAAATTATAATCTAATATCGTTAGATTGTAAACTGACGGCATTGATAATATAATTTGAAGGTCACAATGTGACACATTTACACAGAATACTTACCTACACCGGGAGGCACTTTTTGGCTAAAACGCCATTAAGGCGTATTTTTTTTTACCTTTGATAGGCTCACACTTGACCGCCACCTCGCCTGATGTTAAGCGACGATGTGGTCCACGAGGGAGCGTGTTTACCTAGAAGAAACCGATTCACTCTCGATTTGAAGACACAAAGATTGTAACCATCGGGGAAAACCCACTCAGGCAACGTATTCCACAGCCTAGACTTTCGTATCACAAACGTAGAGTCAAATATCTTCGTTCATGTCTTTGGAACATCAACCATGAAACGATGTCGCTTTTTCGAGCTACGAACATTCCGATAGAAAAAAAGGCAAGGTGGTATTAGATCATGCAGATCAGTTGCACACTCTCCGAAGTGTATCTGATAAAAAACTGATAGGCTAGCGATTTTTCGGCGATGGATGTTCAAGACTGAAGTCTTTTTCTTTGAAATATTCATCTTTGACCAAGCAACTAACTCTAGATAATAAATACAAGAAAAAGAGAATATTTCATAACACAGCGAGCGCGAATGAGATGCAGCTATATAGCAGCCAGCCAACAGACCGGTCATCGTAACTAAACCTAATTGATTTTTGAGATCACATGAAATAAAAACCAAACAATTATATGCATTATTCGTATGAATGAAAGGTTTTCAATATTTCTGATAAATAGAAGTCATAATTTCCTGGGTTCAGGTGCATCGATAATGGAGCAGTAATGCAGCACTGGTTTCCGACGCATCATTATAATAGAGCTAAATGCGGGATTCCGTCCTTCAGCAAAGCAGGCGAGGTCGTCGGCGGTAGGCCAGGCTCATTGCGACATTGTGCCACTGCGACTCACATCCCGTAAATAAGGTTACGTTAATTTTGAAACCCTCTCGAAGGCTTCCCACATTGACGAAGTGGGGGGCTCAGTCATGCGCGGTCCTAAGAGGGGGGGGGCTCACAGGGGACAAATCGTATACGTTAAACTAAAAATCTAAAAAATTATAAAAAAAATAAAATTTTAATAGTATTGTGGGTTTATGTGCGTTAGTGACGGGGCTCTACCCCGAAAGAGGCCCCGGAGGCGGGTAAGCCGCGGTTTCGCGGAAGAATGCGAGCCCAGTCCCGTGTTCCCGCCGTCAGCGGCAAAGGCATATATATAAAACAAGTCCGATAAAATCGAACCGTCTTCACCAGGCGGAAGGGTATACGTAAATACATTTCCTCTATCAGTGAGACCGCCCAAGGTGCCGTTAGAAATCTCGCCTAGGGCGCTGGCAACTAAAACTGGCCTTGTCAACGACCCAAGTTATTTATGGCCTATTGTGTACCTACTGTTAATGGAGAACGGTTGTTTTGGTTTGGAACAGAAATTTGGCTCTGTCAGAATTATTGTTATTTGATCACTTATTATGTTTCAATTAACCGGATGATAAATCGAGCAGCGTCATCGGTACAAGAAACTACGCCCCTGCGGTCGCCAACCCGCACGCCCAGCGTGGCGCCTATGGGCAAACCCTCCCCCAAAATGGCAAGTCACAATAGAAAAAGGCCCCTAGTTCCCGGCCGCCCTGCTATTCCTAGCCAAGGCGGCGGCTATGGTTACAGCAGGGCAAGGGGGTGCTAAGAATCCCCGGGCTACCGGAGGCCGCAAAACAACACTGACTCTGGCTACGTATAACGGACGAACGATAAGGCAAGACGATAGACTAGTGCAGCTGGAAGAGGAGCTTTCACGCATAAGATGGCATATTCTGAGGTTGTGTGAAGTCTGAAGACAGGTAAGAATTAGGCCATCTTTCTTACTATCGGGAAGGCCATCAGCTGTCTCAAGGTGGGATCGGGTTCCTGATTCATAGAAACCTCATGTAACAACGTCTTAGAAATCGTAAGTGTGTCTTCTAGGGTCGCGTACATTATTGTCAGGTTAACCGAGAGGTATACTCTTAAGGTAGCTATGACTTACGCGCCCTGGGAGGGACACCCAAATTCTGAGGTGGAAACTCTGTATGAGGACATTACCAAGGCTCTATGCCATACCTCCAGAGCACACTTCACTTCAACTTCACAGGTTAGTAAGAGGCACTCTGAATATCGATTTTAAGCTGGAACGTGCCCGCTTGACGACGTCAACACTCCGTCCAAATCTTCTCCAAACCGTAGTTGGATCTGAAACGTTTCAGCTAAAGCTAGAGAACCGATTCGTTGCTCTGGAACCCACAGAAGACGTGGATCGGAAACTCGACCGATTAGTTGAAGTCCTAAGAGATGAGGGCAAAAACTTTTGCGAATTGCGACATAAAGGTAGGAAATCGAAACTATCGAAGGAAACATTACGGCTAATGGAAGAATGACGGACGATTCCCACGTTATCTTCGTCAGAACGAGAGACACTCAAGAAGAAAATTACCAAGCTTGTACGACGCGACCTCCGATCCGCTAATACGCTCTTGATTGAAAAATCAATTGAGCAAAATCGGGGGTCGAGTATTCGCCAAGCCTCTTGGTAAGAGCCATCTGACAAAGATAACTACATCGACGGGAAACATCGTAGCTTCCAAGCCGGAAATCCTTTCGGAAGTGGAAAATTTCTATAGCCTATAGTTTTAGTTTTAGTTATTCTATAGTTGTACGCATCGCACGCTCCTCATCTCCCACTGGAAAATGAAGACAATAGGGCCACTTTGACTCGCCACCACACGGAAGATCTGCCTGACGTAAGCCTGGACGAAATTGTGCTGGCCCTTAGACAACTCAAAATGGAAAAGCCGCGGGGAGGATGGTATTACAACTGAGCTCTTAAAAGCCGGTGGGACACCACTGATAAAAGAGCTCCAAGCCTTGTTTAATACTGTTCTCTTCACCAGGAGAACTCCGAAATAATAAATCCGCATATCTAAATAATTTATCCTTTGCTGAAGCTTTGTATTGTGGATTTGTGGAGATCTTAAACAGTTTTATGTTTCAAAGTTATGAAAACTTTTAATTTTGAATTACATGATTAATCGATCGATTTCCCGTCACCCGGGGGAGTGCCACCCGCATGCTGCACAAGCCTTGCACGTCCGCTTACGGCGAATTAAGGCCACAGAAATGCAAATGCAAAAGCATAGCACGCACTATTATACCGGCTTGTCTATCCCGTCACGATCTGTCCACCGTGGCTGTGATGTTCTCTACTAATTATTTTATGATTCATGAGCCTCTATGAGATTTTTTTATTGCTTATGAGCCTAGAAAAGTCCTTGACCCTTATAACTTAAAACATAAGCACGAGTTCTGGAGTAGAGCCTAGTAGCGGCAATAAAAAAAAATTGCTAGGAGCATTGACTTTGATAAAATAACTTGAATGACATTGACATCGCAATGTTTGATTATTTCTGAGAAAGCGGTGATGTGTTCGTAAAAAATAAGAAAAACAATTTTAATTCCAATATTATTGATAAAAGGAAACTAAATCTGAATAATGAATAATCCCGCAATGGGCTCGGCCACCGTAAGTAATATTATTTTCTTAGATAATAAAATTTGATGAATAATCTACCTATCTCAGCGTTTGTATACTTGCAAATTTACCTCGCAATTTTTTTCCTGTAAATGCCTTAGAATATGTAGCGGAACGTTATTTTACTAGAATCTCGTATATATATAGAAACAGCTACTTTGATTTGCAACTTATTGTAATTTGTAGCCTAATAAGTATTTAGTTCTTGCTTAGAAACTAAGCCAGATTATGAGTAATATGTTGACATAAAACGTTGATAAGAGAGGTTCTTTAATGCTATAATCGACTAGAATTCGACCTGCTCTTTGCAATTAAGTTAATAAATGTTAATAAAGTTTACTTCGAATCAACATCTACCTTTTTGTTAGTAAAATGTTAAGTGCATAGGTTAATTCACAAAATGATCAGCTTTTACTGTACCTAGTAGTAAATAATGTTGTTTAAATTCACCTATCTAATTTGGTGAACATAAGTAATGGATACTACTTACCATCAAGTGGGCAGGCTATTTCACTGTCACTCTCTGTAAAAAATATGTTTGCAAAATTTTAGGGAGTGTCTATCATTCCCTACATGCAGGAAATTAAATCTTATACAGAATAGTGCTTTGATTTGAATATTTTATTGTCTGAAATTTGCAACCTATATAAATATTCATGTTTTATACAAAAGTCAAACCAAAACATCACATTCTAGATTATTGAACATGAACAATTTTACTATGGCTAATCCTGATAATGTGTTGTGTATTTAATGCATGCATCCTTGATAAGTCTGCAACAATATCCTCTTCTGAAAAAATATCATTTGTTTAATGATTTTAGGTGTTGAATCTATCCTCTGCCAATTTATATAAAACTAGATCTGTCTTGAAATTTTTGTTTATCTTGTATTGTTTTTCAATAAATATGTGTAGTTTTATTAAGTATTATAGAATTACACTTGACCCCCATCTCTCCTGATGTTAAGCGATGTTGCGGTCTTCAAAATACAGTGCTTACTTAGAAGAAATTAAAGTTATTTGATATATGTATTTGTATTTGCAAGATAAATATAGAGTTTAAATCACCATATTGAATGTTATCCTGCATAAAAACATTGAGACGGTTAAAAGTGACAAGTGTTGTTTAAAATTGAAATTTTAATGAAGCAACCAAGCATGATGCATTATGGCATAATTTTCAGTTAACAAATGATTGGCTCATAATAATCATGGACTAATTGTTCTAACAACTACTAGTTTGATGTCTATTTTGTGTTTTGGCTCTCTTTGAGACAATAATTGTATTAATTCTTGAAAACACCTAATGTAAATCACTCATATTGGCATAATAAAATGCACTTCTGAAATTACTAGATAAAACATTGTTCATCAATGAGAAAAAATTAGCCATTGATAGTGGTTATAGTAAAAAAAACCCACTGCCTAAATGGCAGTGGGTATTTTCGTATTTTATGGTTTGCAATCATGAATGTTTTTTTTCTTCAAATTGCTCATAAACTAAACTATTTAGTAACATGACTTAGTCATAAAGTCATATAATATAGATCTTAATCCAAACAAACCTAATTTATGATGGCAGGGTTTCGGGAATGAAATTGTATTTGTATACAACTAATTTTATTTTTATTTTTAATGCACCATTCTTGACATTTTCAGTAATTTGTTTGTAAGACTTATTTTAAATAAATAAAATTATAAATAGAATTGTATGAATTTATTATTGTTACAAATAACTTTTTTTAATTCATCCACATACTGTCTTCTCAAAACAGTGTGATGAAGTAACAAAATCAAATAATTTTTAAAATCATTTTCTCATATTTTCAAAATTGGCTGCATACATAAACTCTAACAAGCTAAAATATGTCACATAAAAATCATTTAAATTTAACTTTGTCTAAACTGCCTGCATCAATCTTTACCACTCAAAATCCCATGGCAAGTAAGTATAGCTTAAACCTTATTGTAATAGCAAGTAAGCTTTTTATTGTTTGGCTTTGCACGGCTTGCGCTGACGTAGTGACGCGACGTTACAGCCTGGTGTGCCGCAGGTGCCGCTGTTGGATGATGACACCATTGCCTTCGGGGAAGAGGACAACGCGAACAAGCAATTTGTGTGAGTTGCATTACTATTCAGATAAACATACCTACCTGTATCATGTAATCTATGAGACATTTAGGTACCTATACAAAGTGTAACTAGTTATTTTCATGTTTTTTAAGTTATTATAACTTTACACTTGACCTCCATCTTACCTGATCATAGCCGACAATACGGTCTATGATTGAGCATGCTTACCTAAAACAAACTAGTTAGATCATGTAGATAAATTATACACTCTCTGAAGTATATTCGTTCAGTTCTATGAAATATGGTTGAGCTTGCTATATGCATCAATATAGGGCAAAGATAATATACCCATTTGACTGATCGTATGACTGACCCTCCTTAGCGTTTTAGTTATTACAGCGCGCTTTTACCTCGTCCTGCGCCCCCGCTGGTGAGTTGTGAATTTAGGCGAGATTCGTATCATCGCCGATCAACAGGGTATTTCATCTGTGGTATAGGGCTACCGCAGAAGACAGGGTTCTACTACCTGAAGTATATTTCATGCATGTCGTTTTGGCAGTCCAGAACGTCTACTCTCTTTCTACGAAGAACGTAATTTAGAAATAAACTCGCGTTCTAGTCCTTCCTTCCACTCGACACCACCAAAACGACACCATTCATGGTGTCGTATGGAATCTCTAGTCCATACGACACCACCCTAGTGATGTGCTGTTCCGCCATTAGTTTTTATGTATTTTATGTCGTCAGTATTAGTAAACATGTTCATTGTGAAAAATTAAAATATTCGGACGGAAAGATAATAATATGCAAATTGCAATGAACAATGTCAAGATGACCATTTGAGTGACAGATAAATATAAACTTTATCAAATGACATACCTCATTAATGAAACTGCTTGAACTTAATTGGAGTTTTCATATCAACAACTTTGTATGTAGGTAACCTCACTATTAGTCGGTGGTGTCGTATGGACTAGTGATTCCATACGACACCACCGGTGGTGTCGAGTGGAAGGAAGGGTTCTAGTTCTCTACTACTACTCCTGTTCTACTTCGTTATTATAAAATTATTATTATTATCTAAACGGACGAAACGACGAATCGAAGTACAACCGGAGTATGAAAGTCGCGAGTATATTTCGGAATTGCGTTTTTCGTAGAAAGAAAGTAGACGCCCAGGCCGAGGTCGTACTGTCTGAGGTACTCTTGCGCTAGTCGCTTGTCGTACCAGATGTAACTACTTGTTAAGTACGATAAGATTAGGCTAGTACGGTTAAGTTAAGTCTGGTCTAGTCGGGAGAACGGCGACTGTCGATTCGGAGCCTCCGGGTTCTAATCACACGCGCACCACTGTATTTTCGGAGTCATGTGCTGACGCATTTCTAGATGCCCAATGGCCATGGTCCCGAGTTTACCCGAAGATTTTTTATAATTCCCAAATGTGACGCTAGAATTCAATCCATGAAAAAACCCCATAATCTATCTGTGGCGCGCCAAAAGAAGTTTTCACTTCAGAAACACATACACATGCACCGTTTTGTATCCATTTTCCCTATTGATTTCAGACATCCGTATATAGTATTCTTCCACCTCGTGTTTCGCTGCGCATCCATCGTCGTGTACATCCTGTGTGGTTGGTTCTCCGACTCATTCATCGCCAGCTTCGTTCTGGTAATATTACTGCTGTCTGCTGACTTCTGGACCGTTAAGAATATTACTGGTGAGTGTTTGCAGAAAGATTGAGGAAACACTTCCTTTGGCTTTGTTTTTAGAATAAATAGTTCTATAGCTACGTTGAAAGTTTTACTTTTGGGCTCGCGTTAACGACGTGCTAATGCAGGCGCGGTCCGAAGGGGCGGATCACAGGGGACATGTCCCCCCTAAAACCGTATACGTTAAATTGAAAATCTAAAAAAATAAAAGTATCTAATAGTATGTAGACTATTTTTTAACGCGGGAAAACAACTGGAACGACAACTACGCGGGTAAAATCGTAGGGCGCTACAAGTAAAGTCTTATTTACTCGATTAATTGAGTTTCTACTATTCTTCTGGTGACCCCCTCAAATTCTGAGGCTGTGTATTGGTGACCCACTCCAAGATTCGAGGCTGGGACCGCGCCTGGCTAATGTCGTAGTCGTAGTAGCAAAGGGATGCCGGAGCACCAGAGAAACATGAGCATTAGACGGTTTTATGGTGATTTGAAATTTGCCGCTATATAGTATCTAGTCTAGTTCTTTCATTAGATGCCCATATTCAAGCAGTTGCGAAAAATATGTTCTCCGCCATTTTGGTCTGTTTTTCATCAAATATCTATAGCTAAGAATACTCAACGAATGTACCTTTCAAATAAAAGAAAACAAAATCAAAATCGATCTATCCGTTCCGGATGCTAAGCTAAGATGCCATAAATAATACACATACACAGTCATAAAGACACGTCAAACTTATAACACTCCGACATTTTTATGTCAGAAGTTAAATAGACTGTTTATGATACGAACATAAATGTAAATTTAAAACGTGACATTCCAGGTCGACTTCTGGTGGGCTTAAGATGGTGGAACTACGTAGATGACGATGGAAAGTCACACTGGGTGTTTGAAGCAAGACAGGTGAGCGGCAATGTAAGGACCTTGTCAACTAAGTATTTAGCATGTTGTACTGTAGTGCTAGGAGCGTAAACTGCTTACTGCCCTTGAAGCCTTGAACTCAGGGTTTTTATTTACCAAACTGGCATAATTATTAATTACCCCATTTTTAATTTTTAAATATTGTTTTCAAATTCTAGGAGCATATCGGTTTCCTCACGATCTTTTACTTGACCGTTGTCGTTAGCGACGTTACACACAGGACTTGGAATACAGTGGTGCGGTCGTGTGCGTGGGATACGAACCAGGTGCTCCGGGTTGACAGTTCTCACGACTAGACCAGCCGTTCGATTCAATTTCAATTCAATTATGTTTTATTGTGATCGTATAATACTTATTTTATAATATCCTGTAAAATTATAAATGTGAATGTAAGTTTGTTGGTTACGCTTTCACGCTACCAAAGGACAGAAAATTATTTGTTGTGTGTTTTATTGTCAAAGTGGCGCCACCTGCCAGATTATGTCAGTCAAAACGATGTTTGAGTCAAAACGATACATTGTGCAGGTGATGCAAAAATATGGTGATGTCACATATTTTTCCGATGTTCGTTGGCTGAGCAGAGGCAAAATGCTTAAACGCGTTTTTGAACTCAAGACGGAAATCGCCTCCTTCATGGAAACCAAAGGAAAACCAGTTCCTCAATTTAGTGACCCCGGCTGGCTCTGCGACTTTGCATGCTTTGATGTGAAATCGATGTTTGGCCCTTGCACTAAAAAAGGTTGAAGACGCCTGGTTTTGAGTACATATCGAGTATTATTTTTTGTTAGAATCCGGTGGTAAAGTAGTGCAAAGGTTCTTCACTAGATGGCGCTAGTAGTGCCTTCGTTGCTAGACACGAAAGAAAGTAATTTAGTGTGGATAATAATAACCAGATGGCGCTATTAATGGTTTATGTATATTTATAAAACAATTTATGTATATTTCATAAATATTACTCTTTTTACTCACACGTAATACTTCTGTCACTAGATATAGCACTAAAATTTCTTGAGTATTGTCAATTTTTTGTGTTTTTTCTAAGCTTGAATAGAAATTGAAGCACGGTCACTAAGATATTAAATTTGTTTAATTTCTATACCAATACCATTTTGGACACTAGGTTTCTTACTTCACTCGGAAAAACCACTTTGAAAAACACTTTACACTAGGTTTAGTCTTGATCAGTTTTGTTTTCATAATAAATTTTGTAAAAATAAACATGAGCTCGTTATGGTACTTGAGGGGGTCCTACCCTCATTTGTACACTTTTGTTTGTATTTGTACGCTTAGTCTTGAAGGTATTAGAAGTAACACAGGCACTTGTATTTGTACACTTATACTTGAAGGTATTAGAAGTAACACATGCTACTTTTTATCCCGGAAAAATAACGGGAACGGGAACTACGCGGGTGAAACCGCAGGGCGGTGCTATTGATACATGACCACTAATTTATGATACATAAATGCATATTTATGACACATAAATAATGTTTATGACATATAAATATTTTCTGTATTTCCAGAACCGAGTGAACCAGAATGAGAGTCGGCTGTTTTGGATGGGTCTGATCATGTGTCCGTTGATATGGTCTACATTCTTCATATTCTGCCTCTTTGGTCTCAAGTTCAAGTGGATGGTAAGTTCGTCTAAAATAAAGTACTTACTTAACATTATAAACACATTACTACTCCTTTGCGTTGCGCAGTCGGGTAAAAAAGAAACAATTGATTGATGTGTGAAAAAATACTTTATCTGGCATTTTGTGGTGTCCGCCATCTTGAATCAATATTAACAAAACATAGCTAAAAATCACCACTAGAAAATTAACTTTAAAATTTAAAAAACCGCGTTGAAATCGGTCGATCTGTTTGAGCTCTACGGTGTTACAGACAGACAGACATCGACGTCAAACTATATACTATAACAGCCCTCTTTTTGGTCGGATGTTATAAATAAACAAAAAAAAAACAGTCATCAATGAAAGTGTATCTATCATTGGATTGAGCTATTTGATACACCTGACTAGATCAAAAGGCCAATGTAAAACATTGTGACGCAACAATCCAGTGTGGTGGATTATGGGCTTGACTCTTTCCTTGCGAGAGAAGGCCCCGAGTCCCAGCAGTGGGAACATTTAGTGGGCTGTTTATGCAAAGCGTTTTTTTTTCAGTTATGTCATTAAACTACTGAACAGATTGTAATAATAAAAGACTTAAAGTTCGTTTAACGATGATGTATTTTTTTTATAATTTTAACAGGCAGTTGGATCTGTCCACACAACTTATGCGAAAATTAAAATTTATTATATTTTGTCTTCAATGAAGCATTTTAATTTTCAATAATGTACCCTTTGACGAGGAAATAAATAAATATCGTTGAATGTACCATTGAATACTAGCGTTTACCTAGAGATTCAACTAGATGTCGCTAGTGTTAAAAATAGCCCGCGGCGATGTTTTCGTTATCGTCTGAAGGGTGTTAGAAACTATAAATATTATTGATGTAATCATTTGGTATTTAAACTATTTAACAATTCTGTACATGTTTTTTGGATAGTCCGCCATTTAAAGCGGATTCATATAAATTTCAAATTGAGTGGTTTTAGTAAGCCTTGGGTGGACTCGCAGATTTAGAGCTTCGGTTTAGCTCACCGCTGTAACGATCAAACGTTTGACCGTTTGAGCTGCATTTGGAGTTTGAATATTTCGGATCTAACTTGAGCTCACCCGGTCACGGATCAGCTCAAAAGTGTACCAAGATATACTGCGGTCTGTGTCAATCGTAGAAAATTTTCAGAAGTATTTTTTTTTATTTAACCTCAATTGTCCCACTGCTGGGCAAAGGTCTCCCCAATTTCCTCCACTTTATCCGGTCCTGAGCTGAAGTATAGGGTACTGTATTACAGTAGTAGCCTTAGTAGACTATTTGAAGTGATAACTTCTTTTGGCGTGTGACAGATAGATTTTTCGTGGGCTGTGAATTGAATTCTAGCGTCACGCTCGGGAATGATAAGAAATCTTTGGGTAAACTCGGAACCATGGCCATTGGCCATCTAGAAATGCAATGACGCAACCATGATCATAGCCAACTAGGCTAGGCTAATTTTTTTGCTAGAAATGCGTTAGCAGTTGGCCTCATTGGTTGGTATCATGGCCCCGCCCTCCGGTTTTAGCCGCGAAGTTTCCAAAGTAAGCTATCAAATTCTGAGTTATAAGTTTTCACTTCTATTGCAGTTCCCAAACTGGCATTTTTTTTAAATAATTTATTTTTACACTCCATTTGACACTCCACCAAATTTAAATAAAAAAAAAATACAAAAATTGTAATATACGGTCAATTGAGAAACCATCTCCTTTTTTGTAGTTATTATAAACCAGAATAATAGGGATGTTAAAATTTTACCGAATTGCTTTTATTCTGAAGATTGACGCTTGCTTACAATAAAAAAAAAATGATTTAAGAACATTAGTATTTTATTACATTAGCGATGAGTAAATATAGGGCAATTTTGAATTTTTCTGCTAAAACACTAACGACTGTCATGACGTCATTAGTCGCAAAACATTCATGACTTTATACCCAGTTTATGTGTTTTTTTTATATGAATGCGAACAATCAAAATCATCGACGCTAAGATCGCAAACTATAGTAAAAACGCATTTAAAATCATTTATAAAAAAAAAATAAGTAAGTAATATTAAATTATAAAAAATGTGATTTTCGATATTCTACGAATACAAACTATCATACAATTACCACCAAACATTAATTTGTGATTAGTGTTAACATCCCTATTGAAATAAACGCTTTAAAATAATTCGGTAATACCGCACGTTCCTCGTCTCCGTCGCCGCTCCGACACTACTGCACTACATTACCATGTCGCTGGCGCGAACCAATGCATTTCCCTCTACAAAAAAAATGCTCAAAAAAGTTATGTTTCCCATATATGTAAATATTTTTTTTCTTTTCAGCTCCTGGTCTTAATAGCGCTGACTCTGAACGGTGCGAATCTCTACGGCTACATCAAGTGCAAATTCGGTGCCAAAGAGAACCTTCAATCGGCGACCACTGAGTTCGTCAAACGGCAATTCCTTCAGAACGCGACCTCTTTCATGTTCACCCAGCCCAACCCACCCAACGCTGGGACGGCCGCTGGCACTGGAGTCATATAACTTATTTATATTTATATTACGTGTAAAAATATAGGTTAAATGTATATACGAGCGAGTACTCCATTTTCCATTACTTGTCATATAACACACATTTTTGTAGTGGTAGGACTCTTTGTGTAGTTCGCGTGGGGAGTTCATCTTTGCCAGCATCTATACAAATCTAAAGATGTGCCCTGGGCACCTTGAAATTATTAAAAAACTGCTTCTTTGTCTGTAGCGTTAGTGGTTTACAACTACCAAAATCTACTTGACCCCTAGAATCGCTAGCGGCGAGGTATGTTGCGGTTCTACTTATTTTGTTTGTTACAACGAATAGCGATAGGTGTAAACTTCCGGCGTTCACCGCTTCCTACAACCGACTAGAACGGAAAGAGTAAGCTCACTCTTCCCAACGATAACATAATTCTTTGGGCCTGAAGTTTGGGACATCCATATCATATTCATATGATTTATATCGATGTTTGCCAGTTACTCAGTCCAAATATTTGTGTGATGTATACAGATATTTGTCCTGTGTTTGGGTATTTTCCTAATATGTATGTATTTAAAACTATTTAAGTATTTTGTCAGCTATCTGGCTTCCATAGTATACAAGCTTTGCTGCTTAGTTTGGGTTCAGATGGTACTGTGTGCGAAATGTCCAATATTTATTTATTTTATACTAGAAGTGCCACGTGGTCTAACCTACGTAGTTTCCGATTAAAAGTAGTCTATGTGTTATTCCAGACCATTATCTATCTATGTACCAAAAGTAGTTTTTATATGAACCATCATCATCTGCTTAGGATTGGTACAAAGGAACAGTGTGGAAAAACCGGATTAATTTACTTATTATTTATCTAAGTGCGTGACGTTGTGCTGCTATGGTCAGACGTGTTGCTTTCCATCAGGCAGATGTCCTGTTCGTCTCATCACTATGAAAAAGTCCATATAATAATTAACAATGATTGTAGAACTATCAGTGGCCCGCTTTTCATCAGTTTTTTACAATTATTTAAATTTGTCAGGCAGTATTCGCGCAAATAAATATTATAATTTAAATGTAAAAATATATAAGTGTTAATCAGCTATCTGGCTTCTATAGTACAAGCTTGGCTTAGTTTGGGGTCAGATGGTGTTGTGTGTGAAATGTCCACCAATACTTATTTATTTATTTATAATCAATTAGGTATCTCAAGGAAATCACTAACTGTAACGGGATAATAAGTAGCATATGCGATAATCCAGGTAATGTACTTGCTTTGTATTTCGTTTCATTCAAATCCGTTCAGCCGTTTTAGAGATATGTGCTGTGATTTTTGTTGTGGTAGGACTCTTGGCAGAGTCCGCTGGGGAAGTACCACACAATTACCAGTTATTCTACCGCCAAGCAGTAATGTGCAAACATTACTGTGTTCCGATTTGAAGGGCAATGTTTCCAGAGAAACTACAGGGCTTGGAGATATAATATCTTAGATCTCTGCAGTGCTGTGCTAGGTAATGATTTGGACTTTTCATGTTCCAATAGCAGCGCGTAAACGTGTTACGTGGCAGGCATGTTGCTTACTATCAGGCACATGTCCTGCTCGTCTCGTCACGCTGCTATGCTATAAAAAAATATATGGAAACAAACATACACAATTCTAAGTAATAATTTTCGCCTTTGTAATATTATTATAATGTGATATTGAAAATATGGCGAGTAATGAGAAATGGAGATACGTATGATGAATGTATAAATAGTAAGCGAGGCTGTCTTTGGATTATCATTATATTATGTCAATGTTTCTCCTATTAAAAAAAATTGGTTGTCTGTAAAGTCTGGTTGGCTAAAGTTGGTTTACGGTCGATAGTTAAACATGACAACGTCATAACAAAACATTCATAGATGCGACACAAGCGTACGATGGGCATAACGGGACATAACGGGACGCTTTTTCGTGCATGCAGCCGGCGTTCAGCCGATTTATTAGACGTTGTCACTACGAAATTTTATATTTATCTAAAATGTTTCATTTTGTTACATTTCTCTAACAAATTGAAACATTGGCGAAATTCAGAATTAACTTAGACAGGAATATGATACAGGCATCTTGAAAACGCTTCATTCCAGGGACAATGGATAATATTTTTAATGAAGATATTTAAAACTAAACGGTTAATGTTTATATGTCAAACATGTGAAAAGGACAGGCATTCTACTTTTTTACTTCAAAATCGACTTTCAGAATTGCGTCTGTTGTACCTCAACAAGTCTATATTATTTCACGAGATTGATATAAGGGATAAGTAATTATTGTTTGTAAATTTTTGTTACTAGTATTATTAAATTGTAATAGATTACATTTATTATTAAATTTTGATTTACAATCACGAATTTAAACTTACCAATTATTTGTAGATTTTAGTATGTGTAGACATACTAAAATTGCCTAGAGAATGCTCGTTTTGGCAGGCGTTTTCAGAGTGACAGATGAGTGAAAAATACGTCAAATTTATAAAATTGACGTATGCTTTTCTAAGTTCTCTAATTATATTAAACACTAGCGCTACTTGTGGCGCAACTGAGAACTAATTTAGACAATTGAAAATTTTCATCTGATATTCTGAAAAAATAATCTTATTGCCTTAATGTATGAGATATGTATAAAGCTTTCACCATTTAATAGATACAGTTCTCAATTTGTTAGAGTTTTACAAGTAAATTGTTCAAAATTGTATTGTACTCGAAGTCTAGACGGGCTGTTAGTTGTATAATAAAATATGTGATGAATTTTCGTGTCTGATTTGTTTTATTTGTATTATAGAATACCCGCTCCGGCTACTACAACCTGTACGTCTACTCTCTTAGTAGGCTCAGCACATTTAATTTAAACGGACGAAACGACGGATCGAAGTAGAACCGGTGGAGGAAAGTCGCGAGTTTATTTCGAAACTACGTTTTTCGTAGAAAGAGACTAGACGACCTATTTTCAAATAATGCGACTTTGGTCGTGTGTCGCATTTGTCTGAATCGACCGATAGCTGCAAGTAATTTTTTTAAATATTTTATTGTAATATATGTATTTTTACCATGTCATTGTAATATATTTTTCAAAAGATTTTAATTATAGTAGTAAATGACATAAATAGTTTTTTATTCCATACTAAAAACGTTCCGCAGTTTTACCCGCGTAGATCTCGATCTCGTTAAATCCCCGGGATACAAATTAGACTCTGTGTTAAACCAGATTATTATCTATCTATGTAACAAGTTTCATCCAGATCCCTTCAGTAGTTTTTGCAAATAAATAAATAAACATCCATACATACTCACAAATTTTCGCATTTATAATGTTAGTAGGATTATTTATTAACGTTGAATAAGCATAGTTCAAATGTAGCGTAATACGTATAACGTATAACTACATACAATTATTAATTATCAAATGTCACGATGACGATAAATATAATAATAATTAAAATAATTACTCCTACTATGATGATGATCCCAACTTTGTCATATTAGCTAAGTAATCAAATGATCATGAATTTTCAGATATATACCTTTTTTATCATGGGAAAATAACAGGAACGGGAACTGGGCGGTTAAAACCGGCGATGTAAGTGATTATAGCGGGTGATGTTAGTTACATTAATAAATGATCATTTGAAAAATATTGAACTGTGGATGATTATTATATTTGCGCCGTCGTCGCTGTGGTAATTTTTATTAAAACAAGCTAGGAACAAAAAATATAATTCTGAATTGTTACCATCTAAAAATAGTTTTTGTCGCTTCTAAATTTAATTTTGAGTAATAAAAATTAATGCTCCAGGTGAGGCTCGAACTCACAACCCCGGCATTACTCACACGTACACTGTCTTATAAGTACCGTGCGCTAACCAATTGCGCCACTGGAGCTATGATGTCGTCTCCGAAAATGCCGATTGGGTCAATTTAGCTCTTTTTTGTACTAGTGACGATCAACTGACGTTCTTTTTAGTGATAATGAAACGTCAAATTAGTTTCCAAATTGATAAGTAGCTACGTTGGAAGAAATTACGATATTATTTACTTTTAGAATAATTATTGTTATTTATTGCATGGATCCTATGGAATATAGTTATTCCTATCGAGTTGGAATATAATTGGATACAAAGATAAAAATCACAACATAAACAAAATGGAAACGTCATCCGTGCAATGTTGTGATTTTTGCAGCTACAGTGAACTTTTTTACTCATAACAAATAATCGTGTGCATTTCCTATCGTTCTGTGTTGAGACAGTTTTGTGCTACGTGTCTATTTGTGTATGCCTAATGCTCTCCAAACATGAATTGGTTCGACACATCAGGTCTGACGAGTCTCGCTAAGTCAGCGCTTAAAGAGGCTCAAAAGACTATTGACAAAGCTCTAGATATCCAGGATGAGAGCGGAGAAGAACAGGAAGAAGATGTCGGTAGCAAGGATAGTGTCAAACCATCACCAAGTAAGAGCGATACGCCCCAAAAAGACAACTCAGATTTCTTTGCCTCCTGGGGTCTGACGGTTAGCGCTGAAAGCGAAAAAAGATTCTCCAGTCAAAGAACAGCCAGTTGTCACTGAGAGTCCATCGAAATCCAGTTCCCAAAGTGTATGGGGTTCTTTTGCTGGGTCATTCTTTGAACAGCCGAAAGATGTTGACACTACTATTGTGAGACCACCAAAAGCCAAGTCTATGAATGTAATTGCTGATGCACAATATGGTAGTCAGGATGACTTATTCTCTAAAAGTCAGCTAGTTATGTCTGATAGTGAGGCAGTGGATGTAAAATCTAGTGGCAAAGATGAGGTAAAAGTTGATGATAGGAGAGATTCGTCTCGCTCCCAATGTACTCTCACTCATGTCTAGTAGAAACAGTTCTGATTCAGTAGAAGTGCTGTCACAGAGTATGAAAACAACTCCGGATTCAGAAGCATCAGTCCACTCTATATCTAACAGCCAATCTAGTAGTATTGGCCAGAAACACAACTCAGAATCTGTAGAAATACTACCTGATAGTCTCATCAGCCCTAGTTCTATTGAATGTCTTGGTTTTGACAGCTATTCAAGTGACAAAAATAGTAGTAGTCCATCTTCAAACTTGTCTCCTGGAGAATTTAGTGACAAAAAATCTACTCCGGTCGGAGAGCACACTGTAAGGGCTGAGACTGCTGAGAGTGTTAGCTTAGTAGCTGACGAAGATGAAGATACAATGTCCTACAACTCAATATCAGAATGTACAGCTCCTACAGTTTTAGATACTGATGAAAAAAACAGTTTTTTCCCAAAGCTGTTAAAATCTGAGTCAAGAAAGGGGATAGAGAGAGAGCTCATGCATTTAGATCAAGCAATTATTCCACAAAAGTTACAAATTAGTGAAAACTCTTCGAATGATGGTTCCTGGTCAGACCGTACCTTGATTGCTGACAATGATAGTGTCATATTAGAAAATGCAATAGAAGAGGTAAAAGAAGAGAAAGAAGATATTCTAATTGAGAAACTTAGTGATTCATCATCATTCTACAATGTGAATGTTTCAAGTGAAATGTTACAGTCTGAAAGTTCTGCATTTGTTAATGTAGAAAAGCAGCAGTGTAGTTCACAAAGCAGTGAATCATCACAAAAAGATTGCAGCATCAAAGAGAGGACATCACCAATCAGCTCGGATAGCAAAAGTGACTTAGTAAAAATTGGGTCAGATCGTACATCAGGCCACACTTCTGGAGATGAAATTGAAACTGCTACATCTTCGGACATTGAAATTATTCCTAGTCCAAATGGTGATAATTTCTGCCGGAGCAGTCCTGCAAAATACGGTTTCAAAAATGGGAAATTTGATGGCACTACATCACCTTCTCCAAACTTAGTTGATTTAGTTCTGGGTAAATCATTAGCGACAAAGATCCGAGGTCATACAAGGGAATTATCTGAAGCATCAGTACAGAGCAACACAAGTGACGAAAGCCAGAGTTCGGAGAATGAAAGATTGATGAGACGTCTTGCTGAAATGGCTGAGATTTTAGATGCCCGTGAGAATAGACTGATGGAGGTCAGTCGAACAAATGCTGAGCTTTCAGAAACTAATGCAGAGTTAAAAACCCAGGTGGAGTCTTTGATCACAAAGCATGAAGTTGGAGATATAAATATGATCACAGAGGACTATGCACAGAGAATGTCAGCTTTAGAGAAGAAATTCCAACAGGCCATCAGAGAAAAGGTAAATATGCTATTTATTTCCTAATTACTATAAAAAGTTTACAACAAATAGATTAAGATGTTTAAAATTAGTCCTTGTTATGAAATGGGTAGAAAGGTTACGCATTCCTTTTTTTTCTAAATTAGAAAAAACTAGCAGTGCCCACCTGAATACAAATACAAAAATCTTTATTGCTGTTTGCAGGTAAGATAAGATGATACAAAATATTTAAATAATTGACCCATACAAACTGGCCTCTTCTTCTAGAGGCATGCAATATATCTGATGAAGATATTTATCATTTCCATTATTTTCTTTCGATAGTTTCAACAGATAAAAGTTTCTGACTATCTATCTGTGTTCTGAATTCCAACCCAAACCGATCAGTCATTCTGAGAGGGTCGAGCATAAACATCCAACCATTCACACTTTGACATTTATAACATTACTAGGACAGGATCATCGTAATCATGCCTGCCACAGTGCCACATAACTGTGCTGTTATGTGGCAGGCATGTTGCTTACCATCAAGCACATGTAGTGCTCGTTCCCTCACTCTATATAAAAAACAAAACAGCACTCACTCTTCCACTGCTGGACTATGTTCTATGTAATGTAATAAATAATAGGGTAAACATGTTATTGATTTTTGACATAATATAGTTCTCCAGAGTTTGAAAAGAAAAATTTATGACATCCTGCATGTAGTGTAGTTTCATAAAACGTAACAGCTATTATTGGTGTATCATTAATACATAATTTTCTAAATAATCCTACTAATATTAAAAATTTATGGATTTTTGGATATTTGTTGCTCAATCACGTCATAATGTATGAACAGATCAAGGCTGACATTTGGAATACACTTACATTATAGTCTGAAACAGAGACAATCTTCTTAGCATTGCATGGATTCACCGGTGCCAGGTCCATTGTGTGGCAGAGAAAGAAATCCCGAGACCTGTCACACGGGTGTAGGTTTAAGGGGCCCCTTTCTGACGTATATCAACACTCACCTTCACTTCTTGTGTTTCTCTCCCTGCCCAACCAAATCTGATATGAGCCTACTGGTGCAGCTTTAGATTGGTGGACAATTCACACACAATACCATCTGACCTCAAACTAAGCAAAGCTTGTAATATGGCGGCCAGATAGCTGATATAATACTTATGTAGTTGTAAATACATACTTATTATACATAGAAACACACAGAACAAACATTTGAATTCATCACACAAATGTTTGCACTGGGTGGGGATCGAATCCACAACCCTCGGCTTCGCAGGCAGAGTTACTACCCACTAAGCCACAAGGCCAGATACTCGTAGACAGAGACGATTTTCTTAGCATTCCATGGATTCACCGTGCGGGTGCCGGGTCCATCGTGTGGCAGAGAGAGAAAACCCGAGTAGACCCCGAGACTTGTGACTCGAGCGTAGGTTTAAGGGGCCCCTTTCCGACGTACATCAACACTCACCTTCACTACTCGTCTTTCTCTCCCTGCCCAGCCAAATCTAATATGAGCCTACTAGTGCAGCTTTAGATACTCGTTCTAGTATAGAACTTACTGCACTTCTGGATAAGCCAAGGTCTTTCAGCAGGTTATAGAGAGATTTTGCTGGTATACCTCTCGCTCCCACTTCTACAGCGTATAAACTAACTACATAGCCGTTTTTTGTTAATTCGTTTAGGAGGTCGTAATACTTATTTTGTTTCATCGCGTGGTCTTTAGGTATATTAGTTTCCCACGGTACGGTAAGTTCTACAAGGACTATGCGTTTCGTAGCTCTAGAAAAAAGGGAAATGTCCGGTCTGGATGACGAAACACCCACATCATCTAGGATCCTGTAGTGCCTTTCAAAACGTGTCCATTAAAATAGTCCAATCAGGTGCTGTACCCAGGATTGAGTAAGGCTTGTGCCTGGAGTTTGAAGTTGAGCCTTCTTTTACAAAGTTAATTTGTCTTTTGTTTGTCGTCAATCCCTTTTGGGCTCTAGCTACTGAAAGGCTCATGGCTTCACGTATGATTTCCAGTACTTTGTCATGGCGCTTTGAGTAATGACCCCCATTAAGGAGCACCTTGCATCCCACCAATATGTGCCTTGCTGTACATATCGCCTCTCCACAAGTATAGCAACATTTTTCAGAGGCTTTTCCCCACCTTACCAAGTTACTCTGGTCAGGGAGGGTCATTTGGAATGCATTTATCATGTTAGGTTCCTTTTTATTCCGAAAAAATTACGGGAATGGGACCTATGCGGGTAAAACCTTGGTGCGCTGCTATTACATAGGGTAAATGACTAGTCGTTGGACAGTTAAGCATTTTATTTTTAATATTATTTTTTAATCCTACTATACATCAATTGTTATGATTAACGGAACGTATTTTAAGTTACTTTAATCATAGAGCTATCGAGTTTTCAACATTTTATCATAATATTTAAAAGAATTCCTATTAAAAAAGCCATTTTCCAAAAAATCCGTAAATTTATAGTCATTGGACAGAAATTTCTGTTATGGGACAGTTAACACATAGTTATTGGACACTCCTGACATACTTAATGCATTAGTAGCAGTGTGCCATGGTGTTACTCACGTTTATTAAAATAGCCTATGTGTGATTGCCAGTGTTTCAGCTATCTTTGTGCCAAATTTCATCACAATTGTTTATTGTTTAAGCATGTCAGGAAAGTAAAAACATAATCATGGACTAAAGATAAAAGTTATGAGAAAAAGGATTACTGATTTGAAATATAAAACATATGAATATCTTATCAAAGTGAGTTAGGTACTTTCATTAATTATACTTCATCATCATCAGCCTCAAGACATCCACTGCTGAACATAGGCCTCCCCTAGATTTCCACAAAAGAACGGTCCTGCGCAACCTGCAACCAGCGGCTTCCAGCAACCATTGTGAGGTCATCTGGTGGGAGGCCGTCTAACACTGCGTCTTTCGGTTCGTGGTCGCCACTCGAGAACCTTTCTTCCCCATCGGTTGTCAGTTCTGCCAGCGATGTGGCCTGCCCATTGTCACTTCAGCTTGCTTTCTCGTTGAGTTATGTCGGCCACTTTCGTTCCTTTGCGAATATCCTCATTACAGATTCTGTTGCGCAAAGAGACTTCGAACATAGCTCCCTCCATAGCTCGCTATACGACTTTGAGCTTTGTTATGAGGTCCACAGTTAATTACTTAGACTTATTACGCAAATATTCCGCAAACAGCTCCTGCAAGCAAGATGTGTTTGAATCATCACTTTCATTGAGCAAATCTTAGTGATATTTTTTTTTATCCAACAGCCTAATCTGATGGCACACTCTCAATGACTTTGAGGTAATCTTTGATAGTTATTATTAACCATCGGTGGACAACTTTGACCCTCAGCAGAAAATGAAAACATTACCGTCATGTTTTCTTTGGAAGAGCTTGTTTCGACATTATATACGTTTTTTACTCCTTTTAACGTCAAAACTATAGGTACCTGTTTTGGGACAAAGTTGAAATTCACTCTTATTTTCATTAAAAATGCTTCTTGGATCGTTCAAACTAGCCAACAGGTCTTTTTCTTGAAAGTTTTTTTATAATATTTCCAAGAACCATTTTCGAATATCTCTTTCAGACACACAAGCTCTTGAAAATGTGACACCTTCGCTTATTTTCTTGGAGATAGCAGGGTTTCGTTCCAAAAATCCTCTTACGCATCCCTCTCTAGGATATCTTTGAATGGGTTTGGTCTTGGGTTATCAGACAAAAACTTTTGTACGCTAAACTGAGATCTTCTTTTTTTAAGGCATGGGCCTTAAAAAGAAGATTCCCATTCTCATAACTCTAAGATCCAGTTCGCCAGACATTTTTCTTCTTCTTGTGTAAGATATGGCGAAGGTCCGCAAGAAGTCTTATGATCAGGATTTTCAATTTGAAATGTAAAGTTGATTTGGGTATTCCGTATTTTCTTGCTATTTCTCTTAATTTTCCAACATTTTTGATTCACTTAAAGCCTTATCTAGACTATCAGTATATCTAGAATATGGAGTTACCATTTTAAGCATCTTGATTACTGCTGTGGACAAACGGAATAAAATAGACAGAAAACAAACAAACAAATTTGTGTAACAAATTATGTTGTAAAAGCGTCCAAGGACTAGTTTTCAAAGAAAATATTAGTCGTTGGACAGTGTCCAATGACTGTAAAATAACCGCTAAATAAAATTCTGTGAAAGCTAAGTGTTTTGAATGTAAATAATGTCAAATTAAAGTATAAAATAAACGATTGTTTCTACATTAAATATTATTAGTTATTGGACAACTGTCCAGTCACTAGTCTCAGAACAAAAATAATCACAATCGTTGGACAACTGATAACTTATGCTACAAATTAGTAAAGTAGCAATCGTTTACTTAAATAAAGAGTTACTTTATAGTACGAACCATTCGTCTGATGACACGTCTCTTAAACAGAATAAAACACTTTTTATTTTGATTTTCGTCACTTTTGTTCTTATTCAAATAATTATTTTCGAGCACAAAATGTAAACATTGGCTGTACACATCAAACTTATTTTTTTTTCGCAAACACAGCTATCTGTTGAAAAAATTGAGCACTTCTGTAACATCCCAATGGACGAAGAAATAATTAGGGTCGTTCAAAAATACAGAATACAACACACAAACTTTATAAACTTTGTCGAAAGTTGAAGTGTCCAATCACTAGTTATGTCCAACCACTGGTACGTTACCCTATATGAAAAAATAGCAAATATAAAGGTTTTTCATGTTCAGTTCACTTCATTCAATTATTGTCCACCATTGTACCAATTATTGGCCATCTACATAACGTAATAATGACTCTTATGCGTAAAGGATAGAGGGTATAAAATAGAATAATATTAAAACAATTAATATATGTGTTCACAAAATTTTGACAAAATTTGAAATTCATATTTTATTTTTAATTCAAGTTAAAAGAAATTTATCATATTATATAAAGGTTTAAAGTACCATGCTTGCAGCTCACAAAACAAAAATTTAAAATTTAAGTTTACCTTTAGTAAAACAGAGGCTTTAAAAACAATATAACAATTCTTGTAGAAAGCAAACATGTACAATACCTATAAAATATGTAGTGGTAGGACTCTTGGCAGAGTCCGCCTGGGGAAGTACCACACCTTTGCCAGTTATTCTACCGCCAAGCAGTAATGTGCAAACATTACTGTGTTCCGGTTTGAAGGGCAATGTTTCCAGAGAAATGACAGGGCTTAGAGATATAAGATCTAAGATCTCTGGGTGACGAGCGCAGTGCAGTGCTAGGTGAGGATTTGGACTCTTCATGTTCCAATAGCTGCGTGTCATTGTGCAGTTATGTGTCAGGCATGTTGCTTACCATCAGGCACATGTCCTGATCGTCTCGTCACTCTCTATTTAAAAAAAAAAAAACAAATTGTCATCTCGTTGGTGAGCCCAAGTGGTTTATGCCAATTTTCGTTTGCTAAGGAGAAAGGCATGAACCTGTTGTCAATTGCCACAACATCACGATGCCTAGTAGGCAAATTTTATGTAGAATAGTTTTGATTTATAATTTCCCGAATTGCAGCTGCATTTGACTTTCCTTTAACAGACAGCAGGTGTCAAACTCTCAATTTTTTAACCCCCGACCAAAAAAAGGGGTGTTATAAGTTTGACGTCGATGTCTGTCTGTCTGTCTGTCTGTCTATCTATCTGTCTGTCTGTCTGTGTGTGTGCCTGTCTGTGGCACCGTAGAGCTCAAACGGTTGGGCCCATTTCGATGCGTTTTTTTTTATTTGAAAGTTAATATCCGTGCGGGTGTTCTTAGCTATTTCTGGTTAATATCGATTCAAAATGGCCGCCTCCACAAAAAAAAAAATGGCGGACAAAATATTTCTTCACAACCTACCTCAATATGGGTATCAAATGAAAGGGCTTGACTAGCAGAGTACTATACGCTATAACAAATTTGAAATCCAAGATGGCCGCCACCACTAAATGGCGAATTATATAATTTTTTTCACTACTACCGCAATATGGGTATCAAACGAAAGGGCTTGACTAGTAGAATACTTTGCACTATCACAAATTTCAAATCCAAGATGGCCGCTACCACAAAATGGCAAATTACATTTGGCAATTTACTTTTTTCACAACTTCCTTAATATGGGTATCAAATGAAAGGGCTTGACTAGTAGAATGTTGTACAGATAACAAATCTAAGGTAGTCGGGGGTTAATCAAAATTTTTAATTTTGTTCTTTTTCATGATAATCTTGGAAAAATGCAGAGATTTTGACACTTGCTCGTGATAATCTTGGAACATTAAAAGCCATAAACCAAAAGTTGATAATCTTGGAATATCACCATAGAGGTGAAGAAATTGTTGCTTGGGTAAATCAACCCAATAGTACAAAACATCATCTGCCAACACATCTATGTTGGAGAACTCTAATGTTGGATTTATTTCATTCACATATAAATGTTGCAAAATCTTCTATTTGAGTTGCAGTAAAACTGTGAATTGGTTCTTGAATGTTAGACAATTGATCCCAATTGTCATTTTGTAAATGAAAACTGCATATTCTGCATCCAGTTGGCACATAATATTTAAAATCTGCAAATAGTTTTATTCTCAGCCACTTTGGGACTAGTAATCTTTCATCTGAATTGCATTCAGGGAAGAAGCAACGGGCCTGAGAACCTCCTGCTCTCATTAAATTGGGTAAATTAATTGTTGCCTGTCTTGAACAAGGACATGGTGGTTCTGTGGGGCGAGATGCTGCACGATTACTCCTCTGCCAGCAAGGATGGCATATTTGATCAGTTCCTCGTAACTAAAATAAAATAGATTATTGAGACAGGAATTGAATGATAATTTAATCCTCGGCTAGTTAAATAATAATGTAACTAATACAAGAATTATGTAGCATTATAATGAGCTATTATTATTATTATAGTGTATGTAGTGTATATATAAGTTATGTGTTGAGAATAAACAAGTATTCTAATTACTTGTCGAGGTTTTATCCATTCCATGATAGTATTTCTTATGAGTAACTCTCTTTCCGAGTCTATGTGTAAAATGTGTGACCTTTTTCTCCTAATTGAAACCCTGCAATTGACACACAATTGTCGATGGTAACTTTGGTGACCACTAGCAGAAGGCTCCATATTTGTATCTTGCATGTGGCATTCATGTAATGCCAAACTCCAGCATGAGTGACATATTACATTCCTTTCATCAACCTAAAATGATAAGAATATTAAGAACTAAAGTAGAGTATATCTCCTCTTAAAAAGGGGATCTCTGCTTTAATAAGAAATACTAGATCTTAATTGAAATGTAACTTACTGTTTGTGGTGCAATCCATTGCCTTATGACAGACTGCACTTCTATGAGATTTAATCCATGTTTCCTCCGATTTCTGACGTCAGCGCTACAATTGATGCAATGAGATATAAAGGATTCCTTAGTATCCGTAGTCGCGCCGAAGTCTTCAGAATTAGTATCAGTGGAGTCCATACGAAAGGGGTCGTCGGTAAAAGCATAGTAATCGGAATCAATTGGAAGGCCATAGTCCTCAACTTTAACTTCAACTTTTGTTGGCTCTTGTAAGCAGTTATGCGTGGAAGACCTGTCGATATCCGCAATTGGAGGATCAGAGTCGATTTCAACTTTTATCTTTGGCTCCTGTAAGCAGACATGGGTGGAAGAGTCGTCGATATCCGGGGACAAGCTAGTGTCGTCAGAGCGCATTTTTTATAAATCGAGTACAAAAACCGCAAAACAATCAATGCAATTTAATTCTTAATTAATAGCACGTGCTATGATGGCTGTGACTCAATAAAACAAACGATAAATCCCTTAAATCCCCGAAACAACCAATAACATTTAACATTTCATAACAAATAACAAACTAAAACTTTTTGTTAGCTATGGATACTATAGTCCAGGGGTCGGCAAGTAGTTTTAGGCGGGGTCCGGATGAAGTGCAGAAATTTTAACGAAGTCCAGAAAAAAAACTAGTGGTGATAATTGCTTAAACAACCCATTAAATGTTCCTATTGCTGAACCTCGGGGTCGGGGCCTTCCCTCGCAAGGAGAGAGTCAAAACCAGAATCCACCACGCTAGCCAAGCGCGGATTGGTGGATGACACATGAATTCGAAAGATTCTAGGTACATGTCGGTTTCCTCACGATGTTTTCCTTCACCGTTTCAAGTCAGCGGCATTATGAACATGGCTTCGAAAAGACAGTGGTGCGCGTGGTTTTGAATCCAAGGTCGCCGGATCGGCAGTCGCCGTTCTCCCGATTAGACCAGCCATAACTTGGTAATAATTAAAAAGTTGTACTTATTTATTGTACGGTATCAAACTTAACTTGTAATTATAACACAAGACCTAAAATCAATGCGACAAATTACACCGATCCTCTTGAGCCAGCTCTTTATAGTTTGGTCCTCGAGAAGAATAGCAAATTCGACGTGTGTCTTCTACGAGTAATTGGGATGTCGGTTAATCTCGAACATTAATTGTTTAAAAAAAATGAGAAAGATGACCCACATACGTAAGTCGAACCAAACATAGTAGCCAAATTGATAGCTAGTTTTTTTGCGATTTCCATATTTTTCTGAGATGTGTTTGGCCCAAAATTCTTCAGTGGATACAGTTTTATACATTTGCAAAGATACATCTTCTTGAATATCAATTATTTCCATTTGAAGTGACGCCTTTGACAAATTGAACAATTTGGCAGTGTGTCAGCCACAATGGCTCCAAAATGGTTCATGAGAGATTCGTCCACCATAAAGCAACTGAAACTGAATGCGTTCCGAAACCATTTACCAGAGCAGAAGCCATGGTTCGCACTCTAGTTTTGATCAGGTTCCCGATACGGTGCGATAGCTTTTCTCTTAGATCTTTTGGTGCCTCAGTTGTTGTGGTGATGATGGTGTCATTATCTACGTCGAAGTTTCTAATCACCCATGTTCTCTTTCCACATCCTGGAACTCCGTTGACCGACTGTATTCTCGGTATCTCCAAGTTTTCCTGATCAGATTTGACGTTCTTTTCGATGGCCTTGGCCATCTCTAGGATTTTATCATCCAGCATAATCTTGGTGCATCGGGCAGTAACTACAATTGGGTCGTTTGGAGGTGTCGCATAAACAGATCTTCCCATGCGCTCCATCTCTTTTTTGCTCAGTGTCACAAAGCCATTTTCTGCACTCTTCCTTTTCTTTTGATGACCCGGGAAGTGACATTTTTGAAATGACTGCTTCGGTCCCTGCGAGTTTCGCCTTTAAGAGGTTTTCATATGTCAGTTGCATTTGTTTGATCGTGCAAAGGGGTCTGCGGAAGCTCAGGTTTTCCCTCTATCTTCGTATATAACAACCTCATGATGTTTACCAGCACTTCTGCTCAGATGTGCGAGCAGCGCTCTAGCGTGAGTGCAAGGCGTTCGACCTTTCGAGTACTCTATTAATGCAATCGTTTTGTTTTCGATCGTACCTTCGCCCCAAAATCGGAAGCCGTCTACCTCGCACACGTTACGTCGTAGCTTTCCCTCTTCATTGGGACTTTTGCGGTACTGCCATTGAGCAGGCAAGACAATCCAGGTGACAAACGGGCTCGTTTCCGTTCGCAGACGAAGCAAAAGCTTATTCCCAATCTTTCTTTGTTGCTGTCCATGAAGAGAGCCACCCGCGGATACGAATCTCTCTTCGGTCTGCGTTCGGTCTACTGGACGGAGATGCTCTTCGAGGAGTTATCTTGGGCGGGGACCGCATTCCACGTTCGTGTCCACGGAAAGCGAGCCAGCGTGTAGTGGCGAAGAAAAGCGTGTATTTGAAAGTGTGGAGTTTCTCTTAGCCGCTTTGCGGTAGAAAAATAATTTATTTACTAAGGTAGATTCTATGTGGCCAAAAAATATTCTTTAAATTAATGAAGGTACAATGTACATACATTATCTACATTTTAAAATGTATACTTGGCTTACTATGCAATATTTTTATTGGCGGTCCGAGGTCCGACCCTTCGCGGTCCGGATACGGACCGCGGTCCGCCTGTTGCTGACCCTTGCTATAGTCCTTCAGCCGACTTTTTTTTTTGGCTGATCCAGTGCTGCCAAGCTGCCCTTGTAAAAATATTAGAATATCGATCTGAAAAAAAATCCTAGCATATAAGTAATAGATCCGGTTATTCGCACGGTTCCTTTGAGCCAATCGTGAGCAGATGTGGTTTATGTCACCGATGGCACCAGAGTGGTATGCCGCGATGTAAGTATGATACTTCCACAACGCGTATTTTTTTAGTAAGTACAAAGTATTAGGGCGTATATGGAAGTGGTACTCTTTAAAATAGTATTTGTACACATGACTCATTATTTGAAGATATTTTTTAACCCCCGACCAAAAAAGGGGTGTTATAAGTTTGACGTCGATATTTGGTTAATATCGATTCAAGATGGCCGCCTCCACAAAATGGCGGACAAAATATTTCTTTACAACATACCTCAATATGAGTATCAAATGAAAGGTCTTGACTAGTAGAATACTATACACTATAACAAATTTCAAGTCCAAGATGGCCGCCACCAAAAATGACGAAATATATTGTTTTTCACTACTACCTCAATATGGGTATCAAATGAAAGGACTTGACTAGTAGTAGAATACTTTGCACTATGACAAATTTAAATCCAAGATGGCCGCTACCACAAAATGGCGAATTACATTTCCTTTTTCACAACTCCCTTAATAATATGAGTATCAAATGAACGTTATACAATCCAAGATCCGAGGTAGTCGGGGGTTAATCAAAATTTTTGATTTTCTTGTCTATTTAGTATAAGACAAAGCTCCAGCGAAAGTCTAGAAATTTCTGAGATCGTTGAGAGTGGGAAGTCCATGGCAAGAAACTATTCCTAAAAACTTAGATCTACCTCTAGATGCGTTAATTAAGCATTTCTGTTCGTCTCCTACTATGGATGTTGCCTTTAAAGCCAGCATTCAATATTGCGGCTCCTAACTGCCCTGTTATCAATTTTGGTCAGATTACTGATAGTGATGATAAGAAGTGCATGCTCTCTATATTCTATAATGGTGTTGGACTTGACTTAATAAGTCCCAACATGATTATCCTCATCCTTGATGCCTTATTAACTACCCTAATCACATTTTTAAGTTTTCAATTTCTAATGGCGTCTTTCCTTCTTCATGGAAAGAAGCACAAAATATCAATATAAATAGCTTTTAGCTTCGACCTTCAAACAGTAACACAGTATCTAATGATTACACGTTACTACTCTGCGGTAGATTAACTGCCAAAGGCGTACCTATGGTGTCTTATACTATAAACTATAAGACACCATAGGTATTCACTATACAGATGGGGACGCTATACCTAACCACTTTATTATTGATAATCCTATCAATAATAAAGTAATTTGCAACGCACGTCGTTTTGGTAATTTCTGCCTAAAATCAACGTTTATTTAATGTCAACATGTGTGCTCGGTAAAGTCGTGACTGGGGAGTTGACCGATAAACTAAAATAGCATACGTAGTTCCGTCGTAATTTAAAGTGCACTCATTGTTTTGTTCATTATACCGGTAGTAATATTATTTAGGTACCTACGGGATATTAACCGTGGCGTGGTGAAGCGAGTTCCCGATATTTCAATGTAGCTTCATGTACTTACCATGTTCACGGGTAAACTCATAGTCTGATTACAAAGTGTTTGAAAAGCAGTCATGGCCTTACAAGTAAAATAAAATATTCCAATCGAGATATCGTATCAAGTATGCAAGCAGGTGAATGTTTTTAAATCTCTATTTAATCTATTAATTATAGTTTTTATATCTGTTCATAGAAATGATCAACTTGACGATAAGCTACAATAACTAAATTAATTACAATCTTTACAATAAAACACAATTAGCGATTCCTATTATCAGCACAATAGATGAATTCTGGTTTAGATAACGGTAATCAATATTGCATTTATTATTGGATTCAAAATAACTTTCTTGTGTAGTTACATTTAGCATTTTATGACTATAACTTAGGATTTGTGTAATTTGAATTACTGAACGTTTTATAATGGATAGTGACGATGATATCGAAGATCAGTTTCCTGATCCTGCCATTATAAAGATTCACAAGGTATTGTATTGTGGTGGTAGGACTCTTTGCAAAATCTACCTAGGGGAGTATTTTTAAATAACTTATTGACTGCTCATCTCCCTGCCTCTCAACCACTGCTTCACGCCCTGCCCTGGGAGAGGGGCAGGAGTCTCTCTTATCTGATATTTTTTGAGATTGGATCTTTTTCTTTTATAGCATTCTTTTAAACTGTGGTGACGATAAAATCTGATTTCATACGCTTAGGTTTAATTCCCGCATTTCTCTGTGTTACGATTTACCGCTTAAATCATTAACCGACTTTGATGAAATTGTATTTAAAAATTGAAATGTTTTAGAATAAGCTGTTTTAGTAAACGTAAATTTGTATGGGTATTGTTTGAAAAATAAAGCCTTACAAGAAATACTGCCTGTGTTACCTTAATATTTATGTCACGCGGACGAAATTACGGCTAAAAGCTAGTCTGTAAATAAATAAATATTAAGTAAATAAATATTAGTGGACAATTCACACACAACACCATCTGACCCCAAACTAAGCAAAGCTTGTACTATGGCGGCCAGATAGCTGATATAATACTTATATAGTTCTAAATAAATACTTATTATACATAGAAACACCCAGACACAGACAAATGTTGTCCTTTCCAGGATAGTCTCCGCAAACAGCTAGACGCCCTCAAATCTAAGACGTCATCAGATCTGGAGAACTCCCTCCGCGAGAAGGATGACGTCATCGCTCAGCTGCACGAAGAGGGCGAGAAGTTAGCCCGTCAACAGCTTCAGCAGTCCAACATCATCAAGAAACTGCGCGCCAAGGATAAGGACAATGAGCTGATCGTCAAAGGACTGAAGTGAGATTTTATGCTAGAATCACTTATGGCATACTTGTTTGGGGAAATCTTTTTCTTGTAGTGAATAATACTTATTTAGTTGCATAGAGAATTTTTCGGTAGGGGCAAGTCAGCCATGTACAGATGCCACATACGGGACCTACGCAAACTCTACGGTGTAGACACAGTTGCACAGAATAATTTTAATGTTTTGAACACTAAATTCGAGCCTGTAGACCCTACAGGCTGTATTACTAGAGAGACGATTTTCTTAGCATTCCATGGATTCACCGTGCGGGTGCCGGGTCCATCGTGTGGCAGAGAGAGAAAAACTCGAGTAGTTCCCGAGACTTGTGACTCGGGCGTAGGTTTAAGGGGCCCCTTTCTGACGTACATCAACACTATCAATAATAGTAGGTATTATCATGAAAACTGTCGTGCAGGTCTACTACGAAGTCCGATACTCGATATATCGGCCGAAGTTATGGACATTTTATACCACGAAACACAATCGGTCGGCTGATGACACAAAAACTGTCAAATCAGCGTCGGTCGGGATGAACGAAACGCCCGATCAGATCAACCGATCGATTGTGTTTCGTGGTATAAAACGTCAATAACTTCAGCCGATATGTCGAGTATCGGACTTCGTAGTAGACCTGGTGGTTGTTACACATTAAATAATAGGTATTATCATGAAAACTGTTGTGATAAGTACACATTATATAATTAACTGTTGAATTAAGAGCCACACACTATTAAAATTTAAGAACATTTTAAATTAAGTAGATGTCGGTGCCAAACGAGCAGCGGTTACGTGCGTACTCGCTTTGAAAAAGACCGCCGGATTCGGCTCAAACTTCAATCGGACTGTACTGATTATATCACACGTCAGTTACCCGCTAATGAGACGATCTTCTTAGCATTCCATGGATTCACCGTGCGGGAGCCGAGTCTATCTTGTGGCAGACAGAGAAATCCCGAGTAGAAAATTCGATTTAAAATAATATTCAATCTAAGTCCAGACAAATGTAAACAAATTTTAGTTGTTTGTTCATATTTCAGAAACAGCTACACCGATTTCGATAACATTTATATGGGGTCACCTCTGAAGTATTTTCTACCAATCAAAAAAAGAATCGTCAAAATTGATTCACAATTAGTGGAAATAACAAGTTACATAAATGCATAAAAAAAATGGCAGTCGTAGGAACTACCGATAGAAGTGATAACTTAGAATTTGATAGCTTACTTTGGAAACTACGCGGGTGTAACCGGAGCGCTATGAGCAATGCATGAGCATGCTCACGCATTTCTAGGTGGCCAATGATCATGGTCTCGAGTTTACCCGAAGATTTCTTATCATTCCCCAGCGTGACGCTAGAAGTCCATTCACAGCCTACGAAACATCTGTCCGAGGTGCGCAAAATAACTTTTCGCTTCAAAAAAGACACTACCGAAAGTAGAGCCTTTTTTTGAATTCGTTTAATTGTGGTATTATCGTTATTTACAGAGACAAGCTAGCCGAACTAACGTCGGAACTAGAGCGCGCGCGGCGCTCCGTCGCGGCCAAAGAAGAGGTGGAGGTAAATCAGATCGAAGCCGTGTACCGGCTCACCACCGCGAACAAGAAGCTCGACGCTGAACTTATCGAGGTACTTTCATTTCTAACTATAGTTTTTTAAGTAAATGCTAATTGTATAGGTACATATCGATGTTTGGATGCTTAGATATATGGATGTTTGTTGCCAATCACGTCGTAACGTAGTAACGGATACACTTCGGAGAGTGTGCAACTGATCTGCATGATTAGGGCAAGGTGGTATTGCCCTTTTTTCTATCGTACTTCTCGTAACTCGAAGAAGCGGCACCGTTTCATGGTGGATATTCCAAAGACACGGACAAAGAGGGTTGACTCTACGTTTGTGATAAGAACGTCTAGGCTGTGGAATGAGTTGCCTGAGTGGGGTTTTCCCAATAGTTATAATCTTGGTGACCGCATCGTCGCTTAACATTAGGCGAGACGGCGGTCAAGAGTAAACCTATAAAAGTTTAAAAAAAAAAAAACGGATCGAGCTGAAGTAATGGAACATAGATTATAGTCTGGAACCACACATAGGCACAATACCAAAAGAAAATAAATATTTCGGAAACCGTTATGTAATGATGACGCAAGTTCCATGATTTTTGTTCCTCCAAAAAGTGGTCGATAAGTGTGAAGAAGTTTTAACGTTTTGAAGCCGAGGGTAGTGGGTTTCGATCCCCAGATCCCCGTCCAGTGCAAATGTTTGTGTGATGGAGACAAATATTTGTACTGTGCCTGGGTGTTTTCTATCCAACTAATCTTATTATAATATTATAAATCTCAAAGTTTGGATGTTTATTGCTCAGTCACGTTTTAACGTATGAACAGATCGAGCTGAAATTTGTTACATAGATTATAATCTGGAAGAACATACAGGTTACTTTTTATCCCGGCAAAATAACGGGAACGGGAACTACGCGGGTAAAATCGCGGGGCGCTGCTAGTCATAAATAAATATTGGTGGACACATGTAGCCCCAAACTAAGCAAAACTTGTGCTGTGGAAGCCAGATAGCTGATATAATACTAATAAAATGTGTTTGTCTACCCGTATATCCGACACATCAGGCTATAATAAAAATCCTTGTTTTTTTTTGGTACAAAGCATTGGGCGCTTGTATTAATTTTGTCATAACTTACCATGTAAGTGGAATGTTGTTTAAAAAAATATATTCTTTGATAGCTGAGCGTATAGGCAATAAAACGTGGTTATACATTTCGCAAATGTTATTTCGATAAAAGGAAGAAAATAATTCTAACATAAAAAAAATTTTTTTCAAAGAAAAATTATATAGTAATGCTGATGTCGTTAAAATTAATCACATATTTTAATTTTTCAGGTTCCGACACGGGTAGACAAACACATTGTATATGATAGATAGATAGATACACTTTATTGACACACCAAAAGAATGGGATTCACAATTTACAATTAACCTTAAAAATTAGTACGACAAGTAGGCGACCTTATCGGTAAAAGCGATCTCTTCCAGGCAACCTTATGATTATATGTCTAGCTGATATGATACTAATATAATAAAGGCGAAAGTTTGTGTTTGTGTTACTTCTTCACGTCTAAACGACTGAAGCGATCTTAGTGAAATTTGGTATGGAGTTAGCTGACACCCTGGATTAACACATAGGCTACTTTTTATACCGAAAAAAATACGGGAAAAAGTGCTTATTATTATGTTAAAACACATAATATATATTATATTAAACGTATACCGACTTATTATGTACATAGAAAACACCCAGACGCAGTTAAAATATTTGTGTTTATCACACAAATATTTGCACTGGGTAGGGATCGAACCCACTAACCCCGTATTCAAAACGTGAAAACTTATTTAAGTGATATTTGATCACTTTTTGGTGACCAAAAATCGTGGAACTCGCGTCATCGTCACGTAACGCTTGCCCAACACATTTTTTTCGTTTAGTACTGCACCATCTGCTGTTTTAGCAAATAACTACGTTAAATGAGCTATCCAATTTTAAGTTGGAAGGTTTAACTTTTTTCACCAGTCCCTATGATTGGCAATCTTTATTTTTACTTTTATACGTTTATACTTGAACGCCATCTCGCCTGATTTTAAGCGATTGAGCGTGCTCATCTAGAAACCGAATCACTTTCGATTTGAATACACCACGAGTGTAACCATCGGGAAAAACCTACTCAGGCGACGCATTCCACAGCCTAGACGTTCTTATCTACAGAAGTAAAGTCACACCTCTTTGTTCGAGTCTTAATAAAAACACACTTGAATGAGATTGCACGCATTAACGACATTGTAAATATACTGTTTATCATATTTATATTCTACTACTATTACTGTATTGTATCTGTTTGAGGGGTTCGTTATCAGAGCCATGATCCTTTATCGGACGTAGTCGACAGTAAAAATAATTATACGTACAATGTGTGGTTAGGTGTTGTACGACCACTTGACGAGTGATAAATCTCTATATACTTATATAAAAAAAAAAAGAAGTGTGGCACTCGGAGACTGCCGCGGTAAAGCTATTGCATGTTGCATGCATTTTTATCAACATAAGCAATAGATATGTTAACAATTTTTCGGAATTGATTTTATTTTGAAGAGTGACATTTATTTACCATAAAAAATATCACGGGAAATCCGTTAAGTTGGAAACACTGCTAAGAGCATTTAGTCTGTAAAGCTGATACAAATAAGATTCAAAGTCGAATGACCGAGTGGGGAGGACGGCGTTACGGTCTTCCATCCCTCTTTCTCGTGAACATAAGAAAGAGATGATCGATCACTAAAATTCGGTCCCCAGGCCTGCGATAAAAGCTATGCAATAGCTTAAAAATGTTATGTTGGTTTGTGTACGCTTCAAAAACTCAAAAAGTTCTGCACCGATCGAGCTGAAATTTTAGAATGATATATGATCCGCATCAAGGATTGTTTTTATTTAATTTTTTGCATTACAATGTGCCACAGCGAAGCGTGGCAGGGTACAGCTAGTGCATTATAAATGATAATACTAGCAGCTCTACCTCGCGGTTTTACTCGCGTTGCTCACGTTCCTGTTTTTTTTTTCGGGATGAAAAGTAGCCAATAGTTCTTCCAGATTGAAATGAAACTGTGTTCCAATTTTCAGCTCGATCCGTTCAGATGTTACGACGTGATTGAGCAACAAACATCCAAACATTGACATTTATAATATTAGTAGGATTTAGTTGAGTCATGGGTAACTTACGTGTGATGTGTGCCAAACGAGCAGTGATCACACGCGTGTATTGTCTTTGAGAAAGGCCGCCGGATGCGAAATTTTAGTCGTGCTAAACTGAACATAAGAAATTAGCAGTCATAGAGACTGCCGATAGAAATGAAGACTTAAACTACGCGAAACTACGCGAGTGAAACCGGAGGAGGCTGCTAGTCTGTACTAAATCTTCAAAGCATTTATTTTTTTATTTTATTTTTTATTTATTTTATATTTTTATTTATTTTATATTTTATTTATTATATTACGCGAGTGAAACCGGAGGAGGCTGCTAGTCTGTACTAAATCTTCAAAGCATGATCGTCTAAGTAAGTCTTCTAAGCATGGCCATCTATATTAGTGTTCTAACCACGATCATCTAGAAATGCGTTAGGCCCCGAGTTCACCCGAACATTTCTTTCATTTACGAGTGTGACGCTGAGCTTCGTTCACAGTCCACGGAAAATAAATAAATAATATTGGTGGACAATTCATACACAACAACGTCTGACCCCAAACTAAGCAAAGCTTGTAAGATGGCGGATAGTTGTAAATACATACTTATTATACACAGAAACACTCAGACACGCTACAAATATTTGAATTCATCACCCAAATATTTGCACTGGGTGAGAATCGAACCCACGGCCCTCAGCTTCGCAGGCAGAGTTACTTACCCACTAAGCCACGAGGCCAGTCTCTGTGTGTGTGTTGCGTCAAATGAAGTTTTCACTGCAATTTATTAATTTACAATTTAAACATGGAACTTACAGTTATATAAAAACCAACACATTACAAGTTTGAGCTAATATAGGCAAGGGCTTCGGCCCTGAAATTGCCCAATTTGTCGAAGCAAATATCCAAATCTGGCTTTTGAGTGAGTGTGCCGTTCATAAGTTCAATGAATAAGTGCGGCGTGGGCGTAATGTAGCCGCGCGCGGTCCTCAGTCCCGGCGGCGGCGCAGCAGGTCCTGGTCCTGTTCTTGTTGTAGACGAAAAGCGTGTTATCACTGCAATAAGTGGTCCTGTTCTTGTTGTAGACGAAAAGCGTGCTATCACTGCAATAAGTGGTCCTGTTCTTGTTGTAAACGATAAGCGTGTTATCACTGCAATAAGTGGTCCTGTTCTTGTTGTAGACGAAAAGCGTGTTATCACTGCAATAAGTTGTCCTGTTCTTGTTGTAGACGAAAAGCGTGTTATTACTGCAATAAGCGGTCCAGTTCTTATTGTAGACGAAAAGCGTGTTATCAGTGCAATAATTGGTCCTGTTCTTGTTGTAGATGAAAAGCGTGTTATCACTGCAATAAGCGGCCCTGTTATTGTTGTAGACGAAAAGCGTGTTATCACTGCAATAAGTGGTCCTGTTCTTGTTGTAGACGAAAAGCGTGTTATCACTGCAATAAGTGGTCCTGTTCTTGTTGTAGACGAAAAGCGTGTTATCACTGCAATAAGTGGTCCTGTTCTTGTTGTAGTCCTGTTCTAGTTTTATTACATGATATAACTAACAATTTATGCTTTTCGCAATTTTTGCTTTATCTGTACTAATATTGTAAAGCGGAAGAGGTTTTTTTGTTTGGACACACTAATCTCAGAAACTAATGGATCGATTTTAAAAATTCTTTCACAGTTGGATTGCTGCGTGCTATAGGCTGTACATGTATCACGGGCGAACCGCTAGTCTGTGCTATAAGATGATTCTCAGTTGGAAGTACCCTGTTGTACCCGGTTTTGATACTTGCGAGTGTCGAAAATGTGCAGCATAAACGGCTGTAGACTGTAGACGAAATTGTAGTTCTTATTCTTATTGTAGACGAAAAGCGTGTTATCAGTGCAATAATTGGTCCTGTTCTTGTTGTAGATAAAAAGCGTGTTATCACTGCAATAAGCGGCCCTGTTATTGTTGTAGACGAAAAGCGTGTTATCACTGCAATAAGTGGTCCTGTTCTTGTTGTAGACGAAAAGCGTGTTATCACTGCAATAAGTGGTCCTGTTCTTGTTGTAGACGAAAAGCGTGTTATCACTGCAATAAGTGGTCCTGTTCTTGTTGTAGACGAAAAGCGTGTTAGACGACACGACGCAGCGGCTGGAGAGTTGCAAGACGTCGCTGGAGGCCGCTCGGCGCGAGCTGGCGGAGTTGCAGCGCGGCGCCGGCGAGCTGGCGCGGCTGCGCGCGCAGCGGCCGGCGCTGGAAGAGCGCGCCGCGGCCGCCGCGGGGGACGCCGCGCGCCTGCGCGCCGAACTCGCGGCCGCGCGGGCAGACATGGCCCAAGGTATTTTACAATACACCTACAGCTAATTAATGTGCCGCTGCCCGCAGGGCCAAACTAGCGACGATCACGCGCGCGCAGTCTCCTTAAAAAAAGTGACCAGAAAGAGTAAAAAAAAGAGTTCTAACAATAGTGAATGTATGACGTATTAAAATAAAACTACGTACTAGATCTCATTCCAATTTTCGTTGAAAGTTTACATGGTAATGTACATTGTACATCATCATTTATTTTAGTTTTGTCATTCTCTTATTTTAGAAGTTACAGGGGGACACACAAGTTTTTACCTCTTTGGAAGAGTCTTGCGCAAACTATTCAGTTTAGAAAAAATATATGTTAGAGACCTCAATATCATTTTTTAAGACCACATAGACATAGATAACTCACACGTATGGTATTGAAGGATTTTTTTTTACTTTTAGTTCTATGTATGGGGCATCCCTAAAATGTATTGTTTTTTTTTATATTTTTTGTGTAAAAATCTTAATGCGGTCCACAGGATACATCTACTTACCAAGTTTCAATAGTATAGTTCTTATAGTTTCGGAGAAAAGTGGCTGTGACATACGGACGGACAGACAGACATGACGAATCTATAAGGGTCCCGTATTTTGCCATTTGGCTACGGAACCCTAAAAAGGTTAATGACGCGGCCGAAACTTGAGTTGGATTGAATCGACCATGTCACACGTAAGTTACCCGTTGACTTAATTAAATATGTGTAACAACTACGTCAATTACATACTAAAATACACTTACATATTCGTATCAAGCTACACGACGCAGTGTCTTAAGAGCTACAAGACATCGCCTACCAATCTAGCTCGCACCCTTGCGGGCTGACATGGTTGCCGGTACCATACACCTACATGTTCGTATTGGGGTATTTTCACAAAAATTTATAACCCTTGTCACTTATCAGTTTCCGGAACATACCGTTTTGTAACCGGATTGTATACGAAACTAGCGGTCCATTCCGGCTTCGCTCGGATAATAACCTAGATACCAACTGCAGCGCCATCTGCCGGGGTGATTTGTGAATCTAAACCATCCAGGGCCCTACCCATACGTATACAAAAAAAAAATCAAATCGGTCGTGCCGTTTAGGAGGAGTTTACTTACAACGAAAAGTGGCATTGATTTTTATATATACGGATTTGTTTTACAGTAGTAACATTTGTTTCGGAACAAATGTTACTACTTTACACAATTGCAAACACTTAAGACGACACGACGCAGCGTCTCAAGAGCTACAAGACGTAGTGGAGGACGTTCGCCTACGCGTCGAGCTCGCAATCTAGCGGCCCGATATGGCCGCTGCGGGCCGTGACACGCGAGCGGTGCAAGAGCTGCCGCCGCTCGAGCCCGCTCGATCGATCAAATACTCAGGTCTACTGTCCCTTGGAGCTATGAAACAATCAAATTTCTAAGCCAACGCAATCAAAAGATACAGCCGTTTATGCTGCACATTTTCGACACTCGCAAGTATCAAAACCGGGTACAACAGGGTACTTCCAACTGAGAATCATCTTATAGCACAGACTAGCGGTTCGCCCGTGATACATGTACAGCCTATAGCACGCAGCAATCCAACTGTGAAAGAATTTTTAAAATCGATCCATTAGTTTCTGAGATTAGTGTGTCCAAACAAAAAAACCTCTTCCGCTTTACAATATTAGTACAGATAAAGCAAAAATTGCGAAAAGCATAAATTGTTAGTTATATCATGTAATAAAACTATGTATATATCAATTTTGTGATCATAATCATGATGGATATTTTATGTGGTATGATGATGTGTACTTTGTATTACAGAGGAAAAACGATGGGTATCCCGCGAGGCATCGCTACGTCGCGAACTACGCGAGGCGCGGGAGCAACTAGCGGAGGGGGGCGCGGGGCCGGCGGGCGGGGGGGAGGCGGCCGGCGTTCTCGCGCAGCTGGCGCATCTGCAGCGCGCTGCGTTGGAACGGGACCGCGCGCACCACAACACCAGAGGTGACAGAGAAAAATCATTCTTAACACGATCATGATAAAGCTCAGTTTCATTTTCTCATAGTATTGCTAGAAGGTTCATTTTTAATTACATATATTTCTTGGCCGCATTCGACGAAAACAAAGGAACTGCGCAGCGCAGTGACGGGCAGTTTCATTATGTGATTTAAAACCTTATACTCAATGACATAGAATCACTTAAGAAATTTTAAAATTCGTGACCAGAGGTGACGGGGCAAAACACTTCTTCAGACGATTGTCATTAAGGCTCATTTTCATTAGTCTTTCTGTCACGCCAAAGAGATAGTGGCGCGCAGCGCATCGATGAGCAGTTTGGTTGTGTAATTTACAACCTTATTCTCATTGTAATAATTCATATATTCCTGCATAGAGCTGGCATATAGATATTGGGTAGTTGTTTGAAGCAAGCTGAAAACTCGTCATATAATTCTCCAGTTATATCACAATACAGATCTGCAGACCTGGCTGGTGAGTAGCGGGGTTAAAATAAATCTATATTACATTTCTAAATATTTTTTTCTATATATCTACAATTCTACATATATAGGATATACGATATGGTATTTGTAAATTGTAGGTACTGCAAAGCTTAAAACCAAATGTCTCGTTTGCAGGTGAATTAGAAAAATCTCTAGCGAAAGCGATAGAACGCGAAAAGATATCTCGCGAGGAATCCCGCGCCTTTCAAGAGCGGCTGCAGACAGCTGAGGAGTTGTTGCGAGAGGCTCAGAGCAGACTGGATGCCGTGACGGAGCAGTGTACTCGAGCTGTCGACAACACGACCGCACTGCAGGAGGAAATAGCTAGGTAAGAGATTCTAGGTAGGTAAGAGATTCTCGCGAGGTGAGATATTCTAGCCAATTAAGAGACTCTGATCAGGTAAGAGATTCTAGCTAGGTAAAAGACCCCAGCTAGGTAAGAGATTATGGCTGTGTAAGAGATTTTAGTCAGGCAAGAGACTCTGGCTAGGTAAGAGATCCTAGCCAGGTTCTCTTACCTAGCTGGAATCTTTTTATCTGGCTCTGGCTCTGTAAGAGATTCTAGCGAGGTAATAGTTTCTAGCTAGTTAAGATATTCTAACTAGGTAAGAGATCCTAGCTAAGTAAATCCTTGATTCTAGTCAGGTAAGATATTCTAGTTAGGTAAGAGATTCTGGCTAGATAAGAGATTATCGATTTTCACGACGACACGTCAGAACCCTCCGATCCGAAAGTTAATAAAAAATACCCATTGGGGCTAAGATATTTACTGCAACTAAATGACTGATGAGCTATACCTTTGTCGCTTATTAGTAATAATTTGATAAAACAAAAAATACGTGTTTTACCTTTACCTATACCCAATTACCTATACCCAATTTTTTAACCCCCGACAAAAAAAAGGGGTGTTATAAGTTTGACGTCGATGTCTGTCTGTCTGTCTGTCTGTCGGTCTGTCTGTCTGTCTGTCTGTCTGTCTGTCTGTGTGTGTGTCTGTCTGTGGCACCGTAGAGCTCAAACGGATGGGCCGATTTCGATGCGGTTTTTTTTATTTGAAAGTTAATATCCGTGCGGGTGTTCTTAGCTATGTTTGGTTAATATCGATTCAAAATGGCCGCCTCCACAAAATGGCGGACAAAATATTTCTTCACAACCTACCTCAATATGGGTATCAAATGAAAGGGCTTGACTAGTAGAATGTTGTACAGATAACAAATCTAAGGTAGTCGGGGGTTAATCAAAATTTTTAATTTTGTTCTTGTTTCGTAATCTACTTAGTAGAATATGAAAAAAATGTATTATATTATGTATTGTTGACACAGTCAATTTTCAATTTCAGAAAATCATCCGAACTAGAAACTACTAAAGCCGAGTACGAGGGCCGAATATCCAACCTGGAGCGGCGACTGGGTGAGATGGAAGCGCAGCTTGCGGCCGCGACTGACGCCTTGGACGTTGAGAGGAAACGAAACAATATACTGCAGGTACGAGGGAAATACGCTCTCTTTGCAAAAAAAAAAATGGTTGTCTGTAAAGTCGATTTATCAACGATAGTTTACCGTGACAACATCATAGCAAAACACTGATGAAATGGTTGCATACAATGCCATCGAGTGGAAGAGAGAGAGATGTGGCGCAGGCGTACAATGAGCGGGACACTTTTTCGTATGTGTAGCAGGCGGTCATTGATTAATTAGACGTTGTCACGTCAAAAAAAAGTAGATATCAACAGCTATTGGACTGCTCGTAGTCCGAAAAAGCGACATCGTTTGATGGTTGATATTACAAAGACTCCAACGTAGAGGTTTGACTCTACTTCTGTGTTAAAAACCTCTAGGCTGCTGCTCTACGTTGCCTGGTGGGGTTTTCCGATGGTTACAATGTTGATGTCGACAATCGAAAGTGAATCAGTTTTTTCTAAGTAAGCACGCTCCATCGTGGAACCCATCGCGGCTTTACATCAGGCGAGATGGCGGTCAAGTGTAAACCAATAATAGTTAAAAAAAATGTACATCCATCCATTCTTTGCCGGTAAGAGATTGTTCTTATTGATAAGATCATTCATCATCGCCGTGTTCGTCCACTGCTGGACATAGGCCTCTCCTATAATACGCCACTCAGCCCGATCCTCGGTCTTACGTTTCCAACCGCCACCAGCTGTCTTTCGTATATCGTCACTCCATCTAGTCTTAGGGCGTCCTACACTACGTTTACCGATTCGTGGTCTCCACTCCAGAACCCGTCTACCCCAACGGTTATCGGGTCTGCGACAGATGTGACGGGCCCATTGCCACTTCTACACACAGTTTGCTAATACGCTGAGCTATGTCGGTGACTTTAGTACTCTGACGAATTACTTAATTGCGAATGCAATCCCTCAGAGAAACCCCAAACATAGCTCTTTCCATAGCTCGCTGAGCGACTTTGAGCTTTCGGACCATTTTGACTGTCAGTGTCCACGTTTCAGCACCGTAGGTCATAACAGGTAGGGCGCACGTAGGATAAGATCATTGCTCACTAGCTTTCATATAAATTGTGTCACCTAATCATAAAATGTTTGTTGTGTTTTGTTTCAATTTTGTTTGTTGAAATAAAGTTTGAAAATTCCGTGATTTTTTGTTTTCAGGAGCAGTTGTCTCACCGCGGGGATATATCTCCGCCTCACTCCGTTCTCTCCGATTCTCTTTCCAACTCCTTCTGGCAATCGGTGAGTACTATTCATATCATCATTATCATCTTCAGCCTTCTCTATCCCACTGCTTGGTCTAGGCCTCTCTGTTGCCATCTGCTTGCTACTATTCGTTGTGCGTTGTGTGTCTATCTTTGCATCGCAGCTCCCAAACGGATGAATCGATTTTGATTTTGTTTGAAAGGTGAACTAGTCGGGAGTATTAGCTAAATTTCATCAAAATCAGTTCAGGGTCAAGCCTTTTGATAGTTGCAGTAAATATCTTAGCCCCAATGGGTATTTTTTATTTGCTTTACGTGCAAATGTATGTGAACTAAAATTCGAAACATGCGTTGGTTTTTTTTTAATGTTTAGTGTATTTAGTGTATGGCCTTATTTTAAAGAACATTAGTCAGCCTTAGTCAGGAACACCGGTAATCTTAGTAACAGGTGACTTTTTTTAACCTCTGATGCAAAAACGTCGGTGTTGTACTTATACTAGGTTTAAAGTGTATGGGTGTGTGCCTGACTGTAATATCTTAGCTTTCGAACGGCTGAATTTTGGTTTTGTTTTGATTTTTGTTTGAAAGGGGAATTAATAGGAAGTATTCTTAGATATGCTTGATGAAAATTGGTCCAAGATGGCCGCCGCCACAAAATGGCAGATTACATATTTTTTCACAACTCTCTTATATGGGTATCCAATGAAAGGACTTGGTTAGTAGAATAATACGCTATGATAAATTATTATAAAAATAAATTAATATATTAAAATCCAGGGTAGTCGTAGGTAACCTAAAATTTTTAATTTGGTTATTTTTTTGTACAGAACCCGAAAATGAAATTCGATAAATCTGGCAACATCTAAACATCTACATACACCTTTTGCAGGAGGAAGGTAATATCACACCGTCAGGACCTACGGCGATGCAAGTGGAGGAGACACTGGCAACCCTGACCCGACGGGAGGGCGAGCTGAGAGCTCTGTCGATCGCGCGCGACCGCCTGCTCTCCGAGCGCAGTGCATTGCAGTCGCACCTGGCGACCTTGCAGGCCAGGCTTGATGAACAACAGGTTACTTTACACTTTACAAACATCTCTTACTAGGATTATTTTACATTTATAGATAGATAGAAATTCTTTATTGTTACAAAAACATATTAAAATATTACAGAGAAACACTTATGAACTTACACCGCAAATGGCGGTCTTATTGCTAAGAGCAATCTCTTCCAGGCAACCATCTAGTTATAGGTGTTGTGTGTGTGTATTGTCCACCAATAGGTTCATACTTGATCGCCATCTCGTCTGATGTTAAGCGATGATGCTATCTACGATGGATCATGCTTACCTAGAAGAAACCGATTCACTCTCTCGAAGACTCCAAGATTGTAACCGTCGAGAAAACCCACTCTGGCATCGCATTCCACAGCCTAGAGACGTTGTTATCACAAAAGTAGAGTCAAACCTCTTGGTTCGATTGCAACGACATTACCAGCTCGCTTTATTCCCACGGCTGGGACTCGGGGCCTTCTCTCACAAGGTCATAATCCGCTGGCCTAGTGCTGACTGGCGAATGATCACTTAACTAAATCAATAAATTTACACGAAAGTGGAGGTTTATGTGTAATTTAGTTTATTTCGATTAATGGTCTCAATCCTCCTAATATTATAAATGGCAATGTTTGGATGATTGAATATTTGGATGTTTGTTGCTCAATCACGTCGTACCGTCTGAACGGATCGGGCTGAAATTTGGCACATAGATATAGATAATAGTCTGAAAGAACATAGATATATATCTATCTTATGTTTTATATATATTATAAATGTTCAAATATTCAAACATCCAAACATTGCCATTTATAATAAATAAATAAATAAATATTGGTGGACAATTCACACACAACACTATCTGACCCCAAACTAAGTAAAGCTAGTGTGATGGCAGCCAGATAGCTGATATAATACTTATATAGTTTTAAATACATACTTATTATACATAGAAACACCCAGACACAGTGCAAACATTTGAATTCATCACACAAATATTTGCACTGGGTGGGGATCGAACCCACGACCCTCGGCTTCGCAGGCAGAGCTACTACCAACTAAGCCTAAGCACTTTCGTGTATATTTATTGATTTAGTTAAGAGATAGAAACTCTTCATTGTGACACAAACATATTAAAGTATTACAGAGAAACACTTATAAACTAGCGCCACAAATGGCGCTAGTTCATAAGTGTTGCCAGATTTCTTTTACATACTATAATTATCAATACACCGTTTACTGATTGTTTTTGATCGTAAGTTTCAAACGGCGCCTCAATGAATATAGGCTTTATAGATCAGTTGCTGGTCCCAAACGAAGTTGGTACGGGCCGTTTATAACGGACATTTTGGTCACAAAGCTTTTTAACACATTTCGCAGAGTCTGCAAGAGCAGTACGACGCATTACTCCAAATGTACGGCGAGAAGGAGGAGCAGGTCGCGGAATTGAAGCTGGACTTGCAAGACGTCACACAGCTGTATAAGGCGCAGCTAGACGAACTCGTGCGGCTCAAACAACGCGCCGGCCGATAGCACGCGCGGTCTCGTGGCGGGGTCTTGTGTGAGGTCAGTCGGTCGTGTCATGCCACGTCTTGTGAAACTAGTAACGTCACATGTCAAACTGATGACGCTGAGACGGATATCTCAACGTTTGAAGCGAATGCGGTCTTGAGTGAGGTCAAGACCCCGTGTGTTGTTAAGACCGCTGAAATCTCATATAATGACACCTTATGTAAAGTTGATGTCGCAGAGATTAATGTCGCGTCGTGTGACGCGACTGCGGTCTTGTGTGAGGTCGTTAAGACTTCATGTGAAGTTGATAAAAACTCGTATGCAGATATGGTCTCATATGATGACACACAGGCCATTAATTCTAATGTCGTTGTGAGTTTCTACTCGTCTGAGGCGAGTGCGGTCTTGTATGAGGTCATTAAGACACGTGAAGTTGAAAAGATTTGGGCTGCAGCTAATATGGTCTCATTTAAAGGCACTGAAGCTTTAAATGATACTAATGTCGATGGGACGAGTGATTCAAGTAAAGCTCATGGCGTTAAGACCACTGAATTGTCATGTCAGAATGATCAGACGTCGTATGTAGATTATGTAACCTCATATGTTGAGAGTAAAAGCTTGTGTAACTTTAATAAGACGCCTAAGCCTGGTGCGAACGAAACTGAGATCTTGTTTGACGTAAATAAAGCCCAAAGTCGTCTAAGACTATTTATTAGCGATACCACTGAACTATCAAATGTCATCAGCAAAACGTCACATGACATGACCGATACTAACAAGTTACATAATGCCTCGCTACTTAGAGAGATCTCGGAAATTCCTGTTAATATAAGCTATATTTCACAAGCCCTCAACATAATTCCTAAAGCGCCAGCCGTAAATAAATACGTTCCTGTCTCAAATTTGCACACTACCGCAAGACTCCACTCCCCTCAGTACTCACAGGCTTACACTCGTGCCCGTATAGGCAACTGTACGCCATGTCTCGGAAAAATAGGAGGTTGCTTTGTAGGTACCAATAGTGAGATATTGTAAAACTTTGAACTTATTTAATACACATCTCGAGAACTGTATGTGAATTACTAATAAATATTATGTAAAGAAATCTGAAATAAATTAAAACTAGGACAAATTAAATTAATTCAACAAGTCTAAATAGTTTGCAATTAGTATGCAACCAGCTATTCAGAGTAGTCCTTCTTTATGGGATGAATTACATGTTTGGTTGTTACCAGACCACAAAAAACTGGTGGTTCTGTACTTGCTAAAGCCACTACGAGTTGGATTTCATAGTAAACTTGTAATAGTTGAAAGCTTTTCGATGCACGCTTCCAACCACAGGTTTCTATTTGTGGAAGCTTGTCACCGCACGCTTCCAACCACAGGTTTCTATCTGTCTACCAGTGGCTGGAAGCGTGCAGTAACAAGCTTTCAACTTTTAGAGAATAAGACATTCTAGACTGCCGCAAATCTAGACTGGTAGTCACGTAGTCTTAATCCAAACTTCAAAGCATATTTTTGATCTAACTACCCTTTTCTATCATTTTTTTCACAAATTTGGAAGGTTTAAATTGTAAGATTTGTTTTAGCCTAATTAATCTCCTTTAAGTGTAGTGTACAACAAACTTCGTTAGAGCAATGTAATAATTGTCTACAACATTCTCATGCGCGATAAAGCTTTCTGAAGCGTTAGATAAACAGCATAAAGTTTCCATGCTTCTTTATATTTGCCAAAAATGTTCCTCTTCTATATAACATTTATCCATTTTTTGAATGTTAAATAATTATGATGGTCTACTGATGTAAACCCATCTTGCGTCTCGGTGTAATCTTTGCATAGTTTTATTTAATTTTAAAATACTTCTATGATTACGTATTCTAAATCCATTGTGAAATAAATGCCGCTATCTAGATGAGAGTTTGTTTTATAACACAAAAAGAGACAAGTCTAACATGTAACAAACTATGAATCCGATTTCACAATGTGTACTTTATAAACAAGAATAAATAAGTTATTGTTTATGTCATAAACAGTTACGATGAAAATGATGCATGGTCTCGTCACTGTGAGAAAATATTACTTCAGGGTAATACATGCATTAATATACACTTTACATAAACATTATGTACTATATACATTAAATAATATATTATTCTTAGCTGAGTATATTGGACTGCGCCATGCAGTTTATTTTAAAATGATATCGGATTTTGTGAGGCATATACGGGCCAAGGTCGAAATTATCCGATTTGTCCGACGAAGTTGAACATACGGGTTATGTTTTGTTAATTTATATACGATACTCTCATTGTGTTGAATGGGCTTAGTACCTACAAGCATTCTCCATCTCTGTATATATATGTACTAGATGCCCGCCCCGGCTTCGCCCGTGGTATATTATATAGCACTCATCGGGATCCCGTACATATCCAACGGTGAAAGATTGACTGAAATCGGTTCACTCAATCCTGAGAATATCGATTTCAAATAAAAAACCTCTTCAGCTACCTGCTACGCCACCTGTCGGAAATTGGTCGTACCAACTCAGATTTAGAAAAAAAAAATTGCTAAGGTTTATATTCAATGCACAGATTACTAAAATTCAATGACGCAATCTTTGACACATGCTGTCATGTGTCATGTCATATTTATATGTATTTTTCCCGATTTTGTTACATTCTTGTTTCATGCTCCGCTTCAATTAATAGTAGAGTTATTTTCTATAGCCTAAAGCCTTCCTCGATAAATGGACTATCCAATAGAAAAATAATCTTTCAGTTCAGACCAGCACTTCCAGAGATCCTAGCGTTCAAACAAACAAACAAACAAACTCTTCAGCTTTATAATATTAGTATAGATACTGTGTATAATTATCGCATTTAGTAGAGGCATTTATTTGAAGAGTGGATCCGGGGCTGGGAACGGAAAAATATACTTGTTTTGGTATTGTATTGTACTGTATATAGAAAGTGATACTATGTGTAATGTATGGTGCTGTGATTACAATTGCGTAACCGCAGTATGCTGTTGAAAGAGTGGCTTAGGATAACTTGCGGCTAGATGACAAATTGAAATTATATGTAGATAAATAAAAATAAAAAGCAACAATGATCCATAACAACTTTCGTAATTATAATACAAGGCTACTAATTTTATCATCGTCCCTTCTAGGTACTAATTCTGAATGTAATCCAATCATCTCAAATTCGGAAGGACAATCCTTGTCGCTGTCATTTTAAACGGGTTTGTGAAAAATACAGAGGTTCAGAATTGCTACACTGATCCCACTGCTAGATATCGAGATATCGGCCTCTACTAGCATGCCATCTTCCTCTAATTTTGTAGTCATGTGAAATTTTAGATGTTAAGATATTTAGTAAATATTTCTTGCTCAGTCACATTGTAAAAACTGTATTGATCTGGATGCAAACACATACTTTGCAGTCTATTGTAAATATTGTCATACCCAATAATATATTATATTATACGAAATAAAATTCATTCAAATTGTTCGACTTGCTCGATTGATACGATAATACTAGGTCGTTTAGTATTTATCACCCAGTAGTATTTAGGGGACAGGGTTCTTCATTTTTAATCGCATCTTTATTATTTTTGTTTGAATAATATCCAAATAATTTCTCTTGTATCGATGCCGATGGTGAAAGCTCCGGAAATTATAATAAATTGTTTAACTTTATTTTCCCACTCGCGGCCTTGGTTTTGGTTGATAATATCTATGCGTATGATTAACTGTATCTGCAAACGCAGGATTCGCAGCCTAATGGGTACATATTCCAAATTCCATTTGTCATTTAGACACAAGTATTCTAAAGCCGATAACGCAAGTCTCATGTATTGTTACGTGGTCGGTTACTCGTTGGATATTCTTGTAAATATGTCGTTTGAGTGTATTAATATATGTTATCGATTTATATTTAAAATTTATTATATTACGGCTTTAAGGAGAACGTTTATCACATTATGCAATAATAATTAAATAAATTTTCTATACACGAATTAGTGATGTCGTTTTTGTGAGATCATCGCTAAACTAAAGTTTGACTTTTATTACAGTCTACAAAAAAAAATGTGTTGCCTTTTTTATCTCGCGAATTTCTATTTTCATCTGTAACTATTTATTTAGAAATGAAAGTATTCACATATGTTCAAATTTTTCCATGTATATTTTCCATATATGGCTTTAATCAAAAACACAAGAAAAACAAAGAAAAAACGATTTATTAACCTCCTCCTTTTTGGAGGTCGGTTAAAAAATCATTCATAAAATTTTATACATGAATCGTCTTAGCTGTATAATGCAAATATACCTGTCAAATTTACAAACCCATCAAACTGTATACAAACTGAAACGGTGGCGCCAACTTTGGTGAAATTGAAAACTAGCCTTGACAGCTATATTTTCTTTCTAAAAACGCCGCATTGTGAGCGTTAAAAATCCATTTTAAATTACCAAATAGCAACAAAATTGGTGTTGACAAGTAGTGTTATATTCGTTTCTCTTATTATTCTAATATGTGAGTCATGATGACCAACAATTTTATTTGTTTAGTCAAATTTAGTTTAGTGGTGATTAAGTGACCTTTGGTGTTGATTTCGCTCGCCACTAATTAAACTTAAATTACTTGACACCACTACAAATAATAATTAAAATAATCATATTATTAAAATAATCGATTACTCACGTGTCGTGTGATGTAGTAGAAATGACAGCCAAATGCGAAAATTAAGTCTGCGTGCATTGACAAATTCACGCGTGACTATATATAAAAGTTTAATCTTGTCAAATAACTTTACCTGTGTAAGCGAATCGATGCCATTGTCGCGTATTGAAGTCGAAGTAAAATTATGTGTTGTTTTACTGCAACTAATAAATAAACATTATATCTCTACAGATTGTTTCTGTAAATAAATATTGCGAATTTATTGTGCTTTGTTTTACTTTCACAAAAATCTGCCTTAAAATCTATACTTTTTTATAATATAAGTATTATAATAGTATAGAGTGCTAGGATGTGTCGTCCACCGACCCGCACTGGGCCAGCGTCGAGGTTTATGACCTTGGCTCTCGAGAGAAGGGCCCGAGTCTCAACTGCGGAAACATTTAGTGGGTTCCTTTTTCTATGCTTACTTGCACTATTGCTGTACGATAAATATTGAAAAAAAATATCGCATTTAACAACGAGCGAGCCTGGGGCGACACCGCCTACAAGACCAGGGCGGCGTGGCCGTCCCCCGCTGCCGGCACGCTTGGGACCTGTGAGGCAAACTCATATTTATGGATTAAAAATGATTAAGGTAATAGACTGCAGGCCTGTGAACAAAATTTATGGATCAAATGCACTGCATTCAGTTGGACAGTTTACAAGTGACGTCAGTAGTAGTGAGTACCTTCTATCATCTTACATAGGTCTCCTGGTTGTTCATTTGACTCATAAATGTTGTTCATGGGCCTGTAGTCTATAAGACTTAAATAATTGTTTGCTGTGTATTTTTTTAAATTTGTTGTACCACAATAGTTTTATATAGATAGAGATTGACACGAGTACTTACTTATCTTAAAATCTACTATGAAGGCCGGCAGCTATCGATTATGATTGCTATTTTCTTTTTAAAGGCACTATAAGTCCACATCCAAATAGAAATACATTTTTTTTAATTATTAAAAAAATATATTATTTTCTAGATTTATTCCTTTGTGTTCACCAATTAACTATCTGGATGTCAAATTTGAACTTTCTATACAATCTGGAACTGTATTAAATCTTTTATATCTATGCCTAAATCAGTGATAATAATGAAGATTTTAGGACATTAAGATCTAAATGACCGATTAAGGTATGTTTATGAAATTTGGAGCACATATTGATTCTCAGTGTGTGAGCAATTTCACAAGTTAATGTGCAACAGTTTTTAAGTTAAGTTGGAGGACAAAAGTAGATCCAAATAGTTCATGTAATATTACACATGGTGCTGCTCGCCAGTTTACTTGAATGAACTTGGCTGGCCACACTGCCGTGTGTCTAGATTAGAGTTATGAAATGTTATTGCCTACTTACCCACTCCTGCCGGAGAGAAATGCATCATCATCATTATACCGGTTAGTCCCGGTTACATCCTTAGGTTTTGCTTTAGAGCCCAGGGTCCGCTTTCCTACTTTTACTTCTCCACTTCGTACGTATCATTGGCACGCATATCGTCCCCAACGACGTCAAGCCAGTATTTCTTAGACCTTCCCCTTCTACCGGGTCCCGGCGGAGGCGGCATAGCTAGACATTTGTTTCCCACATAACTAGCCGAAGACAGAGAATGCATATTATGTTATTTTTATTTGAAATTTGGAAATCATCAAAACGGACAACTGATAATTAAATATATTTTATACTCGTATATATCTGTCAAATGCGTTTTTCCTACAATGGCAGAATGCTGTAAAAGCACTTGCAAGTTTATTTTTTTTTTTTTTTTTTTTAAATAAAGAGTGACGAGACGATCAGGACATGTGCCTGATGGTAAGCCACATGCTTGACACATAACAGCACAGTGACACGCAACTCCAGTGTTCCTCATCAAAAGATGGTAAATGAAATAAAACACACATTTTAACATACACCATTTATTAAATTAATGTCAAAGCGATACAAACATTCTATTGGTGAATGCATTTTCTGAGCCATTGTTCTATTGAACTGTTGTCAAATATCTCAGGCATGTAACAGAACGCTGTGCAGTACAGAGTTATATACTGACGTGACACAAGTTATTCGTCGTATTTAAAGAGAGCATGCATTCACCATTACATACATATTAGGATTAAAAGATGAAGAGGTAAGAACCGTTCGCTCATGAAGTAACATGCGGGTATTATAGAATATATACTAAATGACGATGATCATGATATGACCCATTTTCTGTAACTAGACGTGATGTTATGAAATTCACTAAATAATTATAACAACGAATGCAAGATAATTAAATTGTAACTAGCGAAGTCAGAACTCGGGAAGTATAAATAGATTTAAAAACTAAATTGTCTTTTTAATAACTGGCATGGCCGTGAAAGGCAGCTCCGAAACCTAAAGTAAACGGGCTGATTGTCGGGATACTGGAAAGGTTTGTGTCTAGCAGGATGACTGTGGGCTGATTATGATGATGATGATAAAAGCCGAGTCCTAGTAGCCTAGTGGCGAAAATGTGCGATTGCACAATCGTGTGGTTGTACAAGTACATAATATGTATGTTCGAATCCCATTGGCACTAATGTAACATTGTGTACATTTTTCTAAGTGCAGATTCACAAGTATATCACCACTGGCTTTAAAGCGGACTATGTATGATCCAATATTTCGAGAACATGCGTTATCGGCCAACCTCCACTTGCTCAGCTTGGTGGATTATAGTCCCAACAGTGGGAACAAAGTGGGATGTTTGCGATGGCATGATCATCTAGCCTCATATTAAGCGACGATGCGGTTTACTAAGAATCAGGTTGTTTAACATTAATAAAAAAAAAATACTACACAGCTGACTTCCAGTTAATAAACTGCTGAACCAGTTTTAATGATATCTGTGGCACTAATTTCCATAATAAGGATTTTTTAAATCTGTCTTTAAGTAACAGAGTGATGGTACAACAAATATTTTAAAAAAAAACGATTGAATTTAGAAACTCCTCCTTTTTAATTCGGTTAAAAATTGGTTGTTAATCGTGCTGAATTATCACATAGATGTCTGGGGACTGGTAAATGAGACTGGTTGCCAATAGTACACTGTTCTGTGAACGGCAAGTTGTATGGATTTATGTTATCAGCCCCAGATCTGATCCTGGATATGGTTAGCCTAAGACAAGGAAGAATGACTCTACAATATGAGCAGAGAAAACTTATATCCGACAGTGGATTGGTATTATGATAATAAATATCAATATTTTTAATATGCAAGATAAAAAAATACTTATGATAATGTCGTTTAACTAAATCTTGTTAGCAAGTTTGAGGTTTTAAATCAGTAGTACTTTCCCAGTCTGACTGTAGATATGCCCGGCAATATAGCCCGGTTTTTCGAAATACACAAGTTTTATGTGTTACAGAAAACGAGTCAAAACAACTTAAACATAAAATGAATTTGAGTAATCTATATGGGACACAAAAATAAAACAATGACGATGGAGATAATAAAGCAAAAGATAACATCAATATTTTGGCGATAAGATAAATTATCGATCCATGGAAAGATGTTCAAATGATACTCAATTTTTTACTTAAAACGTGGTTTTGCGATATAAACGCAGTGCTTTTACCTTTTAGCAGATTGATTAGATGCGGTTTGTCCTACGAGACTAGCTAGGCATCGCCAAAACATGACTTTATCTATAGTTAGCATAGCATATTTGTCTGCAAAGGTTCTAAGCTTATACTAATAATTTTTTTGGATTTTTTAACAATTTTTTTTTCTATAAAAGCCTTAGTCGTAACTATACGAATGTCGAAATCGTGACGAGTCACGTGGGCAACCCTTCAGCCATTTCACTTAAACAAGTTTTCTAGACGAGGGCGCCATCATAGCATTACCTAAATCCTATCCTACCCGGCCCAGACCGGTCGCGATACTGAACCGATGTTACGCGCGATTCTTGTATTTTTTCATGACTGATTATAAGAAATGAACCTATAATATTTATAGTATTGATCATATTGTGACCATGTTCAAATGCTGTTCCATGGCTGTCCTTTTTTATGAGGGGCAATGTTGACGACAAATATTCTGATCGTATTTAGAATTACAGATTTAATTACAAATTATAAAGAACATAATGTAAGAGTGATCAATGTTCCGAGGATATTTTCTGTTTTGTATTTTACAAAATGTAATTTTAAAAGAATGAACGGGACACTGTACTAAAACAAACTATTTACCTCGGTAGTAGAATTAATGGACTAAGAACAAAACGTCCGAAAATATGTATAGATGATAATATATTATCATCTAGTCTCAGGTTTTGAGGTATCCATGGCAATTGACCTCAGATAGCCTCTACTGTCTAACTTAGCACTAGCGCAGAAGGCGCGTAGCCCTCACTAAATTCAGAGTGAGTCTAGGTAAATACGACCACATGAAGAGATGTTGGGAAATCGGAGCTACTTTTTTGTGACGCTGGTCTATGATCTAGTAGAAGAAAAATGTTGGAAATGTTCACTGTTTCTTAAGAGAGAGAGTGTCTGCAAGGTATGTTTGAAAGATAAGTTAGTGGTTATAAGAGCGGAAGAGAAAAAGGGTTATTACAGCACTACATTGCTGATAGAAGAGGTACTGACGTAGTATCACAACGGCATGTTGAAATTATTCAAGGCATAAAGACCAAAATCAATAAAGTAGTGTGTAGGTACTAGCGTTATAGATAGATCACTTCTATTGAACCAAATCAGATGATTTATCATTTCCATTGTTCTATTTACGGTGTTAAAACTTGAAATATTGTCCCGGTAAAAATTAAATGATTCAAATGTTCGATAATTTTGCAATAAAACTATACATAAGTATATAAATTTCTAGCAGAAATCTAATTTCAATACCACATGACATACAGCTCCAAAATTGACCAGTGGACCTAACTAGACCCAAGTACTATACGTATCTTTCGATGGTATCGCGCGTCAATATTTAAGAAACAATTTTTTTATAATTTTATAGAGGGTTAACTGATCGTATGATATCGCGCATTTTTGTTTATAGAAGACGATGTAGTCAAAGAAACTCGGTGAGTTAATTTTTCGCCTATCATATTCGACGCGATAGGCGATTCGATATGATATTCAATAGAGTTTAGATCGCGCGTCAATGTTCAAACGAGCGATGCGACCGGTGGGCCGGCGAGTCACGTAAGTTAGAACCGACGCATCTTACCACGGCGCGTCGTCCGGCGCCTGTGGCCGGTCTTGGCAGGGGCGGTCTTGGCCGGTCTGGCCGGTGTTGCCGGTCTGGCCGGTGTGGCCGGGGCGGGAGCGGCGCGCGGGCCGCGCGGCGCAGGCGCGGCTCCCGCGGGGCGGGGCGGGGCGGGGGCGGCGCGGCGCTCACACCCACGCCATCCAGCCTTCGTACATCATGCACAGATTCTCACTGCTTGTTGCTTCTTTTATTACGTAGTCCACCTGAAACACGAACGAAACTCCTTAGTATGGCATCACAAACAAATCCCTTTAATTATTGGGTTTTGGCAGCATAACAAATGAAGAGTTGTAATAATTTTGTTATGTTATGTTAAGATAATTATTAAATTTCAGTTATGAGCGAGTCAAAAGTGGCTCAAAATAGTTCGTGTAGTATTCACAGTGCAGTTCGCCAGTGATGTTTCTTTTAAATAAATAGCGACGAGACGAGCAGGACATGTGCCTAATGGTATGCAACACGCCTGACACATAACTGCAAAATAACACGCAGCTATTGGAACATAAAGAGTCCAAATCATTACCTAGGACTGCACTTCGCTCGTCACCCGGAGATTTAAGATGTTATATCTCTAAGCCCCGTAATTTCTCTGGAAACATTGCCCTTCAAACCGGAACACAGTAATGTTTGCACATTACAGCTTGGCGGTAGAATAACTGGCATAGGTGTGGTACTTCCCCGCCGATAATGTGGACACGGGTAGATACAAGCCGAAAGGAAGGGCGGATATCCAGCTATAGCGCCAGGGGGGGGGGGTCACATAGGCATAGTCAACCCACAAGACCAACCAACAAGACCTTGCGAAAAGTGTATGCGTTTTAATTAATGGTTTCCCTAGGTTCTGGACCACCTGGATCCGCCATTGGGTAGATAAGACCAAAAACTATTATTACAAAATCTGCAATGGCGGGATCTCACTTCCCGCGTCTCACCCCGTACACCCCGCACGATAGCCCCGTTTAGACGGCTTTGTCGAACGACTGTATGGTTTGATAGACTGTGTTAAAGGCCGTCACAGACGTAGCTATAATATATATTTTCATATTTTCGTGACGTCAGCAAAATATACCGTAATATATTCATATTATGGCATATTTACATAGCAAGACATATTTTGAGTTTACAGTATGTTTCAACATTGCCTGAGCGCACGTCACAAGTCTTTTGAACTTTTTTAACCCTCGAAGCAATAACGACGGGGTGTTATAAGTTTGACATAACTGTGTTTGTGTTTGTAGCATCGTAGCTCCCAAACGGATGAACCGATTTCATCAGACCAAGACTACTAAAACGATCCCAGATTTGATGAAGTTTCGTCATTTCGTTACAGAGTTCCTATGGCCCACTTCAAGATTCATCAGATCTTGGTTAATATCGGGATAGGTGAAACTAATAAATATAAGCTTGTAAAACAACTCGTGATGTTGTGCTCGGACAATGTTGAAACACGCTGTACATTCGAAATATGTCTTGCTATACCATAATTTATATTAATATGCCTTAATATATATTACGGTATAGTTGGGTGACGTCACGAAAATATATATTATAGCTGCGTGTGTGGACACTCGAGGATTTGTATAGAAAATATACGGAAATATATCCAGCTATGAAATATGAAAATATATATTATAGCTACGTCTGTGACGGCCTTTATACTATGTACAGTACCCGGCGATAACTATTGCATATCGGCCTTTGGAGGGAGACAGTCGGCTGATTTCGGCTTCGTAGAGCATTATCTCTGTCGCACACTACCTATGTGACGTTTTGTCAGTCGTTTGTATTTCGTACGACAGAGATGAAGCGCTCTACGAAGCCGAAGTTGGCCGATTGTCTCTTTCCAGGTGTCGATGTGCAATATTTATCGCCGGGTACTGTAGTATGTGTGTGTGGTGACATGACGAGATACCTGTTCGGCGAGGTTGGCGCGGCGGCCGGGGTCGAGGTCGCGGCCCTCCAGCTTGAGGCGCACGCGGCGCCACACGCCCGCGCCCACCGCGTTGCGGGACCCGCCCGCTGCCAGACAACACACATTAACACTTGTACGAGTCCTTGATGACGCCGTACACTAAATTTGTTGATTTGTTTGATGAAGCAGGAAATGAAAACTAGATAACTTGATTTGACTTGTATATTTAATGTGCATGTACGCACTGCGTGCCTACATATAGTGAACTAATGGATTTTATGCGAATGTGCAAATTGACGGAAAGTGTGTTTTGATGATATGACAAAATGTATGATGTTCGATCGTACCTATTCGGGGGCGAGAGAAAATTGCATGTGTCTTGATGGATGTTGATGATATTGAGATGATAAAAGCTGAATGATAATACCATAAAGCAACAATGAGCTTAACAACGTTATGAAATAATAAAATTGTCTTAAATATATTCAGCTTCCAATAACATACACAATCACAATTATCATTCATCATGTCCTCAGAATGGAGTCCAATAAATTATTTAGTATTATGGTAAGTTATTTTGAAGTGATTTTGGCCTTCACTTCACATCAAAAAATCCTAAATGACTACGCAGTGGAAGCCCGATCGCAAACGACAATGCGGCAGCCCAAAGAAACGTTAGTAAGATAACCTTAGTTTTTTTTAAATAAAGAGTGATGAGACGAGCAGGACATGTGCCTGATGGTAAGCAACATGCCTACCACATAACAGCACAGTGACACGCAGCTACTGGAACATGAAGAGTCCAAATCATTACCTAGCACTGCACTGCGCTCGTCACCCAGAGATCTAAGATGTCATATCTCTAAGCCCTGTAATTTCTCTGGTAACATTGCCCTTCAAACCGGAACACAGTAATGTTTGCACATTACAGCTTGGCGGTAGAATAACTGGCAAAGGTGTGGTACTTCCCCAGGCGGACTCTACTAAGAGTCCTACCACTACAAAAAACTGGTAACTATTCAAACGACTAGTAGGTAGGCCTTTGCCCAACATTGGGCAGTATAGGCTCCAAATAATATTAATGTTTTGAACTACTTTTGGCGCGCCACAGACAGATTTTTCGTGGGCTGTGAATTGAATTCTAGCGTCATGCTAGGTGATCACAAGAAATCTTCGGGTAAACTCGGGATCATGGCCATTGGCCATCTAGACATGCGTCGGCATTTTCCATCGGCTGACGCATTACTAGATGGTCATGCTCATGGCCACGCCCTCCGGTCTCACCCGCGTAGTTTCCAAAGCTATCAAACTCTTTCACTTCTATCGCCAGTTCCTATGACTGCCAATTTATATTTATAAAATGTTTCATATTTACGATGTTATTAGTTTGATAGTCATAAAAATTAGAGGTTAACCAAAGATAGGCGCTTAAAATCAGGTGGGACGGCGGTCAAGTGCAAATCTGACATCGATGAAAAAAATCTTAAAAAGAAAATTTCGGAAAAAAGGCAAAGGCGCGGTTCTTTCCAAGGCGGACTCTGCAAAGAATCACACTTCTACCACTACAAGTATTGTGATGAATGAATTATAATAACACATGTAGTTACCGTTTCTGTTGTTATTATTTTTCGCAGGCGCGGTGATGGCGCCTTGTCGTGTCAGTTTGCGTGTACCACTCTCCGCTGGCCAGCGCGATGGAAGTCTGAATAAGAATAAAAAAAAACTTTATTATTCACGTATCTGTTTATTTTCTTAATTTCAAAGTTTTTTACTTTTAAACTAGCAGACCCGACAGATGTTGCATGGTACCGGACAACAGTACATTATGGGACAAGTGTGTAATGTCGGTGATTACCGCTGATGCGCTATTGAGACCCAAGCTGTTAGTTGGGGGGTTTAAGCAAGCCGAGGACGGTATCATCAATATACACGCGTATCATACGAGATTATAAACACACTTATGAAGAAAATAATAATAAAAAAAAACATTTTGTTCTATTGAACACGATCTTTTTTGTATCAAATGTATATTTTATAAGATAAAAGCAACTCGACCAATTAAATAAAACTCACTCGTGAATAATAGCAATGAAAAAGACACAGTTTGATTACAGGTGCCACTATATTATTTCTTATTACTGTGAAATTAGAGCCATTTTATGATCAAGTTATTACGAGTATAATTATGTCTAAGGGTTAGAAACTTGAAATTTAGCAAATTTTGCTTTTTAGATTTTTGAAAATTCCCCCCTAAAGGGGTAAAATCGGAGTACAAAGCTAGTATTATATGACACTTTGCCGTTTTTAAAGTTATTCGAATGAAATTCAGTATGAAGGTTTTTGATTGAAAGTCATGAAAGTCACGTGTAAACCATTATTTTTTTTATCATCCTCATCATATAGCATCCCAGAAGGAGGGAGCAAATTTAGATATTTATCTGATTATCAAATTTTATTTTAATAAAATGTTGTATTTGGTTCTTTTTTCTCGCGGAAAAATACCAGGAACGGGAACTGCGCGGGTACAATCGCGGGGTGCTAGTCACGTATAGCTAGTGTATACTAGCTGTACCCTACCACGCCTCGTTGTGGCACATTGTGATGCAAAAATTAAATAAAAACAATCCTTGATGCGGATTATATATCATTGTAAAATTTCAGCTCGATCGGTGCAGAACTTTTTGAGTTTTTGAATCGTACACAAACCAACATAACATTGTTATATATAGAATATATTGAAGTACTGACTCTAGGAGCGCGCGCGCGAGCGCGGGCAGGTCGGCGGCGGCGGCGCGCGCGGCGAGCGCGGCGGCGCGCGCGCCGGGCTCCTCCACCCGCGCCGGCAGTGACGTTAGCTGCCGGATCTGCTCCGACACCGCTCGCTCCATACTCAGGTACTCCGCCGCGGGGTTGTTGCCCTGGAACGAATCGATACTTTCAAAGTCAAAGTTCTTTATTGGTAAATGTACAATTTACACGTCAATTTTATAAAAAAAACAAAATAAGAGTATACAAAGAGTATACATATTTAAAGTTTAAATTGAACTTTATATTGTACGATAAAGGTATCGTACAAATAAGTGTCAAAAAATTAAAATATATGTACTTATTACAATTGTAATGAACTTTCTTTATACAATATAGCCTATAATAATACCTCTAAGCGGATGGAATAAAGATGATGCACGCTGAATAAACTGCTAGTTTCAATGATTTCTACAACCTAAATCTTTCAAGGTCAGAGTAAATAGGTGTTTCTTAGTCTGTAAAATACCATCCGGTCGCCGTCCCCGAGGATCTACCGCCTAACTAGAACTGTTTTAGCTTTGATATAGCTCTCTCTTTTCTTTCCGCTTGAAATAGTAAAGATCGCATTAGCAAAGCGAAAGCCGATTTAGTTAGCCGGTAGAAGGGCCGGGGATCACAACAAATCGCATTAAGGGTCGCCCGGGCAGGCGGCGCCGCGCCGTTTGACTTTACACCTTATTTTTAGGTGTTTACGAATTTACTACTTTAGCATGAGTCATACGGAACAGGGCGGCGACTGGGTGCCGGTTTGTGTTTAGAGCTGTTTTTTAGTGAATATGGTCTTCTCTATTCTTCTCCGACAAACAGGTTTCCTAAGAATCTGCAATGACTTGGCAGTTTGTAAACTTTTACCAGCGCCCCCAGCGCGTCTAATATGGGCAAACCTCTGCATTAATAGTTCCATAAATATAAAGGCTCCTAGTTCTCGGCTGGTTTCTATTCCTGCCCAAGGCGGCGGTCACGGTAACGGCAGAGCAGAGGGCACGAAGAATCCCCGTGCAATGGTAGACTGCCAATCCAAACCCTGGCTGTGCACAACGGAATAAAAACAGCTGGGGGCGGTTGGAAACATAAAGCCGAGGATCGGGCTGAGTGGCGGGTTACTAGAGAAGCCTGTGTCCAGCAATGGACGACTATTGGTCGATACAATACATTACAAAACACTTTATTACACCACAAAACAATACAGAACAACAGTGACTAAACTGTTTGAATTTTATTAAAACTTTGAGTGCAAACGGCGATCTCTTCCATACAACTTTTGAGTGTGCTGATTCTGATGGCGTTTAAATTTTTCCCTTTTGTATTGATTAGAGCATTACAGTCGCTGGTGAGCGCTTCGCCAGTGTCGTTTCCTCCCGATGTGTAATTAAATGCGGCCCGCAAACATTTACCCATGTAACAATCTAACAATGAAATACCCCCTCCATTGTTGCTCGCTTCAATGACACTCACTTCGTTAGTGGTCTGTAGGACGAGTAGAGGCACCTGACAATCACTCGCTAGTGCTTCCCGAGTCTCCTCCCGTCCTCCCGATGTAAATTAAATGCAGCCTGTAAACTTGTACCTATCTATCTAACAATGAAGGAAAGTACAATGTAACTCACATCGTTAACGGTCTGTAGCACGAGTAGCGGCGCCCTACAATCACTGGCCAGTGCCTCGCGGGCTTCCTCTGGTGCAGCGAGCGCGTCGGCGGCGCGGCGCAGCGTCGCGGCCGCGGCCGACACGCGCGTGGAGACGCCCTTCACGTCGCCGCCCAGAGAGACGGTCATCTCGCGGAGGAGCGCTGATACGTTCTCTACCTACAAAAATATAAAAACTTTATTTGAACAAAATTATTTATGAACTGATTTTTTTGAAGTGAAATCTCTTCAAGTGAAATATATGATATGTATATAATATAATATTGTTATGTTTTCGTAGGCTATGAATGAGGCTGATCGTCACGTTCGGAAGTGAATAGCTCCTTCGGGTGAACTCTGTATCCCCGAGTAGCCCGAGCGAGAAAGATACAGTCAGCGGCTGCTGTCTGCGTGCAGTCACTTTCTTTTTTCTTTTATTTACTTATCTCGGCCACGGATACTAGTCTTTAAGCCGCATCTATCGCTGTCGTGTCGCTGTGTATTCTATACTAAATTTATATCATTTTCATTTTTCAGTATTCAATCGTTCTTAATAGTTACTTCTTTATAGATATTTATGTTTTATGATTGATAAAGACACAATGTTCATGAGAACACCCTCAAAATTTTGAACACGTGTCGTCGTAACTACATCTTCTGAAATTTGCATACCGCAACGTTGACTTTGGAGTGTTTTCATACTTGTTTAAGATCCTTTTGTACCCATTTTCGTAAACATATATGAACATTATGATTTTGATCTTATTTTAGTTTTCACTTCTACCAAGCGGTATTAAAAAAACGTTTTGTTTATAGTACACAGCGACAAGACGAGCAGGACATGTACGTGATGGTAAGCCATGCCTGCTCATAACAGCACAGCAACACGCAGCTATTGGAACATTAGAGTCCAAATCCAGGGTGTCCGCTAACTCCATACCAAAGTTTATTTAAGTCGCTTCGGCCTTTTAGACTGAAGAAGTAACAAACATCCATACTCACAAATTTTGCCTTTGTTATATTAGTTGGATAAGATTGATCGACACAAAAACTATCCTATCTTTCAAGTTGGATCAAACTGCACACGGTGTGCAAATTTGATCAAAACCAGTTGAGGAGTCCATTACGGACAAACAACGTGAAGCGTTATGTATAATAACAAGGCGGACAAAAGTAGCTCCAAATGGTTCGTGTAATATCACACATGGTACGGCTCGCCAGTTTTCTGGAATGAACTTGGCTGGCCACACTGCCGTGTGTCTAGATTATACTAAGTTATAACACGGAAAGTCAGTCTTACCCATTGTTTGTCGATGTTCCCTTCCGGGTGTAACATTTCCATGAGCGACTCTTCTATCGGCGAAACGTCCAGGGCGTACTTCTGTGCTAGCGTGCACGCCTGCAAACAGACATGCACTTGTACATCGGGAATTAATCAAATTGCACAGTGATTTATATTTTTCTAGCCCCGCCCCGCGGTTTCACTCGCATAGTTCTCAATCCCGTTATTTTCCCGGGATAAAACATTGCCTATGTGTTTGTTATACCGTATAAGAATAAATTTTAACATGAATTAACTATGTCTTCCTTATAATTTACGACGTAATAACTCCTAAAAAAATCTCAATAACACTTAAGCTCATCATCAAGTATCATACCTGCTAGTTTACATTTCAAGTATAATAATAAATATAAGCAAACGATAACGTTAGATGCATCTTGGAACGCTCTTGAGAGTAATGAGTTCAAATGAGGATAAGTAAGGTGACACTTCTTAAGCTGAAGTTACGTAAACAACGCGTTTACGTAACCGTTCTTTTGTCAATATTGTAAACACGTGGTTAGTCCCATCTCCCAGTGAGTGAGCGGTACCCTGCAGCGACGGGTTCGTGTAGCGAGCGTACCTTCTCCCAATGAGCGAGCGCGGTGGTGAGCGAGCGCGCCATCTTGCCCGCTCGCGGCGCGCGCAGCAGCGCGGCGGTGCGCGCGTGCGCGGCCACTGCGCGCGCGCACGCCGCGCCCCGCCCCGCGCGCGCGCGCGCCGCCGCCCATGCGCGCTCCAGCGACACCAGCGCGCCCTGCAGCGACGGGTTCGCACCCACGCCCCACTTCACTCTGCGAACATCACACTTACTAGTTATTACCTATACACAGAGTTTCAATCATATTTTACCAAAATGCCCTTGGAATAAATACTTTATACGTTTGAGGTTGAATTTTCAAGTTGTAAAGAATTAGATAATTGAGGTGGTGACGGATCATATTTGAAGGAAGTGTACAGCCCCACGACGCCACCGCAAGAACAAGCTTTTAAGCGAGCACAGGAGTTCGAAGCACACACGCAATTCCTATAAATGGATACAAAAACAGCTTAATTACGCTTTGTCAGTGTTGATTTCGAACCTCCCCCAGTCATTGCCTCGCCGCTTTACTACGAGTGTATTAACCTTTATTGCTTAGGGTTTCCTTTTCTTCTAGCGTGCGGACCTAGAACAAGGTGTTGGGGACGGAACTGGCTATATTGGGTACCGTGTATCTACTCTGCCAAAGAGACTTGACTCGGGGGATGAGAAGTATATACCGGGGTATATCTTAGAGCATAAGCAACATACAAAAGGTTTCAATGATTACACAACAATTTTTGGTTGATGTTTGTACTAGGAGGTTTGGGTTGGGTAGATGCTCCTAAAAATAAATAGAATTTCGCTGACGATGTAAGGTAGCTGACTGATATTTCCGATAAAGGCCAATTTGTTAGGAGCCATGATTTATTTGTATTTTTAATTCAATTATTTGTTCACTGTCTTATAAATAAATCCCCTATTCTCTAAAACCACTCGCTAAGGTTGTTTTGGTATCGTCTGAAGGGATCCAATGTACCTTCTTTTGGTATTCTATTCATAACTGTAACAGTAGAAAGGGTTATTACCTCTGGTGCGCGGCGGTGAGCAGGCCCTGTGCGCGATGGTTAGCGGCGGCGAGCCGGTCGGCGGCCGCGGCGAGTTCCCGCGCCTTTCTTCCTAGAACCTGGCTGGTTTCAGCTGCGCTACCCATCACCTGGACACACACAATAAAGTTAACAACCTACCACCCTTAACTTTTGACCTTACCTAACTAAACTTTAACTTGAACTTTTAAAGGTATGTACCAATAAGCCTAGAAATATGACTGTGTATTCTTTACTATTGCACAATCGTATTTTAAAGTTTCTTTTTTTTCAAAGTCATTAATAATTTACACGTCAATTAAGGGGGAAAAACAAAATAAATAGTATACATTTCCAAAGTTTCAAATGATCATTTCACTGTAACATAATAATTATCGTACAGATAAGTATCAAACATTAGGTACCTATATTCATATACCTACACCGATATTTTTACATTAGAATTACACTGCACAAGGTTTAAAACGTACCTATAAGTAAAAACTGGTTAGTAAATTAGTGATTGTTTTCAAATAGCCGAATCGAATTTTTTAATAAGCCAAAAATATGTCATATTTTTTATGCTAGTCGTCATCTAGCATTCTAAGATTGAAACAATTAAATTGGACGTAATTTTGCGAGTCCTAAGCACATGAATGTATGAAGAAAAAGTCAGCAATAATAACTTAAAAATTAAACGGAGTAGATAGGTATTTCCATCTAGCTTGAAAATTGACGAATTTCGTAATACCTACATAATTCGAATATAAAACATTATGGTTTAAAGTTTAAATACTTTTAGGCTACAAAACTATAAAAAGTTTAAGTTTATATTATAGGTCCGCACCGTACTGTAACCGAAAATTCACTATGGCAAAGTAACACGCACGAGACACTTCAGATGCTTTACCTCTGCGTGCGCAGCGGCGCGGTGTCGCGCGGCGTGCGCGGCGGCGCGCGCGCGCTGGTGAGCGGCCGTGGCGCGCGCGGCGGCGTGGCGGCGCGCGCGGGCCGCCTGCAGCGCGCGCGCCAGCCAGGACGCGCGCGCGCACCGCGCCGTGTTGCAGCACGCCTTCTCGCACAACGACTCCAGGGACACGCTCCACGACGCACCTGTGCACAACATCTCAATTATTATAGACTACAGGCCCGTGAACAAAATGTATGGTTCATATGAACCACCAGGAGACCTATGTAGGATGATAGAAGGGTATAAAATAATAAGATTCAACACAATGCAAATTAATTTGTAAGCTGTCCAACTGAGTGCAAGTTGAATAGTGGGGGGTTCCAACCCTCGCTGTTTCCTTCCTGTTGCATGATTTTTGTACGGCATTGCGGAATAATGGATTAAAAGAGGTATCAAATGGCCAAATTAATCCTGAAAATCGTTGGAAAATCGTGAATTTTTCCGACAAACTAATAATTATAAATAAAATTTTCAATTTTTTATGTTTCAATTCCTCTTCTAAACCATTATTCCGCAACGCCATACAAACATTACGTGACAAGGAGAAATGATCGAGGGTTGTAACCCCTCTCTATATAATACATTCGAATTTAAACGTGCCATCTCCTTCAATCATATGTGAAAATGTAGCAACCTGCAATAAAAGCATCAACGGTTTCGTGCGGCATGACCTTCATGACCGCCCTCTTGTTCACCCGTCTACAAGTGAACGAGTGAGACGTGTTCTGAACTCACCGATCTCCTTCTGCTCGACCTCGTGGCGCAGGTCCTGCCCGGCGCGCCGCAGCAGCGAGCACAGCACGCACGCGAGCGCGCCCGAGTGCACGCCCAGCACGCACCGAGACACGTACTCTGCTGTGAACCTGGCCATGAAAACATGCATGCATATAACCTTGTAATTCATTCGTTGATGATTGTTATTGAAAATAAAAGTACAATAGTCCAAGAACCCAGAGCCGCCAGACGTCGCGTATTTTCTGATGGATGAAATGTGGACGATTGAGTAGTTAGTACGTACTAAGAACACATGCTTGAAACTCTATTATTTAAAGTGCCTGTTAAGCAAAACGGCCGACGGAACGTGTCTGGGAGTATCGGGGCCTTATTTTTAAAGATATTGGCTATAACATACGTGAAAATCAGTTATCAGAAAATACGTGAAGTAAGTAATGTATCTTCTGGACCCCATATCTCAAAATTGGCCGTCTAAGCAAGTTAGCGGGTAAGCATGTGTTCTTAGTACGTACTAACTCTACTCAATCGTCCACATTTCATCCATCAGAAAATACGTGACGTCTGGCGGACCATCAAGGTTACACTGTTGTTCTTTTTTGTGTATTTTTGATGTGAAAATTTCTTTTGGCGCACCACAGACATATTTTTCGTGGGCTGTGAATTGATCTTAAGCGTTACGTTCGTAAATGAAACAAATGTTCAGGTGTGTTCGGGACCACGGCCATTAGCCGTCTAGAAATACGTCAGCATTTCTAGATGGCCATAGTCATTGGGTGTGGGCATGACTATGGCCCACTGGTTTCACCCGCCTTGTTTCCAAAGTGAGCAATCAAATTCTGAGTAATAAGTTTTCAGTTCTATCGGCCAGTACCTATGACTGCCAATTTTGAAGACCTATTCTTACACAGCAATAAATAAGTTATTATTCTTTCTTCTTCTATCTAGTCAAGTATGTATCACGCACGAAGGACGTATCAGGCAGGGTAGGGCGTGAATGCGTGCTCTAACGTTGCTTGTAAGTACCTCCGTTTGTATAGAAAACACGAACAGTCCAACTCAAAGAAAATGCATCTAAGTGCGTATATATTTATCAACTTTTGTTTGAATGGGCATGATGACTAAAAAAAAATAGTACGGGAGTTTGATTATTAAAACAAATTGTGCTTTTAATTTTGTTTAACAAACAAAAAAATCCGAAGATAATTTCTTCATCAAAAAATAAAAATACGTGTAGGTACAGTACATTTGCGCAATCTACAGGTATCATCATCATCATCCACAGCCTTCTCTATCCCACTGCTGGGTATAGGCCTCTCTTTTCCCATGCTATCTTCCTCGGTCCTGAGCCAATCGAGTCCAGGTTCGACCCGCGATAGAAACGATATCGTCGACCCATCTTGCAGCTGGACGTCCTACACTCCGCTTACCTTGCCTCGGCCACCACCTCTACAGGTATACATATGCTTAAAAGGAGACTCCATAATACTTGTTTCGTAAGAGTAGTTTTTTGAAGAATAAAACAAAACAAATTATATTTGAATCTTACTGTCGGATAAATTCGTTTGTTTAGTATTACAGCCTATTGTGGTGATGTATAAGGTTACCTCCTGACGGGCTTGCAGAGCGCGGCGTCGTCCGCGTGCGCGCCGGCCGCGGCCTGCGCGCATAGCGCCAGCACCTCGGCGATCGTCTGCACGCGCCGCACCAGGAACATGTCCTCGAGCACCGAGCGCACCGCCGGGCTCTGCAGCGCGGCCTGGCAACCGATACCGGAATAAAACACTATAGTGGGTGATGATGGAGAATAATAGAGATAATACACACGGTGTGGTACTTTTTTAGTATCCAAACAAAATAAAATCGGACACAACACAGATATGAGGGAAGAGATGTCGTAGTATGGCCAGGCAGCTGTCCGATACTGTGACTCGTAATGGGTACTCTGTATTACAGATACCCTATACAACGATTACAGACTCTGTAATCGTTGTGGCCAGGCAGCTGTCCGCTATATGCGTTAGAGGGTCCTACTAATACTCTGTAAACGTGGTATAGGGCCAGGCAGCTGTCCGCTATATTCGTTAGAGTAGTCTACGAATGGATTGATCGGTCCGATCTGGTAAGATCAGTTTTCGATACCGCAATGGACGCCACACTGGATGTTCTTCTTCTTCTTCTTTATTTTTGGCTTCCATTCAGTGGTATGACCATAATTTCGCCAATGTCTTGTGTTTCAACTGGATGTTCTTTTGGAATTTGGTCGGTATTCAGATTTGATAACAGTAGCTCTTGCAGTTGGTCGGTGTAGTAGAGTATTGTTTGTTAATGATTAGTAGTTATATATTTACTACATTAAACCTCAGCAATGGACAAACACAAAGTTGACGATCGTTAAAGATGTATGTCGATCGCTGGTTAACAAGCGTTAGCCTGTTCTAATTCTACCGTGGCGCCATCTATTGACGTTCGCTGGAACTTCACTACTCTTTACTTGTGTTATAACTCTTTAATAAATTATGCAGTCGTTCCACGAAGACGGGCCGAGACGCAGGAAGCGTGCTCCCAAGTTACGAAGGCAACCATGTTAGTAGCTTGGGGGCTTGGTTCAGGGCTTACGTTTGACGTATGTTTTGATTGGCCTTGAAATAGGGCGCCAGACGCCACTGAAATTTAAGTCGGACTATACCGACCACGACTATACGTGAGTTACTCGTGAACTATTTAAAAGTACGATTTATCCTAAATGCGCTTACAATATAAATTCCGTTACTCACAGACATGTGCATGGCGTCACTGATGTGATCAATCTTCCTCCAAGCTTGAGGCACGGGTATAGCTAGATAATCAGCGAGCTCCCTAGCACGCAGCTCAACGGCTGCAAAGAGACCGTTGAATCCCATGAGGAGCATGCGGCCCGCGGACTGGCCCTCGCCTTCGTTTGGGGGAGAGCAGGGCTTCGTAACGGGCGCGGAATTCTGCCGCTAGCAACTGTGCACCGGCTGCCGGAGACTGGAAACATACATACAAAAACATATAGACGAAGCAATCCTTATTTCTTAAATCTAGACGATTAGGAAAGAATAAGAGCTAATTATAATATCTACTAACAAAAATATTTATTTTAAAACAATAACTTTAAAAAGACCAAATAAATATGCACAGATTTTGCAAAAAATCAACCACGAAATATCAAAAAGAAACAAGTTCTAACCTCCATGTCCATAATCAAATATCGGAGGTGCATCTCCAGCTGTGCCAGTAACTCGTTCAGAGGTACAGGCGAGTTCAGTATGACAGTGTTGAGCTCGTTGATCATCATCAGAGCCGACGGATCTTCTGAATGGATCTTCTTCAAGGCTTCTGGCAATATTATAGTGCTGAAGTTGTAGTTTAGTTGCACTAAATCTGCCAGGAGAAGATTTGCTTGGCGTACGCATTCCACAGCCACCGGCATGGCGGCATCTTCAGCGGAAGCAGACTGTAAAGGCAATAGGGAAAGAAGCTCCACAGCTTGGGTCGACAAAGCACTCATATCATCCAGGAACCATTCGCCTTCCCTGGAGGTCAAGTCGACGAGACAGTCTCCCGCACTCTGTGCGCCATTTTCTAACATCAGATATCGTCTATTCAGGTTACACAACATGCCGATAACGACAGATTCTAGTGCTGCTGCTGCTCCTTCTTCGGTTCTCACCCAGTTGCTAATATTCGCTTTCGCTTCCATGTACGCTTCTTGAGCGATCGCAAGAGCATCCGGCCCACCTTCTACTTTGAGTCTTTCGAATGACTTTGTAAGATTTGCGTTAGCCTCAGCGCTAATGGCTTGAAGGCGGTAGCTGTACGCGACCATTTGTTGAGTTGGTTCTCCTTTGCTGTTCTCCGTGTTCACTAAAGCTGTAACTTGATTAGCCATCTCACGACATATTTCAGGTGATTTGCTCTCGAGCGCTGTAGCGAGGAACTTTCTGAACATAACAATGCGATGATATTCAGTGTGACTTTGTGGGTAATATTGCGAGACAGCCACGAATTGTGACAACAGTTCTAAGCAAGTTCGAATGAGATGAAGTGTTTGCTTCATAGACTGGTTGAGTTCAACTTCTGCTTGTTCACATTGTGTAATCATAGAACTTTGGCCAGCATTGGTCAAAAATTCTTTGATGTGATCAAATATGGGTTGACTTTCGCCTTCAGGCGTAGAGAACTCTTGGACCCAGTTCATAAGTTGAGGTCCATTTATCACTTCGGTAGTAGTAGCAAAAGATTCGATTTGAGAGTCGAAGTCATTGAGAATTTTTACAAGAGCCTTCATTGAATCTTCTACTGCATTTTTGGCTTGTTTGTAAGACGAATACTTCTGGGATATAGCGTAGAGTGGATGATTGTTTAAATTAGGACCAAATGCCTCTATCTCCTTGATCAAAGCCATTTGCTGGTGACATTCTTGAAGTTTCTTCTCCACGGATTTCAGCTGTTCATTTTCTTCGAGCCAATTATCAGCACATTGTTGGATTTCCGGCAGCACAGCGAGGAACTGGTCCCTGAAACAATAGCTTCCGTATTAACCAGCCGGTCGTGAGTGTCAGTGAATTTTTAACGACGGGATCGAGACTCAACTCTCGTGAATAATTTACAACTGAACGAGAAGTTAGTGAAGTTAAATGACACAGCTTTTATATCGCTGGCATCTCTTCAATATTTAATTCGCTTGAATGTTTATCCAACATTAAAATAAATGATAAACGATACACTTCAATGAATAAATGGAATTGAATTCCTCAGAGGCGAGATGCATCAAATATTCAGGTCCTTCGGGCTCAGAAATGGATAACTATTGAATCAAACAAAGGCGGGCCGATATTTCACAGCAGTGAATTACGAATCATAAAAGTTATTCCAATATTTTGAATTTCATGTTCCAATATTTCTTTTCAATTTATCGAGTTTTATGCGACCCTTTGGAGATGGAGAGAAAATTTAATACAAACCATTGAAACGTGTGTAAAAATAATCTCCGTTTCAATGGTACAACCAAGCAGACTGGTACAAGTAACAACACTCTTTGTTTCTTGTCACGTATATCATGTCGCAAAGAGAAAGGGGTCTCGGGTCCATACATATGTACAAATTGTACACACATTCCGTGTGACATGTTAACTCACGACCATTGTAGAATAAGGACGAACGTGTATTTATTTATTGTTCTCTGAAGTCGAGGCGGGGAGGTACGAGGGTTGTTTCCTTAGGGGTAGTTATTACAGCACCGGGAACATAACAACGGCAAGTTACGGGAGAAAATACAAATAAATTCAAAGCTGACGATGTTCCAAGGAACGTTGCACGGGATGTTTATTTAGGGTAGATATTGCTTATTTACTCGAATCGACGTGCCCGGAGCAACTTCGAATAATTTCAAAGATACACATTATGAAGCAATTAGGTACACAATCGTGTTTTAAGACAGAAGTTTGTGTATCTTTTCTTTTAAGTGTTTTATCATTCGGGAAAATGTGATATCAAATTAGTAAAATAACTTAATTTCTCAGCAAGTTCCTCAACCGATAAGTCCAAACATGGTATAAAATGTCAATAAGACGTAAAGTTGTAAACCGTAAAGCGTTTTAAAACAGGTCGTATAGTGTTTTTACGGCAAATGTAAACTTATAGTTTAGGAGACAGCATTTTACCAGCAGTTCGCACAATACATGTATAGATACTTGTATATTTCTGTATATATTTATATACTTTATATCGTATACGTAGATTGTCATTCAGAAGATATTTGATCCCTTGAATCTGACATCTCCTTACTGATATAGATATGAATTAGGTAACCTTATCCTTAGGTACCTACGCAGTTTTAATAAACTATTTACGTACAAAAAATTAAACCGACTTCAAAACCACAAACAGGCACTCAAAAGCGAAAAATAAATTAATACCATTATTACAAGTGCTACTCACTCACCTATTTGAATTCACAAACAATCACAAACATTGCCCTTGAAACCGGAACACATTGATGTTATGTCATGCTTCTGCTTGACGGTAGAATAATTGACAAAGATGTGCTACTTTTCCAGGCGGACTCTGTAATTAATGACAGTCTTCATCTCTCATCTGAGTCTTACCAGTACAGCTAATAATAAACTTACGTGACTTCTCCAAGTGGATGCTTCAGTTCCAGCGCTCGCACGGCCAGCATGTCGCGCGCGGCGCGCACGTCGCGGGCGCCGCGCCGCCGCTTGCCGCCGCCGCCGCCGCCGGTGCCGCCCCACTCCACCAGAGGATCGTACACGAAGGCTTCCAAGAGCGTCAGCAGCGTCTCGCGGCCGCGTCTCATCGTGCGCAGGACATGCTCGCAGGCCAGACGGAATATTCCCTGCGGAAGAATAAATTATGGGTTTAATATAAAAGTTTATTCGTGCTTAAACATGTTACAGGAAGCTTAAACTATCTCTACAATCTTTGGTATTCACGTTCATTTAAAGCCCAAGTAGATACTCGTACTAGTGACGCCTGCACTAGGGAAACATTATTTGTAGAGGTCACTACAAATGATGTTTATTGATCTAGTGTTTACGGTGTGGCTTGTAGTAGTGTTTATTGACAGTTGATCATTTCCGATGGTGGTTAAGGATATTAAACTGTTCAACAATTACTTTTTTGAAATTTTACGATATGCAGTTTTTTTTAGAGAAACCAGGATGAGGTAGACTGTTGTATTTCAAGCCAAGTATCGGCCTTCTACTGCGTAACTAAATCGGCTTTGGCTTTGCTATTGTTATCTCTATAATTTCAAGTGAAAAGAAAAGAGAGAGAAATACCAAAGCTAAGACATGTTTCGCTCGGCGGTAGAACCCCCGATGTGCCATCGCTACGGTTTTAAGACAATACTTGCAATTTGAAAATTTTGTACTTATAGACCATATTTAAAAGAAAATTCTAGCAAAAATGGCTTATTCTAACAATGTTCAAGCATCACATAAATCAGCGATTACTTTATCAAGACTACGTAAAAACATGTAATAATTTCGCAGAAATATTCGTGGAGCAAGCAAGTTCCCCTGCGGTCGCAGATGTTGCGAAGGTCATCGGTTCCAGAGCCAAGCCAGTATCACGTCGTCACAGGCCAAGTGCATCCCGGGCCACGGCCACATGGCGTGTAATTGGTGTATTGTCCGTGTGCGCGCCGAAGTGCTAAAGCTAACACTTTTATTAAGAGCCGAGCTCAACTTTCTGGCAGCTACGAAAAAATTTAGCTCATACGTTAATAAGACACCTAAATAAGAAATAGAATTTCAAATATCGCAAATTCGTACCTAATCTGAATTGTCCTTCAAAGCAAGAGACAGATTTAAACCTCGTAATAATCATAAAAAGTAACTCTTAAAACTTATACACTAAAGGTTTTAGCCGATTGAATTGATGGATACCTATACAAGGATATAAATCTCTAACCTCAAAACCCTAAAAAGTTGCTAATGAACTCTACTATTATAAGCTGTTAGAAACCTATATCCAGCAGTGGACTAAGGTAGGCTGATGGTGATGATTATAAGTTGTGCTTAGTTGTGCGTCTAGTTAATATTGCCTTAGGGAATGTCTACCAATATTACAGAAGACGCATTCTATCATAAAAGATTTACAAAAATCTAACGGATTATTAAACTTCAAGCACTACGCAGCGTCAGGTTTGGGGGGGGGGGGTCACAAGTAGAAATACAATTAATCAAGTAAAAAATACTTTACTAGTAGCGCCCCAAGATTTTACCCGCGTAGTTCCCGTTCTAGTTATTTTCCCGCGTTAAAAACAGTTTATGTAGTACTATTAGATATTTTTAATTTTCTTAGATTTTGGGGGGGGGGGGGGTCATGTCCCCTGTGACCCCCCCACCTCGGACCGCGCATGCCGGATAGGAGTTATTACAAGAATACTGTAGTAATCAACACTCTGCTTCATAATTCCACAGTACTCGTAGCTCGTATACTCGTATATCAATGGCAGTATGTGTAATGCGTTATACGCTAAAATGCATATAATTACGACGGGTTAACAATGGCTGCCGATAGGAAATATAAAATATGGATTCTCACGCAACCAATTCAAATATCTATTGGTGATGCCGTAGATAATTTACTCAAAATTATAGACGATTAATTATGTTTTTATATGTGCCCATGAAGTCTACTGTATAACATTTCCTACTAACACAAATCGAACTCTAGTATTTGACCACGATTTCGTACGCGTGGAGATTAGAAAGAGACTATTATTTCTGAAACTGTTCCTTTTTTCGGAATAGCCTACGTATTACGGACTAAAACCTATCCACGTCACAAAACATTAATATTCAATCGTTCACATTTTCAATAGTATTTGATTTTACGAGTAAAATGAAGGTATACCGTTGTAATGCCGTATGGTGTATTTACGAGTAGTAACATGATTGAAAATCATCATAATAAATAAGATAAATGCAATTTAAATGTAAATCACGCACAGATCGCACTTGTGACCCCACTATGACACTGTCATAAAGTTTGTCCTGCATTGTACTCAGTTATTTATGGCGGGAACGTTGTGCGGGGGGACGATCGCTGATAAAAGCAAAATGTAGCGTTGAAGGACTTTTTAAATTGAACTTGTCGCTGCAATTTTTGTCTACTTCTATTTACACAAATTTACATCATATTTATTTTTTATTGAGCAGATGAGAACAAGTGCTATACATGAGATAAAAGTTTTTTTTAATGAAAATACAATTATTTGGAATAAGGTAAAATCTATTCGAAGCGAATTTGCATTGGGTATTTATAAAATAATCACGACAGGATAGGTTGTACAAATACAACAAATGTCAGGTTTACAGCAGGCTCTGGCAACGTTTAACGGATAAATGATAATATTGTGAACAAATGATGCATGGCGGCTAGGGAAAAAGCTGAGAATAGGATTCAGTAACGAATCATGGGAGTGGTCTATATACAAAATATGCATCAGAGGACTGTTGTCTATCGGACTGCAGACGATGATAACAAATGAAATCGCAATAAAATATTGTCATTGACAAACATTTGTTTTCGTAAAATGCGTTTTAGAAGTACGACCGTTACTACGTATTACAAAAATAATAATCGTACAAACATCTACTCTAAATAGACGCTGTTCTATATATCCATTCGGGCATCACAACATCAGAAAACTGGTAAGCGATGTGCATCGTACCTGGCCCGCAGGCAATATCGGAATTGAGTTGGACAAAAAAATGGGTCACGCCGTGATAGCATCTGAGGGCTGGGGCTGTCTCCCAGTGCCCACTAACTACTCTACTAGATATATGTGCAGATAGTATTAGAAAACTCATTACTTTATTACCAACGAAAAATATTACAAAAAGGAAAATACATATTATGTATTTACAAATCACAAGTTGGCATGTGGACGAATTTTGGTTTTTATCTATTCTATACTATAAAATATATGCAGAGTTTGTTTGTTTGATCTCAGTAAGTGAGTGCTAATCTCAGTATCTACTAAGCCGATTTCAAAAAAATCTTTCACTGTTGGATATTTACCTGATCCCTGTGTGCTATAGGCTATCTATGTACCATGGGCGAAGCCAGTGCGGACCTCTAGTTTCCAATAAATTGGGCTTAAAGGTATAGTTTTTGTTCTAATATTTTTGTAGTAATAGGGCTCTTGGCAGATTCCGCCTGGGGAAGGACCTTTGCCACACCACACCTTTGCCAGTTTGAGAGAAATTACAGGGCTTAGAGATATAACATCTTAGATCACTGGGTGACGAGCGCAGTGCAATGCTAGGTAATGATTTGGATGTTCCAATAGCTGCCCGTCACTTTGCTGTTATGTGGTAGGCATGTTGCTTACCATCAGTCACATATCCTGCTCGTCTCATCTCTATACTTACTATAAAAAAAAACGATTACACTAAACAAGTGCCGGCAGGCGGATGACACTCCTCGAAATGTATTGGACCACACCGGTTTCCTCACAATGTTTTCCTTCCCCTTTACACGACTTCACCTTTAGTTTATTTATTTATTTATGCAGTCAGGAAGAGAGAGAAGGAGAGATTAAGAATATTAATTTTACGAGTATACAAGTTTCGTGCTCCTCTTTGCAGTTGCATTTGCCGATTTGGAAGTTTGAAGGTGGCTTACATATCGAGATTGATTTAATATGCTCTTCGCAGTGGATATACGATATCTCGTATTTTGATCAATTCCAAGTGGCGATGCGGAGATTGAATCCGGTCCATCGTGGAATCAATTTCCCTGTAGATTTAAAATGTAGGGCACATTATCTACGTACTTTGATGCAAATACGTAGTACATTTGAGCGCTGTATAAATATTTAGGGTTACGCAAATCGCTTATACTAAGCAAGAATATATATATATTCTAATACCACCTATAGCTCTTTTTCTATTAGACTACTCGGAGCTCGAAAACGCGACATTGTTTCTTGGTTGACGTCTAAGACCAGAACGAAGAGCTGTATGTAATGCAACTTCAATATTTAAACCAATGAATTGCTTTAGTGGGGTTTTCCGGATGGATACAATTTTGGTGTCTTCCTATCGAAGGCAAATCTGTTTCCCTTAAATAAACGCGCTTTACTGTAGACAGTATGGCCGCTTGGCGGTCATGTATGTTAATCAAAAGTGAATTCAGTGTTTCATTTTCATTAAATTTCTGTATCAAAATGACACATTAGCGCTTCTTGTGGCGAAATGGAGAACAATCTTTGACATATATATTTCAAAACGTCATTACAGGCGTTACTTAAATATAGAACAAAATCACATAACAAATCTTCAAGTCAAATACCCCCGTCTATAATTCGTAGCCTCCACGGAACATGTGCGGGCCTATCTGTGCCTAACTTTATTTAACTTGTATTTCCAAGACATTTCGAAACACCAAGACCTCAAGCGCGTAAAAACTTTACAAAGTTTTAAGGCTCGTTCATTATCATACAAAGTCTCTCTTATAAAAGGTCGTGATAGTCTAAGAGTCCGGAACTGCTAGACCTATTTCATTTTAAAAGGTTAATATTACATTAGAGCACGCTTCCAATTACAGTTGCGAACGATGAGCTACTATTAAGTTTGGTCCTTCGTGGCTTTGGCAGTTTTTTTACGATAATAGGTTTGCACATGGCCGACATCACACCTGATATTAAGCGACGATGCTGTATACAATAGAGCGTGCATAAGAAAAACTAATTTACTCTTTTCGATACTATTAAATCTTGTTGTTAACCCCCGACCAAAAAAGGGGTGTTATAAGTTTGACGTTGATGTCTGTCTGTCTGTATGTCTGTGTGTCTGCCTGTGTGTGTGTGTCTGTCTGTGGCACCGTAGAGCTCAAACGGATGGGCCATTTCAATGCGTTTTTTTATTTGAAGGTTAATATCTTTGTTCTTTGCTATGTTTGGTTAATATCGATTCAAGATGGCCGCCTCCATAAAATGGCGGACAATTTCTTCACAACCTACCTCAATATGGGTATCAAACGAAAGGGCTTGACTTGTAGAATGTTGAACAAATAACAAATCCGAGCCAGTCGGGGGTTAGTCACAATTTTTAATTTTGTTCTTGTTTTCAAGAGTATCGAACGAGAAAACGCCATTTCGGCAACGAATTCTACAGTCCAGACGTTTTTATTATGAAAATGGAGATAAACCTCTTAATTCAAGTTTTTGGAATGTCAACAATGAGACGATGTCGCTTTCTCGAGCTAAGAGCAGTCCGGCAGATAAAAGGGCAAGGTTCATCGTGCCGATCAACTGCACACTTTTCGACTCAACCAGTAGTGAATCAATTTACTGACACGAGGCTCGTGGGCTCGATTCCTTTCTAACAAGCATTTGTTTTGTATCTGGGTATGTTTAATAAGTAGAGAAATGTATTTAAAAATATCTGTCACAAACTTTAACTTTTCAAATATCCAGGTATCAATCAGGCTTCCAAAAAGTACAAGCGTTTCTCAGAGTGGGATAGATTTTTGTATGTTTTGTGTGAAAAAGTGTTGACCGATATTTATTTAACTTTTATACAAGAACAAAATTAAAAATTTCGATTAACCCCCGACTACCTCGGATTTGTAATCTGTACAACATTCTGCTAGTCAAGCCCTTTCATTTGATACCCATATTAAAGGAGTTGTGAAAAAATAAATGTATTTCGCCATTTTGTGGTAGCGGCCATCTTGGATTTGAAATTTGTCATAGTGCAAAGTATTCTACTAGTCAAGCCCTTTCATTTGATACCCATATTGAGGTAGTAGTGAAAAAAAATAATGTAATTCGCCATTTTGTGGTGGCGGCCATCTTGGATTTGAAATTTGTTTTTATGTATTGTATTCTACTAGTCAAGCCCTTTCATTTGATACCCATATTGAGATAAGTTGTGAAGAAATATTTTGTCCGCCATTTTGTGGAGGCGGCCATCTTGAATCGATATTAACCAAACATAGCTAAGAACATCCGCACGGATATCAACCTTCGAATAAAAAAAACCGCATTGAAATCGGTCCATCCGTTTGAGCTCTACGGTGCCACAGACAGACAGACAGACAGACAGACCGACAGACCGACAGACAGACAGACAGACAGACAGACAGACAGACAGACAGACATCGACGTCAAACTTATAACACCCCTTTTTTTGGTCGGGGGTTAAAAAATGATGGGCGTCAGGTAGAAACTGGCTCTTACTCTACAAAGCTTTAACTGCGAACGCAGTAGCAAATTGGTAATTGAAGGGCCGTTTCAACCGCGCTTTATGGCATTTATTTCTAAGATTAACTTAACTATCCGTTAGCCTTCGAGACCATATTATCTTGCGCCCCGGGTATACCTTTCTCTTAGAAATAAATTGAATTGCCGAGAGACGTGGATAGTTTCGTATTCCCGGCATTTCTGGAACGAACTATAGTTTGTCGACTATTATTACTCTAAATGTGATTATATTTAAAACTACAATATCACATTACCTCTGTGCATCTGTACCCCGCGGTGTAACTCGCGTCTTACCAACCATTTAACTGAATTAAAACAGCTTGTATGTATGTTAATCCCAGTAATTTACTTACTGTGTCAAATTTCAATCGTATCTTTACAGCCGTTACAGAAATACGTGGGAATAAACATACACACTTACACACACACAATTTATAATGTTGATGTGATTAAAAGAAATCATAATAATTTATGCTCAAATTCTTACGATACGACAGGCCATTTACAAAATGTTTAATTCAAATAGAAAACAACTTTAATGTTTTCGATAGGTTCGCTAAAATGCCGTGAAACCGTTTAAATTTTTCAATGAACGTTTTGTAGCTATCCTGTTCAATTACTTACGACTGAAAGAGCAATCATTATAGACGGAGGAAGATCTGGTAACGACCGAGTGTTAAAAATTACAAATTTAGAATATTATTCTCAAAGTAACAAAAAGCAGGTGCATCATGTTAACTATCAGTTATTCTACCGCTACTATTAGTATTACTATGTTCCGGTTTGAAGGGGAATGTTTCCAGAGAAATTACAGGGCTTACAGATATAAAATCTCTGGGTGACGAGCGCAGTGCAGAGCGAGGTAATGATTTTGACTCTTCGTGTTCCAATAGCTGCATGTCACTGTGCTGTTAGTGGCAGGCATGTTGCTTACCATCAGGCAAATGTCCTGCTCGTCTCGTCACTCTTGAACTGGTTTGATCATCTTGTCTTTACGAGTATCTTCATAGATATACGGATAATTCAGATGTATTTAGTGCAGGTAGTCACGTATGTAGTGTACTGTAGTTATGATTGATTTTAGTTTTGTTTATAAAGGCAGTAAATTAAATTAACGCCACATAACAAGGCCATAAATGATTGACACAGAACCAGAATCTACCTATAAGTAACAATGAATGTACAAAAACGTGAAGGCGACACAACCAATTTACATTTCTAGCATATTTCTTTTTCTTTATTCAGATTTCAAGTAAAACTGAGTAAGTCTGCTCCGTCCCATTATCGTCAGGTTGGATAACATCTTGTCGGCCGTAATCAAACCGAAGTCGCAGAAACCGACTCTTAGGTAATCCTGCTGCCGTTCATTAAACATGAAGGTGAATAAAGTTTGTTTTAGAAGATTATCTCGAGCATGTAAAGACTGAGAGTGGTTTTATTTTTTCCCCACTCAATTCTCTACGGGAGTTGAAAATGATCGAAACATAATTTTCATTTGCGGTTAAGTGTAAACCTTGAATAGCTAAAAAAACCAGTGTTAATTGATTTAGTAAATTGTAAGAATTTTGAGGTGCATGTGTATTATAAACTTAAATGTTGCTAATCCTTCACGTCAAATCATATACGAACTGTTAAAACGTTAGACTAATGTTCAGAGTGTATGTATTAACCATGATACAGAAAAGTACAATATTGGATCCATAAGTTACAATATTGAATTTAGTAATAGCGGGGAAAAGATGAAACTAACAAAGGCATCTTCAACATAAAATTATAATTGGTAGGAACTACATATATTTGTAGCTAGAATAGGTTTGTAGCTCGAAAAAGCGATATCATTTGGGTTGACATCATAAAGATTCAAACGAGGTTTCACAACACTTTCGTAACAAGTACGAATGTTTACGCTAAGGAATACAACACAAAACAATACACTTAATTATACCACAAAACATTTCAAAAAAACCAGTGGTTAAACTTGAATGAGGTGCCAGAGTGGATTTTTCCCATGGTTAGGTATAATATTGGTGTTTTCAATTCCAGAGTGATTGAGTTTCATCTAAGTAAGCATGCTCCATCGTAGACTGCATCGTCGCTTAACATCAGGCGATCACTTGAATGTCAGTGCAACCCTATCACTCATCATCATCATCATCATCATCATCAGCCGCAAGACGTCCACTGCTGAACATAGGCCTCCCCGCTAGATTTCCACAACGAACGGTCCTGCGCAACCTGCAACCAGCGGTTTCCAGCGACCTTTGTGAGGTCATCTGTCTATCTAGTGGGAGGCCGTCCAACACTGCGTCTTCCGGTTCGTGGTCGCCACTCGAAAACCTTTCTTCCCCATCGGTTGTCAGTTCTGCGAGTGATGTGGCCTGCCCATTGCCACTTCAACTTGCTTACTCTTTGAGCTATGTCGGCCACTTTCGTTCTTTTGCGAATATCCTCATTACGGATTCTGTCGCGTAAAGAGACTCCGAGCATAGCTCTCTCCATAGCTCGCTGTGTGACTTTGAGCTTCGTTAAGTGAAGGACCACGTCTCAGTTCCATAAGACATCACTGGCAACACGCACTGGTTAAAGGCTTTCGTCACCCTATCCCTATTTGTAAAAAAACGGCCTTAAAATGTTAAAATATTTCGCTATCTCCACTTGGCGGGAGTTTGCTACAACCAAGACTGCGGCTGAATATTTGACGAGGTCTAGTTACCGCAGCGCCTCGACTCAGTGAATATTCCATGCATCCTTTGTGCCCGGTTCTTGTTAAAACAGAATACGTTTCTTTACCCGCTTATAATCCGCGGGATCCAAGATTCAAACGAAATCTGACGTACGGTGTTCAAACCTACCTTTGTGCGGGAACGTTTCGAACAAATTATGTTTGTAATTCCTTTGTTATGGATGTAGGGAGATTTGGTTAAGTACTACGAGTAATTATGACGTAACAGGTAATACACATACAATATACACATGAGTATAAACATTGCGTATCATGTGTATAAATATTGCGTTTGTCTGTGGATTTTCTAGGAGAGTCGGCGTCACATCGTACTACGTTCAAAAGGTAGTAAGATTATTATAAAACCTTCAGACCTTCATTAGAATGGATAATTCAGATGTGTTTAGTGTAAGGAGTTTGTTATATTCTCATTGCAATTCAATTTTATTGATAAAAGCTATGCCCGTTCAAAAAAAAGTTGTAAAATGAAACTGATATCTAGTGAAAGGTTGTCGAAACCATAACTTTTTTTACTTTTTTTAGTAGAGGCCTCCCAAGGACTCTTAGCGGAGTCCATCTGTGGAAATACCACACCTTTGCCAGTTATTCTACCGCCAAGTAATAATGCGCAAACATTTCTGTGTTCCGGTTTGAAGGGCAATGTTTCCAGAGTAATTACAGGCCTAAGAGATATATTATTTTAAACCTGTAGATGACGAGCGCGGTGCTGTGCTAGGTAATGATTTGGACTCTTCATGTTCCAATAGCTGCGTGTCACTTTGCTGTTTTGTGGTAGGCATGCTGCTTACCATCAGACTCATGTCCTGTTCGTCTCGTCACTCTATACTATAAATAAAATAAATATAATTTAAAAACTCAAACAACCCAACTGCATAAAAAGTGAACCAAACTATTTACTTACATACTATAAAAACTGAAAAGAGTATAACAAGCACTTAGATTTCTGGTGGTTTATTAATGGATCCCGACTATTCAGTTGATATGTTCCTTTACTCGAGTATATTTTACTTTCTGCAATAATATTAATTCAATAACATATTACTTATATGTACTATTTTTGGGTGAATAAATTATTTGATTTGATATTATAGAATTCTAGACCACCAGAAATCTAAGTGCTTGTTTTACTCTTTTCAGTTTTTATAGTATGTAAGTACATAGTTTGGTTCACTTTTTTTGCAGTCGGGTTTTTTTGAGTTTTTAAATTATATTTATTTTATTTTATACTTTTTAGTTATGAACAAAGTTATCACTGTTATTATGCTCAACAAAATATGCACCTTTTGGTTTTTGACCACAATGTTTTCGTTTCCACTGATACTATGATATGTAGGATTTTCTACTGCATGTATTTTTTATAGTTTTATGTAAGTACCTATATAGACATAAATTTTCAACCAAAGTTGAGTACTCAATCGTTTGAAGTCGGAGCTGGGTGACCGAGGCGGAGGGATTCCATGTTCCCACCATCAGCGGCAGAGTTGAAACCCCATGGGGGTTTTATTAGATAGGGGCACCATATCCATACATGGTAGAGTGCGACATAACCCGGCCGTCCCCCGAGCGGTAGGGTATGCGTAAATGCATTTCCTCCACATGCCAAAACAGATAGTCCAATATAGGTACCTACTAGATACTTTTGTATAGGTATATGTCCATCTACATCACACATCATCACATACAGCTAGTTTTTTTTAATAAAGAGTGACGAGACAAGCAGTACATGTACCTGATGGTAAGCATGCCTACCACATAACACCAGAGTGACACGCAGCTATTGGAACATGAAGAGTCTAAATCATTACCTACACACTGCTTGCGTTACCCAGAGATCTAAGATGTTATATCTCTAAGCCCTGTAATTTATTTGGAAACACTGCTCTTCAAAATGGAACACAGTAATGTTAGCTCATTACTGCTTGGCGGTAGAATAACTGGCAAAGGTGTGGTACTTCCCCAGGCGGACTCTGCCAAGAGTCCTACCACGATAATTATACGAAGATTTCTGCTACCTATACACCTATAAATGCGAGAATAGTTGTTAAGCAACTTTAAATCGATACACATCGGTAAACGGTGAGCCAAATCAAAAAACGTTGAAAGAAAACTAAAATTATTAATATATTTTGTTGACTTTTTTTTAGTTTGGACTATATGTCGTCCTGCAGCCGCCATATTGAATTTACACTTATGTCATGTCTTTAGTGTCACTCGCAAAACAAAAAGGTAGCGATTGACGTGTGAATCATAAAAATCGGCCTATGGGTTTGTTCTGTATAGTGCTTCAAAGAATCATACATACATATATAGACTGATAAACACATTACCACTCCTTTGCGTCGCGCAGTCGGGTAAAAATGAGAGTATATCGATTTCTTTTGATTAGATATTTCAACTTATTCTACGCCAACAGCTGGCGGCACAAACCATAAATCATATTAAAATCAAACTAAATCAAACACCATTTCAGCCCCGAGCAAGACAGGTCACCGTCAAACGCGTTTAAAAACCATTTTAATCACCTCTATCTGTGCGTTCAGCTGAATCGATAGTTCAATCTCGTGTGCTAATGAAAAGAAGAGGGTATTTTATTCAGGCGCAGTAGTAGCCCCTACAGAAATAGAGCAAATAATCCTAAATTGCGGTCGTGATCATAAATTTCATAATCAGTAAGCTGTGTGTTTATATAGGTCGCCCAAATAAATTCATATCGGAGGATTTATGCGTTAATACAAACCACAATGTATCTTTGTTAAAGATTTTTTCTTTTGTAAAACGACTGTAATTTTTTTTAATTAAAAATAGTCTTTAGTCACAAATTCGGTGTTTCGTTTTGATGCTGTCTTTCTTATAATTCTTACAAAACTAAAACGTAATTTTATGAATAAGGGGATTCAATAATATGAAATCAATTATTTTATTCCTCGTACATATATCTCTATTTATAAAAATGTTATGTTGGTTTGTGTACGCTTCAAAAACTCAAAAAGTTCTGAGCTGAAATTTTAGAATGATATATGATCCGCATCAAGGATTGTTTGTATCTAATTTTTCCATTAAATTTGCCACAGCGAAGCGTGGCAGGGTACAGCTAGTTATATATATATGTATATCCAAATTCAGCCTTCCAACTGGGACATTGTCAGATGTCATTATATCGTTAGTATTTGTTATATTTGTAACTATGGAAAGGGGAAAAGAACTGTAAAAAAGATTATTATTTATCTACTGTCGTCAATGGTAACTTACAGAAAAATATTTGATTACCTTTTAATTAAAGAGCACTAAAGGGACAAGTGATATGTGTGTAAACTTACTCTCGTGTCAGATTCGGCTTAAACTTTTCCAGCAGTTCCACTAAAAGAAAAAAATCGAATTTCCAAAGTTGCAAAGAGTCACTATTCAATGTGTGATATGTACTCGTAGCTGATTGCTACGCCGTAGTCTCGTAGCACAATCGACGTCGTAGATGTGAGATCGTGTAATCTTGATCGGTGCTACAAGATACGAAAATTTAAAACATACTTTGCATGTTCTGGCATAACTACTTAATCTTTTGTATAACATATCTCAATGTAAGTATACAAAATTTGTTGTTTTCTGTTAAAAAAAAATCGTAACTGTATAAATAAATACGATATTCGAAACTTTTTATGCTATGGAGTTATTATAAGAAGTAATATGAATTACACTTCATTTTGTGTAAAACAGTTTCTGTTACGTGGACTAGTTTATTCAATAAAAACTACAATTTCTCAAAATACTGTATCAACTCGTCGAGAACTTCATTCTCAGAATACATTCTGTTCTGCAGTTTTGTCACAGCCTGTAAAAGAAAAACCAAGTAGCACGTCCCTAGCACAAGATAAACTCGCAGAAGATCACAAACTTCATTATTGTATTACGCGAGTTGGCGAACCGTAACAAGATTCCACACTCGCTCCATATGACATACATATACGTTGCTAGCTAGTAATGCACTCGGGGAGCTTTTAAGCTCTAAAATTAATTAATCTCGAGTTTGCAACTTAATAATGTATGTTTGTCCTGAGAAAATAGGTGGTGAAATGTGAAACTTTCATTGTTTTTCAGCAACTTTAAAACGAGGATTTTCTATTTAATCCGAATGTATTTATTGCACACTACTTACGTACATATGTTAGATCTTTGTCTTACGAATGATTAAGTATTTATTAACATAAATAATTAGCTTGAAAAAGGGTGTAATATAACTTTCGATACGTTTTTTTTAATACGGATATTTGTTCTGTTTCAATATTTCTAAGTATTATTATAAAAAAATGCTAAAAATTACACAGCAAATCAGTACTGAAGCGTGGAGAATGTCGTAAGTCATCGTATTACTTTGATGTATTTATATTGTACATTTTAATTACAAAACAAAATATTGGTTTAAAAAAAACATAGAATAGACAAACTACGTCTTTTTGAGTGGATATTGGATAAGTTATAATACACTAGCAGTGCCCCGCGGGTAGCAGTTACCCAATTCCCGTAGTTTTCACGCTATAAAAGGCCTACGTGCTATTCCAGCCCATTAATAATTAATCTGTGTTCCAAATTTCAACCCGCTTGAAACTTATTTTTAGGCTTTTGGTTGGGTACAATTACATTTGATATTTAATTAAAACTTGTAAAAGTTACCCAAGAATCGTATTTCAATCCCTCAACTACAAAATCTACAATTCAATCAAAGCACACTAATCAAACTCCAATTGGACATCCTGCTGAAACACAAACGTTGGAGCAATTATAGTCATACAACGGAATAAAGGCCCAAAATTACAAGAAGACTTTAAAAATAGTTTCTACGTATAATAAGTATGTATTTACAACTATATGAGTATTATATCAGCTATCTGGCCGCCATAGTACAAGCTTTGCTTAGTTTGGGGTCAGATAGTGTTATGTGTTGTTGTGTGTTTTTATATTTACATTATTAATATTTTGATATCATAATTCTCTTTTATATTTTTTCTTCTATTCTCATTTATAAACTAAGACTAAAACAAATTCTCATTTTATAAACTAAGACCATAAACAAATTGCATTAACAAATGGCTCTCGAAGAGGCCAGTTTTCATGGGTCTCGTTTAAAATATTATGTATCATGTTATTTTATCTGCAAACAGTAATAATGATATTTGGCGGAAATTAATTATCGTGAATTTCCACATTGGAAACTGTAATTCTACTAATATTATAAACGTGAAAGTTTGTAAGTATGGATGTTTGTTACTCTTTCACGTAAAAACTAATGAATAGATCGGGCTGAAATATGTAACATGGATAGATTATAGTCTGGAAGAATACATAGGCTGCTTTGTACCCTGAAAGAAAAAACAGGAACGACGAAAACGAGAATACGCGGTTAAAACACGGGCACTGCTTGTCGTAAATTTTTGACATATACACAAAGAAAACTTTTTAATATAGTCTGTCTAATTGCAATGTAATATTATAAATGCAAAAGTTTGTGTGTGAATGAAATGTGAATGCTTGTTTGCACTTATCTCTAATAGGTGAACAGATTTGAATTCAGTTAAATACAAAGTAACTATGTACCTATATTATCACACAGGCTACATTTTATCCCGTCAAAGTTATCGGTTGTTCAACAACACGAAGCACAGCCAGTTAAGACTCAACCGATATAAATGATCCCATTTCACTTAAACCTATTCTCGATTTCTTAATAGCAACAAACTTTCTTACAAAGAGAGTTGAGAAAAGAACCCATTAGGTCCGAGAGGTCAAGATTACCTGCACACTATGTTCTAATTAGAGCCATTAAGAAACAGGCCACATATCTCGTTAGGTCTGAGAGCTCCAGCGCCGGCTAACGATATTAGCTACCGCGAACTGTGGTGGGCTCCGAGTGACTCCGACAGCTCAACTGGTTTACCACATCTCTAGTAGAACCAATAACTACTGCACCGTTTCTTTTGTATAGCGGCACAGTGGAGTAAAACATGCAGTTGAATAGACTGAAGAGTTTTCACGGAGCAATGAGAGCTTTTATTTAATTTAATAGTTGAAAAATTAAGTCGTATAAATCTGAGTTTGTAAATAAAAATGTTACGAAGTTTTTTAAGATTCTGTTCAATAGACGACTTGCAAATGTAAAATTTTTATATTTTATAGATAAACTACATCTTACTTTTTCTCCCTTATTCTTATACTTCCCTGGTGCATGGTGATCATTTGTATGAATACGTAGCGATCAAGTGGAAATCTTACTGTTGAGAGCAAAGTCTATCAAAACCAAAGTAAAGAAACGCCTACAAACATGTACATACATAGAATAAGACACATATACAATTGTATAAAGAACACTATAAGTTTCAAGATATTCAAAGAAAGATATGGAGGATACCTGTAATGCTCTCAACAAAAGTACTGCCCCTCAAATACACAAATATTACTTACTATACAGAGCTGTTACTTTTTTAGCTGTCACAACACGACATGTGTACAGTAAACATATTCAATACCACAAAAACTACTTAGAAGTGATATTTCAACAATAAAAGGGGTTTAGTTGTAACAATTTCAATAACCGTTCGACTTTATTGCACGTACAGATAGATATTTATCGTCTGAGTACATCGTTACCCGTGCCCCATTGAACGGAGCGTTACAACAGTCTAAATATGTCACGGTTATGAATACGATCCCAAAACAAGTCCCCAGGGATTTATTAATATGCAAAGTACATGGGAAAGTTTACGCAAGGCTTATATAAATGTAAATGTTTGTATATAAACATGTTAGGAAAGGATGTTTGCATGTGAGCAGAACAAGTGTCTTGTTTGCCTGTTACGATACGTAATCTTGAGACAACAATGATTTTAGAGGGGGAGGCACTTACGGGATGTACATGGTAGTTTAAGGATCTGAGGGTAGCGAGAATTGATGTACCTACATATATATAATCTTGTCATGGATTAAGATATATGTATACAAGTGATTTTATCCGCATGAACCACATTAAACTAGAAGATGTCACTCGTAAAGATCGGTAAAGACGTACTTATCGGTCGCCTGTCCTGCTCTATTACTGTTGTGTATAAATGTTTGATAATAATTTAATTTTAATAATAGTAATTAAGTTTTTTACTCTTTACTCTTGTTTTATAGGAATTATCTCTGAATAGGAAAATGCGATCTGTGTGTGATGAAGGTGTTTTAATGTATGTATAATATAAACTATTTTTGCACAAAAAATTAAACCGACTTCAAAACCACAAATAGGCACTCAAAAGCGAAAAATAAACTAAAATCATTATTATAAGCGCTACTCACTCACCTATTTAAAGTCGGTGCCAGCCAAATCTAACAGGTATAGGATAGATACTACTTACCTGTGCCTACATAGCATCAATCTACTAACTTTTTGACCTCACTGGCACCGACTTCAAATAGATGAGTGAGTAGCGCTTATAATAATGATTTTAGTTTATTTTTCGCTTTTGAGTGCCTATTTGTGGTTTTGAAGTCGGTTTAATTTTTTTAACGAAAATAGTTTATTTTACTCTTTAGTGTACAAGAACAAAATTAAAAATTTTGATTAACCCCCGACTACCTTGGATTTGTTACCTGTACAACATTCTACTAGTCAAGCCCTTTCATTTGATACCCATATAAAGGGAGTTGTGAAAAAAGAAATGTATATCGGCATTTTGTGGAAGCGGCCATCTTGGATTTGAATTTTTTCATAGTGCAAAGTATTCTACTAGTCAAGCTCTTTCGTTTGATACCCAAATTGAGGTAGTAATGAAAAATATAATATAACTCGCCATTTTGTCGTGGCGGCCATTTTGGATTTGAAATTTGTTATAGTACATAGTATTCTACTAGTCAAGCCCTTTCATTTGATACCCAAATTGAGGTAGGTTGTGAAGAAATATTTTGTCCGCCATTTTGTGGAGGCGGCCATCTTGAATCGACATTAACCAGACATAGCTAAGAACATTTGCTATGGTATTAACCTTGAAATAAAAGAAACCGCATCGAAATCGGCCCATCTGTTTGAGTTCTACTACGGTGCCACAGCAGACAGACAGACTCACAGACAGACATCGACGTCACTTATAGCACCCCTTTTTTTGGTCGGGGGTTAAAAACAGGTTTTTACTAAAGCATTTTTTGTATTGACAGGGTCGAGATTCATAACTTTTGTGAAATCTACAACTACGTCATCCAGATAATTGTACGCAAAATTTCGAAAAGATTTATATGGGACCATTCGGGAAGCATACCCATCCGAACACAAAAATAAATTTTAAAACCGGTGTAGCGGTTCTCGAGAAATCAGGTAACATACATAAAAAAAAAAAGAGTAGCCGTCTGGATTCGAACCCGGATCTATAATTTCGTGACCGCCCAACTTCTCGGCTGAGCTATTATGCTGACGCGCAACGTGGTGAAATTTCCCGTCTCATTCTAATGTTAATGTAACAGTTTTACACGCGCATAACGAGCGGTTTTTAATGAAACCTAGTTAGATCGATTTATCGTCCCCCCTATAATTTTCATGAAATTATGTATGCCGAAACCCCCTGCATACATAATTTCATGAAAATCGTTCGAGCCGTTTCCGAAATTCAGATTCTATATATATTTATATAGGTTTCAAAAATGACTCGTTTAAAAAAAAAAAGATTACATTAGGTATCGTATAATTGTCATAATTACAAACTTTGGATCGTGTAGGAGTTATATCGCTATCAAGTCGGAAGTAAGCTCGGACTAAATAAAAAGTTTGATAACATCAGCGGGCGACTAAAATAGTACAAGTGCGGCCAAACTTCATCGAAGGACAAAATTGTTTGTGAACTGAAGGGATAATTCAAAGAAAATAACTTGTTCCAGAACAAATTGACCACTCAAAGGGCTTAGGGAGCGTGTTTATATGAAATCTTCTTAAACTTGAGTGGTTTCCATGAATATATTTCATAGACAATACGGGAAATAAGAAAACAAATGCATGTGTAGTTCTTGAGGGATCAAGTTTTATTTGTAGCTATTATTTTCGGCTATAAGCAGGTTATTTGTAGATTTCAAATGTTCGGTAGTTATTTCAATTATTTTATTGCACCGTACTACCGTCTCCTTGCCTTTGTCCTACCCACGCAGCTACTATAAACTCATCAGGCTCTCCTCATACACGCAAAATATGTATTATTATGTATGTAGAATGAAACATAAATTTCTTAGGTAAAAAATAACCATATTGTTATGGTTATTTTTTTATTGTAATGAAATCAATCCAAAGTCCAAAGACGTGCTCTACTAAACTTCAGGGCGCACGAAACCATGTTATTGTTGAGAAGAGTGAGCTCACTTTTTCCGTTCTAGTCGGTTGTAGGAAGCGGTGAACGCCGGACGTTTTTACCTATCACTAATTTTGATGTTAGACATAAATATAATAAAACATGCCATCCTGTGCCTTCAGTAAATGTTCTAATAACTCAAGAAACACAATTCAACAAAATCCAAGGAAATTACATTTCGTGCGTAATTACTGCATTTAAATATATATTTTTTGTATATTTTCCAATTACCTACCCATTAACATTTTAAAATGTCTAGCATAGGTGTGACAGAGAGCGAAGAATAACAATTATAACCAGAGAGAGCAAGATAGAGTAGATGTACATATGTCTTATTCTTTCGTTGTCAACAACCAAAATAAGCAGAACCACAGGATACCTCGCCGGTAGCAATTCTAGGGGTCAAGTAGATTAGGCGGGTGGGTGTGTGCTGTGTAAACTGTACCTCTCACCCTCACAACCTCTCACGCTACCCACACAAGACGCAGTTTGTTACCAATTCCCAGATGTTCAGGGCACATCTTTGGATTGAGATCGTTGGGTTTTTGCGGAAAAACCATGATACGTCACAGTAAAAGTATTTTCAACATGGAAAAATATGTAACGCTGACCTAACGGGTCGCGTAGACGAAGCAGACCTTTACTGTACTTAGATTAAGAGTACGTTATTAATTTTGTTCTTGTTACTTTCGATTTGTCTATGATTATAAAGCTAGACCAAGACGGCGAACCTTTTCCCAAAATAAACCAAATGTTTTGGGTAAGTCGGCCATTCATCTCCATCTGCGCCGACGGGCGAGGGCGAGGTTTCGGTGAAGACTTGCCTATTCGGCCACGCACGTAACATTGCGATATAAACTAGTTAATGCGAGCGTAGATCTCGCTTCGTGAAATATTGCCGGTTTATAGCTTTTATAAGATCGCCAATAAAAAACTAACAATTTGAAATGTTTGTAAATAAATGTGTTTTTACTTTCTAATAGTTTTCTTTTTAGTGAGAGGCGGGTGGCACAATATGATGTACCTGTGTAGGTATATCAAACAGTGTCGAAAAAATAATAAGATTGTATAAAGAGTATTTTTTTCGATCATAGTTTTGCAGTAGGTTTGCTTGTTTCAACGCCATCTTGACTCAGTTTAACACTTTTTCCCAAATAAGATTCTCGGGAAACTGAGTCCAGCTGTATGCCACTCCGTTTGCGTAATGTACATATAGGCTACTTTACATTCAGAAAAAAGTAGTGTTTTTTGTAGGAAATAGTCATATTCTCAATTTGTTATCTAATTAATGAAGTGTCAGGCAAACGTTAATAGCACATAAACATGGCAATCAATCAGGGAATTGTGAAATAAATCTGTTAAAAAATCGTTTTTTTTATTTGCAGTATTTCTATCAATACCTATGTATCTGTCTATCTATTCAATGTATCTTGTAGTAATACTCTCCCAATCACTTAACGCACAAGTAAACCGAATCGACGAATCGTAGACAAAGTCCAAACAAACAAGTTACACTGAAACGTATTAGACGAAACCAAATTATGGATTACAGAGAGAGAGAGGTCACTCGTGAGATTCACGGTATCCACTGCAACTGTCCGTGCTGAGAATTAACCTACATTTCGGGGACACGTGTCACCTATTTACGAGCTAGAGAACAAGATTATATATAAAGGTACATGCACATAGACGGTAAGTGACGGTAAGTACAAGCAAAAGAAGATAAATAATCTTATACCACATATTACAACTAAACGATGTTGCGTTCGCGTAGACACATGACTGGAAAGAGCATTGATTTCATTGAAAATCTCATACATTAAAGTATATCGCACTAGAAAATGATAAGCTGAATCCTAGACGACACAATATTAGACAAATAGATACGAGTACACTTTATTGATACACCAAAAAATAATGGTGCTCAGATATAGATAGCAGCTGGCAGCCTTATAACTGAAAGTGATATCATTCAGGTCTGCTTAGGAGAGACAATAATAATGTGTGGACAAATAAAATACAGGGTTCGTAAGAAAATAAGTAGACGAACCGGAAGAAAAGTTTGACATAGAATTTTGAATAATCTTACCCACCAAAAACATTATGTAAAAAACTAGCCAAGTCTCGATGGAGCTGTAATGAAGTAATGAAATCTAGACAAAGCAGGGCCAAGTCTAAGGTTCCTTACTGCGATTTCTTTATTATTACAGATAATGTTGTGTGACTTGGCCGTTGAAGGGTACACAAGGGTATAAAACCAGGTGCTCCATGACACCATTGCACCAATCTGTCGCCAGAACCGCTTGGTCGTTGAAGGGTATCAGGGTTATCAGGAAGGGTTCTTCTACTTCATCAAGATACTTCAGACCTTCGGTTTTTGACATCAAATGAGGAGGAGAGAAGAGGACAAACAAAGTTGAATATTTTTTGTAAAGGCGGTATGTCGATCTTTAGTAGTTTGGTTGGGCTCTTGTGTTTTCAAATAAGGGGCACCAGGTACTCCAGATTTACGATATTCCTAGTTTTTATAGTTTTCCCTTTATGTGGCCATTAAACCCTAAGTCTGTACCAAATTTCAGCTCTCTGAGTTTATGGGAAGTACTAGTTCTATTTTGATGATCATGAGTGAGTGTCGGAAATGCGAAACTTTGCATTCGCTTAACTCCGGAACTAAATGACGTACAGACTTCAAATTTTGGATTTTGAATATGTGAGTATAGATTACTAGATAACGAAAATTTCAGCGTTCTGATCTTATCCAGAGGGTCTCAAATGAAAATGCAGCGGATTGGTTCCAGTAAAGGATGGTACGGCAGTGTTTGCTTCGCGCTCGACTTGGCGGGGCACTGCCGTGCCCCCAGATACTAATATTATAAAGGTGAAGCGGTTTTGAACGCGCTCATCTCAGGGACTACTGGGCCGATTTCAAAAATGTTTTACCGTTGGATATGTAAGTAATTGCTGCGTGTTTTAGGCTATATATTTTGTACCACGGGCTAGCCCGGAACAGTACTCTAAATGTTTGACATTTGAAATGAAGGTTTCTCAATTCGACTGTATGTATGTTTTTTTTTTAAGAGTCTGCTTTATCGATAGACATTGGATTTCTGAATAGAAAATACTTTCGAACACACATATCTTCTTCGCAAATTATACTCGTTAAAAGGCGAAATGAAGGTCATAACACATAATTTTTTTATCAAAAAATATGAATTTTCAGTAGATTCCCTCAACAGAACTGAGCTTTACTGAAATCATAATCAAAATTTCGTCTTCGTCGACGTATATTTTCGTGATACGTTTTTTAAGACCGAGGTGAGGGAGCGGAGGCCTCGTTGTCTGAATAATACATCGTCTCTAGCCCTTTGCGCCGTGATTACCGAGACATATCATCTCGTGACTTACTGTGGAATACGTTATATTACAGGTAAGTATACGTAGAAAAGGTGTGGTATCGAGTTTTACTACGATAAATGTAGCTAAATCAAATCTAATAACACCTTGCCCTTTTTCTATCGAACTGCTCGCAGCTTGAAAAAGCGACATCTTTTCATGATTGACGAATACAAAGATCCGAATAAGAACGTCAAGGATGTGGAATGTGTTGCCTGAATGATTTTTTTTTCGATGGATAAAATCTTGATGTCTTCAAGTAGAATCTAGGCAATCACGTTCCATCGTAGACCACATCGTTTAACAGGCGAGATCAAGTGGTCAAGTGCAAACCAATTATTGTTAGAGCGTGTAAACCGAAAATAGGTAACTGTTAGAGTAACTGGGTATGAGTAAACGATAAGATATTTTAACTTATAATATAAATCCTTACTTCACGTTACCGTAGTGCGAATGGCAAGTTGTATTGTGGGTCCACGTCCTAAGTTCCTATGATAATAGCTACAAAGTTCATAGGTCATAACATAGGTCTAAGGGCCGTCCAAAAAAACAACAGATTTTTTTTTAAGTTTCACAATCTGAACTCTATTGGAAGCAAATTACAGAGCTTAATTTAAAACTAAAGGTAATTTAAACATATTAGATCAAGATTAAATCTTTAATAATATTTTTAATATGATAATAAAACCTATCGTCTATTAGTATTCCAGAGGGTTTACCAGTGGGATGATTCTAGAAGTTTTAGCTGCAGGAAAAGGCGCGAATCCTCGGGAGCGACTTCGCGGCGGCTCGCTGTAGTTCCAAACTCTTCTCGGTGTCGTCGACAGTTCATTAAAACTTGGAGTTGGCGGCACTCCGGTCAACTTCGGAACTCCGCCCGCGAGGGCTCGCTCTTCGGACAACAGTAAACAAGCTCAATTTTTGGTGTTATTAAAAAAAAAAAACACTTGACCACCTTTTCGTCAAATGCAAGACGTAAAATAAAAGGTGCAAAAAATGGGGCTTGTTTAAAATAGACAACATAATTATATTCAGTTGACTTGAGATAACCAGATTAAATGTATCTAGTAACTCTCAGTACGGAAAAGGTTTCACAGTCTCAAACATGCAGCGATCACACGCGTGCACTCTCCTTGAAGAGTTGAAGAAGTCCGCCGGACGCGGGCGAAATTTAATTTGGACTGGACCGATTATACACTTGAGTTAACCGTGATGTTACCGAGATATTTCGAGAATATCAACCTTCATATTTTCTAATGAATGGTAGAGCGATAGAAGAAAGTCTTTGTTTGTTAGAGGATGTAGATTACATGTACCGAGATGTCTTTGATAAAAAACAGTAACCTCCATGTAAGGTGAAGACTTTTAGACTGTACAATGTAGCTGTGAAACATAGGAATTCGTCTTTTCATCGCGTACTGCGAAATCTCTGTACGTAGTTCGGAACTGCGAGCAGACGGCGCGAGGCAGACGCTGTCTTGAAGTAGGTCACGCGGATGCACTATACGCGCTAGATCTGGGGTAAGGTTTTGTTCTTACGCGCGCTGAGAATTAATGCGCAGCGAACTCGGGGAACCTAAAATCAATAGATTTAAGCTCAAAAGATCGGGAAGATTTTTATTTTTTTAATTCGTTTCTAAATTCAAACGAGTAACGAATCACAGTATTTTTCCAGAACTAATCGCGATGAACACGACACTGTAAACGATACACATCGAACAGTTTGAGAATATGCAACCATCTACGAGGCCTGGTAATGCAATACATAAAGTCATAGATGTCTTGCGAGTTTAATTTCAAACATTGCAACTTTTGTACAAAAATATGTTTTAGGCAATGGTTAATGGAACGTTAAAAATTCTTTAAATCTTATAGTGCAGGTCGTGCACGGGAACAATAAAGTCTCCGCAGACTGTGTAATGATGAAATAGTAACGAGACTACCCGACGGGGGGCAGCGAGGCGCGAGCGACTTGAGATCTGGGGGCTACCATCGTATTGCATGTGTTGCGACGGTAGATGATGGTACTTGCACCAGTATGTAGGGTTCATTATGTGTTTATTTTTTACCCTACACTACAAAGGACTTATATTTAAATTCTTATATAAGTAGTGAAAGCGTTGGTTAGCTAAATCTAAGTTATAACAAATTTATCTACAAGTCTAACACGCTAATAAACAATTCATGAATTCATATTCTAGTTAGATTTTCGTGAAGTTGTTTCGATCGCGGTATATGCGTAGTCTTATCGCGCTTCCGCGAGCGATTGTCGACTATAAGATGGAATTTCCATGTTCTTATTTTGCTAGTGTCGTTCCTGTAAAATAACACTTAATCTATGAAGCGATCGCTTCGAATCCATACATATAAGTAGATACATGCCAGCAATATGCAGCCACATAATCGCAAAAAACAATATCTTAACTGATGTATTTGTTCAAAACTGGTTGTTCGAAATTACCGTTAATAATAGTATTTCTACTGTGGATTAATGGCGGAACGAATCCTATGTTTCCATCGCATCGTCATTTCTATGCAGTGCAATCACCATATTTACGGGTAAACTGACAAATACTACGATAAGTATACTGCAATCGACGTACCTTAACTAGCAAGACGCTAGGAAGGTAACAACTAGTAGCAGTCGTGTGTTGCAGTATTCATGGCATCCTCCGAGTGAGCGAGTTATAGTCGGAGGCATATCTCCCGTGATGGCAGCTTTCAACTCTGCAGTTTATGATTCAATTCGATTCGTACGAGCATGTTGTTAAAGTGGAGCGAAACTTGATGTGGCGTTGAAAGATGGAGCTGAGAGTTTATAAACTCTATACAACGTATAACGTTACCAGCGGATTTGCATTCATTGTATTTAAGTTCTTATCTGGCATTAAACTAAACCCACTTCACATTTACACAGCTGGGACTCAGGGTCTTCTCTTACAAGGAAAGACTCAGAACCATAACTCCTCACGCTAAGTGCGGATTTGTAAATCTCACATGCATTTAGGTTATATTTACAAGGTTATAAGTGAAATCTAAAAGATTGGCTTAAGTTTGTAAATCAGATAGATTAGGAATAGAACACATTTAACTTCTTACTCTCCCATTGTATCCACATACCATCAGGTATACCGATCTACTAGTAATATGCCTCTCCACTTTTCTCATAACCAGTCCAGTCGGTATCAAAAGATTCTGGCAGATGTTAATTTCTCAATACAATAATAATACAGGTGCAACTTTCGCACTTCCTCTAACATGTTCTTTCATAACGCTATTCATTCTTGTAGCTTAGCATCATCTGAACATTTGAAATTAAAAATGAAAAAACATTTATTTACATACACATGTAATGGTTTCCCAGTAAGTCAAGTTTTATAAAGTAGGTATAGCCTATGTTTATGGGTGGCACAACATCATAGTGTATATATATAATACAGTGCACCTCCCGCACTAGGCAACGCCTGTGACGCGGGAACCAAGGTACGAATTTCTAAAATGTTGGAACACCTCTAATTGTACAAAACACAAAATAAATTGAAAAACAAGTTCAGGAACAGCCTAAAAATATATAAATTTAGGATTATTTTGCCCGTAAAATTTCGTATTTGCATCTCAATTGCATACATCATCCTTAAGGAAGAATATTTGACTGATTTCGACGTAGATTACAATTTTGGTACAATCCTTACGCAACACTACTCGTATCTAGCCCCAGTATAAGCAAATCTACACTAGGTAGAACCATGGGAGCAATATCGCTAATGTTATATCGAGCACTGTGAAAAATAACTATTTGTATTCGTTGTATGTAAAATCCGCTAGTTTAGTAACCTTGGCATTGTATCCTTGGCAATCGTCTACCAATATGGACCGCGTTAGCATAGGACCGTAACTCGTGAGTCGTGATTCTGTTTACAAACAGAAATAAAGATTAATGCGCGACCGATCGAAGGTCACGAACGTATCTTCAGCCAAATTTCGGAAAGTTACGTCACGATTTTTAGGTAGGTTGAATAAATAGTTACACTTACAACAAAACTATCTTTTGTTGATATAATATATATAATGATATAATGATAGATTGTAATCCTTTGCAGAGCCCGCCCGATGAAGCAGCGATCTTCTTTAGTAGTGGTAGGACTCCTAGCCGTCTAGCCGAGAGTCCGCCTGGGGAAGTACCACACCTTTGCCAGTTATTCTACCGCCAAACAGTAATGTGAAAACATTACTGTGTTCTGGTTTGAAGGGCAATGTTTCCAGATAAATTACAGGCTTAGAGATATAACATCTTAAATCTCTGGGTGATGAGCGCAGTGCAGTGCTAGGTAATGATTTGAACTCTTCATGTTCCAATAGTTGAGTGTCACTGTGCTGTTATGTGGCTGGCATATTGCTTACCATCAGGCACATGTCATGCACGTCTCGTCACTTTTTATTAAAAAAAAAGCAACAAACCTTACAGTGCACATTACAGTGTTGCGGTTTGAAGAGTAACGTTCAGAAAAATTACACAGATAATTTAAATCTTAAATATCTGGGAGATAAGCGTAGTACAGTGCTAGGTAGCGATTTGGACTCTGCAAGTCCAAATAGCTGTGCAATAAGTACTGTTCTGTTAAAGACAGGCGTGTTTCTTACTATCATGCGCATGTCTTGTTCGTCTTGTCACTCCATACTATCAAAAAAAGCGTTTTAATAAACTATTCAGGTTTTTCGTCACTCAAGCTAACAACTTAAGGTGGTTTGGAAGCGTATCCCTACAAACGTTCGGAATAGTCTAGTACCTCTAATCACAGATCAAAAACTCGCTAATGTCTAAACAGTGAAATATTATATTTATTTGAAATTTTCTCACGCAAGATTGTTATGGAGAGAATAGTTAGAAAAAAATAATCATGGAATCATATTATCCCACATTTTTTCCTCACAACAAACTGCCACAATCAAAAAGCTTTTGACAACATTATACGGGTCAGCTAGTAAAGAGTAGTGAATAGGTCACTTATGGGTCAGTGTGCACTATCTTCGACCACATTGTCGCAACACTTCAGCCGAATTGGTGGTGAACTGAGGATATACTCGTATTTGAAATCATAAATATGAATATGAAACGTAGTGTATAGTGACACAGCCAAGCCAGCTACTTATTGTGAAAGTCTCTGCTGTCACTTAGTTCGTAACACACTACGCTCTGCGAGTGACACCATTCAACATTGAAGTGACATTCCACGCTAAGGAGCTACGACGTAGGCTTGCTACGAATTACATAAAATATGATTGGAAGACACATTTCGCTATTATCATCTTATGGAGATTTTTTGAACAATGGAGTTCGATTTTAGTTAGTTCAACAGATAAACAATAGAATGTGTACCCTGATGACTACCTATGTATATGTCTTTAAATCGAGATGAGAATTTAAAGCATTTGTAGCCATGGCCATCCTTTTACAGTAATCAAGATGCAAGCTTGTGTTAACTTGTGTTTAGTAAAAAAAATATTTCTATCTCTAATAGAACATGAGGGGTGTTATGTTTGTATGTTTGAGGTGTATGTCTATGTATCTAGCTGTGTTAATGTTTAGACTTTGATGCGTTTTTTTTTAACTTTTATAGGTTTACACTTGACCTCTATCTCACCTGATGTTAAGCGACGATGCGGTCTACGATGGAGCGTGTTAACCTAGAAAAAAACGATTCACTCTCGATTTGAAGACAACAAGATTATAACTATCGGGAAACCCCCACTAGGCAACTCATTCCACAGCCTAGACGTTCTTATCACAAACGTAGAGTTAAACCTCTTCGTCCGTGTCTTTGGAATATCTACCATGAAACGGTGCCGCCCCTTCGAGTTACGAGAAGTACGATAGAAAAAAGGGCAAGGTGGTATTAGATCATGCAGATCTGTTACACACTCTCCGAAGTGTTTAAAAGCTGTCTTGTTAACATTGTTTTCTTCTTGTTTAATATATTACACATTTATTCTTAACCGTTATCTCGCTTGTTTTTAATTCAAGATGTAATAGGCCGCGCTTACCAAGAAGGCTCCGATATACTTTCAAGGCTCGCTATCTACAAGATATTTGTTACGAATGCATGACTGTCTACGAGATACTTATTACGAATTCGTAGAGTATCTACGAGATCGGTTGACATGCTACGAGAGCGTCGAAATCAGTTTATATAGCTCTTTATTTATACTTCCTCGCATCCAAGCGGCAAAATAAACGATAACTGGCGTCGCCTTTGAATGTGTGTCTGTGTGAACTTCCAATGGAGCGTGGAGACATTCAGCGCAGTTATTGCTAGCTCTCCGCATAGCCGCTTTTTATAGTCGGGGTTGATGTTGCTACGTCAATGTACCGTATTTAATCTGTAATGAGCGCGCAAAAAACTGATGACTGCGTTTGACTCTTGAATTAATTCTAGTGGTAGGGGAGCCCACGATGCTAAACGGGGAGTTACTCGAACGTCGTAGAGACCTATTGGATTGCAAAGGTTAGATAGGTAGGTTAGGTAATAAGAAGAATAAATGTTAAATAATGTTACCTTTTCCTTTGTGGGGGGCGCGGCTATAGAATTTCACACATGAAAAATCAGCTTTATGAGCTAATTAGCGATGAATTTTTGTTACTTCGGCTTGTGGAGTCCTTGGATATTATATTTTTCGTTATTCTTGAATTATTTCTTTTAAAATAAAATAACCACGCCCGAGAACATAGAAATGTTTTTTTTTAATAACTTTGTAGCCCTCCCCTTTCTTTGTGTCACTCTCGAATTATCAGATTAGTGGAATATACCCTTCTTAGCATGTAATTAACTTGCCCTATCTTAATTTGACGTGCCCGAAAATAACTGATGATCAAAAAAAAATCTTAATCGGCCTTAAATATGACCCTCATATTTAGTTGAGCTACTATACCGGGTACAAGGGTTGCAACTATATATTAATCTGCCGCGCTGGAGGAAATCCCGAAATCCCCTCTTGGGCTCCCCTACTATAGTCAAATATACCGGGTCAATTTAAAGCGATGGAAATTCAGGCTCTAAGTTTGATGAAATAATATACTACTGGTGGGCATTTTTCACACAACACTATCTAGCCCCAAACTAAGCAAAACTTGTACTATGGCAACCAAATAGCTGTAAAGTAAAAAGTAGTGTAACGTGTAGAAGTAGTAGTAAAGTGTAGTAATATTTATAAAATATTAATTCAACTTAGTAGACATACAAACACTCAGACACAACATATTGGTCCTGGGAATCGAGCCTCGTTACGACAAAAAATAACAGAGTTCAATTTCTACCAGGAAATTCTTAAAACTATATCGTCAAATTATAATCTAGTCCTTTGAGTAAACTAACTGCCGTGTCACACAATATTGAGGTTGATGTTACAGCCATTGAATACTTATTGAAAAAATAACAGGTTTTTACAGGCATAAATTAGAGCAAGATATTAAAAATTTGGTAATATTACTATAATACTTAACCCTTACATATGATATTGGTGTTTTGTCAAACTGGCCACTTTGATCTCAAATACCTCTTCGTTCGTTAGGAATTCCTTTCAAATTCCAATTTCAAATTTATACCGCTCATGTTTTTGTGTTTTGAAAACCGTAATTAATTAATTTTTTTCCTCTATTGGTTTTTTCTTTCGGTCACTCAGTTTACAAAATAGAAAACTTGCAATATCGCGTTTTTTACGAGTACGAGTTCCATCGTAGCTCCAGTGCTGCAGAAACGGCTCGAAGGATTAATCATGTGTATAGCGGCAGGGTGGCAAAAGAAAACACAGTTCGTTTTTGGTTCCAACGTTTTCGTTCCGGAAATTTCGATCTGCAGAACAAGCCCCGTGGATGGCCAGAGACCAAAGTTGGTAATGAAGAATTGGTTGGTATTGTGGAAGCGGATCCATCGCAAACCACGTGCGAGTTGGTTACAGGCTGCGATGTTAGTGATAAAACTGTTTTAATCCACTTGAAGCAAATTGAGAAAAAAACATTGAGTGTAGCAAACCAACAATCGCGCGTCGACTACTTTACTCAACCGGCATAATAATGAAGGGATTTTGAATCGAATAATTATCTGTAATAAAAAGTACAATAATCGGAAACGTACATCGCAATAACTAAACTGTAGGTGTTGCTGGTACTGGATATGAAATGAAACCACGTCACTGTATAAACTGCTGATTATATTGTTCTTACTGTACAAGTGACGCGGGGCGAGAGACTCGCTCGCTCTCCGCTGTCCTCCACTTATGTACTACATCAGTCACGTACCGTACGTGCTCCTACAACTATATCTGGCACGTACACGTAGGTGCTCCTACATACACCCCCCTTCTTAAAAAAAAAGGAGAAAAACATAATTACAACAATCCAAAAAAAACATTATTACATCACAACTTGTTTACATTATACAATTACGATAAACCTGTCACATGAACATATGTTTCCTGCTAACCTTGGCACATTGACTTCGAACCGTTTTGCTCACTCAGCGTTCTAGCTTGACCTGCTGACTTATAGCTTAAAGCGAACTGGCATTTTTACAATTCTGCCAGATCGTGTTACTTTAGGTGTGCGCACATTAACTACACTATGCGAGTCTGATTTTTCGTTCTGAACATCGGTGTTAGCGTCGTCGTCTAAAATGTATGCCGGTTTTAAACAATCTATTGACACAGTACTAATTCTATCGTTAATCAAAATTTGGAAAACTTTTCCTTTTCGCGATATGACTTTATATGGCCCTGAATATGGAGGACAGAGCGGTCTTCTAACCGCGCCGATTCTCAAAAATACGTGCGAACAAGAACTCAGATCCGCATGTACAAATATATTTTTACCACTTCTTAATTTCCTATCCTTAGGTCTAATCTTATCCAAGGTGTCTCTTAATCTTAAAAAAAAAAAAAAAAATCTCTCATTATGTATGCTGGTGGATCGCTTATTTTAATGCTATTATCACCACAAAACTCTCCAGGCAAACACAAACAATGACCTAACGTGAATTCCGCTGCGCTTGTGAAATCGTTATCCACTTGACACGCAGCTCTCAACCCTAACATAACAGTAGGCAATTCCCTTAGCCAGTCTTGGTTGTTATCTAATCTAGCCATCAATGCAGTTTTTAATGACCTATGCCATCTTTCGACTTTACCATTGCATGGAGGGTGATACGGGGTAGTTCGCGTCTTCTGTATACCTAGGATTTTCATGAGATCTGTAAATAATTCACTTTCGAATTGCCTCCCTTGATCCGTCGTGATCTTCTTGGGGCAACCGAACCGACAAATCCAAGTCTCGTAAACCGCATCTGCGACCGTTCCTGCTGTCATATTCCCTACCGGACAAATCTCTATCCATCTCGTGCGCCGATCTATCATCGTCACGCAGTACCGATAACCTTGTTCCGTCACGGGTAGTGGTCCTATTAAATCTACATGTAAATGTTCGAAACGGTCTCCTTCCTCGAAACTGCCTAGTCTAGATACCGTATGTCGGACTATCTTACTCTTCTGACAACGAATACACGTCTTGACCCACTTACCTACGTCTTTATTCATTCCTGGCCAAAAACTTTTTACACAGCAAAGCACGTGACGCCCTAACTCCCGGATGCGCCAATCCGTGAAACTTTTCAAATATAGCTTTTCTGTATAGCCCTGGAATGTAAGGTCTAACGTGTTTACCAGAAGTCTCACAATAAATCTGTTCATCTGTATCATCTAAACTCATGCATTTCAATTGTATGTTGCTGTTCGACCCTGATCTTAATAAATTTGCCAACTCTGCGTCCGTCGCTTGCTCTTTTGCAATTTCCGTATATTGCAACGCGGATGTAACTGTGATCGATTCTATACGTGATAACGCATCAGCGACGGCGTTATGTGCTCCAATTACGTGACGTATGTCACTTGTAAATTCACTAATAAACAATAACTGTCGGGCACGTCTCGGTAATTCCTTATTCGATCCTATGTTTGAAAACGCATATGTGAGCGGTTTGTGGTCTGTATAAACCGCAAAATCTCTACCTTCAATCCAATCTCGAAAATAAATAATACCCGAATAAATCGCCAAAAGTTCCTTGTCGTATGTACAGTACTTTTTCTGGGATTCCGTGAGCTTCTTTGAAAAATAGCCTAGTGGTCTCCATACTCCATTTTCCTTCTGTTGCAACACCGCGCCTATACTAAAGTCTGACGCGTCTGTCATAAGAGCTAACTCTGCCCCTGGACTCGGGTACGATAACGTGGCAGCATTTTGTAAGTTTTCCTTACACCTTTCAAATGCTCTAATTGCCTCTTCAGTCCATACTATTCTACTCTTATCCTTCTTCTTTGCGCCATGCAAATATCTATCCAAAATTCCTTGCACTTGCGCAGCGTTTGGTATGTGCGTTCTATAAAAATTTAACATACCCAAAACCTGCGTAACTGCTCTACCGTCTCCGGTTTTGGATAGTCCTGAATAACCTTGACTTTATCAGGTAAAGGACTTATTCCCTTTTCCGAGACCTCGTAACCTAAAAAATCTATTTTACTTTTCTCAAACACACATTTTCCTATATTAATTGCCATTCTATATTTCTGCAACCGCTCAAATAACATACGCAAATGCTTTTTATGCCAGGTTGCATTTTTGAGCCAATTATTATGTCATCTAAGTATCCAAACAAAACTGATTGCTCAGCATTACTGACGCTGTCATTGACACCATTATTTATCTTTTCAATGCCAGCTAAAACTTTCGTGTTTATAAATCTTTGAAACGTCTGCGCTGCATTGCGTAACCCAAATGTCAATCTTGGAAATTCGAAAAGACCAAATGGCGTAAAATTGCTGTTTTTCTATATCTTCTGGTCTAACCTTTAAAAATGATAGGCTCTACAGATATCAATTTTGAAAACACTGTCATGCCATGCAAACCGTACGTGAAGTCCTGCACTCTAGGAATTGGATATCGGTCAGGCTTTGTTATCGCATTAAGCATCCTATAGTCACCGCAAGGACGAATACCTCCATCCTTCTTAGCAACCACATGTAACGGGATGCCCATGCACTTTTGACGCTCTACATATCCCTAATTCCTGCATTAACTCGAACTCTTTCTTGACCTTATCATACCTGTGGGGCGGCAACCGTCTTGCCTGCGCGTGAACCGGTGGGCCTGTAGTTTCGATATGATGGTACACTGAATGCTCTGGAATGTCCTTAAAAGTAGGCGGCCGCGTGATTTCCTGAAATTCTTCCAGTAAGTCTGCGTATGGGTGATTACTACTAATGCACCTTACCGCACCTTCACAACTTATACTTTTAGATCCACAAGCATACATTTTGTTTCTAAATCTACCAACCTATTATTATATAAATCTACCGTAAGCTTAAAATTCCTCAAAAAATCGGCTCCAATTATCGGCTGTTTAACGTCGTACACAATAAATGGCCATTTGAAAACTCTCCTTAGCCCAAAACTTATATCCAAGTAACAAATACCGTACGTCCTTATTTCGCTATCGTTAGCCGCGTACAATTTAAAATCGCATGTCTCTGTCATCCGCCTTTTAACACAATTTTTTGGGATGACCGAAATATTAGCTCCGGTATCTATCAAAAATGTTAACTTAGAGGAATTATCTTTAACTAACAAACGGTGATTCTTCGCAACCTGACCTGCCGTACATTCGTCCACCGTATTCGAACATACCGCTCCTAGTTTTCCGCTTGCTTCCTGCTCCACGCACAAGGCTGCTCACAACGCGTAGCATTTTCCTTGAACCGGAAATGGAACCTGCACAGCCAACCTGGATCACCTGGTGCTCTTCTCTTCCGCGAACCAGACCTCTTTCCGCTCCATCTCTGCCGGCTCCTGCTTCTCCCGCGCTCTCGACCTTGAACCTCGGTGCGTAATGAGGCCACTTCTAAAGCGAGTTTCGCCATCTGGTCGACTAGCTCCGTAAGAGGTAAATGCGGTACCTGCTCGACGCTCCCGGACACAGCAGCAATGTCGTAGGCGGTGGTGTTCTCTACTATCTTGTCAGCTATACTTGCCAAACTGTCCAGCGCCTGGTCTTGACACACCGCAATGACTGTTCTGACGGAGGCTGGCATCCTGGATAGCCACAAGCTCTTTATCGTCTGCTCCGAAACCTGCGCTGTTCGTTCCAACTCTCTCATACGCCGGAGCAGATGCGTAGGCTTCTGCGAACCCAGTTCTAGCTCTGACATGAGCTTCTGGAACTGTCGCTCAGCACTCTCCTCGTAAACTTGCAGCAACCGGTCCTTCGGCGCCGTATACTTGTTGTTTTCCGGCGGCGCTGTCAACAGGTCATTCACCTGTCGAATTGAGTCTCTCCCAATTTTTGAGATGTTAAATCTTGTCTCATCGCCTTGTTTCCGCGGTGTCATTACTGCTTCAAACTGGGCAAACCATAACCGCGGCATGTCAACCCAAAAATCAGGAAGTCTCGTTGACACACCTATAGCGGCCAGGGTCAAATCATCGGAATGTGTCCGCTCATCATTCTTGCCTTGCTGACCCGCTTGCCCATTTACTGACGTCGTTTGCGGAAACATTGTTGGAAGTATACAAAAATTACGCAGCAACACCAAAAAATATTCTGAATCTTCACTGTTCAATTTTCTGTCGGGGTCACCACTGTAGACCCTCTGTAGATCACGTCGGGAACAGGAGATCACGAGTTCGAATCACGTCGGGAACAGGAGATCACGAGTTCGAATCACGTCGGGAACAGGAGATCACGAATTCGAATCACGTCGGGGTCACCACTGTAGGTGTTGCTGGTATTGGAGATGGAAATGAAACCACGTCACTGTATAAACTGCTGATTATATTGTTCTTACTGTACAAGTGACGCGGGGCGAGAGACTCGCTCGCTCTCCGCTGTCCTCCACTTATGTACTACATCAGTCACGTACCGTACGTGCTCCTACAACTATATCTGGCACGTACACGTAGGTGCTCCTACAAAACCTTGGTGAACCAGCCAAATCTAGACTCAACCGAAAATTTACTAAAAAAAATACTTATGAGCGTTTGGTTGACTAGTGCCGGTGTCGTTCACTACAGCTTTCTTAAATATAGCTAGACGATTACGGCAGCAACTGCAAACAATGATGGAAAAGCTACCTGCTAAACAACCGAGGCTGGTCAATCGCTCTAGACTACTGCTGGTTCAGGACAACGCTATACCACACACTGCACAACAGAAGGCTATCAAATTATAGGAGCTTCCCTGGACCTTCCTCCAACAGATTACCATTTTTAGTTATTTGGATAACTTCTTGCAAGGGAAAAAATTCAACTCTAATGGGGCAGTCCAAAGCGCCTTTAATGATTTTATTGACTCCCGCCCGAATGATTTTTTTAGTAAAAGGGCCTATGAGATGGCAAATGTGAACAGAGAGGAATGGTACATACTTTGATTAAATAAATATATATTTTATTAATTCATAAATACATATTTTAGAAGAATCGACTTTATGTTCGTCTCTTACAAAACACTAAATTAATATGTAAAGTACCTAGTACAATATGGTTATGCGAACCCATTAGATTTTCTCCTACCAATCAAAGTGTTTTAGTTGGTTTAAGAATTTTTCCCTTAAAACATTCGAGAACCAGAGCGAAATGCGACAGCCGCGCGAGAGCACCAAATCCTATATACGAGTATATACTACATAGCGAATAAGCCACCGGGGCCTCACAGTAGTCTAGTAAACAGGGAAGATAATCTGCAAAGAAAAAAAGTACTTGCTACACGAGAACAAAGGTCCATAAAAGCAGCATTAATGCCGCGGTTACCATTTCATATTTCGGGTAACAGCCAGAGTCCGGTTTTAATGAGGGACGCATCCCACTCGGGTTTCTAATGGCACGTAATACTTTTATCTATTTGCTTCTTGTATTTGAGTATTATTAAACACACAGGAACATATATATAATATATAATAAGACAAATATCAACAAAATTTAATTAATTTTTAATGGAAAATAACGTAAAATAAATATTTTAATCAACGGCATTTTAAAATCAACAGTGTATATCAACGACGCGACGTCTTTTAATTAATTAATAACACCCCTCTTTTTGCGTCGAGAGCGAAAATGAGAATGAACAGATTAAGTCATTAATGTTATCCCAAAGAAGTCTCTTTTTCAAGCTACGAGCAGACCGCTTTTTCCATATTCTTTATTCTTAACAAGAACAAAATTAACAATTTTGGTTTACTCCCGATTTTTTTTAAAAGAAATAATTCAATCGCAATAATATCAAATGAAAAGGCTTGACTAGTAGAATGTTGTACAAATCAGAAATCCGAGGTTTTGTAGTGGTGGGACTCTTGGTAGAGTCCGTCTGAGGAAGTACCACACCTTTGCCAGTTATTCTACCGCCAAGCAGTAAAGTACAAACATTGCTGTATTCCGGTTTGAAAGCTAATGTTTCCAGAGAAATTACAGGGCTTAGAGATATAACACCTTAGATTTCTAGGTGACGAGCGCAGTGCAGTGCTAGGTAAAGATTTGGGCTTTTCATGTTCCAATGTCTGCGTGTCACTGTACTGTTATGTGGCAGGCATGTTGCTTAACATCGGGCACATACCCTGTTTATCTCGTAACTCTACATATACTATTAAAACAAACTTAATTATGTATTTCGAATTTCAACCCGATACCGAACGTATCGGGAATCAAGTCGGAACGCCCAAGCGTTCCGACTTGATTTAGGAACATACACACAAACGCCTAAACTTCCACATTACACAATATTCAATGCTTCAAAAATAATTCTAGCTCTACAACCCCTCACATTTAAAGCCCCCGCGCGGTTCAGCCATCAAAACACTTGGAAGACTTTTACCCCCGCAATGATCGATGCAATCGCGATCCACTCCCAGTTTTCCATTAGCCTCGAAAGAGCTCAATTTTCCACCTCCCATTCATTGCGAGTCCATCTGGAGCGTTGTAGAGTTATCAGTAATGGAGCTGCAGTGGCGCGGAATTGATGCGTGTGTCTTCGACATAAAGGGGAGAGAACAAATTAGATCGTAGATGGACAACTCTAAATATAATTTACCTATGATAATAATCTAAATTTGTGGCAGGATTATTTGCAGAGTCCGCCTGTAGGAACACTACATATATAAGTAAGCCAACTCATTATAATTTGTATCACTGTGTTAAGGTTTGAAGGGCAAAGTTTCCAGAAAAAAAAACAGTATATAGAGATAAATCATCATATGTCTCTGGGTGAAGAGCGCTGTGCAGTGCTAGGTAGTGATTTGAACTTGTCATGTTATGTCAGCTGTTATAAGCAGGTATGTCGCTTACCATCAGACACATATCCTGCTCTTTCTATGTGTATTAACATTCCAAAATCACACATTTTGGAATAGTAAGTAATACACAAATATACCTCTAATAAGCTTAAAGTATCAACCTTTACTTGTCATTACGAACATTTTATACTACGATACTGAAATCGTAATAACGAATCGGTTGACTGGACGACGAGCGCAGTGCAGTGATTTGCACTCTACATGTTCAATTATCTGCGTAGTAAATACTATGATGTTATTTGCAGGTGCGTTCATCAGGCAAACGTCTACACATGTATACCCATACCTTGGCATTCACAATGTTAGTAGAATTGGAAATCAACTACATTTCGACCCATTAAAAAAAACATTTGCTGTTATTTTTTTTAAACTTTACAGATTTATACTTGACCGCCATCTCACCTAATGTTAAGCGACGATGCGGACTGCGGTGAACCGTGCTTACGTAGAAGAAACTAACTAAAATAATACTGAAGGGAAACTCCAAATATAACTTATAGTTACCCTTCTATTTTTTTTGTCTAATTTGTGTGAATGTCTCAAGTTGATAGGCCTCGTGCGCCGGACAGATGACATACCTTGATGTCACTATCGAGAAGTAATTATCTACAAACTCGTTTATGATTTGCGTATAGTCAGGAAGTTAAATCAGTTTTAGTTGTCTGAATGTACGCATGAAATGGGTACTGATACATTGAGCCATTGAGATGAGACATATTTTTGTAAAGTAAGAATAAATGTTACATTTTCAAGTTTGCGAGATCGCCAACCTTGTACCCCGGCCACTATCTTTGAAAAATGGTCTTCGTTCTGTACCTCGTAAACTAGTAAACAAGTTATAGGACATTATCTATTTGGAATTAAATTATATACAATTAAGTTTATATAACTACTTTTATCGTAAAATGAAGAACAAAATAAAGAAGTTACAAATAAACAAAAATAACTTATATACCAGTTTTCGGTATCAGGGATAACTTTAAACAATTATTTATCAAATAAAAATCTGTAACACTGCCAGTTTAAGTTCCAAAGCTAAATTATAATTAAATGCAAATACAGTGGAAAGACAAAGGCGAAAAGGAATTAGCAATGTTCGCATGTGAAAGGACCAAGGGTCTAATTGTTCAAAGAAGAATTCAATTATTACGACAAAGGCTTGTCGGCGCGCCGGCGCCCGCAGACCTACGCCCACAAACCTAATGAAAAAACTTTATACATTTTTTGGGTCCAGGTGAAATAGCGCCGAAATGTTGTAAGAATGTTTAGGGGAAACTTTATTTATTAATACGAGTAGTTGCCCGCGATTGCGTTGGCGTATAATTTCATAAATTAAAAAAAAATCAATTTCCTGGAAATTGCTGCATTTCTACATTATTCTGAATGTTATCTGCATTCCAAAATTTTACTTGCTCCAAAATGTGAATTGAGAAGGGCCTCTCCTCTCCCACTCTCCCTATTTACTCGTGTATAGTGCATATTATTATATTAGGGAATATAAAAATATAGATATGCAAACAAAGAAAAACAAATGCCCAGATTAATTTAAGGATTAGCTTCGCAGGACGGGTCTAAAGCGACTGGACAATAAAAAAAAAGTGAGTTGTTTATCCCTTATTCTCTCACTTTCAAGGCTCTATCAAACTAAATTCAAATCATCGTTCATTTAAACATCATGTTTCGTGAAAATTAGGAGATAAGCTCACAATCAAAATTAACGCAAAATATATTTATATCATAAAAAATCAAAAAAGTTAACTTTATAGAAAGCTTAATAGAAAGCTTATAACCAGGGACAGAGGGGGAAGGGAATGGAAATACATTAGAGCTTCGACATTAAAAATCACCCCATGGACACACAGAACGTTCGAATTATATAAAATTAGATGAATAAGATTATACGAGATTAGAAAAAAAAAACATTTTTAAAAAGATATATTCCTGTGATTGCTTAACGAACTAATAAAATTACAGTACCTACAGACGTAGACGTACAGAAAAAACTACTTATTCACAAACAAATCTAATTTGGTCTGGCCAGTTCCATTTGACCCCGAGGTTTTGTCGACATGGCTAATTAGTACCTACAGATAAGACACTAAATATGAACTACTAGCGGCCGTTCCGGCTTCGCTTGGCTTTTGTCACATAAAAACCATACATTAAAATAAAAACTCTCCTATCTCTCAAGTTCGACCAAATCATACGTACTTCCGTGAATATTGGTTGACGTTGAAGATAAGGTCAGAGCGGTGAGGAAAGAGGACCTAGGATTATACAGATATTCAGATTATCCAGAGTAAATTTAATTAATTTCCTAAAACTTTCATGATATATTTTTAACCAACCGTTCGTTGTAAAAATCTAGGAGGGGGAGGATCTATTTAGAGCTGTGGACATTTTGCGGTTGATGATGATGAATTTAACTTGTAGCCTATTTACAAAAACATTATTGGCTATTCATATTTTTTAACCTATTAAAATCTGGCCACGACGAAGAATGTATTCAGACACTTCAAACTTCCTATAATTCATTATCTATACATCCACGAACAACGAACATACAAAAAAAATCCAATTCAACGACCAGCAACAAACAGACAAAATAAAGTGACCCAAATAAACTGTCTGAGTTCGGTTAATTGTTTGCTTTCCCTAAGTTTTTCTCACTTACCTAGTTGGGTTGTAACGGATTCATAACATTAATTCGAATAAAATCGTTTCAAGATATACCGAGTCGAATATCACACGGTGAATTATCAAGTTTGCGTGTGATGACATGATAAATTAAAAATAAGGGATATTTGTACGATTAGCAAAAAAAATATTTACCATTTTTCAGTAAGCAATTTCCCTTTACAAAATAAAAAAATGTAATGGTAAAATGAACCAAGTTGTTCTTTCAAGATTTGTAAATTCCAAAAGTAAAAATAACACTAATATAACTTTATTTAACGTTAGACATTTTACATTACCTCTAGTACGTAGTTCAAATTTACAAAGGCCGTAGGACAAAAAAAATTTAATCCATGACAAAGCAATACATTTCAAGCAACAAATTAGTTTTTAAATTAGTCTTCAATTAATTACTTTAAATGTAGAAATGAATGTAATAAGAATTGATTTGCTTTAACTCCTTCGATCCATTCGATAAGGAGGTACGACGCTTCGAAGAGATAAACAAACACACAAACACAAAAGCCAATCTTAGTAATACTCCTCTTTTTACATTGGGGGTTAAAAATAACCATAAATCTAACTAAACTCGAACAATTCCTAAACAATCGAAAAAAGATGTCATGTCTATTGTTCGATCGATCTGTTAGACACCTTTTGATAGAAGAAACTGGCTTAATTGATGGAAAAGTCGAAGTAATTAAAAGTTTCGATGGTCAGAGGTAACCATAGCTCTCAGCACTTTTTGCTGAAAGCCGCTAGTTGACTGAAAGAAAATGGAGTGAAGCGAGTTAATGAGAGACTCGGGACTACTCGGACGCACTTAAGTTTGCTTTAATTAATTAAAAATTTTAACATGTTTACTACAGCGACAGAAGCACATTTTAATTTTCTCATTTTTTAGGAGATATCGATGCAAGGGATTTTCTGTCGCACTTTGATATTTAGGTTTAAAGAAATGTAGTGTTACAAAGATTATCACATAATTTTTTTTTTATGATAATGGAGGAATTTACCTTATTTTTTCTTGTCTCTCATAAAGAGAGATTCAAGATCATAATTCATCATGGTGACCCTATACGGGCGGTATTATACATGTTCTCGAAAGATGATTTTCTAGGAGTATGCTAGTTTTCTCACGGTTGTGTTCCTTCAGCATTAAATCCTTTGGTGACGGTACACTACCATATGTTATTTGAATAAATACTCAGAGATGCAGGGGGAATTCTTACCTATCTTCGAACGTACTAGAAAAAAAAATACACATAAAAATTACCAATACAATTACAGAAATGTGTAACTAGGTTATGACGATTATCAGATCATTACTAAGCCAAAATAGACACGCTATATTCATCATTATGAACTACTTACAGAAACCCGCTGTTTCACTCGCGTAGATCCCGTTATTTTTCTGCGATAAAAAGTAGTTTATGTCCAGACTATAATCTGACTGTGTTTCAAATTTCAACCCCATTTTCAACCAAATTGCAAATTTCAACATTCCAGTCGTTCCAACGTGATTGAGCAACAATCACACAAACTTTGACATTTATTATATTGGTAGGAAGTAAGATTTTTACACTGAAACAAGGATAAAATTATCTGTTTCAAACTCGAATATAGCGGGCATTTTTGTGTGTAATTAAAATTCGAAAGCAAGAGTACCACATGCGTAAAGTTTTTGTAGTGAATCGTAAAATATAAGCGTTTTTATTATGGTTTTAGAAGTTATAAAACGCGTCTCTTTGTATGTGCACAGCGTTCGTATGCAAATTTAGACTGATGATACAGTGTTATGACGAGAGTAAGAGAAGTTTCACTTACACAGACGTAATGTACTAGCAAAAAGCTCAATGCTAGGTACGCATTTTTATAATATTATATTAGTCGTAAAAGAAACCGATTAACTCACCACGTGAAGACTAAGTATAACAATATATTTATCTAAAACATAGCCCCTGAACCAATACCTTCCATAGTCTAGCCGTTCGTAGAAGGAAATTTATCATGACATTATCGTTTGAAATAGGTTCTTATTTAACTTGTAAACTGCAGTGTTTCACTGTTACTAACTAAATTAATACACAATGCGAACTGCACTAGACTCCTAACTACTTACCTACACTAAACACATCTGAATTATCCATAGACCTATGAAAGTCTAATGATAACTGTTAATGTGGACATTTATCCACAAAAAAATATGTTTCACTGGCCAGCCGACCAATGATCTGGCTTAAATAAATAGGCATAAGATTAATTATAGTCGGGGCATTGTAATAGGTAACATTTGACAATTCATCAAAATTCGACAACGTAACCTTGTAACGGCGGGCATAAAATAATATATTTTTTCGTTTTGTTAGAACTGCATATAATATATTTTTTTCTATTACGACTACATATTTGTTATATTAATGACTGATACTAGCAATTTTACGATTTTTTTCCACTTATAAACCATTCTAAATATAATAAACAATATCTGATCTAAAGAACTGCACGTCGCTACAATGTTGCGTCAGTTAACCTTTTTTTGTTTTTAACCACTAAGGATGTTACTGTAAAATCGAAAGCTGATAAGTTGAATCGAATGCAAGGATTACTTGTGGAGAAATATCCCCATAAATTAATGTCCACGTTGTGACTATAATAAAACATAAATATATTTATTATTATTTTATTAACTACTAGCTTTTACCCGTGACTTCTTCCGCGTAAAATAAGTAAGTATTAAGGTAACTGAGGGAGTACATATTTACTTGAACAGTAGTACACCCATACAAATTTACTTTTACTAATATTAAAACATTTTCAACTGTTCAGTGGTTTAGGCGTCAAAACTTAATTGACAGGTAGAGTTACTTTCACATGTATACTATAAAATAGTATTCATTTTAAGTGTCTAATGTAAAATTTTTACGGTTTTCAACATTGACGAACTTCCATATAAATTTCATTCCTTATTTCAACTTCTATTTCATCCCCGTACGGTTTTAAATTACAAAATTGCTAGAACAACCCTTTATTTTCTCCACTTCAAGTGTTAAATATAAAGTTCCATGGTTTTATCTTCAACAACGACGAATTCCCACACAAAATCTCTCATCTGCCATCACACAAGCTTTGCTTAGTTTGGGGTCAGACGGTGTTGTGTGTGAATTGTCCACCAATATTTATTATTCATTTATTTATTATTATTTATCTCTGTTCAGCTAATGAATAATTAAGAAATCGAAATTACAAAATTGCTACAAACTGCTACGCGAAGCTTATTATACAGCGAAGCGATTGCTTCGCGTAAAGCGTTTAGATACGAAGTCATGGTTTTATTTTCAACAGTAACGAACTTTCATATAAACCTTCCATCCCCATTTAAGCCCCCATTTCAACCCCCGTACAATTCTAAATTACGAAATTGCTAAAACAAACACATATTTGCTTCGCGTTAAATGTCTAGATACGAAGTTTCATGGTTTTGTGTTCAAAAATTACGAATTTCCATATAATTTTATCCCTCATTTCTACCTTTTTCCGTAATAAAAAGTAACCTATGTCCTTTTTTGAAATTAAGTCTATCTGTGTACCAACTTTCATTAAAATCGGTTATTTTTGGATCTCATGCTTATAACTTTGAAAATTACGATTCATACAACCGTCCATCCCTTGTTTCACCTTCTTAGGGGTTGTATTTCACAAAACCCCGTCTTAACAAGCACCTGCGTGCTAAAATACACCTCCATGCAAAATTGCTGAGTTTTCGTGAAGAGTGATCTATCGCTTTTATATACAAATATAGAAAAAAAATTCTAAAAAAAAACCGTGAGAATAGACAATATTATTGAACATAATTAATAATTTCTTTGAGTGCTCACACACCAATGATGAAGATGACAATATTAGTTGTTTTTCAGATACTGCTTAATAAATACATTTGTTCTTGTTAAATTATGCACTTGTCATATTTTGCTCCCTAAATTTACGAAAAAAACATTATTATGGGGCAAAGGTTTGCCGGATGATTTTTAAAATTCACATATTGGTGTTTCAAGTCCGTATCGATTCATTTCACTTTAATCGAGGTTTTAGCCAGGTCACCTCACTATGACGACATAACTGACAAACGTCAAATGTTACCTTTTAAAATGACCCGACTATAAACCATATTTTAGAGCGACGATGTCATTTGCTATGCCTACTGCCGGTAGGTATAATAACCCCTATTAAGTTAGGTATGGCGAAGAACAATTTGACTCTCATTTGTTTTTAGCCTTTACTTTTTATTTTAAAGAGGGGTGTCATTGTAGAGCGTTTACTGTTGATATACTGTATAGTTGCATTGTCTAAATTTGAGCACTGCGCCGGTGGCGGGCGATAACGCGGCTCGTGTCAAATGGCCACGTTACCAGCACCATTCATTGCTAAAAAAAACTGACAAGTGGACTGAATTCAACAACATAACATCATATACCTCTACGGACTGTGAGCGATTAATCCCAGCTTGTCAAAGACAGTGAGAACGCGACTAAATAAAAAAGTACCAGGTAGGTACCCAATGCAAATAATTGCAATTCTCGATCAGGATAGATTCTAAACTGAATAAAACTCCAAAAACTGTTCCTACGTTTTAATAGCTGTTTACGTCAAGGTTCAGAAGATGCATAAAACTGGAGCTGCTATTGCTCTGTAGTGAAATTATAAGTCTCTAAAAACAGCCACTGTCCGTACTGTGATATTATTTCAATGAAACGCTGAGTTTTCTAATCAAGTTGTAATATACTTTTAAGAAACTACTAATTACAAAAATGATTTCTAATTAATATAATAATAATAATAAATAATGTCTAATAGTAGACAAAACGGAAGTGGGTTATAGATCAATACAGCGTTAGCATAGACACATGCATAGCCAGCCATAGACAATTAATTATAAACTATCCATCCATATGATAATTTTTGTTTGATCATTGGACTTACATTCAATATACTGTTTTCACATGATGATGTTATTACAAGAACACAAACAAATTAAGGAAGACATGTAATAATGATGACAGTTCGCTTGTTACGAATCTTAATACTGCCAATTTAGCAACTATATTGCATTTCTGTGCACTTACAAGTTATAAGGCGCGCTCAGTGCAAGTGACGGAGTCGCCAGTTGCAACACAAGTGTTGCCAAACTCCGCCGCGGGACGTGTCTTGTCCTAACGATATTAATCACGGAGAAGTAATAACGGGACTCTGTCATAGATTATGTAGCACTTGGTAGAGTTGACTTGCCTCAAGAGGTCAGCTGAAATGCGATATATTGCACCGCATTTTCAAATACATATTTCGAAATAGCCCTTATGACCTAGTGATGGTTTCACAATATTAACAAACTTTATGGTAAAGTAATCCCAAGCGCGCCATTATCCTTTTGAAAGGTAAGTGCGTAATGCCGTAAAAGTGGGTCATTACCAAAGCGGAAGTTTTTTCATTCTCTTTACCGCAAATAGACGCTTCACGATGGAAACGAACTCACCCACTCTACTCCTCACCTTTACCCTCCATACTTCGACGCCAGTGAAAACCCTGTCATCATAGCAACTAAGAGTAAGCAGATTAGATAAAAGTCAGTAAGGAACGGTTGGTAGGAACTCTGTCGCGTGCATTATTTATATGATAGTGACGACGTGTTAATTATTTACGAAAAGGATAACATGCGGGGCCAAACACATTGCGAAGGTTGGATGTCATATAGCGCGTGTCCCACGGGTCATTTATATATTAACTACTAGCAGGCCTTTTTTGGCACTTCTTTATTTAGGAGCACACAAATACTCGAAAGTAGAAAGTCCGCAGTTTTTCGTAAAGGTTACCAAGATTGGTTTACGTTTTTTTAGTTTAACAACGTGCCGTCACGTTCCCCTCGCAAAGCTCGGCCAACTAGTATATACTATAATATAGGGTATGTCTATAAATTACATATCAGACAGCTCCTATAATATGTATACTGGATGAGACGTTACTTACTTCTATGCACTCAGACCGACGGGGTATGTCTTATGCACGTATTTCCAATTTAGTACGCTTTTTCTGTGTTACTCTGTATATTAAGGATGATCAATTCTAACTTTAAAACACAATAAATCTGAATTTCTGCAGTTATCTTACATTTTCATAACCTAGAAGGCACATTAATAGATACATTCGAGTATAATGTCGTATCTCATTTCTATCAAAAATTGTTGCGTTTCGCGTTCAAGAAGTACGTGGCTGTTCACATGAATTTTAATACGTTAATGATTGAAGAGAAACTTGAACAGCATAACTAAGGCAAAAATATTATTTTAAACTCAATTATCTATATTAAGTACTAGCTTATGGCCGCGGCTTCACTCGCGTTTTGAAAGTCGTTGGCGTAGCTTAAGCGTTTTTATGAAATTTTCATCCCCTATATATATAACGAATAAAAAGTTTTATACAAACTGTTATCCCCTATTTCACTTCCTTAGGGATGGAATTTTGAAAAATCTTTCCTTAATAGAATTCCCACATCATAGAAGGAATATATGTGCGGTAATTTTAAGTTTCTAACCCTAACGGTTTGACCTGTTTATTCATATAAAAATGTCATCCCCTATTTTACCCTCTTAGGGGTTGAATTTCGCAAAACCGCGTCTTAGCGAGATCCTACGTGCTAAAACGAACCTCCATGCAAAAAACAAAAAGAAACTCATAGCATTAGTAGTTTCTGAGATTTCGTGATGAGTGACCTTTCGCTTTTATATAAATATGTATGTATATAACATAGATTACTAGACTACTAGAGTCAAAGGTTGGTGGTATTTTATAAACTAGCATCACGGTTTCTTCTAATTAATCAATGACCCATATGTATCTAAGGACGATAATTTGTATAGTTTTGTAATTTGCTAATTTTCGTAATCTCGCTCTACCACCGAGTTCCCATTCGTAACAACTGTCTTACATTATTCATATCTTCTTTAAAATCCTACGGTTAGTCTGGAAGAAATCGCGATAAGGTCGTCCACTGTTATTTTACTTTAAGGTTTTCTGTATTTTTTAATAGTTAAAGTGCAATAAAGAGTTTATTTATATATCTATCATATAACGACGGTAAATGTTCTGTAACAGGTCTAATAGGTTTTATGGCAACGTGCATAACCTTCGACCACGCCGTCGCTTACCAACGGGAGATAAAAAGGTCAAACGCAGACCAATGTGCTATATAAAAATATATGATACTATTATTAATTGTATTACAACCTCACGCATGAAAGTCGAGTAGCTTTACCACAGGCCTATCACTTCTAACTGTCGTCTAGACTCTAGTCGCTGAAGCATAGACCTAGGTTGAAATGTAATTACGTAACCACATTCCGAGTAAATGTTATTCTAGCCAGGAATCTGTAAGAAACTTTAAATTAATTTCACTAGGTCGGTCAATCTTGTAACCGTTAATTTAAGTTTTAGGATTGTTTCAACAGTTTACTAAGTAGTAATATTTACTTAAGTATACAAGCAATTTAGTGCCTGGTTATTTGCCATGTATAATTAGTGAGTATTTAAAAATATCTAAGTTTTACTAGTGGCCCGTTCCGGCTTCGCTCGGATATTATCATATATAAGACTATTAATCGAAATAAAAACTATCCTATCTTTTAAGTTGGATCAAACTGCACACGTTTTGGAAATTTTATGAAAATCGGTTAGGTAGTTTAGGAGTACATCGCGGACAAATAACGTGACGCATAATTTATATATTTATATTAAAGAAGATAAGATGATTACCTATCTGGCTCCCATAGTACATGCTATGCTCTGTCTGTATATATTTATTTTAGTATGAAAATTAAAGAGGTTATTACACATTTTAAATAAATACACGGATAGTCACGTTTGATATAGTCAGTCCAGTCCGACTCAAATTTCGATCGCGTCCGGCGATCTTTTTTAAGGAGAGTGAGCGCGCGTTATCGCGGCTCATTTAGCGTGCTTAAAAACATGCTCAGAGATGCAGGTGCGGTTCGAACCTATGACCTCCGATTGTGAATCACACCAGCCACTGACTTTTTTTACTATGTAACGTGAGTATGAGTACTGTGCTAGTATTAGCCGCTAACCCCAGGCTATAGTGACTTCATAAAGTGGCTAACGTCTCTAACAATATTACTAAGTTTACCAATATTTGTCCATTAGTAAAAGCACCACTATTAATAACCAATAATACTACAATGGGATAGCTGATACTCTTGTCATGTAGAGGTAGTTTCCAAGGCGTGCCCTTACCGCCTACGCTTATCAAAACACATGAGCTTATTGTGTAAATAATAACACACTAATAATAAAAGGTGAAAGTATGTTTAGAAAGTCACTTTTTCAAATAAAAAACAGTTCATAGAGAAATAGTTAAATCAATATGGCTTCTTGCTAGTCTAAAATAATCGCTGTGCTCAAATGCCTAAAAAATCTTTGCCTCACTTACATTTACGCTTTCAGTAAATATTTGGAATAATGGTTTAAGATATTTTAGGGTTAAAGATTTTTACAGATCTACAAAATAACATTAATAATGAATTTTAAGTACGTTTAGTTACTTAATTTTTTTAAATTTACTGTACTTTTGTTTCATCTTATCCGATTGAGTTACTAACTTTTAACAATTAATTAATGTATATTTCGGAGTTCCAATTTTTTACATTCCATTATTTTAGACGAAACTACGAGATTAAGCTAGTATCTACGAATACCAGTATATCATGCTCAATAGAGTCAACACAAGGCTTTATAAGTCGGAACAATGATGTCATCCCAGAGGACGACCTTCGACGTTTCAAAGACACAGCGAACAACATGCGGTGATTGATCTGAGCATTATCCTCGCACTAGTTTTATACCTTCAGACTAGAAATATATCACCGGCTTCAACTTAATAACATTTCGTTGCCCAAACTTATTCAATTCATTAAAGTATTTCGTCACTAAAATATCGTACATCGATAATAGTACATCTGTAGGATGACTTATGATCGACGTAATCAATAAGATTTAAGAAAAGCCTGGGGAGGTACAACAACTTTGCCAGTTATTCTACCGCTAACCAGTAACGTGCAAACATTACTGTGTTCCCGTTTGAAGAATAATGTTTCCATAGAAACTACAGGACTTAGAGATATTACATATGTATTAGATATTTGGGTGACGAACGCAGTGCAGTGCTAGATAATGATTTGGACTTTTCATGTTCCAATAGCTGCGTGTTACTGTACTGTTATGTGCCAGGCATGTTGCTCACCGTCAGGCACATATACAGTTCGTCTCGTCACTCTTTACTTAAAAAAAAACATCCTTCCAAAACTTTTAAAAATCTGCTCACAAGCAATTAGAGCGTATATCCAGCGTGATGGATTTTTACGATCTCCTCGTGAGAAAATGCCTCGAATCGCAACAGGGGGACTGTAAAGTGAGCTATTTTCCCAACAGTGGGAAAACGTACGTGTAAATGTGCATTGTGCATATTTCACAATAGCAAATAAATACAGGCAATGTATAACTACTACAACTTTTCTGGTGTGCCTAACAAAGTGTTTTATTCTATCTGTGTACGACTCTTAGTTGGTATGTACAATGGACATTCAATCAAAAATGCCCTATTGAGAATTGAAAATAATTGCGCTTGAGCTTGTTGAGTGAATATTTAAAATGCGATTATATCGGCTCACTGATCTTTGATGTTTATTTCACTTGAATCATTTGAACTGCTTCCAGAATTACAGTCGCCCATGCAGATACAAAATCAAATTCTTTGTAAAAGTTTAAATTATTTCAACTTTTAACAATTTAGTATTTCAATAATGAATTGTTAAAAGTTTGAAATGTATGATTTGATTTTGATAGGTCATTATTCTATTATATACTAGCTACTCTAGATATTATATTATATCTATTATAATAGTAGCGGTTCCCGGCTTTGAACGGGTAGAAATGAATTAAAATCAAACATTATCAATTAACAGAATATTCTCTGTTACATTTAAGATGGTCACTATTAGAGTGAAAAAATGTGAACAATTTCATAATTTTTCCAGTAGTTTTTAAGTTTATTTGTTACAAATCTACAGAAATACCTACAGACAAATGTTTCCTCTGTATTATACCAGCATAGATAACTCCGATGAAAAGCTTTGACTCCTGTTTTTATTAGGAACGTCTAGGAAGTCGAATGCGCAACTTGAGCAGGTTTTCCTTGAAATGGGTACGATAGAATCTTCAAGTGGAAAGTAAATCAGTTTTTTAGGTAAGCACGCTCGCACGGTCGCTTTACATGAGGTAAGTTGGCTGGCGGTCAAGTATAAACCTATCCGGGATAAAACATAACTGTCTAAGCTAAAACTTTTTTATACATACAATGGTTTCCCAGTAACCCCCGTATAACGCGTGTGTACATAGAGACAGATATGCAATCCGCTAATGTGGCCCTGTCGGTAATGGCCGACATGTTTGACATTTTGGCGACATTTAGGTCAGTGCCGATCGGCGACGTAATACCGAAGTTCAAATTATAACGGAAACTACACGCCCTTGATGATATAATAACAAAACATATTAGACCACAGGCCCGTGAACAAAATTTATGGGTCAAATTAACCAACTGGAGACCTATGTAGGATGATAGAAGGGTATAAAATTATAAACGCGAATGTTTGCATGCATGGATGTTTGTTGTTCTTTCAAAAAAATGCTACTTACTGCCTTTCAGTAGTTATTGCCTGAAAGAGTTTCTGCATGAAATTTACATGCATAGATAATTAGTCTACAATAGTACACAGGCTATTTTTCATCACAAGGAAAATATAGGTAACCGGAACTACTCGAGTAAAACCGCGGCGCGCTGCTAGTAAAAATATAAATTCTATTCCATCGTTAGTGTGTCCTTCCCACATTCCATAAATCATCACATTTACAACTTCTCTTACAAGACCTACGAAAGTATTCGAAAGTTTTTTTTGCTTACGCTCGTAAATTCCGCGAAGCATAGCCACGTTATGAGGAAAGTTTCAATAAAAATACCATGTTAATACCTAAGACATGATCCGTGTCACAGATTTATACAAAAGTAGACGCAGTAAGCGTAATTTACAACACCAATATTGTTTGTTTGTAATAACCAGTTTGTTGTTTTCTGTTGCTGGAGCGAAATTCAAGTCGAAAAGAAAACAATCCTAATATATTTTAGAATACGTGTCTATATCTAATATAATACTATATTACCCGTTTTTTCTATCTGCTCGTAACTCGAAAATGCGACATTGTTTCATAGTTGACGTTCCATAGACTCGAAAGAAGATGTTTGAGTATATTTTGTTACAAGTCGTCGTCTAGGTTGTGGAATGCGTTGCTTGATTGGGTTCTTCCTGATGGTTACAATCCAGGTGTATTTAAATCGTAAAAATTGAATCGGTTTCTTTTAGGTAAGCCAGCTCCAAGCTCCAACGTAGACCGAGTCGCTTAACATTAGGCAAGATGGCAGTGTAAGCCTATAATAGTAAAAAAGTGACGTATTACATATACGAGTATAATAGTGTCGGTTTTATAATAAACCATATATCATAGAACTAATATAATAGTAGAGCAATTCTAAAACAGATTACATGCTTTGTAATTTTATGTCCACATTCAGATAAACTTAAGGTGCCTTAGGATTGAAGGGTAATGTTGCCAAATAAATTTCCGGGCAAGTATCGTGGTACAAGATGCAGTGGTAGAATTTTCATTTTTAAATAGCTGTTTGACACTCCTTTTACGTGAAGTCCGCAAAATATATAATATTTTAACGACTTTCATATTATAATTTTTTTTTTGTTTTTCGTATGTGATTTTAAAATTTAAGACTCTATATATATCATGAAAGTTCATGTAAACTAACTTAGTCTAGGACAGAATATTGTCACGGTAGTTCACTTTACGGTATCTATAAATATCTTTGCCTAAAACAGTTGTCTCTAAGGAAATGATAATAAAGACTGTTTTTGCACCGGAAGAACGTGTTGGGAAAATTTGGGGTGAGTAAAATATTGTAGAGAGTTCAAAGGCCGGATGTCTGTTGGTAAAAGAAGCTAATTTAAGAAATTGATGTCTCTTGGACTCGTCGCCATTTAAATGAGTAAATAATTAGTCTACTAAATTAAGCTCCACGAGTAAGGGTCTCATTTTCAAAACCAGTTTGTACTACGGGCGAAGCCGGGGCGGGCATCTAGTACAATATACATCCATGCATATATATTGAAAGAATTACTGAAATCGGTTCAGTCATTCCTGAGATCGCAACAAAAAAACCTCTTCAGCTACCTGCTACGCCACCTGTCGTTGGAAATTGGTCGTACCAACTCAGATTTAGAAACAAAATTTGATTAGCAAAGGTTTATATTCAATGACGCCATCTTAGACACATGCTGTCATGTCAAAGCACAGTACGAAAACTCTCAAAAAGGAATATTTTTCCCGTGTTTGTTACATTCTTGATTCATGCTCCGCTTCTATTGACAGTAGCTTTATGTTCTATAGCTTACAGCCTTTCTCGATAAATGGACTATCCAATAGATAAAGAATCATTCAATTCGGATCAGTACTTCCCGAGATCCTACCGTTCAAACATACAAACAAACTCTTCAGCTTTATAATATTAGTATTGTATTGACCTAATTGTGTTATTGCACTGACATTGTAAGACGAAAAGAAATTAGTCTTCAAATTAATTTCAGTTTGGCTGTGATTGATCTATTTTAGTTCAGCGAGTGCATTGAATGGGTAATTTTGAAGAAGTCTGATTACTTTCGTGGAGACACCGCACATTTTTATAAACATTACAGTAGTAGATTCACTCCCGTCCATTACCATTAATGTTATAAGCAAGCCGAGTGCTTTGTTGAATATTACTCAGGACTAGCAAAACAGACAAGACCTAACGACTCGAATACTAAAACCGTCACGTTTTCAGCCATCCTCCCTTTGGAAGGAAATCAGCACAATCAACGCAAAATATAACATATCTTCACGCGGAGTGCACAAAGGGGTTAAGGGGATTCTGTGAAATTCGTCAGGAGCAATTTGCCAAATTGTTTCTTTTATTATTCAGGCGGCGACATTTTGCACAACTTTTTGCTGGTATTTATAATCAGTAGGGAACGGAAAATTTTGTTTTTCATTGGATTACGTGACGCAAACATGCCGTTTTCCGGGCGGTGAAGCCTCACAACGTTCTAATTTTATTTCATTCAGGACGCAACGAAACAATTTTCATTGTCAACTTTCTTTTTGATACAATTCACTGGAGAGTAGAACCAGTAACATATTAGATGGTTATGCGGCCTTCACTTGGTTGATTTTCGCCGCAACATGGAAAATCGGTACTTGAGGATATTTATTTAAACACTAGTAGCACCCCGGGGTTTCACCCACGTAGTACCCGATCCCGATAATTTTCCGGGATATACAGTAACCTATGTGTTATTCCATACAATTATCTAACTACATAATGTAACGAATTTAATTCAAAACCGTTTAGTAATTTTTGCGTGAAAGAGTAACAAAATCCATCCATCCATACTTACAAACTTTCGCGTTTATAATTTTAGTAGATAAACTCATTTTTTTATGAATAATGACGATATGAGCAGGACATGTGCCTGATGGTAAACAACATGCCTGCCACATAACAGCATAGTAATACGCAGCTATTGGAACATGAAGAGTCCAAATCATTACCTAGCACTGCACTGCGCTCTTCACCCAGATATCTAAGATGTTATATCTCTAAGCCCTGTAATTTCTCTGGAAACTTTGCCCCTCAAACCGGACAGTGTTAGCACTTTACTGCTTGGCGGTAGAATATCTGGCTCTAAACTAACTAACTCTGACTTTAACTCTGCCAAGAGTCCTACCTATTTTAGGTGATACAGCACAAACCGAATTACAGTTAAAAAAGTCCTAACATTTTTTTTAAGGCCTCAATTAGTCATATATCAATAAACTAGTAGAGATAAAAAAAATTGTACACTTGTTTTCTCTTTTCGTCTCTTTTGCTTAGAATGTTCGAATGACGTCAGTCTATTGTTCGATTTACAAATACGTGACGTCACAGCTCCGGGAGTTTGATGATCTGCAAATTCTACATCTTTGACGATTATTAATTTGATATCTACTTACCTAACGGACTCAATTTGAATATTATTATTTGATCCAATCATCGTCCCAATTACAATAATGATGAATTTTAATACTAGTAATGTTTAACTATTATATGAAACGCAACATAATACTAAACTTTAAAAAAAAGTAAGCTGTTTACATCTACGCATCTATGCCTGTCGGTACATATTGAACGTAGCAATGAATCTCAATTTCCTCATGGTAATTAATTAGAACGAAATAGAGATCTGCATGAATGATTCTTAGTAGTTTTTGCACCGTTCCAACGGGCCTGCACTGTGCATTTTAGTTCATTAAAATTCAGAGCGAATAATCGTGAGAGCGCGTTGTACCAGAACTCTGCGAAGCATTCGTTTTCGTGATCTTTTAAGCGTGAAACGTAATTGGCGCTCAACGTGGAACTATATATATGATAATTAAGTAAAATTAAATAAGGTATTGAATTCAAAATTGATATACAAATATAATGGAAACAAGACTAGTAATGCCCAAAAACTTTGAATGGTCATTGTTTTTTTTTCATTAATTCCATTCAACTGCCAAACTTACTCGTAATTAATGTTCCGCTAGTCACTTTTTTGAAATAAATTTGATAAGGTTATTTCTGACTGCAATCAAGCCTGATGTCATGCGCTGATGCAATACATGCTTTTATTTGGAGCTGAAATTGCTTACATTTACAGGAGCTATTACAAAACCCGACATGAGCTAAATTTTTTTCCATACTCAATTTTGCATTTGTTGTTCAAAAATTTTACAGGTTTTTGGCTCATTTAAGCTATGAGTTAATGTTTAGAATACGACGGGAAGAGTATCGGGAATAAATCAAACAAACAACGCATTCTACAGCCCAGCAGTGAAATATAGGTATAATGCTACTATAGGCTTAAAACTGTAAATGTATAAACATCGATATGTTTAATATAAATTATTTAGTATAAATTGAATATCTGTAAAATAAGATTTGAAAAGTTAAGAATTGAATTCGTTAAAGTTAAGGTTAAATAGCTAGAAGTGTTCGGAGACAGTAGGAAACAAAGATAGGCCGGAGCGAATCGATTAGTCAATGTCGAGCTGCGGCTACCCTTGACCTCCCGCTGCAATCAGGTCGAGGGTCCGAGGAATTTCTATCGAATGCAATTTCTCTATAAATATAAGTCATATTTTTAGCCGAAAACCAAAGACGTTAGTTATTAGATTCATTAATCATGTGATCTTTTTGAGCTACTTTGTGACCCTCATGGCGATACGGGGAGCGGTTGTAGATTCACAAGTATTTCATTTGTACAGTCTCTTAAACAAACTATTTTTTACAAAAAAAAAAAACAATTTCAAGACCAAAAATATGCACTCATACACGAACACTAAATTTATATAATTATTATAAGCGCTACTTGCTCATCTATACATCGATAACGTGAATTTTAATAATAATAATTTTAGTGAACCAATATTCTATTTAACTATAATATAGGCCAAGCCACGATTTTGCCAAACATCTTGCAACTTGCTTTTAAACACGAACAGATCTTAAATTTTGAAAACGTTCATCAACCCTGTCTAATCAACTGTATGTTATGTAAATTTGTAAGCATAAGATAACATACAATTATAATAACATGTGTGTGTGCTACTCCAAACTAAACGCTATGAAAATTATTTGTTGTAAATGACATTTATTTCATATTACTAACTGGGTATTGATTATATCATCTGTTGTGTCTTGTTTGTTTTAGATGAAGCAACTTATTTAGACTATATTGTTATACCGCGGTTTACCACACGTACCCGGGTACGAAGCTATCATGATACTGGCAGAATAACGACGAAGTCGTACAAGCCAAGAACTGAACTCTATTATTGTCCCTTAGCTAGACATTTCTGTAGACTCAATATTCCACGTATAACACATCCAAATATTGTATTAACGTCCAAAATCAGGGGAACAACTTTGCGTAAAGTACCGTACCTATTTAAAGGTAAAGGAAAATTTAATTCATTCATTTTTTTATTCATGGAATGTGAATGAGGAAATCAATGAAGCATAAATTGGATGATAAAATGTTGTATACACATATATAAGGAAAGATATGACGAAAATATATAACATACGTAGTACGGCAAGCCTATAATAGAATTGTAACTGGGTGAACTGAACATACGTCGTTGAAGTTCTAACACCACGTAAGTCACTTTTTGGCTATTTTGACTTTTTGATGCCATTCGGTAGAGAATCGGAAGACGCATCGTTTAAGCCAATCATGAACACGTAACGACCAATAAAATCTCGTGAAATTAAGAAAAAATGCAACTACACGGGATCCACCAAATCGGCGTTATATTTGGAAACAGCACGTAAATCATTTACTTCCATACTGAGAAACGGACTACCCGGTTGCTCCTAACAATTTATGGAAAAATGGTAAGAAAATATCATTACATTATTAAAAGGTTGTATTTTTCGATTTTTTAGATATTCCTATTTTTTTCTCTCCTGAAAAGTTGCTATTTTTGACATACGTGGTGTTAGAACTTCAACGACGCATAGTAACGATCTAATGATATTGTAGCAGTATCTCATTGCCTGAAAACACGGATAAAACGAAGCTAATATACTATTCATATACATTCATCCAAGAATTGCTCGTTTAAATGTATTAGATAATCTACATTCTACATTAACATAGTAAATATACTGGTATTCGACGGGCATGATACCTAAATAACTATCAAAACAAACGTAATCTTCGGGGACAGGCCCGAGCACATTAATGATACATGGCTGGCTCCGAATTAAAACATCATGAATATACATTAAGATTGATTGATGCTCAAACAACAAACAGGTATAACTTGAGGGAGGACTCATTACGTCATTACGCAGCTCTCCGTATAAGAAGAGACCTTAAGAATAAGTGAATAGATCAGGTTTTTCCGCACGGTTCTTTGTACCAATCGTAAGCAGATGAGGTGTATGTTAGCTATGGCAACAGAGTGACGTGCCGTGACAAAAATATGTCACTTCCACAAGAGCGACAAGACAAGAGCGATCAGACCCATGCTTTCGGCGTAAACCGTTTGTTTTAACTCTATACGTAGTATATGTAAACTCTTTAGTAGATACATATTTTAGTCTACGTAGCTTCCTAGCCTTCATCATACCAATGTGTGGGAGACAAAACGACTCGAACGAACGATGTTCCACAGCTTGGCAGTGACGCACCTCTATTAACGTGGACGTATTTTAGTGGTGGTAATGTACTGTACGTAATGTATTACTTAGTCGTCTTGTCATTCTATAGGTACTATCTAAAAACATGTGTACCCCTGCTATGTTAGAAGTCGAAAATATTGAATATACCAAATAAAATATTCTATTGCAGAAGCAGCACAGTTTCTTCTCTCGCTAGGAGAGAGTTAAGGCCATAAACCACTACGCTGGCCCAGTGCGTGTTGGTGGATGACACATGACCTCGAAAGATTATAGGTACATGTCGGTTTCCTCACGATGTTTTCCTTCACCGTTTTTAACTTACAAACACTATTAACCTAACTTTATTATTTACTTATTAGTAACTTACAAACAATACTCTATTGATTAAAGTATACTCGTATTTCAAGACACTACTTCTGAAGTTACTACATACATATAAGGTAACAATAGTGTGTCGGTATAGCAACAGTCCGGTTATTATCCGCTCCAAGGCTACCCTTGAGCGAGCAAATTAAACATCGGTCAGTTCACGGGCCCGCCCGCCTGCCACCGACAGACAGACAGATTACGTGCTTACACTTCACCAGCCAGAGTCTACGATATACTAGTATATTCCAAATTAAACTATTTCGTACCTTCGGTGATACAAGGGCGGAATTATCCAAAACTATTAAACATAGTTTACATTTATGGAGCATACATTTCATACTAGAGAGTGAATCGGTTTTTTCTAGGTAAGCACGCTCCATCGTAGATCGCATCGTCGCTTAACATCATGCGAGATGGTGGTCAAGTGCGAACCTATTAGAGTAAAAAAAAATGTGAAGGACACAAAAAGGAAGAATACCACAATATAATCCAAGACAAACCTTAAAATGTCTGTTTAAAAATGACAATACGAGTACATCTAATTGTACCCGAAGGTACACTTTGTTCCCTACACTAGGATTGTTAATTACAGGATATTTAGTGACTCGTGGGAGTTCGTACCTCTTATAATTAGTAATACTAGTGAACAACGTAGTCCTAATCCTAGCACCAAATAACATTACTTTAACATTTACTACTTACTGGTACATTTACTAGCAGCACCTTGCGATTTGCGCAGTTCCCGTTCACGTTATTTTATACGTGATAAAAAATAGTCTGTGTGGTATTACAGACTATGACGACATTACGCTTGGCTAAATTTAGTGACTGAATTCAGAACCAAGCAATTCTTACTTCGGAATGTATTATTATGCTAGCTTACTGGATGCTATCACAGTTCACTGAATTCAGTAGCGACAAAATTTAGCCTTTTGAACAATTTGGTAACAATCCGTTATTGGAGCTATGCTTCAAATATCAAGCCAATCCGTTCAGACGTTCCGAGGTGATTGATCAACAAACATCAAAAAAATCGTTTTTATAATATTAGTAGAATTCGATAGGTCACAACGCGGTTCTCGTTAGCGCGATTCAGAAGCGCATCTGCAGCGAAGGTAGCGCATCTAGTGTGAATTCTTAGTATTAATTAACCCCCGACCAAAAAAAGGGGTGTTATAAGTTTGATGTCGATGTCTGTCAGACAGACGCACACACAGACAGACAGACGCCTGTCTGTGAGTGTGTCTGTCTGTGGCATCGTAGAGCTCAAACGGATAAGCCGATTTCGATGCGGTTTTTTTATTTAAAGGTTAATCCGTGCGGATGTTCGTAGCTATGTTTGGTTAATATCGATTCAAGATGGCCGCCTCCAAAAAATGGCGGACAAAATATTTCTTCACAACCTACCTCAATATGGGTATCAAATGAAAGGGCTTGACTAGTAGAATACTAGATACTCACAATAACAAATTTCAAATCCAAGATGACTGCCACCACAAAATGGCGAATTATATTATTTTTTTCACTACTAACACAATATGGATGTCAAACGAAAGGGCTTGACTAGTAGAATACTTTGCACTTAGACAAATTTCAAATCCAGATGGCCGCTACCACAAAATGGCGAAATACATTTTTTTCACAACTCCCTTAATATGGGTATCAAATGAAAGGGCTTGACTAGTAGAATATTGTACAGATAACAAATTCAAGGTAGTCGGGGTTTAATCAAAATTTTTAATTTGGTTCTTGTATTTATCACCATATATATACCAAAGACGCTTTTAAATTTAAAAAAATGAATGTAACCCTCCATAATAATATTCAAAAATTTTCACATATGAAACATTTCTCATTTCCATATGTAATTTTTGAGTTTCAATGATATTGAGTTTGACATTGCGTGTTCAGAAATTTTAATACATACTTTTACTTTTCCTAGTGTTGTTCACATATAGGGTACATTTACCAAGATTTCTGCCAAAGGGATTAATAACGAAACAATTGCACCTGCAAAATCAAATCGAAATCGTGCTTGTCCAAATTGTCTGCTGAACACAACGATGCTTTGACAAGCGTTATTATCTTGGCTGAAGCTCCATTATTACGGAGCAAACTTTAATTGGATTTCGTATTTGTTTACACATAACTTCATTTCAGAATAATTGAATATAATAATACCGCTGCAGTAATGAGAAATGTCTTACGAGTAGCATAACGTTCCTCCAATGGATATCTCCGTACAAAGCGTGTACAGTAAATGAAAAGATTCGGAAAATCACATAAAAAGATTGATCTTTGTTGATTAGGATGATATTTTTTCTTTAAATAACGAATGACGAGAGGACGAGAGCAGGACATGTGCCTGATGGTAAGCAACATGCCTACCATATAACAACATAGTGACACGCAGCTATCAGAACATGATAGTCCAAATTCTGTTGGCGTACTGCACACAGATTTTTTTTTTCGTAGACTGTGAATGAGACTGATCTTCACGTTCGGGATTGAAAGGCTTTTTTCTTTAATCAAATCTTGCCACTCCACAACGGTTCACATTACTTCGGGTGCCGGGGGGTGACCTTATTCTTTTGGGCTCAAATTTTTTAACATATCTTGGATTACGAGAAGAAATTGAAAAAATTGAAAGTATGGGGGGGAGTGTCAGCTGCTGCTCTTCGCTGACATGTCGCTGTGTTCACTATATTCAATTTGTATGTAACAATTTTTTTAATAGTTATTTCTTATTTTAATTTTCATTTCTACCGTGCGGTCTTTTTTAATAACACACAATTTTAAGCACACAATTTTTTTAAATAATCATTGTTTACCTAATAGAGTAAGAGCCCACGATGGCCAGACCTTCCTTATTTTATAAAAGTTGAAATTTTCTCTGTACATGTCTCCCATACAGGTAAGAACGACCAGCTACTATAGAGTTTGGGTTGTGGTTGTAAAGGTGTATAAAATAGTACTTAAAATTTGTTAGAGCATAAAGGTCATTTTTTTTATATTTTCTTCGGGATAACTTTGGAAATCTCGTCATCCATTGCCGTCATCGAAAATTTCAACTTTTATGAAATAAGGAAGGTCTGGCCGTCGTGGGCTCTTGGGCTAAAAAAAAAATTAAAAAATAGTAAAAAAAAAATCTTTATTTCAACATAAGTCTGTATCCCAATTTACGTTCCCTCACATCACCGGGGTCTCGGGACATTTCCTCACAAATAAAGGGCAGACGATACCAACAACATAACATAATCGAACGGATCAAGTCAAGCTTTACCAAAAATACTTCAATAATTAATCAAGTCCGTCTATAGAAATACAGTTTTAACACTCGTAGCAGTCAATATACGAGCTCTCGCGTCCTTGGCCGGCACATGTGAACCGGGCGCCCCATGACTACCTTCATGAATTATTTAGACCACGCGCCCCTGGAGAGAATTATAACGAGAACATTACCACTACAGTCGGAATCGAGATTAACTTAATAAGATAAAGTAACGCTGGGGAGAAATTACTTCAATTACTTCGCATTCAGGATTTAGCCGTTCAAATTTGGCTCGATAAGGAAAATAAATTACATACATCATTTTCAAGTATTCTTTAGCTCTATCTCTAATTAGCCTGTCTACTTGCTTCAATAAATCTCGTAGTGGATTGCTACTGATTTCAATATCATTTAGATAATATTAGCAGCATGAAACACGGAAAAAATCACAGCTTTTCCCCAATACTAAAATGATCAGCTGTAGTTATATATTTGTCATCATAATTTTGTAAATACTATCCGGTTATAATGTAAGGTCGTTAACACCAGCCTTAGCCGTCGCTTAACATCAAGCTAGATGGAGTTAACCTACAAAATTACAATCTCACGCTGATGGTAAACAACATGCCTGCTATATAACAGCACAGTGACACGCAGCTATTGGAACATGAAGAGTCCGAATCATTACCTAGCACTGCACTGCGCTCGTCACCCAGAGATCCAAGATGTTATATCTCTAAAACCTGTAATTTCTCTGGAAACATTACCCTTCAAACCGGAACACAGTAATGTTTCCACATTACTGCTTGGCGGTAGAATAACTGGCAAAGGTGCGGTACTTCCTCAGGCTAACTCTGCCAAGAGTCCTACCACTACTAAACATACATACATACATGATCGACGAGTATATTACGAGATAAACTTAACAAGAACAAAATTAAAAATTTTGATTAACCCATTAACATTTTTGCCATTTTGTGGTAGCGGCCATCTTGGATTTGAAAATTGTCATAGTGCAAAGTATTCTACTAGTCAAGCCCTTTCGTTTTATACCCATATTGTGGTGGCGGCCATCTTGGATATGAAATTTGTTATAGTATATAGTATTTCACTAGTCAAGCCCTTTCATTTGATACCCATATTGAGGTAGGTTGTGAACAAATATTTTGTCCGCCATTTTGTGGCGGCGGCCATCTTGAATCGATATTAACCAAACATAGCTAAGAACATACATCCGTACGGATATTATAAATAAATAAATCATATATTAACCTTCAAATAAAAAAAAACCGCATCGAAATCGGCCCATCCGTTTGAGCTCTACGGTGCCACAGACAGACACACAGACAGACAGACAGACAGCCAGACAGACAGACATCGACTTCAAACTCATAACACTCTTTTTTTTGTATGAAAACTAACATGGTTATTACACATTTTAAATAAATACACTGGTAACTCACGTTTAATATAGTCAGTCCAGTCCGACTCAAGTTTTTTTGGTCGGGGGTTAAAAAAACATGTGTACCACACTTTTTGGTAATTATAATTTAACGTCGTTTAAAGCATATTCAATACAAATGGTACATACGTCTCCCGTTCATCATACGAGCAAATCCGGGGCAGATATCTCTCGCATGCAGCGCGCGGTGCTGACCGGGACAATCCCCGGATATCACTGTTTCCACACCGCCGGCCGCGTGAGCCCGGGGATGTCCATTTAAACGTTTATTTTACAACAATCGGGTTTTAGGACGCGTTTACTTTGTTCGAGATTCCAGTTTTTATTGCAAAACTAGTATGTTTTGATCATGGACGTATAAAATAGTCAGACGTAGTCTCGCTAAAACAAAAAACTGTGTCACTAGAGTCTGCCACATTTGCACGTGTGCGTTGTCAGGTTGTCACTGAATAGGCTGGCACACACACTTATACACAAGTAGCGCGTGTAATGAGCCACTGATGTGTGCGTGTCAGCCTGTATGTGAGTATGTGACAGCGCACATGTGCCTATTATGTGGCAGATTCGATGGACACAGTTTTTGTTTTAACGAGACTACGTCCGACTTTTTGAATATCCATGGTTTTGATGTTCATATGTATATTTTTCCTAGCAGCGCTTCAAGGGGCCCGCATAGTTCACGTTGCAATATTTTTCCTGTCATAAAAAGTAGCATATGTGCTATTCCAGTGTATAAACTATCTATGCTGCAAATTCAAATCCCAACCGTTCAGCAGTTTCGATGTGATTGAGCAACAAACATACAAAAGTTTCTCATTTAATACTAGAATTTATGTTTTTAATTTAATCAAAATTCTCAAAGCCACTTTAAACGTTGATTGAAACAAATTCGTTTTTTATTGACAAAATTTCACAATTGTTTACAGAAGTTTTACTAAAATTTCGTAATCAAAGAAAATTGTTTCAGAAATTAAACAAATGCACAATAACAATTATGCTTTTTGTCGATGTGCTTCGTTACTTAAGCAATACTCGATTTAAAAGTTAAATTACGAATTAAAGAGCATGCGACAAAGTGTAAAATAAATCGAGATATGACTATTTAACAGAATGTTACTTAGAGAGTGTACTCGTACATTAAATCCGAAAATAAACTACGCTATGCTCGTAACGCGAACGGCTCACACCATTATGTAGTTTCGCTAGTTACGTATGTATTGTAATTCTTACCTGTAGATATTTAGCTGTTCAGTGAAGGTATTCAAACATGGAACTTACCTGTAAACAAGAAAAAGTGTGTCATTTATAAATCAACGATCGTCTTTGGTTTATATCTAAGAAAATATAGTTTTAGAAGTGAAAGCTTTTTTGACACGCCACAGACAGATTTTTCGTGGGCTGTGAATTGAATTCTAGCGTCATCCTCAGGAATAATAAGAATTTCTTCGGGTAAACTTCGTGGCCATGCGGCCATGGTCACGAGTTTAAGGTCATATAATATATAACCTTGAGAGACACAAAAACGATTCAAATAATTATATGAAATCTACCCTGAACTTTACATTTCGAGTACTTTAAATATAATAAGGTTTAACAAAAGCTTTGCTGGTCGCTCGAAGGGTCTATCAAGGGTCAAGGTTCAGCTGGCAATTTTATACTAAAAACTTTAACGGGCGAGCTCCTAACGGGCTTTTACCGAGTTTAGTGCTACTTACGGCGTAATGTCGCTTATCACGGTATAGACTACTCGCAGAGAATCAGGCAACTTCTTAGTAGACGTAATCGTACAGGACTATCGCAAATAAATAAATAGTAAAGAATAATCCCAAACTAAGCAACGCGTGTCGAAAATTCCGACTGGTATGAGACGATTTTCTTAGCATTCCATGGATTCACCGTGCGGGTGCCAGGTCCATCGTGTGGCAGAGAGAGAGAAAACCCGAGTAGTTCCCGAGACTTGTGACTCGGGCGTAGGTTTAAGGGGCCCCTTTCTGACGTACATCAAATCAAATTCACTACTTATAATGTGTGCAAATTATTTGAATATACTAGACTTTCAGAGCTTCTAAAATATTTCCTTTATAATGTAAATATCTTTGCATTAAATAACTTTGAGCTAGTAGCTAGCTAAACAATTTCTCTGTAAATTTTATTACGTTCTAAAATCTAGTACAGCGCTTAGACATTCCCGACGTGTATATGGTAACTAGAGTAGAGATTCAGCAGTCTAAACCTAAGGCTAATATGAGGGTAATATTATAATTCAAGGTCTTGAGTGGTATTACAAAGGCGATAACATAATATTGAACCAAGATGTTTAACTCTAGTAATAGTACATACTTACATAGAACATCTAAACTGTGAATAATTTGGGTGTAATCAAAACGAATATAAATCAGTTTCTCTTAAGTAAGCTCGCTTCATCATCGTCGCTTAGCATCAGGCGAGGCGCTGGGGAAAATCAAATCTATCTCATATAATAATTATATCACGATATCGATTAAAAATCAAGATATTCATATCCAATCGATATTCACGAAACCTTGCATTTTTTGTGGAACTTGGACCAACTCGAGAGATATAATTAAATTAGCTCAATTTGTGGTTGTGTTAGATAAAAATAGCTGGCTTTGGGTAGTAGGACGTTCTGGGGCCAAGGATTTGGTATCAGAGTTGGAGTAGGCTTATTGTACTTGTGAAGGTTGGCCATAGCTATCCAGAGAGTCAATACAGCCAGCCAGTGTTGTAGCCAGCTTTGCGTCTGGTGCTGTATGGGATGGATTATTCGGCTGTTGCAGAATATTTCCAATGATTTGATTTTTTTATTTAAATACATATATCATTGTACTGTGACTCTTAAAACAATTGAGTCTAAAGAATAAATTGATTTAATTTTAATATAGTGATGGGCATTGGATTCGTCTCTTGTCTTGCCATCTGGTTCTTTCCTATGCTAATTGAGTTTAGGATCGGTTCGTATTTTTAACAATATCAACATTTAAATTGTTAATTAATGATAAAGTATTATAGACAAAGTTTACTAAAGACAATCGCTTTAATTTTTAGAGTTATAATGAGATCAATTCTAAAGGCACAATTCAAAATAGATATTAAGACTAATTCTTTGTGGCACTTATGAAGTTTGTGAGTATCAACGGAGGGAGAAAGGTCGAAACGAAACAATAGAACATGAACAAAAAGAACAAAATTTAAAAAATATATATATAATAACCCCCGACTGCCTCGGATTTGGTATCTGTACAACATTCTACTAGTCAAGCCCTTTCATTTGATACCCATATTAAGGGAGTTGTGAAAAAAGAAATGTATTTCACCATTTTGTGGTAGCGGCCATCTTGGATTTGAAATTTGTCATAGTGCAAATTATTCTACTAGTCAAGCCCTTTCGTTTGATACCCATATTGAGATAGTAGTGGAAAAAATAATATAATTCGCCATTTTGTGGTAGCGGCCATCTTGGACTTGAATTTTTTTATACTGTATAGTATTTTACTAGTCAAGCCCTTTCGTTTGATACCCATATTGAGGTAATAATGAAAAAAATGAATATAATTCGCCATTTTGTGGTGGCGGCCATCTTGGATTGGATTTTTTTATACTGTACAGTATCTTGCTAGTCAAGCCCTTTGATTTGATACCCATATTGAGGTAGGTTGTAAAGAAATATTTTGTCCGTCATTTTGTGGAGTTGTTCCATCTTGAATCGTCATTAACCAAACATAGCTAAGGACACCCGTACGGGTATTAACCTTTAAATAAAAAAAACCGCATTGAAATCGGCCCATCCGTTTGAGCTCTACGGTGCCACAGAGAGACACACACACACAGACAGACAGACATCGACGCCAAACTTATAACACCCCTTTTTGGTCGGGCTGAAGTGAACCTCCCCCCGCCGCGCCAACTTGGATTTACATTTAGGGGACACCATTGAACATATTCCAAAAAAAAATATCAGGTCCCGCACGTTGCAAAAAAAAAACTCCCCGGTGCTTGGCCTAATATGAAAACAGGGAGACCGGGGAGTATATTAACTACATTATTATTTTATAGATGTAATAATATAATATTATGTAGTGAAGAAAATAGATGATCGGGAAGCGCTTACAACAATTACATATATTAATTTATTTTTCCCCTTTTGAGTGCCCATTTATGGTTTGAAGTAAGTTTTTAAACGTATTTTTATTGACGTGACAACGTTTTGCCGGGTGACACTTCAAGAAACTGCGTTACGCTCCGCTCACGTTATGCGCTCACAACGAGAGCGAGTGAGAGGCACGCGTCCCTTCCACTCGGCCATGGTTAGCCCGCCTAAGAGCGAGAGAGACAGACATAAAAAGTGAAAGGCACGCGTCCCTTCCGTAAAATTATTTTACCATTCAAAGTCGTTGTCACGTAAAACTTTCGCCCGTATACCGACTTTACAGGCAACCAATTTTTTTTTTAACTTTATTTACTGACATAAAACAGTTTTTTTAATTCAATTAACGCCTATTCATTACCACATAATAATTTAGTATTCAATATAATTCTCGTCACCAAATACGGCAAAATTTGAATGTGGTCTAAACATCTGAATGCCAGATGTACGTCGGGCAACGGAAATTAGCATACACAACATGTTTCGGTGTTCATGTATTCAGGTCACCAAATAGGGTGCATAGGACTTAACTGTCTGTATAACTGAATTTAGGAATTCGTTCCACTGGTAGACAATATATTACAATTTCTTGGTAATTTTCGAAACTAGATCAGTCTTCTACGAAGAGACAAACGCTCTCATTGTATGTATATTAGAATGTTCTGTGAAAGTACTTTATTTTATAGTATAAGAATATATGTACTTATAGAGTAAGATCCCAGGGCCGCCAGACGTCACGTATTTTCTGATGGATGAATTGAGGACGATTGAGTGGAGGTAGTACGTACTAAGAACACATGCTTACCCGCTAACTTGCTTAGACAGCCAAGATGAGATATGGTAACTCCGAAATAGAGTTTTAAAGCGTCTGTTAAGCAAAACGGCCGACGGAAAGTGTCTGGGAGTATTGGGGCCTTATTTTTAAAGATATTGCCTATAACATACGTGAAAATCAGTTTTCAGAAAATACGTGAAATAAGTAATGTATCTTCTGGACCCCATATCTCAAAATTGGCCGTCTAAGCAAATTAGCGGGTAAGCATGTGTTCTTAGTACGTCCTAACTCTACTCAATCGTCCACATTTCATCCATCAGAAAATACGTGACGTATGGCGGCTCTGGGATCTTGGACTAATATAAAATTGTACAAGAATTCAAAATCATTATTCTGCCACTCGCATTCCCAGACGAACATCAAATTTTCTCATTACAAGACATTTGGGAAGTCATATAGGTATTTCGATTTCGCCATCACTTCTACCAAGAAATTGTACAATTTCTAGGTTCATCTCAGCTATGAAAATTTCATCATTAATGTAAAATAATAAGCGTTTATAACAAGTTAAAACGAGTACAACGTTAATTGGCCGAAGGAATGGACTTGTCGTAGATTGATATATTAATTAATTATTTCCTACATCGAAATTATTAACAAGATACTCAAAAAGCTACAAATAATAAAGTAGCAACGGGAGACAATATCGGTAAGAACGATAATCTCGCAGTTGTAAGACGGAAAATGAGTGTTATAGGAAATTAAGCCGCATAATCTATATATATACTTTTAAACGAGCAATTCTTGTAGGTATATATCTCTATATATAAAAATGTTATGTTTGTTTGTGTACGCTTCAAAAACTCAAAAAGTACTACACCGATCGAGCTGAAATTTTAGAATGATATATAATCTGCACCAAGGATTGTTTTTATCTAATTTTTGCATCACAATGTGCCACAGCGAAGCGTGGCAGGGTACAGCTAGTTATATACAGAATCTAAATCTCGGAAACGGCTCGAACGATTTTCATGAAATTATGTATACAGGGGTTTCGGGGACGATAAATCGATCTAGCCAGGTTTTATTTTTAAACAACGCCGTTTTACGCGCGTTTTTAGACAATGAAAAACTGTTACATAAAGATTAGAATGCGTCGGTAAATTTCGCGACGTCGCGCGACAGTATATTAGCTCAGTCGGGAAGATGGGCAGTCATAATATGGTAGGTCCGGGTTTGAATCCAACCGGCCGCGTTTCTTTTTTCAAGTTTTTTATATATTTTTGAGAAAATCAGTACGCATCTAAAGTATATCTATCTTTGCTATCTGAGCTTATATATCTAAGCTTTGCTCGGTTACTTTGGACACCCCGGTACTATAAAATTAAACATCACACTTGTAAGGTGCGCAACCAGACGTGCGACGACCGGCGGCTTCGAAGTGGCGATCTGCTAGCAAGCGTGCAAGTCCGGTCCACGTGGTGGTGGCTTTGTGCTGATAATGAGATTCATGTACCGAGACCTGGACTGTGTCAATCTGACTGATATAAGGCTTGGATATGAATGAAAACCACTGTAATTGCACTTGAACACTGATTTATTGACTTTGAATTCGGATACAACCGTCCGCCCCAAAGTCCACGTAGAAGAGGATGATATGACAACTTTGACAACAGATAAAACATAATTTGACCTCTTCCGGTATCATACACAGATTAGAAAAATTTGTTTATTTTGAATGAACAACACTCTTGTACTGTCTAGTGGTTCTTGTTTCACTGAATCGTTTTATTTTCACTCCTCCAAATTATCTACTCTGCAGCCTGACTTCCATCACAGTCATACAGTCACAAATGATACAGTCGTTCGACGACGCCGTCTAGACGACGCGATCGTGCGGGGTGAGACGCGGGAAGCGCGCTCCTGCATTGTCTATATTACAATGTTAGTATTGCAGGAGCGCGGCTCGGGGCTGACGTCTTCCGTATGTTTTAATTTTATTTTGGTGCCACGTATTTAAAATTGCGACAGTCCTATCCGTGTCTAGACATTATCGGCGTTTCTCCCAAGATCAAAGGCGATGAACTACTGGTAGTATTTCTTTATACTTTGCTTCCATAGAGTTGGCGCCAACTTATAATGGGTTGACAACGACATCAAAGCGTTGCGACAACGCAAACTCAAGTCCCCCTCGACGATAGAGTCTCCTAGAGTCGGAATCGACTTCCAAGTGTCCAAGTGTTTGCGTCGGACCGATTTGATCACAGTCACGTTATGACTGGTTCAATTTCATCACCATAGACGGAACAGGAATATGTATTACAGAACTATTAAGCCCTTTGTTCAATGCAATCGAATCAACTTTCACCATTGATCTATAATAATAATAATTAGTGTGCGCTCACTATCCATCGTAATCGAGGAAATGTACATTAGTATAATTGACGTGTAAATTGTAAATTTATTATCAACTAGCTGAACCCGCTACTTCGTTCGCGTAAGCAGATGTTACTGACTTATACATTAATTGGAAGTATCGTAGGTACGTCAAATATTTGGATAAGTAGTCATTGAAAAACCTTTGAGTTTGAGTGAATTTGTTTTTCCACACAAAAATGTATTTAATTTTATCATCTTTATTTTTCTTTTTTTAAACAAAATCAAACATACTTAGTAAGGTTTCTAGTATCGAACATAGCCGCAAGTGTTAAGTTTGTAGGATTTTTATAGGATACATTATGAAAAGTCTGAAGTTAATGTGCATGATCTGATACCTACTTACCTATTTCTTTTTATCCGCCAGCTGTTTTCTAGCTGTTACCCGCGACTTCGCCGGCGTAAAATTTTGAACGAAGCCTGTGTGGAATCAAAATAATTAAAATTTTGAGTTTTAATGATATTCAAGCAAGTTGAACCCGTAAATCTAAGCCAAGTCCTAGTGAAATGTTAATGTATGAATTTAATTGTAGGTAACACAGAAAAAAATCAAGAACGAAAGAATCCAAATTTGGCATCATAATCCTTTTAGCAGCAAAAACTTATTAGTACAATTTAGAATACCAGTAACGCCACCTAGTAATGAAAGAAAAAAATACATACCACAATAGCAAAACATCGATTTAAATGGCCTTTAGTGCTTTTAGATTTAAACTGGCATTAGCGCCGTCTATTGAGAATATTATGTTGCTTGTTATTTTGATTGTGAACGCAAATCACCTATATTATCTACGCCAAAACGGGTGCATATATTTTTCATTTTTGGCTTTTACCTTGCCATCACATCAAGTTCCTTACGAAAATATATGCTTATATTAATATGGAGTTAAATGAAAATGTAGACTTATTAGCCCATGTGAAATTTTAGACTCTAAACTATCTGTGTTTCGTATGTCAACCCATATCGTTGTGCCCTTTTGACGTGATAGTTAATATTTGTTTCCTTAGGGTCCATGCTTCTATTCAGGTTGATAGGTAATAAATACATAAATGTGGTATTTCAGACTATAAGTTATCTCTGTTTCAATTTTCTACCAAATTTGCTTAGTCTTTCCTACGTCACATTAACCTATAAGTAACCGATTTGCTATTTCTGAGTTCAAACTACGTGTGTTTCGAATTCCATCCAAATATGTTCAGCCGTTCCAACGTTGTCCTGTAAATATTATGAATGTCACTGTTCAGATGTTTGTTACGTAATACATTGAGTACTTATACATAGGCAATGTTAGCCTATGTGTTCTTCCAGACTGTAATCTAATTCTATTTCAAATTTCAACCCAATCACTTGATACGTTCCGCCATGATTAAAGCGGCAATAGAAATACATCATCTGCAAAAAATTCAACTGTCTAGCATCACCGTTCTTGAGATACAGCCTGGTGACAGACGGACGGACGGACGGACGGATAGCGAAGTCTCAGTAATAGGGTCCCGTTTTACCCTTTTTGTACGGAACCCTAACAACGGTCTGCTTCGGTCACCGAAGCTTGTTGAACACTACCTTTAAATTTTAAACAGTATTTGGATTGAAATAATACGTTTTCTAATAAGTTACGGCTGGTCTAGTAAGTTACAGCTGACCTAGTCGGGAGAACGGCGACTGTCGATCCGGAGACCCAGGGTTCAAAACCACGCGCACACTACACTATCTACGCACACTATCTTTTCAGAGTCATGTTCGTAATGCCGGTAATTAAAACGGTGAAGGAAAACACCGTGAAGAAATCGAAATCTACCTATAATCTAAGTTCTAAGTCATTTGTCATTCACCAACCGACACTGGGCCAGCGTGGTGGATTATAGCCTTGTCTCTCTCTCCTTGCGAGAGAACGCCCCGACGCCCAGCAGTGGGAACATTTAATGGGTTGTTTATGCTGCTACTTATTATGCTGATATGTTTTCTCCAAAATACAAAAATCTGCTTCAATGACAGGTAATTTAATTCTGTCATTCGACTAAATTTTATTGGAAGGTATAACTATGTCGTACAGATAAATCTAAGCTGATTTTAGTTTTTTGTTGATATTTGAAAAACTACCTCCCTGTTTTCGATATCTAAGATCACCTCTGAAGTATTTTCTACCAAACAAAAAAAGGAATTATCAAAATCAACTAACAATTAGCGGAGTTATCGCGTAAAATAAAACCAAATAAAAAAAAATGCAACCCGATTGCGAACATCCTCCTTGTTTGAAGTCGATTATAACCGAATGATGTTTGTTTTTCCACATTATTTTGTCATCCATGACGACGCGACGCGATCACGTGGGCACTTTCTAGAATCTAGATATTCTGTGGATCGTCTGTGATACACAGAATACTTAGAAGTTAGTATGTACCGAACGCGCCGCGCGTGTCGTTATTATTTATGTTTGTGTAATTTCCGAACCAACAAACCGATATTGTTCAAATTTTGACGGGACAATATTAAAAATGTGTTCTTTCTAACAAAAAAAAGAATTATTGAAATTAAACAACGCAAACATGAGTTACAACCAAATACACATTTTGACTTTCACCCCCTCCCGCAAGAAAACCGATCAGAATTTGGGGATCAAAAGTAGCCTACAGCAATGTCCTTAGTATAAACTAAAATCATGCCAAAATTCAGCTGAATTGAATCAGTAGTTTCGGCGTGATGCGTGATCCCTATACAGAAAGACAGACAGACAGACAGACATGAAAGAAAAAAAATGCAGTTTCGCCATCAGTATCGACTATGGAGTGCCCCAAAAAAATTTTTTTCAAAATATCTTCAATGTACAGAATTCGACCCGTTACAGTTTTATTATAAGTATAGATAAAGAACTTTGACTTTAGAACCTTTCCTCGACTACGGCGGAATAACAGCGGCTACATTACGGCTACATCGTTTAAAAAACAAACTATTAACAAAGATACCAAATCTTAAATATAAACATCTCATGCAATGTCTAACGTCTTTGTGGTTGCAAGAAACGATTTTTCTTTTAATATTGAATGACGGGACTAGCTAAATAGTACGTGACACGCTTGCCTATAACAACACAGTGCCAAACTGTTATTTCAACTTGAAGAGTTGAATTCACTACTGCACTGCACTCGTTCTGGAAACATTCACAACCAACCAACCTTCCTCCTTCAACCTTCAAACCAGAACACAGTAATATTAACACATTACGTTTGGCGGTGTATTAACTGGCAAAAGTATGGTTCTGCAAAGAGCCCTACAACCTATTGAGTGATTTGAACGAATTTGTTTGTAGTTATATTTGGTAGGTTTGAGAGTACACATGTCGTAAAGTATAAACAAGAACAAAATTAAAAATTTTGACTAACCCCCGACTAGCTCGGATTTGTCTGAATACCTGTACAACATAAAATTAGTCAAGCCATTTCATTTGATACCCACATTGAGGTAGCAGTGAAAAAAAAACAAAAATTCACCATTTTGTGGTGGCGGCCATCTTGGATTTGAAATTTGTTATAGTGTATAGTATTCTACTAGTCAAGCCCTTTCATTTGATACCCGAAATTGAGGTAGATTGTGAAGAAACATTTTGTCCGCCATTTTGTGGAGGCGGCCATCTTGAATCGATATTAACCAAACATAGCTAAGAACATCCCCACGGATATTAATTTACCTTCAAATAAAAAAAACGCATCGAAATCGGACCATTCGTATGAGCTCTACGGCGCCACAGACAGACATACAGACATCGACGTCAAACTTATAACACTTTTTTTTTGGTCGGGGGTTAAAAAAGAAGCATTTTAAACTCTTAACTCTTTTTTCCTGAACACTATCATTTTTGCACAAACAATAATAGTAGAAGATCCCGCTATACAACGACCTTCACCGAGCTGATTATTGGATGAAAAGTGTTTTATATGTAATTTAATATGTCAACAAACATATTGCAAATGGGTTGCCTAAACAATTTCAGTCCAGAATATGATTAATTAACAATTAAATTTTTGTTTTTTAATATTTCACTTAAATTGATTAAATTTTAGAAAAAACGAAATAACATTACTTATTATTATGGCTTTACCCAGTACTTACGAAATATCATTACGAAATTTAACCCCTAAGGGTGTAAAAAACGGGATGGAAGGTTGTTTCAAACATTTTATTCCTTAAACGTATTCGCATAAAATTTGCACAAATTGAGCATGATCAAAATAATGAATTATGTATTACAGTATTTTTCAAAACTCATCCTCCAAAGGGGTGAAATAAGGGATGAAACTTTGTTTGAAACATTTTATTGTTTGAAAATATTTGCATGAGATTTCGTAAGATCTGAGTAAAGCCAAAATAATAAGTTATGTTATATAGTTTTTTTCTAAAATTTAATCAATTTAAGTGAATTATTTAAAAAATATATTTTTAATTGTTAATTAATCATATTCTGGACTGAAATTTTTTTAGGCAACCCATTTGCAGTATATTTGTTGACATATTAAATTAGATATAAAACACTTTTCATCCAATAAACAGCTCGGTGAAGGTCGTTGTATAGCGGGATCTTAGACTATAAACAAATAATTTAACCATCGCTCATTGACATGATGTCATTTACATAAAGTGTCACGTCAATTATTAAATTAATGTTATGTCGGTTGATAAAATTTGTATGTCAGCTAGTAGCAGATAATAAAACAGTTAAAATTTCAAAGATGCAGATTGTAAGGATTTGATTCGTAACATTTCAAAGCTATCATACTACTAGTTAAAGACACATTACGTGACCAGACAGATGTTTTCAATCGCCATTGGAAAAACTTCTCCATCCCTTCGCGACGTGGTTTAAAAATACATTTCGTGGCCGTTCCCGATGTAATATTGATTCAGTATTCAGCTCAGGACTTTTTGCTGTACTTAATAGCGGTTTATTACGTAGAAATGGTTACTACAGATGAATGTTTATAAGGTTGAATGTAGTTTACGAGCTCTGTTTTTTACGAGGTATAAGCTTCGTGTTCATGAAATATGTACACCACAGAAACAATTCATATTATTTGAACTAAACTAGTGTAAGTAGTATTAATTTTTAAATCGTGTTGGCCCAGTGACTAGAACTTGTGATTTCCATTTGTGCCGTGGTAAGTTCAAATCCCACCTGCATCTTTAAGGAATTTTCCAGGTGCAGATGAAGAAGATTTAATTACCAATGGCTTAAAACGGTGAAAAAAACATCGTGAGAAAATGCAGGTTTTCTTCACGAAGCTTTTACCTTCAAAGAATAGTTCAAAGAATATTTCGCGATCTCGCGTCACCGCCAACCCGCACTGAGTCAGCGAGGTGGGTTATGGCCCTGACTCTCTTCTTGTAAAACAACGCTCCGAGTCCCAGTAGCATTTAACCACATTTAGTCGACTGTATAGTGTTTATGCTTAAGCGTTGTTACGGTGTTATTAATTACATTCAAATCTGAACAGTGAAAACATGCAGCCAACTTTGATTCTAAAACTCCCTTTTTTTTGATAAAGAGTGACTAGACGAGCATGTAGACTACAGGCCCGTGAACAAAATTTATGGGTCAAATGAACCACCAGGAGGATGTAGGATGATAGAAGGGTATAAAGTAAAAAAGGTTCACCACTATGCCGTCCTTGTAAGCTGTCCAACTGAGTACAGTTGACGAGGGGGGGTTGTAACATAGATTATTTCTCCTTGTCGCGCGATTTTTGTACGGCTTTACGAAATAATGAATTAAAAGACGTATGAGGTATATACATGATCTTATTGAACCACTCTATCACACCCTCACCACTGGCTATATGGCGCGAGATATTAACCTGTTCGCGTACACCCGGGTGTTCTAAAATCACAGGGGCGCCGCGCCGGCCGAGTTGACGTGCGTACGAACGCCGAGTAACTTTTTTCTGATCTGTGGCCGAGTGCGCGCATGAATAATGTCGCGGCGTTATTGTATTGTGGATGGCTGCAATAGCAATACACCAAAATGTAGTAATTTATCAATTTATAATTTTCAAATTGTACCCACTCTAATTTAAGTGTAAAGATAAAATATATAATTAATGAGCAAGTTTCTTAATTTAAGGCATAAATAATAATTTAAATGACATAAAAGGAGGAGGTTATCAATTCGGTTGTATGTTGGAAAAATGGCAATGGTATGTAAAACAGTATATATATATACATTTAATATATCTATTATATCTGTATGATGTGATGATAAACTTAGCCAAAATTATAAAATTCTAGAATTCGAGTATCTGAAAGTTTGTTTTTTCGGAGAAAATTTAATTGTTTGTAAATAAAATAAAAATATCTATTTTCGTTTCAGTCTATTTTTTTACTTGCATAAAATTAGCCTGGATCCCACAAAACAGGTCACCATAGTGTGGGATCTAGTTCACACTAGCAAAACATGTTAAGTATTCATTCTTTGTACCTATTTATTGTCACATATATGTATTCTTTGTATTTATTGTCGCTTTGTATTTAACATCCGGGAGCGCGTGAAACTGTTTTGAATAACTTTAAGGCGGTAAACGCTAGGTTTTGTAGCTTTTCCTGTGATTTGGTTTTCGTTATTGAGATAATAAACCTTTTTTTTCATTTTCATTCCATTTAAATAAACAATAAAGAAAATTACAATTTGCAGTTTAGTTTTTTTATCATCTTATCATATTTCGTACAACCCTAGCACGATTGGTCAGTGACGTAAGCAGACGACAAGTCACACGGGGCGCACGGTATTCTGAACTCTGCGTGCTTGTGCAAAGGTGTATTTTTGCTTGCAAGTAACAGTAGGTAAGTAGTTTACGCAAGTTTAGGTTGTTATCGTGTAGGTATTTGCGCTTTTGTATGGCAGTGATGCATCTGTTACGAAGTAACTATTTTCTGATCTGTTACTCTATGTTAATTACTAATAATAAACACATTGTAAAGTAGTGTTTATTATTCATAAATAGCTGCGGCGCCCAATACCAATCGATCATTGTATTGAATAAATTTATAGGGTTAAAAGTAAACTATGTTTTATTCTGACCTCATAAGGTTTATAACGAATTAAGGTTTATCCAAATCTGTAAATTAACAAATAAAAGTGGTCAAGTCCGAGTCGGACTCGCCCATGAAGGCTTCCGTAGCACCAAGTAACATAATATAAAAGTTCTTGTAGTTCGTTGTTAATTTAATCAGTGTTTTAACAATAGTCTATTTATGACGTATTAAAATAAAACTACTTACTAGATCTCATTCAAACCATTTTTCGTTGATAGTTTACATGGTAATGTACATCATACACTTTTTTATATATGTCATTCTCTTATTTTAGAAGTTAGAGGGGGGGGACACTTTTTACCACTTTGAAAGAGTCCCTCGCGTAAACTATTTAGTTTAGAAAAAAAAAATGTTTGGAACCTCAATATCATTTGTGATGACCTATCCATAGATACCCCACACGTTGGTTTTGATAAAAAAAAATTGAGTTTCGGTTCTAAGTATGGGACACCCCTAAATTTCATTGTTTTTTTTTTTTTCTATTTTTTGTTTCAAAATCTTAATGCGGTTTACAGATTACATCTACTTACCAAGTTTCAATAGTATAGCTCTTATAGTTTCGGAGAAAAGTGGCTGTGACATACGGACGGGCGGACAGACCGACAGACAGACAGACAGACATGACGAAACTATAAGGGTCCCGTATTTTGCTACGGAACCCTAAAAAGTAACACAAAATACCGCAACAAAAATTGTGTGCAAGAGAAATACACATGAAGAATACCTTAACTTACCTTTTATTAGTGAAAATTTGGATGTCAGCTTGTTTGCTGTTCAATTACGTCAGAACGGCTGAACGCATCAGGTTGAAATTTAGAACACAGTTTATAATCTGAAATAGCACATAACCGTGTTCCTAATTTGAACGCTATCCATTCAGACGTTCCCATGTGATTGAGCAACAATCAAGCAATGAGCATTGATCAAGCAACAACATTAGTAGGACAAGTAGGGATTTGTGACTTCGCTCAATAATTTGACAGCTTTTTGCATAAACCATTATAAAATACTTCAGAATATGTACAGCAGCAAGCTGTTCCAATGCTAATTGCTAATACAACGGACCGCACTGTAGGTATACCGTGGCTGTATAATGTCGGGTTGCGAACTCGTTGACCCGTGGCATTGAAACTAACGCCGAGTTCATTTATTGATGCACGCCAAGTAATAAAAGTAATAACCATCTGTCTCGGCGACCGACACGGGCACGAATGCAAATTAAACTTACGAAGCTGTACATTTTCTTTCTACAATTCAAAAAAATCCTACTTTATTATAACTGCGAAATTAGATATGTAAGTATGAATGTTTGTTACTCTTTCAAGCAACAACTACTGAAGGGATCTGGGTGAAATTTGGTACATAGACAGATATAGTCTAGAATAACAGATAGGCTACTTTTTTATCCTGGTAAGAGTAAGTTACGGCTGGTCTAGTCGGGAGAACGGCGCATCCCGATCCGGAGACCCCGGGTTCAAACCTCACACACACCACTGTCTTCGAATCATGTGCGTAATGCCGCTAACTTAAAACGGTGAAGGAAAACATCGTGAGGAAAGCGACATGTACACCTAGAACCTTTCGAAGATATGTGTCATCCACTAACCCGCACTGGGCCAGCGTGGTGGATTATGGCCTAAACTTTCCTTGCGAGAGAAGGCCCGAGTCCCAGCAGTGGGAACATTTAATGGGCTGTTGATGATTGATGATAAAGAGCCATGCGCCTGACGGTAAACACCACACTTGCCCATAACGGCACAGTGCAATTCAGCCATTTTAACTTGATTTGAAGAATCCAAATAGCTGCTCATCCTTCGGTAGCCGGTAGAGGATACTATCTATTTATTTATTTATACAATGAGCACACAAAACAGAATGTAATAAACACAAACTATAACATAAGAGTTTACTGTATACATTACAGTACAGTTGTATTACATTATATTATATTACTAGCGTAGGTGGAACCTCCTTGATGTCAACAGCCATAGGCCCGTTTACAAATTAACAACTGATTAGCATTTCACACCTAGAGATATAAGATGACTTAAGTATCTCTTTACCTGTTATTCTCTGGAATTATTTGTAATTTATCTGGAACTCTGCCCTTCACATAGGATGTTCGGATAGAAAAATGTTCGGATATTCTAATTGTGATACTTCTCCAGAACATTTTTACACAGATTTTCTTTTAATGGTAGAGCATTACAAGAAGATGATAAGAAAATAAACTAAATTTCGCCTCTAATTACAAATAAACAAATGCTAACACGAGTAATTTCCAACTAATGAATAATAGAATATAATTATGGAGATTCCAAGTTACGCAACATTCTATTTACTGAGCAAACATAGAAGTGCGGTCATAATGGATCGATTATCTGCCACGATAGGCATCCAGGCCGTGGTTCATACCTAACCTACGGTAGAGCTCAATGACTGGAATGTTTGATGCTATATCAGTACTGGGGATATTAAATGCCAACACTAAAGTAACACAAACTAATTTAAAATCGCAGAATTCACTGTTGGTTTAATTACTGTTATGTGATATGTGAAATTGTTTTGAACTCCCGAGTCCTCGAATAATTTAAATACAATATACCGAATGGAAATGTATTTTAGCTTTCCCGCGAATGGTATGACCAATTCAGCGCTCATTAATGAGAACTGAAAATGTTTACACACTAAAAGCATCTACAGAGTAAACAAGCCGTTAAGACCGGTTTTACACAATTTGCAAATTTACACTAATTGGTTACAGACTTTTTAAAAAAGTCGAGATTCTCAATGTTACTGGTTTATGTTACGTCACTTTTTTTTTTGGGTGCACCTCTTTTTAACCGACTTCCAAAAAGGAGGAGGTTATCAATTAGACCATAATGTTTTTTATGTATGTTACCAGATTTCTCGAAAACCCCCGCAGCGATTTTAAAATTTATTTTTGTGTTCGGATGCGTATGCTTCCCGAATGATCCCATATAAATATTATCGAAATCGGTCTGAAATGATGAATTAATATGAAATATGAACCATAAACTAAAATTAAAATCATTATTATATGCGCTACTCACTCATATATTTGAAGTCGGTGCCAGTCAGGTCAAAACGTTAGTAGATTGATACTATGTAGACACATGGTATGTAGGCACAGGTAAGTAGTATCCCCAGATCTATCCACTGCCTGTAATGATTTTAATTAATTTTTAGCCTTTGAGTGCCTATTTATGGATTTGAAGTCGGTTTATTTTTTTCTAGAAAGGGTGCATCGTATTATCATCATTTAAGATCTCACCAGCAATTTGGAGTTAAAAGAGATGAAAGTGGAGTCAGGCAAAAGAATTTTTGAAAGAGCACGACAAAATTTTAATAGAGTCTGCAGAGGTAATCCGGCTAGGCCAATAATTCCAGCTTAGGGAAACAAGAGAACGGACGCTGCTACTAAAATTTTAGTGGCCAACGTAAAAAGTTAAGGGCACCTTTTTAAGGATTATTTTAGCGAGAATTTATTTTATAGTGAGCTTGTGTGGAAGTAATGGCGGCGAGACATGACGGACAATTTAACGATACATTAAATGAATGTTGTTTGGTCAAACAAACACAGCTGTAGCGACACACAGTTTCAAGAATTTCAAGAATTATTTATGAATCGGTGCAGAGAAATAGAGGCGAGTGTTACAACAACTACATAAATAAATATTGGCGGACATTTCACACGCTACACCATACAGCCCCAAATTAAACAAAGCTTGACAGCTGATATAATACGTTTGTAATTGTAAATACATTCTTATTATCCACAGAAACACCCAGTAACAAAACAAATATTTGCCCTGGGTGGGAATCGAACACACGAACAACAACTTCGCAGGCAGACTTACTACCAACTAAGCCCAGTCGAACTAACCGAACCGAACTGACAAACTGAAGCTGTAACTTAATGAAGAAAACATACTCTTTTAAGAAGTGCATGTCGTCAAGTCTGTACGAATTGAAATTGTTATGCACACTTGCAGTTATAGACAAAATTAAACATTTTAAACCATTTTATAAAAACAGCGTCCTAAACATGTACCTTATTAAACCACAAAATTAAACATTTGGATCCATTTTATAAAAAACGCGTCCTAAACATTAATCTCATTAAACCGTAGCAAATGTAATGGATTAGTTAACATTTCGGCACAGGAACTAACTTACACTAACGAGTTTTAATTACACTAGCAGCGAGATAAGCCAGAAACATCGGGTCCGTAATTTACGAAGGCCCTCTGGAATAGCCACTAAACCGGACGGCCAATCTTTACGCGGCCCATTCCCGTGAAGGCATGCATCGGGCATCGTGAAAACATCTTATTTCCGGACAAATTGGACGCGAATCGGCCGGATTTAGGGCCCTATAACTAACTCATGCCTTGCCACCATAAGGGGTAACGATCCCTGATCTGTTTTATTGCTGAGTTGGTGGTTTATTTTCGTTATTTCATGACTAAGTATTTCAGAATGAGGACTTGCTATTTTTTACAGACACTTCAGATATAATCATCACTGTTGGACTAGGGCTCTCCCACGGCATATGCATCGCCATATGGTATGGTCTTCAGCTATTCCCATCTACTTTCCGCTACACTTTAATAACACACATGGGTATGTAAATATGTTGTCTTAATTTATAATGAATCTAGCTGTCCGCCCCGGTTTCGCCCGTGGTACATATAAAATGGTATTGAGTATTGATTGAGTATTGAGTATTGAAAATATAGCACTCAAGGTACATATGCAACGGTGAAATAATTCTTGAAATCGGTTCAGTAGTTCCTGACATTAGCGCGTTCAAACAAACACTCTTCCGGTTTCTAATACTAAGTATACCTAGATTGTGTCATTGAAAGATTTTTAACAAATTTTAAAACAAAGAAAGCTAGAGCCTACAATCATTCAAGCAAGCACTAAAATGATGAATTGCCAGTAAGCCAAACCAGATCTGTTAATCTATGATTTTTAGACACTCTACGTATGCAATGGAGCTACTTTACAATTTAATAGAGCCTTCTACGAGAGGAGGAAGTGGTAACTGATCAAACTACCTCCTAACACACATACAGTGTACACAAACATATAGTGTACATGTGTACACATTTATTTATTATTTCTATAATAAATTAAGAATTTTATCTGTACACAGCCGTTTTACATCTGAAGTTATTAATTATGTTTTTCTTGTAATTAAAATGACTGATAAGCATGTGCTTGACGAGCCTGCACAGAAATACTCGTGATGTTTCACTGTAGTGGATATTTGTGAGTGTAACTAGCATTGACAATAAATGTGTTGTATTCTATTCTATTCATGATGCAATAGAGACAGGCGCACCTTAAAGAGTGTCTTAAAGGTTCTACTATAAATATACGCTAGGTAGAGCTAACTTGCAACTCAACATGAAGTTAGAAGAGAACACCAAAATCAGCAAAAATTCAAAACATTGCCCATGATTAACGTTCAATTACACACCATGTAATTCTATGTGAATAATGACATCGCAGCCAAATGCAGGCTAACATTAGTGCTACACCGTTTATCCCGTGAAATATGGCCTCATTTGGATAAATTAACCCGCGAGAGAAACGTGCCGTTACGTTAGCACTGACCGCACAGCTGCTGCTGCTGCTGAAGTCTTAACATTTTACTTAACAAATATTTTTTATACGCAGAATAGGTTTGTGGTTGTCACCGAATAGCCTGATGTAAACCACAAACTAGCAGTGGTAGGGATCTTTGCAGAGTCCGCCTGGGGAGGTAACACACCTTTGCTAGTTATTCTGCCGCCCAGCAGTCGTTCGCAACTATATTCCTGTTTGAAGGGTAATGTTTCCAGAGAAATTACTGGGCTAAGAGATAAAACACCTTATATCTCCGGATGACCAGCACAGTGCGGTGCTGCGGTGCGGTAATTATTTGGACTCCTCATGTTCCAATAGGTAGGCGTCATTGTGCAGTTATAACAAGAAAATTATATTTTTTATTTTTTTGAAGGAACAATGAACATTGGGCTATTTTTATAAACATAACTCTCGAGTATAAATTATTTATCAATGAAAAATGTGAAATTTGTGGAATGTCCAACAAAACTATCAACACGGTTTAAAACATAATACATTAGTACTAAAATTTCCCTGTTGTTTTGTCGATCTAAATTGAAATTTTCAAGCGATCAAACCCTCATATCAAACTGAACATACAATTCGTTTATAGTAGTAGCTGACTACAAACGATTCTGCGTCCACGTGTAAGATCACCGGCGTAATAACAAGTTCTATACCATCACGTTTTATACCAATCCCGGGGGAGGGTTTTACGGTCCTAAGGATAACGTTAGGTAAGCACCCAGACATCAAAGAGAAGAAAATTCTTCATAAATTATTGCAAAAATGCGTAAAAATATAGCCCAACTATGTGTTTGACTAAGCAGATTAAACGGGTCGATTAACGAACTTTAGAAGATCAAAAGCCCTTGTTCCAAGATAATAAAAACGAATATACAGATTTTTATAATGTAACATTACATAACGGCAATTAAGTAACATGCCTGACGACATAACGGGCACACCACTGCATGCTCAGAGACACCAGATGGTTTATCTCTCTACCCTGCCATTTTTATAAAATAAAAACTTAGTTTTGTCAATTATAACTAACTCACACGAGCATTGAAAGCAAGAAAGCATTAAATCGTAGATCCTGTCTTTAGAAAGCTTTTAATTTCTACAAATAAATTTCATAATAATTTTAAGAGTTGATTTCTGTTCCTGTAAATGAAGAAAGTTAAAATCATTCCACGACATAGTCATTTCCACGGGTCGAATCTGGACTCAATTGGAATAAGGAGGATGGTTTGTTAAGACAGGCTTTACCCAGCAGTAGAATTGGGAAGGCTGCGAATGATGATGATGTATTAAGTAACTGAATATGTGATCACATTAAAGATGCCATGTACCAACAACAGGACTCACAAACTTTAATACGTTAAATATTCGATGCGTCGAGATCGGCTTAAAATAGACTTCCAGCAACATGGGAGTTAGGACTTCCGGGAGGTCAAATAAGTCGATTAGAAGCAAAGTTGAAGCCAAAACCACGGCTTGTACGGTTTGACCCGTAAAATCTTCTCTGAGTACGTCCATATACACAAGTGGATTTGTCAGAGGGTATCGGATAACGTTTTAGATTGAGATTTGATCGGACTGACATGTCTATTTTTTTTTATTTTTTTTTAACTTTAAATGGTTTACACTTGACCGCCATCTCGCCTGATGTTAAGCGACGATGCGGTCTACGATGGAGCGTGTTTACCTAGAAGAAACCGATTCACTCTCGATTTGAAGACACCAAGATTATAACTATCGGGAAAAACCCACTCAGGCAACTCATTCCACAGCCTAGACGTTCTTATCACAAACGTAGAGTCAAACCTCTTTGTCCGTGTCTTTGGAATATCCACCATGAAACGGTGCCGCTTCTTCGAGTTACGAGAAGTACGATAGTAAAAAGGGCAAGGTGGTATAAGATCGTGCAGATCAGTTGCACACTCTCCGAAGTGTAGCCGATAAAAAACCGATAAGCTAGCAATTTTGAATTTTTTTTTGTTTAAGGTCTACACGGGTACTTTATTTTTTCCATAATAGTTTAAGTACAACTTTAATCTGGATACAAAATTTCACATTTTCCTAGTTTCCCTGCGTGGGTATTCCTTAATGGATGTATTCTGACTATGAATTAAAATCTGGCTGTCTTCAGGTCGAGAGTGGTAAAAATAAGATTTTAGAAAAACAATCAATATACAACATACACATAGTACAAGCGCTTTGTATTTAACATACAAAGCGCTGACTTACAACATTCAGCATTACAAAGATGAATTATTGTTTTCTTAATAATCCTAATATTTTATTAGTAATCTTATCCTACTAATGTTATAAATTAATGTCAATGTATGGTTAGGCTAATTTTTATCCCGGAAAAATAACGGGACCGGGAACTACGCAGGTAACACCGCGGGGCGTTGCTAGTAATATTATAAATGTGAAAGTTTGAATGTTTGTTGCTCAATCACGTTAGAACGTCTGAACAGATTGGGTTGAAATTTGGCACATAGGTAGATTATAGTATGGCATAGCACATAGGCTTTTTTATAGCGGGCAAATAAAGGGAGCAAAAACTATGCGGGTAAAACCGCGGGGAGCTGTAGTAATAAATATTTGGTATAATCATAAATCCCTAATTCCCTGCTAATATTATAAAATACGAAAGGAAGCCTGTCTGTGACACTTTCACGCTTATCTGCTGAACTGATTTCAATGATTTTTGGCATAGATAGAGTATAGTCCTTTTTTTTTTAAAATAAATAGTGACGAGACGAGTAGGACATGTGCCTGATGGTAAGCAACATGCCTGCTACATAAAAGTACAGTAACTCGCAACTATTGGAACATGAAAATTACAAATCATCACCTAGCACTGCACTGCGCTCGTCATCCAGAGATCTAAGATGTTTTATCTCTAAGGCCTGTAATTTCTCTGGAAACATTGCTCTTCAAAACGGAACACAGAAATGTTTGGACAATACTGCTTGCCCTTAAGGGGTAAGATCTCTAGAAATAATTTAGGTAAGCCGCGGGTCACACTACGGGGCGCAGCTAGTCTTGAAAATAACACGACTATTCACAGAAAAGATCATAATTATGTCTGCTCCGTTTAGCTATAGCCCTAGTCAAATTACAAGATTTAATTACAATGACCTGATATAACCTTTGTACCGTTTAAAAAGCAGTTTATTCAGAGCTTAGAGGAGTAAATAGGTCCATTGTTTCAGTTAAGCTATTAAAATGTTTCTTTAAAGGACAATAAGTCGGAGCAATGTTTTCGAATCACGTAGTTCGTCGTCTCGGGGGTATCCTTTGTTTTAATGACGCTCTCAAGTTTGCGCTACACTTATTGCCGAGTACTCAGATGTTGAATCGGATTTATAAGTTTCATTCGCACTACGATTTTATAACTTTTGTGTTGGCGTGGGAACATGACAGTTCGGTCATTTTGGACTTAACAATGTTAGGGATGTGATGCGAGAGCCTGTCCTTTTAATCACGAACATACAAAGAGAGGCGTTATAAGTTTAATGTTTTGTCAGTTTCTGTATTTTTATTTTTATTTTCTTTGGTATCACGTCTCTTTAACCCCCCGACCAAAAAAAGGGGTGTTATAAGTTTGACGTCGATGTCTGTCTGTCTGTCTGTGTGTGTGTGTGTGTCTGTCTGTGGCACCGTAGAGCTCAAACGGATGGGCCGATTTCGATGCGGTTTTTTTTATTTGAAAGTTAATTACCGTGCGGGTGTTCTTAGCTATGTTTGGTTAATATCGATTCAAAATGGCCGCCTCCACAAAATGGCGGATAAAATATTTCTTCACAAGCTACCTCAATATGAGTATCAAATGAAAGGGCTTAACTAGCAGAGTACTATACGCTATAACAAATTTCAAATCCAAGATGGCCGCCACCACAAAATGGCGCTTTATTATATTTTTTTCACTACTACCTCAATATGGGTATCAAACGAAAGGACTTGATTAGTAGAATACTTTGCACTATGACAAATTTCAAATCCAAGATGGCCGATACCACAAAATGACGAATTACATTTCTTTTTTCACAACTCCCCTTAATATGGGTATCAAATGAAAGGGCTTGACTAGTAGAATGTTGTACAGATAACAAATCTTAGGTAGTCGGGGGTTAGTCAAAATTTTTAATTTTGTTCTTGTTAACAAATGCACTGGATTCCGTAGCGTTTTTTTGTTTGTTTGAAAAGTATCTTGATCGACACGTAGATCCTACTATTAATTTATCAAGAACTTCATATTTTACTAACCCTTATTTTTCTTTAAAAAACTTGACGTAAAGCTTGTAAATAAATACTGGGCTCAGGTTAAATGCACAATCTGCAACCGTTACGCCAGTGCTAGATTGTAAAACTGTCAGTGCTACAATATCGCTACACAAGCTACAAATGTGCTACGGTATGCTACGAGACCAATAAAGCGCTACAAAAACGGCTACGGCATTTCTCTCAACAAAATACGAAGCGCTACAGAATACCTCGTTCAAATTTCTACTCTTCTCCGTTCCACTGCTGAAATTTAGAGAAGGTACATTAGACTATACGTGCCATCAACTGTGATCTCGAAAAAATATCTTTAATAAGGATTAACTTTTATTAATCAAATTACACAACGGACTAAACAAAGTTCATCATTTAAAACAGGATCTGTGTGCTAATTGTCATTAAGGTTTAAGTTTTTTAACTCTTTCTTTCTTTGAGATACAAGCTCACACTTCAATGAGACATGCGAGTTCTGCCGCCAAGCTATCGCAGCTTTTTCAACACGAAAAAAAATATAGATTTTGTTTTACCCCCGACTAGTTTAGATTTGAAATTTGTTAAGGTATTCTACCACCCAAGACCTTTTATTTGGTGCACATATTGAGAGAGTTGTGACAAAAAATATATAACTTGCACTTTCTGTGATGTTGGTCATCTTGGGTTGGGTATTTATTATATTATTCTACACTATACACAATAATATACTGGGCTGGACTACCAGCCCTTTCATTTGATACCCATGTTGAATGAAAAGGTTACGAAAAAATATTTTATTCGCTATTTTGTAAAGGCGGCCATTTTGAATCCATATCATCAAACATGGCTAAGTAGTAACAACCACCGCAACGAACCTGGCTTTCAAATAAAAAAAAACTGCATAGAAATCGGTCCATCCATTTCAGAGCTACGGTGCCATAGACCGACAGACACACGGACAGATATCGATATCGAATTTACAACACCCCTCTTTTTAGTCCGGGGTTAAAAAGCTAAAATCAAAAAGTAACTGAAGGAAGACATTGAATATTAATAGACGAATTTTGTTAATTATCTTTCAATAAGTAATTTCACCAGCCTACGTATTTCTAGAATTATAATTACTATTAATGATATTCTGAGCTTGAAATTAATCTGGGTAATAGAAGTTGGATATTAAGGCCTATCTAGATCTAATTATTATTATTTGAGAAGTGTGGCAGTTGTCTAGTCTTTGGCTCCGTATCGATATCGTTCGTTTGGTAAGACATATTTCACTAATATCATTAATTGCGGGGTATTTAACGCGGTTATATGCAATACAATACAATACAAAACAATTTATTGGCACCACAAACAAAGTTGACAACAAGTAACATATAAAATAACAAAACATAATGGGCACAAAAGGCGATCTTATCGCTAAAAGCGATCTCTTCCAGATAACCTATGGTTAAATGGTTATATGGTGAAATAATTCGTAATCAATGGTACTAGTGTTAAACTACCATAATACACACGTGTTTAAAATAATGTTTGCACATTGCTACAAGCAACTATCCGTGAAGTATTGTCCACTACTACAGCGGAATCGGTTAACGCTCATGGTACTCTCCGAGGCAAATTTTCAGGGTACAGGGTACTACAGGGGATTTACAACACAATCCGAACGATTCAAATTCGGAAAGACAATCCTAGTCTCTGTCATTCTAAAAGAATAAGACAGAGGCCGAGAGGTTGAATTCCGTGTCAGGATCAAGCGGATTGCGTTGTGAATCAAGGTACAGGTATGAACAGGTCCTTATGTCCTTATACGATGACTGAGGCGGTCGGAGATAGCGACAACTTGAGATTGAAATAAATGAGAACCACAATAGAAGCGCTCACTGTGTCGTGGAACTCAAGAAAATCCTTTCATTTAACTTAGCAGTGAAATAAATACGCTGTGTTCGAAGTTAACAGTATTTGTGCGTCTTAGATGTTAACTCATATCCCGATATTTTCTCGATGGTTACAATAGGCATGTCGACTCATTTTTGATTTAATGTGCCATCAAAAGAATACTCAATAACTGAAACATAGGTGAAAAAATTACTTTGTTATCTTAAAAACTTGATATCACGTTTTTAAAATCAAATTTTGGACTCTCCTAAAAACGCTTCATACAAATCACTACAGAAACGTGACGTCACATTGTCGTATTTTCTATGCGTCGCACGTAATGTTTGTATGGTAGCTATATTAAATATTGCGTTTTTAGGAAACTGGTTTCATAACAAAAGTAACTTTGAAATTAAATGGGTTATCCAATGGTATATACATTTTCTAATAATTTCGTACTTTTAAAATGGACTTGCCCATCCAGCCTTCAATGATCATAAAGTAAGTTACACTAAAAATATGAAAATTAAAATTGGTACATATTTCATTCTATTTAACTACTGTCATTATATCAAATAATATAATTGCAGGACCTGTCGTTATGCCTATTTTGATATCTTTAAGACGAGAGTGAATCGATTTGTTTTAGGTAAGCACGCTCAATTACACTACATTATAGATTAATATTAGACGAGATGCCGGTGAAGTGCAAACCTATTAATGTTAACCTATTAAGTATATTAGCGATGGGATATGAAAATACTTGTTAGTTTCTATAAATCGTTTCATTCATTTGCAAAATTCAATTCTTACCAGCCTTCAAATGACTCGAGGCCATAGTCAACGATCGAACGATCATACCTCTAAATATTTTTATTAGATTTTAAAAGCACTACTAAAAAGTGAATCTCATCAAAACTAACAACAATTTAGCCTAAAAAACTTTCCACCCCTTGTTTCAGCGTGAAGTGAATATCAGCACGAAGTGAGAGTGAACATATAGGCCGAATAATGAATCCCTAGCGAATACTTTCCCGGCTAATGATGAAGTAGGTTCGTTGAAAAACAACCGCAATGAATAGCACGGGACGTGGCCTGTTTTATAATTAGATTTGTGTTAACCGGCCACTTTTCAAATCAAACGTTTAATTAACGCCTGCTTCCGTTTAAACAAATATTTGCCAAAAACTAATTATTTGCCTAATGGACAGCTTTTGATTTCTAAACCTAAATGTTAATTACTTACAAAACAAATATCTGCCCACAACTTCCGTCTGCATAATAAACTATTTTTTACAAAAAATTAAACCGACTTCAACACCACAAATAGGCACTCAAAAGCGAAAAATAATTTAATATAGGTAATTATTATAACCGCTACTCACTCATCCATATGAAGTCGGTGCCAGGCTAGTTAAAAAGTTAGCAGATATACTATGTACGAGGTAGTAAGTAAGTAGGCATAGGTAAGTAGTATCTATCTACTACCTGTTAGATTTGGCTGGCACCGACTTCATATAGATGAGTGAGTAGCGGTTATAATAATTACCTATATTAAATTATTTTTCGCTTTTGAGTGCCTATTTGTGGTGTTGAAGTCGGTTTAATTTTTTGTAAAAAATAGTTTATTTTACCCTTTTTAGTGCTAAACAAGTGTTCACTAATGCATTTACACGATTTCGTGTTGAGATCTCAATACATGAATTAAACCCAAACACTGGGTAGTTCCTGTAAGCCGTTAAGAAATTCCCTTGACTGTCCTTTATCTTCATCATCAGACCACTAATGACAGTCACAACCCATCTATGTAAAAAGTTCTCATCAATACAAATTCATCGAGCCCAAACACAAGGTAACTACTATGTACCGTCTTCCCGTTCCCTCATCAGATCGACTCCAGACCATCTTTAAACTATACTGCTTTAAAATGCTCAAGCAAAAACTTAACTAACGCACTAGTCATCTTTACAATTTTCGAAAGTTATCCTCGATTTCTCTAGGATACCATCATCAGATCCTGGTTTCCTTATCATGGTACCACCCTGGGAATATCTCCTTTACAACAAAAAAATAATCATCAAAATCGGTTCATAAACGACGAAGTTATCCGCGAACACACATTAAAAAAAAACATACATACGGTCGAATTGAGAAACCTCCTTTTTTGAAGTCGGTTAAAAATTGTTCAGTTCTTACGACATAATGGACCAACATATTTATATGTATAATTCTGTCTCATTTATAATCTATAAAAATATTATACTAAAGCAGAAGAGGTTTTTTTGTTTGACCGCGACAATCTCAGAAATTATATCGCCCTAGTCTTATCCAGGTACCTGTGGCGATGTGAAAACTTTATACTGGCATCTTGTATGAATACGGCTGTCAAAGAATATTAATTGGCTGCATAGATCGTAATTACTAGAATGCTGGTGTAAACTAACCGGTACATAAGCCAGCGACAATCACTACAAATTAAGTGCATCAACGTAAAAGTACATGGTAACACACTACAGGTACCACACTTTGCAGATTTCGTCTGAGACAGTACTACAATTTAGCAATTATTCTGCAGTAATGTTCATGTATTTCGTGCTCCGGTTTGCTCTTGAGGCCACGCTTCCCGAGAAATTTCAAGGCAAAGATATAAATCTTCTAGCATCTCCAGATGGAATGGATGGAAGCGCAGTTTAGTGCTTGGCACTCATTTGAATCTTTTTGTGTTCAAGTAGCCGAATACACGTCTGAGTCAACCCGACTATATGGTTTATTCCGAACCTGGCGAAGTGGGTCAGGTTTTCGGGTCAGGTTCGGAATAAACCGACTATATCTTGTAAAAAAATCTTTAAATTTTCTTGCCATATATGTACTTTTTAATCTGTTCAAAAACAAACACAAACAATAATCAAAATAAATAGTTTTAATAAAACGTTTTGGAGTTACTTTTGTTGTTACATTGATTAAAAATGTAAGCTCGCGTCAATGCAGTGTCAAATAAATATACATTAAAATATCAACAATGAAGATAAAGAGCCCATACCCTGTATAAGACAAGTTGATTGATACTCGAAAGAAATTTCGTTGAAAATTGGTATAAAAAATATTGCGACGAATTATAATGCAAAAATCTGAGTTTGACTTGATTATTCGCGTTGACGCATACAAATTCACTGTCATCGCCACTTTGCCAGTCTAGTCAGTGGTGACAAAGTAGTGGGCCGCACGAACAAATCCTGTCCTGAGTTAATAAACCCATTAATAATTCCTATACAAAGCGGGCCGCTTCATTGCACTCTGTCACTCGCTCGTGCGACCCGCGAGCAATTTGCATGCAAATTTCTTGCCACTCAACTTAATGGGCACAAATACGAGATAGATACTCGTGGTTGCAACGTTAGTAACTATATTAGTCAATGATGAGACGGTGATATTCACTCTAATATCATTTAAACATCTTTGATGTTGCAGATGTTCATAAGAGCGCAGGGTCTACCGCCTAAATAAAACTGTCTTAGGTTTGATATAGTTCTCTCTTTTCTTTTAGCTTGAAATGATAGGGACAGCAATAGCAAAGCCATAGCCGATTTAGTTAGGCGGAAGAGGGGCGGGAGCCGCTTGCCATCATTAACCGTATGTTTATGGCTACTCAATACTTATCATATAAAAACAAATCACGTGAAACTGGTTCATATGTTCAAAGTTGTCCGGTTAACTATGGAGTCAGAGCTAAGTTTGCTGTTACTGCGAGAGCTGTTAAAATTTAAAATTGCTGTTAAAATTTGAAGCGAAATGACCCAATACAAAATGAGATTATCGACATAGCTCAAAAAATTTGCAAGCTAAAGTATGAATGGGGCGGTGGCATTAGAGATGACTTCATGATTGGAGACCGCATCTACTCGTAGCTGAAGCGACGATCACTAAGTGGCTGTAAATCTGAAGATGACTGCAAAAATCGTTGATCAATCTTGTTGTAGATTAGAATAGGCCTAATTCTAGAGGTGATCAAATATTAATCAATTAGACAATGAGTGTTTTATTTTATCTTGAATTTGACGACAAGATATAGTGGGATGTCGACGAATTTTATAATCTAGTGACTTGATTGTTAACTAAGAGAATTTAAAGTAAGGGAATGAATATAATTCTGGATAGTAACTTAAGTCATGCCATAGTGACTATAATAACCAGTGGTGCAAGCGGGATTGTAATTCTTATCACTAGGTCTCCAATGCGAATATTAGACAATATTTAATGACGCTACAGCATCAGTTGGACTAAAAGAAAATTATTATTTTTAAGTTGGTACACATGAATTCAACTGATTTTCATAAAACATAGAATAAACATATCATTGATATCTGAAACTTGAAACGACCCGTTTTCATGACAAAGGTTAAAAAAACGAATATTTCCCAGTTCAACTTGTTTGCGTGAAATATTTGCAAACAATATCTCGCTATTAATATAAAGTTATGACGTTGAAAGCCCGGCTTTAGTCAACCGCTCGTTAAAATATTACCAGACAACAAATCTGCAGAAACGAAACGGTTATTAAAAGTTCCTCCATAAATACGTAAGCGGTGAAAAATCCCATTATTTATTCTGTAAACCGCCACGTCGAATAAGCTCGGGAACAGGCTTTTTTCGCGGAACCTAGTGGGACCTAAATTATGCATCCGGCTTGAAAGGAGTTGCGGTTCGACGTGAAGCATTCTCGGGAGTATTGCGTTTTGAGCTAACTATAGCGGTTTGTAACTTGCTATTTGAATAATGAATGGTTAAACTGGCGCTGCATTTCTCCCGCTGCTTATAAGCCCATATTCACGGTGACCAGTAAGCCAAACACAAACAGACATCGGTGGACCTTACACTACTGAAGCGCAGTATCACGGCCAATTTTGGGATCAAGGTATAAGACCATTTCTTGGTTTTTAACTTCCTCCGTAACAATGTTCAAAGTTTGTTGATTTTTTTACTCGACTGCCAAGATAAGGTATTTTTAACAAGATACTTATGGCAGTTGGCGTCAGATGGCCTACCAAACTAGTAGTTTAGTAGAACCTAACTTGTTAGCTATACGAGTACTTAAGCAGGTACAGATATTCTGATTCTTTTAAGTATATAGTAAGTAAGTTAGTAAGATTCTCATATTGTCTCTTAACGTCAGGCGAAATGGCGGTCAAGTCTAAACCTATAGCTAAAAGCTGAAAGCTAGTTTCCTTGCTGTGGTTCTAAGCTATGTTTAGTTGATACCTATCGATTCAAGATGGCCGTCTCCAAATGGCGGATAAAATACCTCATCACCTACCTCAAAATGGGTATCATATGAACTGGCTTGACTAGTAGATTACACACACTACTAACAAATTGGCAAAAAAAAAAATGAAGATGGCCGCTACCACAAAATAGCGTATTACATTTTTTTTCACTACATCGTCAATACCGATATGAAATGAAAAGGGCTTGACTAGTAGAATAATCTACAAAATTCAATTGCAATGAAAATAAAATGTTTAATTTTGTTCTTAGTTGCACATATTTTTGAATTTTATAATTTTACAATAATACATAGTATGAATGAATACAGAGTCTGGTGGTGTAGTTCTCCAGATTGCGTAATCCGCGGCTTCGGGGAAATTTCCGACGCCATGTGACATTAGCTAACTGCACGTGCGACACGTGAAGGCTCGATTGATGATCGTACGAGGCTACGCAGACTTAGTGTACTGAAGTAAAAATAGTGGAGGGCTTTCACTGATTCAAAGCCACTCAGCGAGCTTTGTTTTTGTTGATTATTTTCCATGTTATATGCACACCCTATATTTTAACATTCCTCGTTTCTTTTCTTTTCAGTTCCCAGGAAGAGATCACTATTAGCGATCAGGCCGCCAATCGCACTCGCTTTAAGTTTATAAATTGTGTCTAGTTTTTAATTCTTTTTATTTGGTGTGTAAAGTGTATCATCTATTTTTGCTCGGTGGCTCTTTAAAGGACATAATCAGAATATATATACATAGCCCACAGAATTCGTGAGTTGAAGTGGCAATGCACTAGCCGTATTTCTGTAGAAGAGACGACCATCGCTGGGGTAGAAAGGTTCTAGAGTGGTGAGCGCGTACCGGCAAGCGAGCATAAAATGGGATACCCTGCAGCCAGGTGGATCGACAATTGCGAAAGGTCGAAAATGGATGCGTAATGAAGAAGACCGCACCTTGTGGCGTTCATCAGGAGAGACACCAAGATTGCAACCATCGATCGGGACAAACTAACTTATTTCTGCACATCCCTGTGTATGTGGAGTCGCTAAATTGTTCGGTTACGTAACGTGCATTTCCTTGAGCGGCAAGTTCGCACGGCGCGCGCCTTAATTGGATGGAAATGTCGCCTAGTGGCGTCACTGAGAAGAGAAGACACAGATAAACACTTTTTTTAGTATTATTGGTTGATCGCCACTTGGTTAAGTGACGATGTGGTCTACGACAAGCGTGTTTACCTAACAGAAACTGATTCACTGTATTTTGTCCGATGTTTGGCGACGACGCGTTTTGCGACGAAGCGTCCTCGGTTAGAAGAACTGATTCAATTTCGACTTGAAGACACCGATATCGGGTTGAAATTTGGCCCACAGTTAGATTATAGTCTGGAACAACACACAGGGTACTTTTTACAACGTGAAAATAACGGGAACGAGAACTGCGTGGGTAGTTGAGCGTTGCTAGTTTACGATTTAGTTACGTATTAGTGTTTTAGTACTTATATAATTTTAGAACGTAATATATTAGTGTTCAATTTCAGCCAGGTGAAAGGCTTAGTAAAGTTACAGTATGTTTCTCTGTATAAGGTTTAGTATGTGCGATCTCGGAGGCGATCGTCTGTGGTGATTTCCCGCGCGGGTCCCGTACGGGTCGCTGCGTTCCAATTTAAATCCCATCTTATAAGCGCTGGACGCTTGCGGCCGGGGCCGATACGTACGAATGTCGCGCACGTACTAAACCAGTATATCATTATTGATACCTCTAAACATAACACACACGTATCAAACTCGACGACATATCTAAACCTTTGATGAGAACCTCTAGGCCGTGGAATGCGTTGCCTGAGTGAGTTTGTTTTCCCGGTGATGTTACAATATTGTGTCCTCAAATCGAGATTGAATCGGTTCCTTCAAGATAAGCACGCTCCGTCGTAGATGTCGTCATAGCTTAACATCAGGCGAGAAAGCCTTCAAGTATAAACTGAAAAACTTGAAAATATAACTCGCAGGGATCATAACAACATCTCTCCAGCCCTACGTCCTAAATATACGTACGTACTACGTAACTAAAACAGTTAGAGCTTTGCTTTTGCTCTCTATTTCATTTCAAGGAAAAATAAAGAGCCATACAAAAAACTATGACCATTTTATTTACGCGGCAGACCCCGGGACCTGTCAGAAGTACTTTTTGGATCAGGTGATACTCTGCTTCAGTTTTTCAAGTTACGGTCAAGCACAAAGCTACTCTGGTGGTTATATAAAGTTAGCATCAATAATAACACACTAATACTGCCTTCGAGAGAGTGAACAAGATTATATCACCTTTGTCGAGAATTCCCAGGAAAATGAACAATGACACAAGGAATGTCCAGAACCCAATAAACAAACCCGGGAACTTTCAACCGAATGGCAAACACTACTCACTACATCGCACAATAGTACGCCCATGACGTAATACCATAGGTCGTTTAATGTTCTTCACATATGTTACCAAGTTTACAATTATCTAAACTCAAGCAGACATTGGTGACATAGGCTCGAATTTCCAACTCCACAATGATCAATTCGATTTCATTTGACCGACATAGAATTCCACTGATTTATTGGACGTTTCAAACCGTTACGCCACAAACACGACTTATAAAATGTAGCCGACATTTTGCGGAGAAAACCGGGATCTATTTACGTCCGCCTTCCATCGATGAACTTTTGACCCGTCCACAAACTCAATTTTTCCCTACTTGGAATCGTTCGAGATCGAAATACGTTCCGTATTACGTGTACTTACATAAATAAATCAGCACATAAATAGCTGGAAAAAAACACTTGGTGTCCGTTACAAACACGACATCAATAGTAGAGAGATGTATAATGTACTCGAACTTTGCTTACAGGAATAGTTTGTAACTCACAATTGACCAAATCCTAGCATACCTTTACTGAGTCTAACAGCATACCCAGAGAGAAAACTGACTGACACTTTGAGTTTTTTTCTTCTTCTTCCAGATATCATACGCTACCATATCCCTTACAAATGAAAGTACAAAACCACACCGTAACGAGGACGGAGCCAGACTTCTTTCATTAGTAGAATGACGCAACGAGCAGGTGATATGCTTGATAGTAAGCAACACACCTGCCCATAGTAGCAGTGTTTCGCAACTAATGGAACATGAAAATTCCAAATCACTACCTAGCACTGAACTGCGCTCGTTACCCAGAGATGTGAGATACTTCATTTCAATGCTCTGTAATTTCTATAGCAACATTCATTGGCCTTCAAACCGGGAACACAGTCACCCAGGCACAGGATCCAAATTCTGGATGCGCGCAGACTTTGACCATACAATGATTATGTTTTGAATCCGTCATGATAGTTATACCAGGCAAGGCAGACGCACCTCGCAACATACACATAAAAGCCTTCTTTCGGTACCACTGGGAATCACGCAACCGAAGCTGCTTTTATAAGCCGAATTACCTTTATAAGGCAAACAAGCCTTCACGGTTATGTCAAGGTTAAGCAAGCGTAGACAATGTAGTCCAGATATTTCGGTGCGCGGCGGCGGGCCGCCGCATTAGAATAGAATCCGTTGCGAAGCTGAATTCGAGCTGTGACCTACTGATACGATACCGGTAAACAGAAATTTAAATAACACTAGTAGGTAAGTAGTACCAGTTAATACTTTATGATGATAAATTGAAAATTTTGTGCGAATATGCTGAATATTTTCAATTTGGTAGATAAATGAAATCTTGGTGAGGATGTAAATTGTTGAGGAACAGCGATACAATCTCTCAAAATATCTGACGATAAAAAATTAAAATTAACTGTTCATGGAACGGTAGACGAAACTTTATCAACAGTCGGATCCTAATACCGGCTGTAAACTATGTTCCGGACTGCGAAGGTAGCGATTCTAGTGAAATTTACGGGCCATCTTATCTTTGGGCGACGAACAAAGTACAATGCTGAGCAGTGATTGAAACAGTTAATGATTTTGTTTTGTTACAAGCAACTGTTTATTTAGTTTTGTTGCACTGTGCTACTTTGACGGAGTTTTTTTTTACTATTATAGGTCTACACTTGACCGCCATCTCGCCTGATGATAAGCGACAGTGCGGTCTACGACAGAGGGTGCTTACCTAAAAAAACCTTTTCACTCTCGATTTGAAGACACCAAGATTGTAACCATCGGGAAAAATCCACTCAGGCAACGTATTCACAGCATAGACGATCTTATTACAAGTTCGAGTCATTGAAACGAGGTCGCTGTTTCGAGTTACGAGCAGTCCGATGGAAAAAAGGACAAGGTTATTAGATCATGGAAATCAGTCGCACGCTCAACGAGGTGTATCCGATAAAAAACCTAGTAATTTTACGATGATGTTCATGACTTAAAAGTCTTCTTCGAACAAGAAGATATATGATACTCACGATTTTCGCGTCTCATCACTATTTCCTCAAACAATCCTAGTGGCACTAGTAAATTTACCGGACTTGATCTTGGGAAGCAGAGAGCGTGGCGACCGCGGATGCTTCAATCGATAGCGGGGAAAGTGTCGAAGGACGCAGTCTGGCCACCGGCCAACTAACTGCCGACTAAAGCTAGCAATCCACTATCACATCTTTTATTTGTAATGCCCGACCAAAAAAGAACAAAATTAAAATTTTTGATTTACTCCGGACTATCTCAGATTTGCAATCTATGCGACAATCTACTAGTCAAGTCTTTACATTTGATACCCATATTGAGGGAGTTGTGAAAAAAACTTATTTCACCATTTTATGGCAGCCAAATTTCAAATTTCAAATCCAAGATGGGCATCTTGGATTTGAAATTTGTCATAGTGCATAGTATTCTACGAGGCAAGACTTTTCATTTGATACCCATATTGATGTAGATTGTGAAGAAATATTTTGTCCACCATTTTGTAGACGCGACCATCTTGAGTCGATATTAACCAAACATAGCTAAACTAAGCTAATTATCGCGCGGTGGTTCTTAGCTATGTTTGGTTAATATCGATTCAAGATGGTCGCGTCTACAAAATGGTAGACAAAATATTTCTTTACAGCCTCTCTCTGAACATGGGGATGAAAATGAAAGGGCTCGACTAGTAGAATACAACAAACTATGACAAATTTAAAATCCAAGATGGCCGCCACAACAAAATAGTGAATTACATTTCTTTTTTCACTGCTCTCCCAATATGGGTATCAAATGAAAGGAATGTTGTACAAATTACAAATCCGAAATATTCAAGTGGTAATTCAACATTTTTAATTATGTCCATGTTATAGGTACAGCACTAGCAGGTAACTGTAACTTCATTCTCTGGACTTAATACAGTGTGTATGTGTAATGTTTTAGTAGATCCCTGCAAAAGTAATATAATTAAATAGTGAATAGATACACGACAGCGCCTACACACAGCCATTAAAAAGGTCACTCGTGCCACCGGGGTTGGCTATAACGTCAGACGTTTTAATTCGATTATCACTTAAAAATATATTGAAAAGTAGCAGCGCCCCGCAGTTTTACACGCGTAGTTCCCGTTCACATTATTTTCCCGCAATGATAATAACGTAACTGTGTTAAAATGTATATACGATCTGTTCGCCGTTACTTCGTGATTGAGCAAGAAACATGCAAACTTTGGAATCTATAATATTTTTGGGATACTGAATGGGCTTATGTTTGACCGCACTTTATTTAAAAATGTACCATACTTATTGAGAGTGCTCGTTTTTAAACGCGTAAGGTTACGAAATACAGTAGACGATAACCTTAAAACCCTTGGCAGGGCTGGGTGTGCGAAAACATTCCGCCCTTGGCCGTGAACGCTCGACTTACGGCTCGTGAGACTATGCGCCGACACTAACAACGCTATTCGGGCTCGACTACATGAGTTATTTATGGAACTCAATATAATGGCAGTCGCTGCGATTATGAACATTTTAAATTTATTCAACTAACTAAAATAAACGAAGCTATTTTCGCAGAAAGAGCTTCGACTAATGAAATTCTTTTGCGATACGAAAATAAAAGACGCCGCAAGAGGAACCCTGTACCTACTCAACGTAATGATAAGAGAACTCAGGAGCCGATTTATAACTCAAAAGGTCTCGCCACAGGGTTATCTTCGTTTTTCATTCACCGTATCTACTGGAGGTCCAACCACAAATCTCAGAAGTGGGATCGCGACTAGACCCAAGTACGAATCAGTGACCATACGGAATATGTATATGTATGTATGAAGAGTATCTATCTATCTATCTATATGTAACGTGCAGTGTATTTAAAACTGCACACGGGACGAAACTTTGTTTAAAGCAGAGTAGTACCGTAGCTGATTTTTAACTAATTTTATAGAAGCTATGCGACAATTATATAAAAATATAACTCGACAATTGTATTTTATTAAAAGCTGATATTTTATTTTCTAATAGTAACAAAAACAATGTAAAGAGAGATAAAAGAGATCTAAACAATAAAGCCACCAATTAAAGTTCGTGTAGTCTAATGTAATTAGGTACTTCCAATGTTTTTGACCTTTTCATAAGTTAGTATACTTACACCCTAATATCATTAGCTTGGTCTATAGCTGGTAGTGAATGTGCCGAAGCCGTGGAATCATGGCTTCGATCCCCACCCAGTGCAAATATTTGTGTGATGAATTCATGTTTTCTATGTATAGTAAATTTGTATTTAAAAATATATAAGCATTATATCATGCTATCAAGCTATCTGGGTCCCATAGTACAAGCTTTGCTTAATTTGAGGTTAGATGGTGTTGTGTCTAAAATGTCCACCAATATACATACATATATTAATTGATTAATTACGGGAAACTCAACTTCAACTTCAATTTGAAACGTTTTCCTTCTATACCACAGGGCATATAAGGCATAGTTGTGTAGTGGTGATAGTTACGGATTACCGAGGGGCCAGGCGGCTGATTGCGAACTTTAAGTCGGCAACAGTTTGCTACCGCAATCGGCTTCCTATCGGAAAACCAATTTGGGAATGGATGAGATAAACTATACTATTAAATCCTATCGTACTATCAATATGAAAACAAATAGCTTTAAGTCAATTCGAAGTTGATATAATGTGTCACTATATTTGTCTCCGCGATGTACTGGACCGATGTTAATTAAATATTGCACACTGTATGTAGTTTGAATTTGATCCAACTTGAGATAGGACAGTTTATAGCCCAAAATATGTCAGAATAAGGTTAGCTGGATCAGTTAGTAGAATATAGATTGTCACCCAACTGGGGAAGATTTAATCGAAACCTATTTTTAGAGATTAACAGCGACGGGATAGTTAAGTCGTGATGAAAAACAACTGTTCAAAAGCGCAATGTCACACTGTAGTTTCCACAGAGAAATCTAATCCTCTGCATTGCATTGTTCTGCAGACATTGCATACAAAGCTGTGGTTATTTATAGCGGACTCCATATAAAAATTGACGGTCTTATTCATAATAAATGCTTATAGAAGATTTAAAACACTCATTAGTTAAAACGCTCGATAAGCTTATAAAACCTTCTATAAAATTCCGTATTCATAAACGTTCTATAAGCCTTCTATAACTAAAGCATTACTAATATCAGTTTTAGGATCAAAATGTTGCCATTATAATGAAATTGATGTGAAATCGATCGACTTTGTAGAAAAACTGACAGAATCGTCCACAGATAAAACGAATTTGATGGTGGAACCATAGACAATGTGACAGAATTCAAAAAAAATGACATACACTGTGAAATTATGAAGCGGGGAAATTCAAAATTATATTACTAATAAAACGTAGTGGTGTTTGTTCGTTCTCTCATTAATTTCTTGTATTTTGTAAGAGAAATTGCTAAAGAAATAAATTAGAAATAAATTCCGAAAGTAAAAGGATCACTCCTACTTTTATACACCTTTCGTCAATCTGGATTACTTTCAAGCTGTTCAATCGTATCGACAGCATTCAAACCAGGCGCAGATCCAGGGGGGGGTCATGGGGGGTCATGACCCCCCCGCCCTGGGCTAGGTCCATTACCTACTTATCGTGTACCAACACTATCATACTTATGGTAGACCGGTAGCGATCACCGTATGGCAAGAGGCACGCTGAATCTTGAAAGGTCATGTCTAATGAGGTCCACGCTCTGACCAAATTATGCTCAAATCTAAAAGCTCGATAACTTTCACCTCGAACTTCAAAATTGCTTCGAATCCCTAGATAAGACAGCAAAATTGGTAATTACACATACAACAGTTTCACTGTCACAATGACAAATTTTAGAATTTGTTACAACTATCAGGCAATCAAAATGCAGACTTTCATGCCAAACAAGCCACAATTTCTGGTAATAATGACCAATATCACGTTTACTCTCATGATTTATCAGCAATATGCCAACCTCAATTGCTTGAATCTTGGAATTCTACTTGGATTCGAACTAAAAATATAACAGGAAAATTTTGTGGCCAAATACAGCCCACCATTCCTTCAAAACCATGGTTTTTCATACATAAAAAAATTAACAAACAGACTACGTCTACTATTTGTCGCCTACGATTGGGCTTTGCTTGTACTCCGGTGTTTCTTGCAAAATTAAGATTACGCGACAATTCACTCTGTGAAGGCGGTTTAGCAGAAGGCACCACCGATCACATCTTTTTTGATTGTATTAGATCACATGACTCCCTTTATAATATGATTCCACCTGATGTCCCCGTCCTACAAACTTTTCCAATCATCCCTCTTGTATTTTCTCCATTTGTGCATGTCCTATCTAAATACATTCACAAATATAATATTAAACTGCAACAGTATTAATTCTCAGAAGCTATGAAGAAGATGGAAGACTGAGCACCTGAATTAAGAACATAATATATCAAAGATACTCCCAACGCTCTAACACTGGACATTGGCGAAATTACGGTGACATTACCGAATGGAAACCAAAAAATAAGTTGAAGTTGAATATGTCACAACGCCATTTTGACACTACTCAGCTGTTAAGAGTCGGCCATGTTTGCCTTAAAACACCGCTAAAGTAGGGTTCTCGGCTCTATAACTTTATAGAAGGCTTATAGCACGTTTTAGCGCTAAAATGCTGTTATGAATACCATTTTTCCTAAGACGTACTATAGCAAGACTTTAGACATGCTATATCTTTTTATGAATAAGGCTGTTAATTTTTACGTGCTTGTTAAAGATTAGTATTTCTCTAAATTCACATAATATAGAAGTAAAAATAAATAAAAAAAAAAACGTTGCCGGTTGGATTCGAACCCGGACCTACCATATTTCAACCACCCATCTTCCCGACTGAGCTAATATACTGTCGCACGCCGTCGCGAAATTTACCATCGCATTCTTTATGTAACAGTTTTTTGTTGTCTAAAAACGCGCATAAAATGATGTTTTTAAAAAATAAAACCTAGCTAGATCGATTTACCGTCCCCGAAACCCCCTGTATCCATAATTTCATGAAAATCGTTCGAGCCGTTTCCGAGATTCAGATTCTATATACATAATTGCTCGTTTAAAGGTATAAGATTCAGACACTCGACCAAATTTCATAAAAATTTTGCTGAACTTTGACGACGATCAGGTTTCAAGGTCTGATGATGAAGCCGGAAGATAGGCAAGCGTCTTTTTCTAGTGTTTTTTTAAACTATTAATCTCTACGTATAAAAATTTTATGTTGGTTTGTGTACGCTTCAAAAACTCAAAAAGTTCTGCACTGAAATTTTACAATGATATACAATCCGCATCAAGGATTGTTTTTATCTAGTTCTCGCATCACAACGTGCCACAGCGAAGCGTGGCAGGGTACAGCTAGTTATATTTCAAAGCCTGCCATACCAATTTCGATAAAATGTGTATGGGACCACCTCAGAACTATGGACCTATGAACCTATATTTAAATACGAAACAAAAAAATACCCATCAAAATCGATTCACAATTGCCTGCACTATAGCGTAAAATACATACAAACAAACATACAAAAAAACTATACAACGGAATTGAGAACCTTTAAAAAAATGCCGAAGTACCTCTCGCCACTCTAGCAACAACACAGCACAGAAAAAGACGCTCATGAGTGGTGAAGTTCGCAACGCAAGTGTTGTAATAGCTCTTGCGCGAGTTTCAAGTTCAAACTCAGAGCGGAACCGAGGCGCCTGAGGGCGCAACTTGGCACGCTTACTGTACATTATTGTTCTTTTGAGTATTCAGTTTTTCGTTCCAAATGAAGAAAACTTCGCTGCTAGCAGAGATTTCAGCAATATTTACTTCTAAATTGAACTTTGAACAATTTTCAGCGAGCGAAAATTACATTCAAGTTTTTAATTACAATATGCTTCGGTTCGATAAACTTAAAAACTTGTTTTCTGACAAAACAAATTACTTTCCACTGTATTATTATTTAAGAGATATAGACCGTAGTGGAGGGGATACAACCTTTACTGATATTATTAAACGTAAAAGTATGCTAGTATGTATGTATGGATGTTTGTTAGTCTTTCACGCAAAATCTGCAGGAGTGTATGAAATTTGGTACATAGATAGACAAGAACAATATTTAAAAAAATTATTAACCCCCGTATACCTTGGATTTGTTATCCGTACAACATTCTACTAGTCAAACCCTTTCATTTGATACCCATATTGAGGCATTAACCAAACATAGCTAAGGGTGTTCTTAGCTATGTTTTGTGGAGGCGGCCATCTTGAATCGTCATTAACCAAACATAGCTAAGAACACCCGCACGGGTATTAAACTTCAAATAAAAAAAAAACGCATTGAAATCGGCCCATCCGTTTGAGCTCTACGGTGCCACAGACACACACACACAGACAGACAGACATCGACGTCAAACTTATAACACCCCTTTTTTTGGTCGGGGATTAAAAAGGAAGATTACTCTGATATGGCGAATGGAGGAAATGGACAATGGGAGTTGTGAAAAAGATTTGTAATTCGCCATTTTGTGGAGGCGGCCATCTTGAATCGATATTAACCAAACATAGCAAACGAAAACAGCGGGTAAGTCCGCGAGGCTTTACTAGTACTAATATAATTGTGTAATACTAATGAGCGTTGAAACACCTAAACACAATAATGATCCATTTTCAATTACCATTGTAATCTATCCTCGACTTGCAGTAAAGTCCTTGAAAGTTTGATCAAAGGAATTAAACCTTTTCCTCAGCGCCATATTTCCCCGGAGCACTATGTCTGGAGGCGTCGCCGCCGGCGCTAGTGGCGCCATAAATTCACTCCACCTTCGGAATCAGGTATATTGCCGGCTGCAGTATTGGATGCGTTTTCGTTACAGCGGCGAGATGAACCTTGTCGCTTTTCGGTTTCGCTTCTAAATTATAATAATCGCATTTACTACAAATCGTATATCCAGAGAAATTATTGGGCTAAGAGTGAAACACCTTATATCTCCAGGTGATAAGCGCAGAGCGGTGCTCTAAATAATGATTTGGACTCTTCATGTTCCAATGGCTGCGTGTTACTATGCTGTTATAAGCAGGCATGTTGCTTACCATCAGGCACATGTCCTGCTCGTCTTTCTATCCTACAAAAAATATAAAAATACAATTTGAGTGATCTCGTAGCTTAGTCGTTAGATTAATTGGTTCACTAAAGGGGCGATAAATCGTAAACAGTAAGTTTTACAAAAAAAAATACTGGAAACAAAAGATGCGAAATGGCATCGTCTCCAATAACGGTATTCTGACTTTTGTTTTCAAGTATATAGATTTCGAAATATCGGCCAAAAACTAAGCACGGCATTTTAAGCTGTCAGCGTTATTGTAATTTTGTGCACAGTAAGTGATCCTAAACCCTTACAAAAAATTGGATCGGAAATTTAGTGCAGAGTTTAATTCTACTTTCACTGGCCTATAAGCATATAACTACCGTACGTAGAAGTAAGTCTTTGGTGTATTGCAAATATATAATAGGATGAATGTGAAAATCGAAATTACGAATTTTAGCAATATTTTTGCTTTCCTCTAAAATTAAGAAAATGTAAATACGCACGCTCCTCTGGCTCTTTTACATCGCGTTACGGTCAATGCTACCAACCAGTATGTTTAGTTATATGATTATTGACACGTTTTTCTTACTGCACTTGGTTTATGTACCATAGTGGACCATAACCCTAGAAAGATAATTATCTTTCTAGGGTTATAAACATACTGGTTGGTAGCATTGACCGTAACGCGATGTAAAAGAGCCAGAGGAGCGTGCGTATTTACATTTTCTTAATTTTAGAGGAAAGCAAAAATATTGCTAAAATTCGTAATTTCGATTTTCACATTCATCGACAAAAACCCAAAAATTGTTTTACATGTGAAATTCGAAATAACGAACTTTAGCAATATTTTACTTTCCTCTAAAATTAAGAAAATGTAGACACGCTTATATATATGGTTCTTACACCGCGATAAGCCACGTGCAGTCTCGACAGTCGCAGCAATGGAACAGCACTGTAAATTGTGAAACGGACACATGCAGCCACTTAGAGAAATTGACGTTAGCGGCCTTCAGAGAACTTTGCCCCTAGAAGTCGGGAGATTACTTCAACTTATTTAGACAACACGTAAATTTTTATGTGCACTCTCGTTAGGAATTGGTCTTGGAGTACTTTAAGAACTTCTGATTCGAGAAACTCATTGCGTTAAACTATGTTTCGACGAGAAAATTGAAAATTTAATTGGGATTGTATCGTGTGAAACAATATGTTTATTTTCTAAATTTTTGCCAAACATATTTAATCGATTATGCAGTTTCTTTCAGATTAAACATTTCATTCTATTCTTAAGGTCTATCGCTTCGCAGTCACATGCATATCTTTTAGATTAAAAAATGCTATCACAACAACTTTTGTACTTTCCGTAGTAGTAGGACTCTGTGCTGAGTCCGCCTGGAGAATTACCATACCTTTGTCAGTTATTATACCGACAACAATAATCTGGTTTCGGTTAGGAGGACAAACGTTTCCAGTGATATTACAATACAAAGAGATAAATCGTGTAACGAGCACAGTATGATGCTAGGCAGCTAATGAACTCTTCATGTTCAAATAGCCGATTGGCACCGAGCTCTTATACGTTATAGGAAGGCGTATTGCTTATCATCAGGTAGATAGATATCTTGCTTATCCTATCACTCTGTATAACCTTACCTACACCTACTATAATAGAAAGAAAAGAACTTAGTAAAATAATTCCATCATCAAGTGAACTTCGTCGTCTAACGCAAATTCGCAAAAATCTTTCAAAATGTTGTCATGTGCGACGTAATTAATGACCACGATCGAATCACCGAGCAAATTTAACGGGGGCTAGCTGCAGCCCAATCGAGTTAGTGCATCAAAGAGCTGATGGACGGAGGTGAAACGCGACTCTCATGGTGACGTATCTCAACATTGGTATTTTTAACCAAAGCATTGGGATGATGACTAGATCAAAAAGATACGAGACGATTTTCTTAGCATTCCATGGATTCACCGTGCGGGTGCCGGGTCCATCGTGTGGCAGAGAGAGAAAACTCGAGCAGACCCCGAGACTTGTGACTCGGGCGTAGGTTTAAGGGGTTTAAATACGTATATACGACACGTATTTTCTGGTCTACTAAAAATCGACAAAGATATATATCAAACAACTTCTGGAGTATAGGGTTGTGACGTCACGTCTACACAAAAATCGTATACAGACAGACGTGTACGTCACACGAAACTTCTAAGCACTATATCTTCGTCATTTTTTGTTTGTGAAACAAATGAAAAATGGGTTTCAAATATTTTTGAATGATCTGACTGACGGATAAACCAGTTTGCTTTAGTCACACGCCTAATTTACAATGGCATTTAATTTACGGAAAATTAGACGTAATAAGTTTCTCGTCTGTGAGTTTGGGTATCAAGTGCTTCTGTATCATTTATCTTATTCCGGAAGATCGTACGATTCTCGCATATTTATTAATTAGCTTTAATTAACTTCAGCACCCACAACAAGCTAGATCGTGGGAGTGAGATCGCTGACTACAAACCTACGCAACCTTAATTAGTTTCTTAAATTGTTTTTAAGTAAAAGTGACCACTTCGTTAACCGCCGCTGTCGTCGCTAAGTAAACCTCAGAGTCGTCAGCCCAGATGAGAATTCCCCGTCACGGGCTGCGCTCCAGACTGGATAATTCAGAAAATTTGCATTTTAATCATTGTGTCCCCACCCGCCGTTAATCGGGAGAAAAATGTATGAATTTAAATTTGGTCGTTTACATAAGTCAGCGAAGCATCGTCCCCGATGGAATTTAACTGGATTACTTTTATTTTACGTTGTCAGTGGAAATCGTTAACAAATGTAATGTGGTCAATTTAGACTAAAAGCCACTATCGCCAGCGTGAGCGCTAAGGGTTTGAGACGAATCATCGCTTACTATTTCTGATGCTTATAGCATGATATTTGTGCAAGAGACTCAGTGATATAATTTATCTCTTTTAAAGTTTGATTTGACTGATCAATATTCAGTAACTTTAAAAGTTAGCAAACGTTTTCAAATGGTCAGGTTTGCGGTTTAGACGACGGTATAAACTGTTTCGAGATTTCGAGTTCGAACACGAATTTCATGATATTTATACCCTCCCCTGTCCTTGTCACAGTCGGTCAGTCTCCACCTCTCCCTACATAGTGTGACGTCATATATTTTGGAATTTTACGTTTCAATTTAAATTTGCAATAGTTCGATACGAAATACGACATTTAAAAAAATGTAAAGTCACAAAATATGAAACCCCTCCCCGCCCCTTGTCACAGAATGTCACACTACATCGTCGACCCCCTCGCTCCCCCTTGACGTGTGACGTAATTTATGAATGGCCCCTGTTAAAACTTATTTTCTTGTTGTTGATTTATACTTTCTTTTTTTTTACAATTTAATAAATCGCAGAGATACACAATGCTATTAAACTTTGATCATTGAACTCAAAAACACTTATATCATTACATTATTATTTAAATTACGTACCCAAAAGCCCAAAGAACACCAAAAGAAAACAGCAGCTTACCTGTAAACAAAAAATAATTTAAATTATTAAAGTAAAATAATACAACAACACACAACATCAAACTTCAATAACATATCCTAATAATAACTACAAATATCAATGTATGGATGTTCGTTGCTCAATCACGGCGTAACGTATGAACGGGCTGAAATTTGGAATACATCTAGATTTTAGTCTGGAAAAACACATATACTTTTTATCCCGTCAAATTAACAGGAACGGGAACGCGGGTAACACGGCAGGGCGCTGCTAGTATATTTTTTAATTTAGCTTTTTTTAGCAAGTTACACGTACGATCGGTGGGCATATACATTTATTCATCTTAACAAGCTCCAGTGCATAATTCCAAGTACTCACATAAAATTAATGCTGTTTCACATGTTCCAGAGTTCACAAACCGTGAAAATCTCACTGAAACGCTAAAGTTAGTTAACGAGAAAACAACTTTGAGAACTTCGGAACTTTCGTAAAATCAAAGTAATTAAATTAGCTAACCAAGGTGCTGGAAATAATTTATGATAATTTAACAATCTCTTCAGGCTTTCGCATGCAACTTGCGCTGCTACTTTTGTTTACCTGGCATAAAACAGATACCTACTAGAATATATCTAAAATGATAGACAGACAGAACCAAATTCAAATGTTAAGACCTCTACCTAATGCCACAAATGGCGGCCTTATTGCTAACAGTGACGAAATATCAATTTCAATTGCATTTATTTTAAAAGGACAAAAGGTTCAATTTGTGCCTGGGTGTTTTCTATGTATAATAAGTATGTATTTAAAAATATATAAGTATTATATCAGCTATCTGGCTTCCATATTACAAGCTTTGCTTAGTTTTGGGGTCAGATGGCGTTGTGTGTGAAATGTCCACCAATATTTATTTAATTACAAGTTATCGTACAGAACTCGCAGGCTAAGAGCTCGTGGAACGATTTTCACCCGCGCCCGTCTCCAGATGAATAATCGCATATACTGACTTAAATAAAAATACTACATAAAGCTAATTATTACACAATTTAGTAACATTTACCTACTTCATAGGCTTTAAAAAATCACTTTTTATAGCTAAGGCGAAAACATATAAATATTTTAATAATGTAAAGAAACATAACCAACACAATTTACATAAAGTTAAATCAATACAGGGCATAATCTACCTTATTTTGATTTTTATAACGTGCTTACATTAAGGTAATAGGTACCTATGATAGGTACAAAAAACTCATTCAAATCGAAGTCGAAAGTATCAATATTTATGTCGATAAATTACGGTCCACTCAGGTAGGAAACGGCGAGAATAAGAAACGAGAAATCTAACAGTCTGCCATTTAAAGTGCGGCGTTTACTCTTAAATGTGCAAATTAAATGGATCTTTCTTCCTTTGTCGCGTGGGAACCCACAGCCGGTCTCAGGGGGAAAATACAGCCACTCGCTTAAGGGCTCGTGCGCTCGTGCTCTGCGACACACTTGCGCAAGAAGAGAAGAAATCGGATAAAATGTTGCTTTTTGAATTACACCTTGTTGCGTGAACACCGGAGAAATCAGACGAATTACACCTTGAATTTACACGCATTAGCCTGACCGGCAAAACCGGAAAACCGGAGGAATCGGACGAATTACATCTGCAATTACACCCAGTTGCGAGAAAACCGTAAAAAAGGTGTGTTTTACATCTTGCATAACAGTCAGTTGCTTGAGAACTGGATAAATCACACGAATTACATCTTGAATTATACCCAGTTGCGTTGAAGCTGGAGACATGAGATATATAACGTCTTGAATGACACCCAGTTGCGTAAACAATTAAAACATAAGTATTTAAATATACTAGCAGTGCTCCGCGGGTTTACGCATGTAGTTGCCGTTCCCGTTATTTTCCCAGAATAAAAAGTATTTGTCTTCCAGGACAAAGAGTATAGGACTTCCAGGTTGTCTTTTTGGCAGGTCTTCTAACTCTTTTTCAAACTTAAAGCCCGGTTAACAGTACAGACTGTTCTGGCGTGATTGAGCAACAAACATCCAAACTTTCGCAATTATAATATTAGTAGAATACGCCCACCAAACGTATATTCGAGATTATCCTAAAACAATAAATACATCAAGAATAAAGATACCCAAAATTTAAAGTGGACCGAGTTCTTAAGAATACGAAAAAGCTCGTCAAAAGGTTTTCGTTATTCACGCAATAATTCAAGAATCTGCGGAACAAAAACCGCCGCAAAGTAATTATGTAACGGCTTTGTAAGGGAATATTCTTCGAACTCATCTCCGAGATTGCCGGCAAATATTGTATTAATGTAATAAGAGAACAAGGCCGGGAGCCATTTACAACCTAAGGCCGGCCGTGCGGTGTAAACGAACACTTAAGGGCAAAGACACACTGTGTGCCTTAGTGCAGTGACATCTGTTTCGAACGATGCAGCTAGCATTCTGAGCAGAAAATCAATTATCAAGCTATTCTATGCTCTTTTATATTACTATCTAAATTGCTTACATTGTAAGAATCTTGTACTCTGGCCTTTATGCTGTCTGAGAGTGATCCGATACGTAGGTGTCGCGTTACTTGATTTACAATTAGATTACATAAATTGAAGTGGACAGCGAGAAATCTTTCTTTATTTGAAGCACAAAGATTCGTGTTAGGAGAATGTTTTGCTCGCTGTCTAGTCGAAATTAACGAAGTGTTATGTAACACTATAATTAAAATAAAATAAAAACACTGGAATCTAAAGCAGATCATGATCATCTAACGAAGAGCTTCCTTTAGACGACCGATCATATAATTTTCAACTTTATTAAACGAAACTGTTCTTGTAAGGTTCTAGTACTTGTAACATTAGTCATTAGATGGATGGATGAAGTTATAATTTTAGTAGGATGATTAACATCCCGTCAGAACTTCGTTCGGGTTGCACCACTATAAGAACCTAAAATTAAGAAGTAATTAATTCAGATTGTATACTAAAAAATGCAGGATTTTAAGGGAATTCGATTCTATCTCTAAATTCTATGCAAACGGCCTATTGGTCCTGCCAATTTTCATTGCGTTACTTATCACAATCTTTATTCCTGTTTTTACCCGACTGCGCGACGCAAAGAAGAGGTAATGTGTTCAGCAGCCTATATATTTATGTATGTTCCTTTGAAGCACTATACAGACCAAACACCTCGGCCGATTTTTTTTAAGTATGCATAAAAATACTTTAGAATAAGAGTTTAAAAAAAAATTACAAATTACCATGGATTTGACACACGCGTAAATAACTAACATTTGTTAAAGTCAGGTCAAATTGATAATGAATTAATGTTGTTTTATAGTCGAATTTCGACCACTTGGTGACCTTTAGTAGTTATAGAGAAGCAGTATAAACGCCTGCTGAAGAGTCATACACCGGGCTATAACAACACAGCGCCACACATTAATTTGGACATGAAAGGAATTTCGTCTCGAACAAATGCCTAGAGGCTACCGGTGTTCCTATGGAAATTCCGGAGCCCTTCATTAAAACACAAAGACAGGATTGTCGATTAACTTTTAGTGTGTATAATGCCACATATCCAAGCAATTTTCTAGCATAGTCGGAATTTAGATTTTCCTATGTTACCTAAACCGAGTGTTAAAATTCACACAGTTAATTAAACACGGTAACTATTAAAGTGCTATTCAATGAGTCAAAATTGTTCATAATCAATTCACGAATCAATTAAGCTAAGCATATGGGGGTAATAACGCTAGTAGCGCCACAAGCTGCGGTTCAATTAGCTTGCTCAATTATAATTGAACGAGATAACAGAACCGACAGGATAGGACAGCCAGTCGTCTGATTCTGCAGCGACAAAACTCGCAACTCAGAACATGCTGCGGAATAACTTGACGTCAGCAGGTCGTCAAAAAAGGCATAGATCGCCGTGGGACATTTCATTTTACGCCCCGTTTGTCTAGAGTCTAGAGGATGAAGACTCTGTGCTATCATTTCATTTATTTCACATAATTCAATCCATAAATAATAATTGATAATAAAAAATAACAACACAAAAATTCATGGAATAAAATCAGCAGACAAACCATACGGAGAAAGCTAAATTTTACGACCATCATGTCAGCGACCGCTACACCTTCCAGTTATGCAGCAACTATTTTTTTGTTTCCCCTTTTATAGGCTCACACTCGACCGCCATATCGCCTGATGTTAAGCGACGATGCGGTCCACGATGGAGCGTGCTTACCTAGAAGAAACTGATTCACTATCGATTTGAAGACACAAAGATTGTAACCATCGGGGAAACCCCACTCAGGCAACGTATTCCACAGCCTAGCATACGTTCTTATCACAAAAGTAGAGTCAAATCTTTTCGTTCGCGTCTTTGGAACATCAACCATGAAACAATGTCGCTTTTTTGAGCTACGAGCATTCCGATAGAAAAAAGGGCTAGGTGGTATTAGATCATGCAGATCAGTTGCACACTCTCCGAAGTGTGTCCGATAAAAAACCGATAGGCTAACAATGTTTTCGGCAATGTTCAAGACTTTGAAGTCTTTTTCGACAAGAGTGTCATCCCTATGAGCCTTTTGGCACGTATCTCGATCTACTTGGCGGATCTATCCCAAAGGTGCGAACAGTACTCCACACAAGAGCGAATCTATGCTCGACATAATGTGAGCAACTGTTCAGACTTGAAGTACCTTCGCACCTTTGAAATGACGCCTAGTTTTTTGGCAGCTAATTTAGCCTTGGACTCGATACACGAGCGTAGATGTCAAAGTGACGCTCAAAAGCTCAAGACGGTCAGAAACCGGCACGGACACACCTCGTAAAGTAGGAGTCAGTTGAAATAGATTCCTTTTTGCGGAGAAGAGACACGCCTGCGTCTTACTCTCACTTAAACTTGACCAGATTAGCAACGCCCCATTTAGACACCGCCTCAAGGGTCAAGGTCAAATGCTCGATCAAACTCTCTCTCAATACCTGAATTTGCTGCCTACTGGCTCTCGCGCTAGATATGTAACTCTCTAACTTCTGACCAGTTTTCCTTGATTTCTCTTCAGAAACATGACGGAGCACGACTAGGTCGCTTGGCTTAGGCCCTGTGGCCGGTCACCAGCCACGATCAAAACAGTGACCAATGGCAAACCACCTACAGCTTGTCACCCTGTTTAGCCTAGGGCACCTAGGGCCCACGTCTGCGATTTCAGTACAAGGGTGATTTCCAATGGCGACTGGAGTGGCGACTTAGCCCCTTAAAACCCTAAGTCGCAACTAAGCCTGAGATCAACTTAGATCAAAATAGTTCTTAGTTTGACAATTACGGAATACAGATCCAAAACAACTTCCTCGCTGTGCGGTTCGCTGGCTACTCGAATGCACCTATTCGTTGTATTGCCGATAAGCTATTAGCACAACGGAAAGCTACTAATAGATATTGTCGACGCAATATACAATAATTGATACCTACGTTTAGATTAAAACGGAACATTTTCATCGCCATAAAAGAAAAATTAATACTTCAATATCAAGTGATCAATAAAGACTGTTAGAATCTTTATTGGTGATCCCATATTTCGAAAAGTAACGCGTCAAAGACAAACTTAAATATTTTATCACACTTATATCAAGTTTATTAAATTCGATTCATTACGAGTACCAATTTTTAAGCTGTACACTAAGTTCATAAAAAGTGTTTTTTGAGTAGACAATGTATTTTGTTCGCTATTGCATGATTGGTCCCTAATTTATGCTGAAGGATATGATAAATAATTTATTTTGTCATAAAAACCGGCTTAAATGAATTTAAACTTAAAGTCAGACATTCGATCAAATTTCATAAGAATCTATCACTATATCGTCTAAATACATGACAAAAACATATATTTTTTATATATTTTAAACACCACCACACCGATTTCGATAAAATGTCTCTCTGAACCGAACCTGAACTGATCTACCGAACAAAAAAAGAACCATCAAAATTAATTCACAATCGGCGGCGCTATTTGCTTAACATACATATAAAAAAATACAACCGAATTGAGAGCCTTGTCCTTTTTTGAAGTCGGTTAAAAATGTAAATGCGTCAACAAAGTTTAATTGCTCTGCGTAACCTTGTTAGTAACAGTAAATGAATCGCTGGCGTAGCACAAGTACTAATCAAGACATTGTATCTGAGATGCCACTTCGCCAATTAGAACCCGGAGTTGGATCTTATTACATTCTATGTACCTACCTACTGCATTTATGCTATGAGCACTTGAACTATACTAAGGTTTGTAATAACCAACTCGTTATATACCAATTTATATAGCAGACCCCTGAGGAGTTAACTACGAGTATAACTGTCGTAGCATTGACATAGCTCTCCCTTTTCTATTCGATTCAAACTATAGAGATGGCAATAGCAGAGCCCAAAGCCGATTTAGTTAGGCGATACGAGGGTCAAACTGAAAGTTCTTAGAACTGGCCACTTATAAACAATATAATAAAAAAATAATGCTATAATTTGAAAATAGAACTCTTTGCCAATATTACTGAGTATACTTCATTCATTTGTCATTTGTTTTACGATTTGGCGGCAAATTGAAAATTGTCTGTGTCACGTCAACATGAATTTAACACGAGAAAATTTTCGTGCAATGATTTTTTATGACTTTCGATGTCATTTAAGTCAACAAGAAAGTTATGATAGACTACGATTGGCCTTTCACGATGAAGCCCCATCTCGTGTGACTGTTTACAACTGGTTTAATGAGTTTAAACGTGGTCGCACTAATCTCACTGATGATTTACGTGAGGGACGGCCTTCTACGGCGACGACTGAAGATAACATCTGTGTTGTGCGGCGTATGATAGAGACTGACAAAAGAGTGACCTATCAGCAGATTCGGACAAGCTTAGGCATCGGTATGAGTCAAGTGCACAAAATCCTACACGAACATTTAGCGGTCAGGAAGCTTTGCGCCCGGTGGATACCTCATAATTTGACTGAGGCACAAAACTCCATCGTGTGGATTGGTGCCGTAAAATGATTGAAAGATTTAACGGAGGTGACTCAAATGCTGTGTTCGACATACTAACAGGTGACGAAAGCTGGATTTACTGTTATGATCCTGAAACCAAAAGACAATCTGCTCAGTGGGTGTTTCCTTTCGAGGAGTTGCCAACTAAAGTGAAGAGAGATCGAAGTGCGGGGAAAAAATGGTGGCCTCGTTCTTTGGAAGGATAGGTCATTTCGCAACAATTGTGTTAGAGGATCAAAAAACAGTTTCTGCAGAATGGTACACTACCAATTGTTTGCCACTTGTCTTGGAAAAAGTTCGAGAGAAACGACCTCGCAGTAGGATCCTCCTTCACCACGACAACGCCTCATCGCACACCGCCAAGCGAACGATCGACTATTTGGCGACATCAAACGTTGAATTACTGGGTCACCCGCCGTATAGCCCCGACCTCGCGCCTTGTGATTTTTATTTATTTTCAAAAATTAAAGAAAAACTTAAAGGAAAGCGGTTTATGAATGCTGAAGAAGCGGTGGCTGCGTATCGCGATGCCATTGAAGAGACACCTAAGGACGAGTGGGCAAAGTGCTTTTCCCAGTGGTTCCATCGCATGCAGCGGTGTGTTGACGTGAATGGACAATATTTTGAAAAGATATAATAAAACTAATAACTGGCTAATGTAATCAGTTTTTGATTTTCTAAGAACTTTCAGTTTGACCCTCGTAGAAGGGCGGGAATGTGGTGATAGTTGCCTGCATACTTGCTTATACTGCTTTACTCTTAGCACGGGCGTCAGATGAATAGCAAGAGTTGTAGTGGTAGGATAATTTGCAGAGTCTGCCTGTTATTTCTACTGCCAAGCAGCAATGTGCAAACATAGTGTTCCAGTTTGAAGGGTAAAGTTTCCAGAGAAATTACAGGGCATAGAGATGGCTATCTTATATCTCTGGGTGACGATTTTGCCAGGTAATGATTTGGACTCTTCTTATTCTAATGGCTGCGTGTTACTGTGTTACTGGCAGGCGTTTTGCTTACTATCAGTCACATGTCCTGTTCGTCTTGTCACTCTATACTATAAAAAAAAAGTGAACAGTATCACGTATGGACTTCCTATGGACTCTAATAATGGTATTTCCTACCCTGTCTGGTATCTGGTATTGCTAGACGCAAACTAACCTAGAAATCGAATCTCTATGCGACTAATGCTCTGAATTCAATAAGTGACCGCTCGTTGGCATCTGTGTCTACTCGCATGGGAAAACTGGATTAGTGTACGGCAATCCACGGAATGTTTGCGAATTATTACCAGGTTTTACACACAATATACGAGTCTAAGGTAACGTTGCGGTTATAGTAATATCAGCAATAGAGTTAGGTCCTTCCACTAGTGAGGTTCACCGTCTAGTGGGGATGATTACTAAAATTACTATTCGGTGTATCGATTATTCGAATATGCTATTATTTTATTATTATCACAATTTAAGTAAATTAACTTTTTTACTTTTATCTCGGACATCATGACATACTAGCTGTTGACAGTAACTTTATGTCTTCTAACCTAGAAATGTTTTTTTATCTTTGAGCGCCTAAGACTAAGGTTTTGCCTAGTTTAGAGGCCATCGGCAAATCTATAAGATTCATACTAATTTGTGTGACGCATGATCATGTTATAGTGTGCCATCAAGCTCTATTCTGTGTACACAGACATTACATATGATACACAGTTACGTTACTTTGTAATGTGACAATTTTGTAATGTGTGTTACTAAGGAGAACGATTTACTAAGGTTTATTTGTAATTAACCCTCATTAGTTACAAAATAGCCTATTTCAACATAGTTTCCTTCTAAAAAAGTTTCTGTAAAGAAGCATCTAACATCGCAGATGAAACTAGTTTAAAACAACACGTTTAAGTTTTCGCGCAACGCTAGAATACATTACGCCAAATTTTGTCCTTCACCCATTTTGGAAAGTATGGAAATCCTTAGATATTACATGTAGAAAATGTCTGCACACAATAACTTCGATAGTATGTAAACTAACGTGGTTGACAACTTAATGTGGTGAAACCTTAAGTCGAACTGGACAGACCATAATACCACAAGTGAATCAATGAATTTGTCATACAAACTAAATGTCACATATTATATAGGTATAATTTATTTATTTGTTAGTACGTCTTACAAAACAACGAATTACAATAATAAAGAGTCCAAATTCAAGCATTTAAAACTTTTAGGTCATAAAAAATAATTGTAGTATAGTGTGACGAAACGAGCAGGACATGTGCCTGATAAGTAACACATAACCGTAAGTAGAATACCAATACAATAATTTCTCATAACATAGCAAAAAAATTTATATTGATTTCGTGACACTATTATAATTGCAGTATTTGGATGGTGGAGGGCCTGTAACAAACGATGACAAAGATGTCAGACTATCCATACTTGTATTCAAGCATGGATGTAATATTGAAACACAGTGACGAGCTGAATTAGAATTAGCACAGTGCACAATATACCCCTAGCGGGAAGTCAGTGCAGGCCTATCATCCTCAAAGTGGCAAGAATCTAACAATAGGAAGTAAGTCCAATTGTTGCAAAAAAATCCACAACATACACGTAGCTTGATTTGGTCAATTTAACAAGCATAACATACAAAAATTACTTAGGTATTATTCCTAAAAAAAAAACAAAATTGCGGCATCAAAAACGAAAGGTCTGGGTCGGGAAACCCGTTAGAACGAATTGGCTCTTTTTACCCAACAAAAAGGCAAATTAAAAGGCGGCCCAAAAACGTTTACCTCCCAATAGAGAAGTACGAAACACATTTGTATAAGGAACAATGAGGCACGCGCCGAATGCTAAAACGGACGACCGAGCCAAGGTCTGGCATAACTCGTGTACTTAAATGAAAGAAAAAATGGAAAAGACGGTTTCTGAATAAGAGCTCCTCGAAAGAAAATTATTTAATCAATCGCAACAGACATACCGAGGTCGCGTTTATTCTGTTACTTTACGTATTTGGTGAAATAAAAGATGCTATTTTGTGTACCATGGACTTCAACCCAAACGCGTTTCGAGTGCTGCGTTGTGGTATTCTTGGTATTTTAATAACATACCATTATAATCCGCTACGCGAATTAATCATTGTGCTGGTTTGGTGTCGATCTCCTCACTACTTACTACCAAAGGTCTGTGTTGGTTAACTGTGTTCACCATTAGAGTGAGTGACAATAACGCAAGAATTAAAAAAAAGGCTGCCATAGGGGCTGGCGATAGACATGAAAACTTATAACTCGCATGAAATAATTTGATAGCTTCGGTATTTTAGAAACTACGCGGTTGAAACCGGAGGGCGTGGCCATCAGCAAGGCCATCTAGAAATATGGGATCCAATGGGAAACGCTGACGCACTTCTAGAGGGCCAATGGCCATAGTCCCGAGTTTACCCGAAAATTTCTTATCATTCCCGAGCGTGATGCTAGAATTCAATTCACAGTCCACGAAAAATATGTCTGTGCCGCGCCAAAAAAAGTTTTCCCTTCAAAAATCTATACTAATATTATAAAGCTGAAGAGTTTGTTTGTTTGAACGCTTGGATCTCGGGAAGTGCGGGTCCGAATTGAAAGATTCTTTTTCTATTGTATATTCCATTTATCGAGGAAGGCTATAGAAAATAACGCTACTATTAACAAAAGCGGAGCATGAATCAAGAATAACAAAATCGGGGAAAAATATACCTTTTTGACACATGACATGTGTCTAAGATTGTCATTGAATATCACAGATTACATACCTCTTGAATATAAAACCTTTGCTAATCTCTGAGTTGGTACGACCAATTTCCGACAGGTGGCGCAGCAGGTAGCTGAAGAGGTGTTTTGTTTGAAAGCGATATACTCAGGAATGACTGAACCGATTTCTAAAAATTTTTCACCGTTAGATATGTGCGGGATCTCGATGAGTGCTATATATGTTCCACGGGCGAAGCCGGGGCGGACATCTAGTACTTTATAAAAATATTAAACTAGGCGGCTGGCCCTAGCCGAGAATCGAACTCACAACTTCCTTTCGAACAATGAGTATTCTACCGCTGAACTATAACTAATGCACCTGGATTCTTGCAAATTATGCTGATCTAATGCCCCAATCAGCATAACACAGAAAAGCCACTTTCTGTGTTAAGTGAAGTCTTATATTGTATGTATTTATTTTTATTCTATTAAAAATTGATATGTATGTTTATATATTTTGTATGCATTCTTAATGTTAGTAGTTTATTTTTAAGTGTAGTATTAGTTACTTGCTGTTATAATTTGTTGTCTTCTTTATATTCATTTATTTACAAACATATTAAGGGCCGCGTTGTTGTTTAAAATCCTATGCATGCACGGTTGCCTGGAAGAGATTGCTCTGAGCAATAAGGCCACCAATTAAAATGTCATGCTTGTGTAATAGTTCTAAGTCTCTTTTGTATTTTTTTCATATCTGTTGTGGCTTTCAATAAAGAGTTTTCTTATCTTATTTTAAGCGTCTAGTCGTGAGATTAAGAGTAGCTTTAAGAAAACGTACCAAACTGAGTAGTGGCTCCTGAAAACAGGGTGGGTCGTTACAAATCAAAGAGAATATTAATGTTATCGTCGAATACATAACTTGCTAGGTTAATCTTGCCAGTGTGAAAATTAACGCGTAAATCATTACTCTAAATTATTAACTATACCATACACCTATTTTGCGTAGCGGTGGTAGGCAGAGCGATTGAGCCACGGTCAATAACATTCTGTGTCCATTTTGACTATATATTTACATATATAGGGTTGTTAGATGACAAGTATTAAAACCCTTGCAAAAGAGGATATCAGAAAAAATACCAATCCCGCCATATTTATAAATAATAATAATAAATATTGGTGGACAATTCACCATGTGGGGTCACACAACACCATCGGACCCCAAACTAAGCAAAGCTTGTAATATGGCGGCCACATAGTTGATATAATAAATAAAATAAAAATATTGGTGAACATTTCACACACAACACCATCTGACCCCAAACTAAGCAAAGCTTGTAATATGGAAGCCAGATAGCTGATATAATACTTATATATTTTTAAATACATACTTATTATACATAGAAAACACCCAGGCACAGTATAAATATTTGAATTCATCACACAAACATTTGCACTGGGTGGGAAGCGAACCCACGACCCACGGCTTCGCAGCCAAACCTACTACCAACTAAGCCACCAGGCCAGCCAATACTACTAATACATAATACTTATATAAATATAAATACATACTTATTATACATAGAAACACCCAGACACAGTGCAAATATTTGAATTCATCATACAAATATTACATTATGTATTTTATATTTAGTACAGACTGACAAGACGAGAAGAACATGTGCCTGATGGTATGCAACAAGCCTGCACATACCAGCACAGTGACACGCAGCTATTGGAACATGAAGAGTCCAAATCATTACCTAGCACTGCACGGCGCTCGTCGCCCAGAGACATAATATAATAATAATATTGCCCTTCAAACCAGACCACAGTGATATTTGCTCACTACTGCTTGGCGGCAGAAAAAACTGGCAAAAGTGTGGTACTTTTCCAGGCGGCTCAGCCAAGGAACTTTTTGAGCTTTTGAAGCGTACACAAACCAACTTAACATTTTTATGTTTGAACGCGCTAATCTCAGGAACTACTGGACCGATTACAGAAACTACTTCCCTGTTGTATAAGATACGTGATCCCTGAGCGCTGCGCTATAGGCCATATATTAATAACCACGGGCGAAGCCGGGGCGGACCGCTAGTATTCTTATAAAGTTCAGACATTGCCTCTGGAATAAGTGCAGAAAGGACGACAGATACATAGATTTCTATACAGTTTTATACAGCTGTGTATTCAGGCAACAGAGCACGTGCGACTATCGATCGTATTATCTTGTATTGCTGCTGTGAGATGACGGGTCATAAATACACGCAGCTTTCTCTTTCTAACCATGACTCGAGCTATTTTAAGAATTATGATGAACAATGATGATGGGCATATCAAGTGCTTGAATGTAGTAAAACACTTTTAGCAGGAAACCGCAGGCTCTTCAAATTTCCTGAATCTAATATGGATATGTTTGAAAGTTTCGTGAAATATTGGTGGCTGACGGTGAATGCACGATTCTATTATAATCAAGAATATATCAAATAAAAAAATACGGTAATGTTACATTTTCGTTTGCCGGTTTCAATAGAGAGCCATACACATGAATATTTCTTGTAATGGGCAGGAGTGTCGCTTACCATCAGGCACATGTTCTTCAACGGGAGCAAAGAAGAACATCAAGGCAGACGTAGCAGAATTGTGTAAGCCAACTGCTTCAGAAACGCAGAACCTGCTATGTCTACAAAGAGAACAGAAAAACTTTGAGATAACTCCACAAAGTGTAAACACACAAAAGCGGTGTTCCCACTGATAGATAGCAAAGTTACTAATAAACTCCTAAATCTATCAAGGTCAGATCTTTGTCTTATGATAGGTTTGATCACAGGTGACTGTGAGTTAAACTACCATCTCCACAAAATAGGATCTACTGACAGTCCCCTATACAGAGGCTGTTTGCGGGAGAATGAAGTGAATTGCTGTGGAGCACGTGCTGCTACGCTGTGAGGCCACTAAAAGTATAAGATTAGAATCGGGACTCTTTGAAGAAACTCCAAATACAGTATATAGTGAAACAACATCTGACGAAATGGAAGTGGAACTAGTATGCCAGCACCCCAAGGCTGTGCTCCGCTATTTTAAAGAGCTAGGCTGGTTTGGGTAGGCTGGCCAGGGGGGGGAAGAGCACAATACACGTCTAGCGGGACATCAGTGCAGGTCTATCACCACCAGCCTGAATTAGAATTAGACCATCAGGCGCATGTCAGGTGCTCGTCCTCTATAAAACAACATACATTAAACCACAATATGACACGAAATAAGGCATAAACATCCCCATCAAGCCTACGGCTTTATTATTTTAAATCTGTAACTAATACCTATATTCCAGCAACAGAAAAAAATTGAATTTATGAAAAAATTATGTCAATAAAAACCGATATTTTTTCATAAACCGATATAATACGGCTGTTGCGATCAGAAAATTGTCTACTTCATCATCTAAAATAACCCGAAGGAATCCATAAACGTGCTGCGAGTGATCATTTTAAAATATTGACATTATTTCAAAAAAACTTTACGCCAAGCTCAGGGGCTAAGGTAGAACCACAGAACTTCCAATAAACTTCCGATAAACTTTTCAAAACCTGGAGATTCATAGAACTGTATAAGAACTAAATTTAATATCCGAAGCTATTACAAGTATTAGCTGTCGTAAATAATGATAGATGCCATTATCGATAGACGTTTACGGCTCCGAATAACGGCGTCGCCATTAACTGGGAATCGACAAATGGAATAACTTCAATAGTTCGTACTCGAGAAATGGCTCAGTCAGAGGAGATATTACATCTCAATCATGCTAATACCACAGTAATATTATCTAAATATTACCGTGCTAATACTGTGTGTTGGCTTAACAAAAAGTTAACATTTCAACAACAAAATAAGACGCACGATGGAAAGTATGCTGAATGATGTGTTATGGAGCAAGGTGTACATCCAAGCATGCAACGGTGCCCTTTTTCTGCGCCAGCCTTAAATAAAGTTCAGTAGGTGTTAGAGAGCAATTGAGGCCAATTACTATAAGCCCTCTAAAACATTTACAAAAAAACGCTGAAACTTTCCGTTAAAGTGAAGAAAGACAACGAAATGTATTAATAACTGTTAACCGAGACTGCAGGAAACTGAGGATAAACTAAGGAATCAGTGGGTCAGTTTAAGATACTAGTAAAAATAAATTCTCTACTACTTTCGTTGCAAATACTTTTTTTTAATTAAAGTAACTAATAACATTTAAGAATTCATAAAAGAAATCTTATAATTATTAACACAGGAATATCTAACATTTATTTATTCAGTCATTAGATAGTTATATTGTACGTAGCATTTAACTTATTTATACATAGAAGTAAAAAAAACTGTATCGTATTATCAGTGCGAAAAAATCGGGAGCTAATTAGCTTTCACGAACTCCCATAACAATATTTGACAAACGACAGAGAAAACCCGAGCTCAGCGAACAAACACAATATGTCGTGCGAGTGTGCGGACAAGTGGCACAGTAACTTCGCCCCTATCCCTCGTAAAGTGAGTCTGCTCAGTGTAATTCCGAGGTCAAGGTCGGGAGACTGACGAACGTTCCGGAAGCTTCGACGTTGGAACTCTGTCGCTGTGAAAGCGCAATCATTTTCTTTTATGAGCAGAACTGCAAAGGCTTATCGTGGAACGGAGAATTTGAATTATATTTAGCTGCTTGAACTTTGGCATAGTCAGATATTATAGTATGATTTGTCCTTTCTGCTGGAAACTGGTTTGGGGAGCTGTGTGGTCTATTATGAGAACCTAAAAAGGGCTTATTTAAGGTGATGTAATCCATCATCTCTCTATATACAATACTCAGGAAGTTTTATTTTCATGTCAAGTCAGATAAAGTTTCTGAGAGATCACTTGTATTAATATCATAAGATTGACCTTTTCAGACTACCAGAATTGTGGAAAAAACACAAACCTAAGTTAACTTACAAGTTAACAATAAAAATACCGGCACACAAAAACAAAAAGTTGCATGCACTTAGAACCAGACCCACCTACGGGTATGCATTTTGAATCCGAATTTGAAGCCCGTTTGTTCCGGTCACCGTCCCTCAGTTTTGAGTACAATGCAAAAAAAAAACAAAAATTGGGGAAAACTGCAATCATACTCAAAACTAGATGTAGAGTAGAAAAAAATAGAGACGGTGACCGGGCCAAACGGACTTCAAATTCGGATTCAGCGGTTTGAAATACGAGCCAGTAGGTTGGTCCAGTTCAATTTAGATGTAACTTTTTTGTTTTTGTGTACCGGTGTAATCAGACTTTATATGAGACATTTCCTGTATAGCATACGTCTCGAGTGAGTTTGTTTATCCATAAAAAACATATGTTATATCCCGTACGTCACACGCCGTTCTCTCAATCAAAGATCAAAGGTGTCGAGGGTCGCCTAACTTCGCTGATCTGTTGACACCTACTAATTGAGTTACGGTACAGGCTTTAAATGCAAAACATGGGTACAAGAACCGTATAGAGGTAGGTACAAATTTGAAGGTGGACGTATTATATAAATTTGTCATGTATTACATAAATACCTATACAAAGCCAATCGACGTATTTCATTCATGACACGACAGATACGAGTCTGTACATATGGTCATACTTTAGGACAGATTTTTTTTAAATAGAAGAGCGATCGGCTTTTGACAACAGTTTGCCTGATGTCAATCAAAACCGCGGCTTATGACTTAGTATTCACAAAATGTAGAATGCAATCCGCACTCCAAAGTATTATTATTATTTGGAGACTATACTGTCCCAATGCTGGGCAAAGGCCTCCCTACCCTCCAAAGCATGCTAAAATTTGCTTATATTTGACAATTTTTTGTCAAAAAACTGTGAATTGCTTGATTTATTTTTACATTTTTAGGACCCTTGTTTCTGTTTGAGCAACAATGTAGCAGTTTAATCAAAAAGTCATGTTCTGACTATCCTATCAATAGAGATAACCTCTTGGAACCGTCACGACCACCAAACACCATTAGTAGTAAGTAGGAGTATCCCGACTCGAAACGTTTTCATAATTTGCCTCAAGCCGAGTAACAACTGAACATACAAACCAATAATGAAAACATAATCGAATCATACCTATTCGACTGTTTAATTTGTTCGCTTCTATAATCATTTCATTATAAAACCGTGGATCCCCAGAATCGAATGAAACTCATAACGCTTATGTCCATTTGATCACGTGAGTATAAATATATCGATAACAATCGACGAGAATTGTTAATTGCATTGTTGCTCAGCCCCTATTTTTGAAGCACTCAGGTTTTTCGTGCGAGATGACATCCTCTAGAGCGAACTCTTCAATCGCATTATTCGAATTAAAAATTAAAAGTACCATTCATGAAATTTTAATATTATTTTACTTGTTATTCTGTCAGAACAACCCAAATATCATGTATATATTTAAATAATTTAATTTTCTCCGAGAAAAACAGAAACTCGACCAAATTTCATAAATTTTGTGAAACCAACTAAACATACTGTTCCAATGAGATAACAAAGTTTCGGAAGTTAACAGATATATCATCGACGTGTGAAAATTTTAGACATGTTGATTTTTCAAAAACGATTCCAATAAAATTTACTAAGGGCCACCTCTGAAATATGGTTTATCAAGCAAGAAAATAATCATCAACTCGATTAAAAAAAAACATACAATCAAATTGAAGAACCTATTTTAAAGTCAGTTAAAGAGTTTCAAGTAAATATTTTCAGAGTGCAGGTTGTCAGTAAAGTCCCAGATCCATTTAAACAAAAACACCTAAAATAATAATAGAAAATCCACTAATTCACCACATTTGCGAACTCAAAAATAGAACAATAAATAGACATAAACGTAGCGCACATTGACAGTGACAAAAGTAAACTTACAGTGACTAAGGTTCTAGTAAATATTTTTAAAAGTGTGCAAGAATCACAATCAATATGAATTCATATCGAAGAATCACAAAAATAGATACCTAGACGAATTGAATCCTCTGGGCGATTCTCTGCCCGTGTTCGCTCAGTTCGCTCGTTTTGCATTTTTGTTCATTTCGTTTTCTCTCTTTTGGCTTTATTTGCTTTTCATTTGTATTGGAGCGCGTCCGCCTATAGACTCGGGTTCAGAGACTACTCGCTTTGTGATAACGGAGCTATTTAATAATTACTTTGTTTGCAACGTTTATAGGCAATAGAATAAACGACCAAATCAACAGCCCGATGGTAAACAAAATATCTCATTATACAAGAGTGTCACATAGCAATTTAAACACGATGAATTATCAATCAGTATTCGCTCGTTGGTGTAATTAGTATTTACCCAGAAGTACTGGAAATTTTACTCATCAAAACGGTACTCATTGATGTTTGTTTTAAGAACGATGTACGCGCCGCTGTCGTCTTCCCGATTGCATTAAAATATTTTATGATTCGTCATTGGATTCTTGTACCTTCTGCACAATTAATTCACATTATACTGTTTTGAACACTTTCCTTTACATATAACATCTACGCGATCATAACTCACTATAACAGAATACACAATACAAAACCACATCCAATTTGAATTGTAAACAAGAACAAAATTAAAATTTTGATTAACCCCCGACTACCTTAGATTTGTTATCTGTACAACATTCTACTAGTCAAGCCCTTTCATTTGATACCCATATTAAGGGAATTGTGAAAAAGGAAATGTAATTCGCCATTTTGTGGTAGCGGCCATCTTGGATTTGAAATTTGTCATAGTGCAAAGTATTCTACTAATCAAGCCTTTTCATTTGATACCCATATTGAGGTAGTAGTGAAAAATATTATATAATTCGCCATTTTGTGGTGGCGGCCATCTTGAATTTGAAATTTGTTATAGCGTTTAGTACTCTACTAGTCAAGCCCTTTCATTTGATACCCATATTGAGGTAGGTTGTGAAGAAATATTTTGTCCGCCATTTTGTGGAGGCGGCCATCTTGAATCGATATTAACCAAACATAGCTAAGAACACCCGCACGGATAAAAACTTTCAAATAAAAAAAACCGCATCGAAATCGGCCCATCCATTTGAGCTCTACGGTGCCACAGACAGACACACACACAGACAGACAGACAGACAGACAGACAGACAGACAGACAGACAGACAGACAGACAGACAGACAGACAGACAGACAGACAGACAGACAGACAGACAGACAGACAGACAGACAGACAGACAGACAGACAGACAGACAGACAGACAGACAGACAGACAGACAGACAGACAGACAGACAGACAGACATCGACGTCAAACTTATAACACCCCTTTTTTTTGTCGGGGGTTAAAAATACCAACTAATATTGGATCATAGACATATATGTATGTACTCGTAGTATCAAGAAACTATATTTTATTGTTCCGGACGAAACATGTATCATTTACATAGGCCATACACATTTACATACACGGAACATTTTACACAGACATATCTTGAGTGGTAGCCTTACATAAGTATGAAATCATTTAACGTAATTAATATAATCGCTATCCGAGGAACGACCTACTTAAATAATTATAATTTAGCTCAACCCTAAAAGAGCGACATCCTGTCGCTCCCAGCGACTCATCATTCAAACTCATTAAAGTTGTTCAGCCAGAAAAAGGTTAATTGAGCGATTGTGTACGATTCAGATGAAATTGGGACTAATTTGCAAAAACTGGGCAACTTCTTAAACGTTGGACAAAGCGAGAGTGCCCTGTTTTCATTCTAGCCGATACGACACACTCTTTTTTTTAAATAAAGAGTGACGAGACGAGCAGGACATGTGCCTGATGGTAAGCAACATGCCTGCCACATAACAGTACAGTGACACGCAGCTATTGGAACATGAAAAGTCCAAATCACTGCACTGCGCTCATCATCCAGAGATCTAAGATGTTATGTTTCTAAGCCTTGTAATTTCTCTGGAAATATTGCCCTTCAAACCAGAACACAGTAATGGGTTGAACACACTCTTAGTTTTATTTAAGTACGTTATCTATTTAGTACCAGATAACAAATACGAAACTGGAGTGCTCGTAGCTCGAGAGTGCGAGATCGTTTTATAGTTGCAGTTCCAATGACTCGAACAGACAGGTTTGACGTTATTTTTATGATAAAACCGCCTAGGCTGTGGAATGCGTTGCCGGAATGGCTTTTTCCGATGGTTACAATCTTGTTGCCTTCGAATCGAGAGTGAACCGGTTTCTTCTAGGTATGCACGCTCAATCGCTTAGCCCAATCCCACTATCACACATTATGTCAATAAAAGGACTCAACAAAGTACAGTTTTATATAAAATATAAATTGAAAGCAAAGATTGGCCATTGCCATTCAGCGTGGGAACGCGGCGAGCATCATAGGCACTTTCGTGCCGCGAGCAGTTAGGGGGTGGGTTATCCGGAGATTCGTTTTTTATTTTTATTTTACATTCGTTTACAACTGATTTATATTTCATCAAAAATAATTCTGCCGTGGTCGAATAAAAAAGAGAGTTAGAATTATATTTTGTTAATACCCGACCTACCCATATTAAAACCTCATTAGTAAGTAGATCAAAAGCCATCTATTTCACAGAATTTGTTGTAGGCATGGACGTATAAAAAAGTCGGACATAGTCTCGCTCAAACAAAAACTGTGTCACTAGAGTCGGCCACATTTGCAGGTGTGCGTAGTCAGGTTGTCACTGATAGGCTGACACGAACACATATACACAAGTAGCGCGTGTAATGGCCCACTGATGTGTGCGTGCCAGCCTGTATGTGACAACGCACACCGTGCATATTATGTGGCCGACTCGAAGGACACAGCTTTTGCTTCAGCGAGACTACGTCCAACTTTTTTTTTTATACGCCCATTGTTGTAGGCGCCTCTACCGTAACCCGTAATCACTATTTAAATTACGAATAAACATTATAGTAAAAATATTTTATAGTATAGATTTTTAGGGAAATAAATTAGAGTCATGCATAGATCCATACTCAGAAACATTCACATTTATACAGCTAAGGCCATTTGATATTGAATAAGAATATCGCCGTTTGCCAACGTGGAACAGTAAAACGTCGCAACGAAGCCTTCAAGGGCGACTGTTTGAGAGAAATTGAAGCTAAACTCTTTTCTTTCTTTCAGCCTGTAAACTCGAGAACCTTTTATAAAAAGGCCTTTTTAAAAAGACCTTGTGACTTTTGAGGTCACAAGATTCAAGCCGCGTACTGAAACTTTGCAAGGCAAAAACAACAACAATTCTAGATAAGCGCTAAACAATTTCATTGAACAAAGTGACGCCTATTTAAATCTCTACTAATTAATGCACTTGAAGAAAATTCGTTGAATTCAATCAATCATTTTGTATTCTACTGTGACCTCGGCGAAGTAACAGGATTTCATTTTTTATACCGTTAAAATTACCGGTAATACCACGGATATCCGTGGGTAATACCGTTAAAATTCATGTGGTTCTCCTGAGAAACTTTGCGGGAATTATATATGGTGAAAATAAATTATAAAGAAAAGAGTTTTATCTGCGAGCCACACAGCGTAGCTCAGCTAGTTTAAAACTATATTGAGCTCCAAGTGCATAAACACACCATGCATGGAAATCTAGATAGAAGCAGATGATAATAGTATCTCGACTATAAATGGCTACATTGGTTCAAACTATCGTAATCGAGTACATTTTGATATCTTTGGTACAAGTCGCAGGGCCATTACTAAGTCTAACATTAAATATACTACACATACTTAAAATAGAAGGGAAAACCAACAAAACAAAACAAACAATAATTAAGGATCATCCAGATCACGTCAGTCACTAAACAAATACATGCAACAAACTGATTGACCAAAATTATAGTAATTTTATCTATACTAATATCATGAAGTTTGAGAGTTTTTTTTTGTTTGAACGCGCTAAACTCAGTAACTACTAGATCTATTTCAAAAATAATTTCGTTGGATATGTACGTTATCCCTAAGTGCTATATGCTATATGTTGTATGGATCACTAGTTTATTCATCTACCATCATCTGTTAAATACCGCTATTATCTAATTTCTCTTTAAATTTAAGAGGCTTCTGTGTAAACCGGTATTAGTTCTTCAACATTCCAGAACTTTTAAATGAGCTCGTGACTTTTAAACTATAAAATATTAAACAAGTAACATTCCAGCATTCGTTGAAAGTACGCCTTTGTTCTTCGTACCGTTGCTACGAAAATGCTACGCCGTAGCTAAATTGCACGTAGACTATGCGAATTATTTAGTTTGCAAAATTGCACTCCGCGTTAGTTAATTTTGATTAAATTCAGGTGAGCTTCATCTTACTAATATTATAAATGCGAAAGTTTGGATGTTTCTTGCTCAGTCATGTCGGAACGCTCGGGCCAAAATTTGGAACACAAATTATAGCTTGAGAATATACGGGACAATAACACAATAACGGGAACGAGAACTACTCGGGTGAAACCGCGCAGAGCTGCTAGTATTAGCTCTTGAGACATCAAATGATATGCAAATCGCATTCACAATTGTAATATTTGTAAGAGTTGTACCGTACTTAAATAAAAAGCCCACTAGACCCGGTATAAATAAACTTGTCGAAAACGATAAACTGCTTTTATACAGGTCTGTCAGTATTATAATTTAATAATACAATTAATCAAGTGCCCATACATAGCATATCGCATATTCAATCCATTACAGTAATCCAATAACATGAAGGAGTGCACCGACGTCGTTAGGATCGCACACACGCTATATAAAATAATCGACAATTTAGCCACTCTTTAGTGCCTAGCTAAGTTACGGCTGGACAAGCCGGGAGATCGATGACTTCCGATCCGGAACCCCTGGTACGAATCCCATGCGCACCCACTGTCTTTTCGCAGTCATGTGCGTAATGCCTCTAAGTTAAAACGGTGAAGGAAAACCTTCGTCGGAAATTGACATGTGCCAAGAATCTTTCGAGGTATACGTCACCCACCAGCCCGCACTGGGCCAGCGTGGTGGATTATCTCCTTTAGAGAGAAGGCCCCGAGTCTGTAGCCAGTCACAAACGAAGAAAATCTTCTCCTTTCTCGTTACCAGGTAACAAACTAGTAAATATTTTAATGGACTTAGAAATATTTTACATAGTTACCATGTTACCTTGATAAAAAAATATTATTACTGTTTTGTAGCAAAGTTACCAAAAACAATCTTCTGTTCTTATTTTAAACCCCCGACGTAAATAGAGGTGTGTTGTAAGCTGTTGCTGTTGTGCGTGTGCACCCACCCACCCGGGTGTGTGTGTATATGGTATCGCAGCTCTCACACGGATGGACCAATATGGACGCCTTTTCTTAATTTGAAGGCAAGTTTTATATGCATGTGACCCTGCACTATTGCTTACTTCACTTCTTTTTTTTCAATTCAATACAGCATCGTGAACAGTCGCTAAAACGTGCTGTTCCGCCGCGTCAGAGAGCAGGCAGTTGTAATATTACGATGCAGCATCAACAATATCTCTAAAACGTGTTTTGAATACTATGCAGGGAGTGAAGTAATAAATACAATGTGATTTCGATGTAAAATTGACAAAAAATTGTCGATCTACAATACTAAAGGCTACTGCGGGTTTCTAGACCCGCAGTAGCCTAGAAGTTACGGCTTACCTAGTAAGTTAAGGCTTGGTCTAGTAAATTACGGCTGGTCTAGAAGTTACGGCTGGTCTAGCCGGGAGCCCTGGGTTCGCGCGCACCATTGTGTTTTCAAAGTCATGTGCGTAGTACCGCTAACTTAAAACGGTGACGAAAAACGTTGTGATGAAACCGAGACGTTTCCAGAATATTTCGAGATTATTTGTCATCCACCAACAAGCCAGCGTGATGGATTATGGCATACTTTCATTTCGAGAGAATTGTTTATTGTTTATTCATTGTTTATTGCTAAATGTAGCCTGTGTGTGACGGTCTTTACTGAACCCGCTAATCTGTATTACTGGCGGATTATAGCTGCGGTACGGAATGAAACTATTAACTGAAATTTACTTCAAGCCACTTTTAAGTGCATCGTGATAACTTTTATTGGTACTTTATGGTACGAGTGCCTATTACACGTTACATGGTACTGGCCTCGATCTACGACGAACTTGCAGTGTACGAGTAATCTTATAAATAAAAGTACCTGGTTGACAGAGCTTTGGTCGGTTTTTTAAATTATATTTAGGCAGGTACGAATTACGTCGTGATGACTTACTTAGACCTACTTAGATACGAATTAAATGCGTTTATAAAAGGATCTAAGTATAACATTTTCTCAGAAAAAAAAATAACAATAAGAAAAATCCCGAGTGAAACCATCAGGGTTCGAACCGAAGCCTGTTGACTCCGAGGGCGAGCATATTCCGTCGGAGCCATTTAGACTTAAAGAACAGTGGCGAAATAAGTTATCGTATTCTAATGACATTGTAGAAGTTTTTCATTGTCTAAAAACGCGTATAAAATGATGTTTAAAAAAAAAAATAAAACCTAGCTAGATCGATTTATCGTCCCCGAAACCCCCTGTATACATAATTTCATGAAAATCGTTCGAGATGTTTCCGAGATTCAGATTCTATACATATACACCTACAAGAATTGGTCGTTTAAAGGTATAAGATAAGATGTATAAAATGATTTTCAAAACCGAGGAATCAAGTTCTTTGTGGAGATAAGTGTTTTCTTGGGCAGATTTGGAATGAAAGCGAAACCAATTTCAAACAAATTGATCTACGAGTATATCTACGAATTTTCACAATTATAATATTAGTAGGTGTTGATAACATTGAATGCAATGGGACACGTAAAAAAATACACGAACGCCTTTATTACACTTTACCAAAAGAATAAAACGACGCGAGAAGAGAAAACAATACGCGCAACACAAATACAAAATAAGCAACAATAAAATACAAATAGAACCAACAAAACAAATTAGAATAGTTGTTACGTTCTTAGTCTTCAACAGTAGGATTCATAGGAATTGTTTATTAGGGTATTTTGCCACGTCCTCTAAAGAAACTACAAAATTTTCTGTAAGTTGTTCTGCAAGCTACTGTTCAATTTAATTCATTTATTCGAAACATTGGAAATTAACATCACTTGGTATCACCACATTATACAATATTAAATGAATAAATATTTTAATATCTTAAGTGGCTGTAAAAAGACCTTGTCATATAGATAATGCAGCTGTAAAGGGTATTCGTCAAAGAACATGTTTGTGATAAAAAATGTCGAAATAGTAGATTATGGCACATGTGTATGATGTTGGTGATTGCTGTTGAGGTGTTTTTGAGGTCCGAGCCGGATGCGACAGTGTCAATACAGCCGAAGACGGTAATCATCAATAGACACGTGTTGCATACGACTTCAACTTCAACTTTTTCTTTTGGCTTCCATTCGATAATGTCAACGAATTTCGCCAATGTCCAGCGTTTGAGTATTGGGAGTATCTTTCGTTGCATACGACGTTTTTAACACTGTCTCACACGTTCGCTGTTTACTGTCAGGTCAAACAAACGTGAAGTAATTGATGCAACAAGTCTTCATTTGCAGTTAACCTCACAGTTTTATTGCGATTTCTTTTAAGTTTTCTTGGCTTAATGCCAGCGCTAGAGTCGCAAATCTATCACAACATGTTTTAAGGTCAATGTTGTTTTCGCTTTCGTTGTTACAAGTGCACGAGTTCATCGTAATCTGTTTTGCAGTATGTGCAAACTTAATATTGGGTATGGTTCTTTTGTACCATATTTGTGTGATGAATTAAAATATTGTGTTTAATAATAAATACTGTGTTTCTATGTATAATAAATATGTATTTACAACCTAACAATATATGTATAAGTATTATATTAGCTATCTGGCCGCCATAGTAAGAGCTTTGCTTAGTTTGGGCTCAGATGGTGTTGTGTGTGGATTGTCCACCAATATTTATTTATTGTAATCTCACTCAAGCAATACACACCAAAAAACTAATGTCATAACTAATACTTATAACTTGAATTACTATTTTACGAGTAGATTTATGATATGCATTGCCGTACCTCATTAATCTACCTGTCGGTGTTTTCTTCTTCCGTAAATCACTTGAAATAAATGTAAGCGTCAGTAGAATACAGTAAATGCGGATTCCAAATTAATTATGTAATTTAAATTATAGTTCATAGTTTTTTTATTGATACCAAAACACAGATACGAGTCAACAGATGTGTTCAATTGCTAGCCTATCGAAGCGTCGATAAACTAACAATCGCCAGAGAAGTCAGTGCAAGCGTCAAACAACGTATTGTTCAACGCTTATCTGACTTGGTTGGCAGGCCTCCTCTTTATGGCCTGCTCTGGATGTGGTGGTGTGCGGCGTCCGGTGCTAGTCCGACCGGACCCGTGCGGCACGCCAGTAAGAGGACGTCTCCAGTATGGGAGCGAGCGGTGGTCCCCAGGTTGACCGACCACGAGTGTGAGCCGAACGTCCACAGTACGGGGCGTTCGGGGTAGAGGTCGCCGAGTTGACTCACCACGGGCGGAGGTGCCGGATCCCGAGTATCAGGGAAGTTGGTCGCCAAGTTGACCTGCCGCTGATGGTGATGAGGGATTGGTACTGTTGCTGACAGCTGTTGCTGTTAGCCTGTCTTCTCGGAGATGGAGTTGTAATGATCCAAACACAGGTTGAGTGATTAATGTTTTATTTAATAAATTGATGGTTTTTATATACAAAATTATAAGACGTTTAGAAGGGTAAAATAGTTTATGTGGTATAATTGTTAGTGGAAATGTAAATAAAATGTGAAAGGTTAGTAAAGTTATTATAACATAAACAATTTAGTGATCGAGATGCTGACTCGACTCAGCGTTTTATCATATTGGTGTCACACGTGTATGTTGCCGTAATATCAGTAAGGGCAAGCTCCAAACAGTATGGACAATTTGGATACGATGAAAAAAAATGTCTTATTGTAATTAAAATTAAATCATAGCAAATGTCAAAGAAAGTAATAATATTGGTGAATAAAAAAGACTATTGATGAGAAAATGGATATTGTGCACCATTTTTTTTTAATTTTAACTTTAAACTACTATGGCTTCTGTACTTTTAGCATTATTATTTATATTGTGATGTATAAAAAAGTGTCCACTAATATTTATTTAAAGTTACAATCGGAGCGCTGTTATGTATTATTAAAATTAAGTAGGTACATACAGTCTTCTTTTCCAAATTGGCATTTAATAAAAGTGCTGTCCATATTTATACAGCAAGAGTGCTTCAGGCCATCAGCATCAGAGTTTCATTTAGCCATCAGGATCTCTCAATCTCTCAATCAGCTCACCTCGCCACTAACAGTGATTGTTTTTTATTTATCACGAGATTTGGTACTGAGGATACGCGCCGGTATTTTACATTCAAAGCGGGCTTTTATTTGTAGACGAGAATAATTCAGAAACTCGTCAGCTTCAGCGCAAATGAATAAATAAACAATGGGTGAGGCGGGGCGCATTCCTGTTAGGCCAATTTCTTGTTGGGACAGCCTGTGCCGACACCCACGCAGGGATTGCCGATGTTTCCATTTTTTAGATATTTGGTTGCGTAGGTTTAAACACAGGGTATTTTTTTACTTTTACAGGTTTACACTTGACAGGTTTACGATGTTAAGCGACGATGCAGTCTACGATATAACGTTCTTACCTAGAAGAAACCGATTCACTCTCGATCTGAATACACCAAGATTGTACGCGTCGGAAAAAACCTACTCAGGCAGTGCATTCTATCGCTAGACGTTTTTATCGCAAAAGTAGAGTCAACCCCTTTGTTCGAGTCTTTGGAATGTCAACAATGAAACGATGGCATGTGTGTTTGTGTGTGTGTGTGTGTGTGTGTGTAAAGGTGTGTTCGTATGTGTCAGGGTGTGAGGGTGTGTGTGTGTATGTGCGTGTGTTTGGATGTAGAATAACTGGCAAAGGTGTATGGCAAGCCCAGACAGACTACAAATAGTCTTACCGCTACTCTAAAAAGTCTCGTTAAAATTAGAGCTCAAGAACACTTCAATTTTGTCTGCGCCCAAACAAAACAAAAAAACACCCCGTGGAGTAGAGAATAGATTACTTATTAACATCGTTTATTTAAAAAAAAAATATAAAACGTCTGCAAGCATATTTTCATTTTACAAAATTACCAAACACTATTTATACTCAAATATTAGATTTTGTTTGAAATATTCACCGTACAACGTCGCTTTCTGCCAATCTTTATTACTTGTTATTTAAAAACAGCTTGAGCTTTATCCGACGATCTATTTCGTGATCTTGATCCCGTTACAAGATTTGTCGACTATCATGTCTGTACATTGTGAACCAAAGAAATAAGAATACATTTTCTCCTTTTCGTTTTACGTTACTTTACATAATAATAAAGACAGAGATATCTTAGTTTATTTGCACAGAACATGAGTGAGTTTTATGCAAAAGATGTGTACACAGGTGTAATAATACTTATAAATTGTGATGCCATATCATACTGTTCCGGTTAGAGCACAAATGTCAGATAGGTAGCAATAGAGATGGAGATAAAAGTGATAGAGTCAAGTTTTATAGGCGAGATACGGTCGCGCTTTGCACGAATAGCTCAAGGAGTACTTAGAAGATGAACCTTAAAAAGAATGTACTTTTAGTGCGGCCGGGTAAAATATTTGAGTTTGGTATGTGGAACATACACAAGTATGTTTTACACACTGTATTTGAAATAATATTGGAATAATTAATCAAGCCCTGGTACCCGTGACTTTCACAATCGTAAGGTCGTGGGTTCGAATCTCACCGGCACTTCTGAGTATTTTTCCAATTGCAAATGTACAATTTGTTGTCACTAACTTTAACTTGAAGAAAAACATATTTTAAGAATCTTTCGAGGTCATGCGTCATGCGCCAATCCGCACTGGGCCAGCGTGGTGGATTATGGCCTTGATTATCTCCCTAAGAGAGAAGGCCCAGCTATGGAAACATTTAATGGGCTGCTTATGCTTAAACTAATAATACTAACACACTTAATGTTTATACTGTTCGGGGCTTAATCACGGTATAATTCATGATATATAATTCGCCGTGGCGTCGAGGTAATAAATAATTATCGTGATTAAGCCCCGTACAATATAAAGATTATGTGTTCAAATCGCGAAAGTTTAAAAATAATATTTACTAACACACTCCTACCCATAACAGCAATGGCACGCAGCTATTGGAACATGAGTCCAAATCATTACTTCTTACATTACATTGACACTGCACTATACTTGTCACCAAAACATATAAGATGATTGATAACTATTTCCTGTAATTTCTCTTAAAAACGCTACCCTTCAAACCGGAACACAGTGATGTTTGCGTATTATTGCTTGGCGGTAGAGTAACATCCATATAATGTCTGGTAAAGATCACAAGTTTCAGTAACAGAGTTTTTTTATGTTTTTTTAAACGGAATCATTCATTTCAAACATTATCGGTATGTTTCTGCTTTTATGCACCACTGGTTTTTCACCGCTAACTAGAAGGCTGCCGTGTAATCGACGCGAGTCAGAGCTCGTTGTGGTTTCTCCTAACAAATGGATTTTCCATTCATTTACCTTTGAGGCTCTTTGAGCTTTCAATGCAAAAGGTTTCAAAATATTTGCAATAACTACGCCGCGGCAGTTGTAAAATTGAACCTGGAATATGGTTACACAATGGGTTGATACAATACGTCTGTGAGTTACGTATCAGGTGGTTATTGATTACATTTTGGGTTCGATTCCTGTGTTTGGGTATTTCTATGTATTATAGTATGTATAGATATAATATGTACTATATCAGGATTCTGGCCCACAAAGTACAAGGGGTTGGCTTAGTTTAAAGCTAGATGGGGATTTCATTGAAAAAGTGTGGAAAAAAAATATAACAAATTATTTAGTAGTCTGTATAACAATGGTTAAGAGTTGTTGTGCTCTTACAGCTACAGATTCTTTATTTTATTTAATATTTATTATCAAATCAATTGCTTTATTGGTAAATTATTTGTATTTGGCATAATAATTCAAGTTTGCCTTTTAAGAATAAGAAAATACAATAAAATATTGAATAAATAAAAACTTATGATTCAGACAAATTACCTATATTAGCGGTAGGAACATTTAGAGGGATGCCTATGCTACGCTTACGGACACAGACACTGGACAGTTAATGGTCAATAACGAATATCGACAAACGACAAAATATTCATAGAAATGGCTATTAGAATGTTTTAATATAAAATGATAAAGCTTGACTATAAAGAGTATGTATATCTATAATAGTCACAAAATATTGCATAGAATCCGAAACGAAAACAATCTCTAAAATGTAGAAAATAACAAAATATTAACCGTTACCTAATAATCTATTTCGAAGTCTGTGTTTATAAATATTATGAATTAGGCTACTACCGTCGCGTCGTAAGTTAAGAAATTGTGGTTATTTTTAAAACATTCTTATAAAATTTACTTAATTAATAAATAAAGAATCTCATCCGCAAACAGCTCATCATAGTAGAGTATTAGAATAATATATTATGGTAAACTAGTTTTCTATCTGTGACTTCATAAACAGCCCACTAAACGTTCCCACAGCTGGGAGTAGAGGCTTTCGTTTGCAAGGAGAAGTTAAGGCCACCACGCCGACCCAGCGAAGGTTGGTGGACCATGACTTCGAAAGATTCTACTTTATTGAGGTACAAGTCGATTTCCTCACGATGGTTTCCTTTGCCGTTTTTTTAAGTACGCGGCATTACGCACATATCTTCGAAAAGACAGAGGTGCGCGTGGGATTTGAACTCCGGATCGGGAGTCGCCGTTATCCCGACTAGACCAGCCGTAACTAAATATGTACCTATTTTAATCTTAGCCGTATCTGTGACTTCGCCTTCGCCTGTGTAGAATTTTGAAAATGGGCATTTTTTTATACATATCTAATATTATATTATTAACTCTACATAACATCATCAAAATTTTTATTTTTATTGTAATCTTAGCTTATATCATTAAGTATTGACTTAACTGGCAAAATTTTTCATGTATGTTTTTTATTTTACGATGAAAGCAGCAGTCTACGAGTATGTGTTGTTTCAGACTATAATCTAGTTGATGTCTAAATTTCAGCTTGAATGGATCACCGTTCTTGTTCTAGTTCTTGCGACATGATTGAGCAACACATGTTCAAACACCTAAAATTTCACATACAATTTCACATTTATAATATGATCCATTTATCCCATTCACTTATATTACAAAAAAACAGCAATAAGTATGTATGTCTCAGTATTTTTTTAACGAATTATTATTAAACGAACATTATTAATAACCACTCGTAACTGAAAACAGGCAAGTTCGTTAACCAACTACGAATACGAGCTATAGTATGAGTTGCTTATTGTTACGTTATAAGCTACATTAAGTAAGGTAACTGTGGGTAGTTATACAATAAGTATTACGTACTTGTGGGTAGTTATACAATAAGTGTTACCGCTGTTGAGGAAAATTTCTAACGGAATGCAAGTACTATTTTGCCTTTAGAACCGTAACCGCACGCAACACATAAATTGCTGTACAACAACATCGTAATTCATTGTATTAATACGAGTACACCCCCCACATTCAACAAAACCGTATAATAAACACAATGTACTCTTATAAGCGAAGCTCTAAGCCAGACTTTGCTTCAGAAAATTGCAGGTAAAAAGACGACAAAAAGGGATATGTCTTTCTGAGTCTTAATATATTCTATACAAGTTTGTTGCATACTTGATTCAAAGTCTTGAACATCGTAGCAAAGTTGCTAGCTATCGGTTTTTGTCGGATACATTTCGGAGAGTGTGCAGGTGATCTGCACCACCACCTTTCTCCCTTTTTTTTAATCAGGCTGTTCGTAGCTTGAAAATCTAACATCTATTCATGGTTGACATTCCAAAGACTCGAACGAGGTAGTTTGACTTTCCTTTCATAATAAGTCGAGAGTGAATCGGTTTCTAGGTGAACAAATCCGCCGGTGAGAAATCCGCGCAAATCCATTCACAACCACTAGTGCTCATGTAAAGCACAAAATAAAGTCATAAATAATGATATTAATAGATTACGTATATGGGCCGGGGGGAGATTAGATAATGTTATCGCCGGTTATCAGGCACAATTACAGCTCGCAAACACTCCACAGGACGCGGGACGTCAAATTACGGGGCTACCAGCTAAATTAATATACTCAACAGCACTGAGCAATGTTTAGAATAACGACCTGTACCGGTCGGACAACTGGGATTGCCGATAATGACTCCTTGCTAAATTAATTACCGAAACGAGCACGATTTCAACTAGTTCTACGAATTTCTCAAATTGAAAATGCAACTGCAGAACTCAAAATTAATTATAAAGTTGTGAGTTTTATTATTGTTATTCAGTTATCTTAGATCTCTGGGTGACGAGCGCAGTGCAGTGCTAGGTAATGATTTGGACTCTTCATGTTCCAATAACTGCGTATCACTGTGCTATTATGTGGCAGGCATGTTGCTTACCATCAGGCGCATGTCCTGCTAGTCTTGTCACAGTTTATTAAAAAAATTAAGTTCAATAATATATTTGAGAATTGTAGAGGTATTTGTATTTGACGCTCTGTTTTTATGGACTGCGTGAGATTTAGAGGTCAACATACGAAACTTCGGAGAGTGTGCCACTGACCTGCATGATCTAATACCGCCAAGCCTTTTTTTTCTAACCGGACTGCTCGCAGCTCGAAAAAGCATTACCGTTACATGGTAGACGTTCCAAAGGATATAACGGTTTGGCTCTAATTTAGTGATAAAAACGTCTAGGCTGTTGCCTTCTGGGTTTCGCGCAATGTTTACAATCTTGGTGTTATCAAATCGAGAGTGATTTAATTTCTTCAAGGTAAACACGCACTATCGTAAGTCGCATCGTTGCTTAACATCAGGCGAAATGGTGATCAAGTGCAAACTCATGATCGTTAAAAACAAATCTGTCAATCAACCGCGGTGGATCCCAAATAATTTCCGATTCCAACAAAAACTCTCATGAAGGACACGAAGAATACCTTGGATTATAAAAGACGTATTAAAAAAACCGGCGGCCTCGTGCGTCGCGACGGAGCGGCAACTCTCAAGGATATCAATTATTATCGAAACATCGGCTTCTTTCATTTGAATCCCATTAATCATGAATCGACAGGCCCGATTCTCGGAATGCTTGTCGAATGTAAATCTGGGATACGACATTTTTTTAATACGAATTCTGAAACAAACTGAAGAACTTCTACTTCTATAAGTTTATGTGATTTTACTGAACATTCTATTTCGCATTTGGCACATCATCTCTCGTTGAACAAGCGATATAATTTAGTTATATTTGTTTAAACAATTATAGGTTCACCCTTGAACGCGATCTCGCCTGATGTCGAGCAACGATGCGGTCTACGATGATGTGTGCTTACTTACAAGAAACCTATTCACTCACGACCTGAAAAAGCCAAGAGACGATTTTCTTAGCATTCCATGGATTCACCGTGCGGGTGCCGGGTCCATCGTGTGGCAGAGAGAGAAAACCCGAGTAGACCCCGAGACTTGTGACTCGGGCGTAGGTTTAAGATTTCTTCCCTTTCTGACGTACATCAACACTCACCTTCACTACTCGTCTTTCTCTCCCTGCCCGGCCAAATCTGATATGAGCCTACTAGTGCAGCTTTAGATACTCGTTCTAGTATAGAACTTACTGCACTTCTGGTTAAACCAAAGCTTTTAGCAGGTTATAGAGATATTTTGCTGGTATACCTCTCGCTCCCACTTCTACAGCGTATAAACTAACTACATAGCCGTTTTTTGTTAATTCATTTAGGAGGTCGTAATACTTATTTTGTTTCATCGCGTGGTCTTTAGGTATATTAGTTTCCCACGGTACGGTAAGTTCTACAAGGACTATGTGTTTCGTAGCTCTAGAAAAAAGGAAAATGTCCGGTCTGGATGACGAAACACCCACATCCTCTGGGATCCTGTAGTGCCTTTCATACGTGTCCATTAAAATAGTCCAATCAGGTGCTGTACCCAGGATTGAGTAAGGCTTGTGCCTGGAGTTTGAAGTTGAGCCTTCTTTTACAAAGTCAATTTGTCTTTTGTTTGTCGTCAATCCCTTTTGGGCTCTAGCTACTGAAAGGCTCATGGCTTCACGTATGATTTCAAGTACTCTGTCATGGCGCCGTGAGTAATGACCCCCATTAAGGAGCACCCTGCATCCCACCAATATGTGCCTTGCTGTAACCATCGAAAAAACCCCACTCAGGCAAGGCATTCCACAGCCTAGCCATAGTTCTTATCACATACGTAGAGTCAAACTACTTCGTTCGAGTCATAGGAACGTCAAACGGAAACAATCTGAAAAACTTTATAACAAACTACCTCCAACACAAGGAGTTACTCCCATTTATCTACATTGCGCGGTTTCCCCCACGGTACCATAAAAATGATCACAATTTTCGGCATAAAAATGAACATTTTACTGTTGCTGTTCATTCAAATCTCTTTAGTAGTTTTTCGTAAAAAACAAAAAGTAAAAAATATTTCATTATCCATCTTCAGAAACTATCACGTCTAAATTATTGGTTAAGTTGCTGATTTCATAAAAGATAAAATGTGAATAAGTTTTTATTATTATTGATTAACTAGACGAATGAGACGACACGAATTTCCGACGCTTGTTTATCTAAAACACGTTAAGAAACTAGCACGTATTCTACGTCCTTCATATGATTAAGGTAATACTATCAATACAGCGGGAAAACCAGGTTTTAACAGAAAACCCTCGTATCAATAGCACTAAAAAACTCTCGTTCCGGATATACGAATGTATATCCTGAAAATTTCTATGAATTTACAAATAGCTTCACACTTTCAGCATTTACAGATCCCGTAGACCGCTCGTAGCGAACGTGTAGACATCTACAGTTTTGTAGACGTGCTACAAAGATTCCTATATACCTGTACATTAACGTTCTGTTGAGTGGAAATGTGCACTTTATACAGCACGGGATCTAAAGGGCGCTTTCACCTTTATTTCAATAAACATAAAATGGGAATTTACCTGTTTTCTCACATTATTTTCACTAGGACTAAAACAAAGAATTTTCAACTTTATTTCAATACGATAGAGATGAGACTTAAATAGACCATGAGATGATAACATTGAAATGCTTTTTTGAGCCACTTGGTGTTGAATACTTTTGGGTAATTTGCATTTACAGTAAAGGTAGAGCATAACTAAGCGTACTAACCAGTACAAGTGGTAGCATTTCTTACCTATTTTAGATTTATTATTTTAGTTTTCAATGACTGAGTGTGAATTTATTTAGCATATTTTAAGCAGTCTCTACTTTATGTTCTGGCACCTTCTCTGACAAGCGCAGAGTGAAGGCCATAATTCATCGTTTCTTGGAACATACCGATTTCCTCATGATGTTTGCGTTCACCGTGAATAGCATTAAGCCTGAACAGACGAGTTTATGTGCCCACTGCCTCGGGATCCAACTCTACGAATCCACCGCGCTGGTCAAGTATGCATGGTACATCGTAGAATCGCTTCACATCTAGCGATATGGCGGTCAAGCCCAGTAACGTGACATTGACCATATAAAAACGTTTATTGGTGGATCATGGGATACCAGGTAGGAACGAAGTTTTTTTCGTATATTACAGAAGCAACACAATTTGCCAAATCATGTGTAATTTTATAATTTATGGTACAATAATCTGAAAAATAAAGTCGACAACAATGCCCATGGCAGTTTTTACGAATTAAAAAAGCAGTTTTACGCATTAATTCTAATTCTAATTCAGGGTGGGGGTGATTGGCCTGCACTGACGTCCCGCTAGGGGTGTATTGTGCACTTCCTTCCTGCCAGCCTACCCAAACCAGCCAAGCTCCTTAAAATAGCGGAGGACGGCCTTGGGTCGCTGGCATAACAGTTCCAGTCCCATTTCGTCAGATGTAATGCGTTCCCATAATTGATTTGGATTTTCTACAAGTAGTCCCGATCTTGATCTAATACTTCCTGTGGCTTCACAGCGCAAAAGCACATGCTCCACAGTTTCATTCTCCAACAAACAGCCCCTGCATAGGGGACTGTCGGTAGATCCTATTTTGTGGAGATGATAGTTCAGCTCACAGTGGCCTGTGATTAAACCTATCATCAGACGAAGATCAGATCTTGTCAGATTCAGCAGCTTATTTGTTACTTTTCTTTCTATGAGCGGGAACACAGTTCTTGTGTGTTTGCATTTAGTAGATTTATCCCATAGTTTTTGTTGTTCTTTTTCTATGTGTAGACATAGCAGATTCCGTGTTTCTGAAGCAGTTGGCTTGCACAGCTCTGCTATGTCTGCCCTGATATTCTTCTTTGCACCTTCTTTGGCAAGCATGTCCGCTTTATTATTTCCACGGCAAACGCCGTGGCTTCTTGTCCACTCAACTGTGACGCATTAGTTCCGTTACATATTTTTCTTACAGTTTTAGTCTTACATTCTTGTTAGTTCAAAATCCCTATCTCATGCCCAAGCCTGCCAAAGGACCTTCGTTCCAATAACGAACTGCAATCACTTGCTTCAAGGCTCGATTGCTCGTAACGTTTAGCACACATTAGCGGTACAAAGAACTTCGGCGAGATTATTTAATCTAAGTAACGCGATTGTTTACAAAATTAACAACCGCAGTATGTTTAGGAAGCAAGCATCCGGCGGGATGTCCTGAAAGGGCGATCATATTTGATTACAGCCGACGCCGACGATCGCACGAAGGTTGCAAGTACCCTTGTCCTACCCTCGGGGCTAGTAAACACGATTACCATTTGGTCTGATCAAGGTCACGCCGATGTGACCTTAGTTTGTATTGTAATTGCTAATAATAAATGTATTGGAAATGTATTCTATACTTACCTTTATTTGTCCCTGGATTTCACAATCAAACTCTATTTCGGTAGTAATAGTTTTTCATGTAGTTACACTGTTTTGGTGTACACCTTATGAAATAGTTTCAGTTTTGGCTTTAAATCACCAATTATTTGTGATTACATTGGATGGACGTACGTACCTATCTTGGAAAGAATCTACAACAATATGTTTGTATAGTAAATTTGTTTCAAAGATTAATGATTTATTAATATGCTAGCTTCCTTAACCAGTACACATAAGTACTTATAATAAAACATATCAAATTCAATATACCAGATATTAATTTCCCGTCTACAGAACATTCAAATCGCTTGGCAGTTAATGTAAAAACCCCCAAATCGATTGTGCTACAAACAAGCCACTCAATACATCGGGGACTAAAGGTCGCGTCCGTTCAAGGTCGCAAATATAAGGAAAGGCGGACATTAAGCGTCCAAACGACTACATCCGCGACGGAGCGGATTTCGTGCGCTGCGAAATGGTTCAACGCACACTCGCGCAGATACACACGAGCGAGGAAAAAACGCAACAAACGTACTTGTCCTGGAAAAACGCGATAGATGTACTTGCTCACTTTATAGTCAAAGAATCAAAAAACAAGAAACAATAAACTATCTACACGTATGACTGATATTTAGAAAAACGATAATTATACTTTTTATTGAACACACCAAAACAAATAATAACACTATAAAAGAAAAACAATAAAAAGTGGAGTTATAATTGCCGGCTTTATCGCTAGAAGCGATCTCTTCCTGGCAAGTTTAGGAAGAAAATGGTTCTTAAGAAAATGTTTGCTAAATGTGAAAAATAATATTATTATCCTATTTAGGGGTGCGCTACATAGGATAATAATATTATTATCAGAATGAGATTTTTACTTTTTTTTATTTTACTTAGTGGCATTAAAAATGGAAACTAGCTAAAGCTCGTTCCCATTTTTAATTTAGCGTGACAAAACTTACCGTCAAGCTTACGTGTGTGCTCTTCGAATTCAAAATACTAATACTCAAAATATATGTACCTCTAAATAGGGAGAACGACTACAATTTACATTTGAAACCGCGCCTTACAGCACCTCGATAATTTCGACTACCAAACAGAATAGACTACAGGCCTGTGAACAAAATTTATGGGTCAAATTAACGAGACCTATGTAGGATGATAGAAGGGTATAAAGTTATAAGATTCAGCATTATACCGTCACTAGTAAGCTGTCCAACTGAGTGCAATTGAAGAGGGAGGGGGGGGGGTTCTAACCCTCGATAATTTCTCCTTGTCGCATGATTCTTGTACGGCGTTGCGGTATAATGGATTAGAATGTGAAATGCGGTATAATAGATTAGATTAGGTATTGAAACTATAAAAATTTAAAATTTTTCTTATGATTTCGACGATTTACAGAAGTAAATTTTGCCGTCCGAAAATTATGCGACAAGGAGAAATGATCGATGGTTTCAACCCCCCTCTTCAACTGCACTCAGTTAGTCAGCTTATAAGTAAACTAGCAGCTCGCCCCGGCTTCGCACGGGTGTTATGGAAAATAAGTATAAATCAAAATTATTACACTTACAAATTTTAACACACTCTTGGCAGAATTGCCATGACATAAGACAAAACAAATAATCCCAATCATCTGTTTATCATTTAAAACGCATGCTTTTTTGCCTATTTTACTTTATAAAAAAAATGCGGGAGCCAGAAGCTCAAGGAAGGTCCTGAGAGGAGCGAGCCAAGCGAGGTCGTCGCCGTAGCGAGAGGTTACACTCAAGGACATAGAGCTTCTGGCTCCAGGAGCTCACCCGGAGTCGTACCTCAGTGATAGACCATAATAGGACCAATTGTTATGTTTAGGTATTGTTATGCTTCTCTCAATATGTGCCTTTAAACATTATGCTAAGTTATGTTTATGCTATATACGGTAGCAAAAATTATGCGAAAACTGTTATGCGTTAGTTGTTATGGTATATTATCATTAGTCCTAAAAACTTTAGGCGTGTCTGGCGTCGTTATTCCCTTTTTACTTTTACGCATCAAATCAAAAATTAAATCAGTAAATATTTAATTGTTGTAATTTAGTGTTAAAAATCTGCTAATGCCACCTACGACGTAGTTTATGGTTGTGCAATGTTTTATGTAGGTACTAAAGTCTATTAGTTCTAAATACGTACTAAATATTTACGGCTGGTCTAGTCGGGAGAACGGCGGCGGCCGATCTGGAGCCCCGGTTTTAAATCCCACGTGCACCAGGCACCACTGTCTTTTCGGAGTAATATGCGTAATACCGCTAACTTAAAACGGTGAAGAAAACATCGTGAAAAATCGCCATGTACTTAAAATCTTTTGAGGTCATGTGTCATCCACCAACCCGCACTGGGCCAGCGTGGTGGATTATGGACTTGACTCTCTCCTTGCGAGAGAGGGCCCCGAGTCCCAGTAGTAGGAATATTTAGTGGGCTGCTTATTGAATCTATTGACACAGCTAGATTTCTGATCGTCTCATCATCGTAGTCCTTAATGCTCCGTTTTATTCTACTTTAGTAGGTAGAATAAAGGGACCTTTGGGGATGACCTATATCGTATCCTATCCCCCAGCTCAAATTACACGCGCATCACTATTTTTTCGAAGGCATGTCCGTAATGCCTCCAATTTAAAACGGTAAAAGAAAACAATAACAGTAAAGGTAGAATAAACTTAAAAAAAAGTTCTGAAAAGAACATTTTGATAGGAACATAAAAAAGTGTTACGAAAAAATGTTTAATATTTAATATCATTAGCGTCCACTACCTACGTAGCGAGGCGACCACGCGAATTAGTAGACGCGCGCGCGGCTACTCGTACTTACCTATTTCATAGCTGCGAACACCTCTCCCCGTGGCTCGGTGTCCCTCTATCGGTGTTGCGCCGCGCGGGGCCGCATTTTGATAGGATTGATATTTTTAATTTCGTTAAATATTTTGAATGGAATGTCCGACTTCAATAATTCAAAAAGTAATCAATAGGTATTAAAAGAGTCTTGAATAAGAAATAATTTATTTGGATAAGAATTAATACAAATGTGTTGATAACATGGTCTGAATTTGATAGGCATTTTTACTTACTTTTAAAATGTAAAAAAGTAGTTGTTGTGAGGTAATTACTGAAGTTAGACATATGGTCTCGCGAGGTTTTTTGTAGATTTTAATACGCTCTATAATATTATAGAACATTGTTTTGGTCTATCATTAGTACTTTCCGCAGCGTATGCGATGAAAGCCATTTTATGACTGTTTTTTTTATACCTTGCGTTGGTTTTAGTAAAAATTTACGTAGATATCTCATTTTTTTTCGTGATAAACATAGCCTATGTTACTCAGTGATAATGTAGCTTTCTATTGGCAAAAGAATTTTTGAAATCGGTCCAGTAGTTTTTGAGTTTATTCGTGCCATACAAAAATACAAAAATACAAATCTTTCCTCTTTATTATATTATAGTATAGAGTATAGATAAATAAATAAATATTGGTGGACAATTCACACACAACACCATCTGACCCCAAACTAAGCAAAGCTTGTACTATGGAAGCCAGATAGCTGATATAATACTTACATAGTTTTAAATACATACTTATTATAAATAGAAACACCCAGACACAGTGCAAACATTTGAATTCATCACACAAATATTTGCACTGGGTGGGAATCGAACCCACGACCCTCGGCTTCGCAGGCATAGTTACGGCATAGTGCTGAATCTTATTACTTTATACCCTTCTATCATCCTACATAGGTCTTCTGGTGGTTCATTTGACCCATACATTTTGTTCACGGGCGTGCAGTCTAGAAAAAAACACATTGAAAATCTTCCAGGAGCTTCGGTGCAACAAACTCATACGTCTGTACAAGATAACTTCAGACACCTTTTTTCTGTGAGTGACTATGTTATTAACAATACAATCATAATATACACTGACCGCATTCACATAATTATTTTTGTCTATAGCAGAAAGTTTACGAAAAACGCTCGTATGCACGTCCTTAAACCGAACTCTAGACGAGAAAAACATCTCCGGAGCGGTTGTTTTGCAGGAAACTCGTTATCTTTATTAGGGGGCTATATCGCACTAGCTAAAGGGGTTGGACAAATACCTACCTACAGCTCCTATAGCCGACAATGTAAGTTATCAAATTACGAGGGTAGAGAATACTGTCGAATATTGACTCACTTTTTATAGACTTTGTTATAGGGAGAAACTTAACGCGCCGTTTCTTCATTTTTAGTGCCGTATTCACGAACGAGTACGATGCCATAGGGACCATCAAAATACACAGACTTCTTTGTTAGAGGCTACATCAAACAATAGAATACAGGAGTCGACAGTATAAGTTATTAAATTACGAGAGAGTAGGAAATACTCTCAAATAAGATTTTATTTTAGGAAGACATTGAGTGTCTTCCTAGATCAAAGAAATGAATGATGTTATAAGGACTATCAGGCCTTTATAAGTTAACTTGAGTCGCATTATTAAGCTGATTCCCCATTTTGATCCATAAATCCAAGAGAGGCGGAGGAGTTCTATTCGATTATTTTTTATGAACGTACAACGTACGAGCATTACATCCATAGGTGTCCTCGTCTACTGAGGACCATTACGATTATTTTTGCTCGATAGTATAACAGATATTCATTCTCTTACAAAATTTTACTTTTTAGTTTCATTAGTTATTGTTCAATTTTTTACCTTACCAACAACTTCGCTAAAATACTAACATGGTACGTTCATGTTCATAACTACTATGTTACTACCAAAATTACATTTAAAAAAAGCGAGCTTGCATTCCTTATGCGAAGGTGGAATTGCGACTTGACAGGTCACAGGTGGTGTTGTTCAGGAATCGTATTGCTGCGCAAGTACGAAACCCGTAACATTAAAAGCTTTGAACGAGACGATGGAAATCTACAAAAATATCTGAATATGATAGAAAATATTTAATATTTTTTGGAATAATTCCATTCTACGAACTTATTTTACCATTTGGTTTCTGAGCGTATAGATGTAGCTAGTAGCACTAAATTTTGTTAATAGATGTACGTACGTACCTAAAGTGTAACTTCGGTGTTTAGCCCCGTTTTAATAACCAATAGTCCTATGCCGACACTATGTCATCCTTCCAATCAAACCCTTTAGAAGACAGATATTTGCGCAGCATCTAATCAATATCAGAAAGGGTTTAAACTCGGATAAAATAACGTTTTCTAAAAATGATTTATACAGATTGGTTGTATCGCCCCCGAAACCCCTGCGTACAAAATTCCATGAAAATCGTCGCAGCCGTTTATGAGATTCAGGTTCTGTATGTTTACGTCACGGTAAAATTGTTATCACCGACAAATTATAATCTATCGTGTGAGATTATAATCTTACGTTGGGTTAGTTTGTAATCTAACATCATTAAATTATAATCTGATGGTATTTACAATTTTACGGTGACACAATAATTACTCGTTTAAAGGTAACACCGAAATAAAACAAGAATATTATCTTGTTCTATCTATTATCTCATTATTACTTTATTTTTTGATAGTCTCATCAAATAAACTAAAGTACCTGGTTGACCGAGCTTTGCTCGGTTTTTTTAAATGATATTTAGGGAGGTAGGTACGAATTACGTAGTGATTACTTACTTAGATTCGAATTAAATGCGTTTATGAAAGGCTCTAAGTGTAAGATTTTCTCAGAAAAAAAAGAAAAGTCCCGAATGTAACCATCAGGATTCGCACCGGGGCCTGTTGACTCCGAGGGCGAGCATATTCCATCTGAGCCATTCAGATTTAAAGAACAATGGCGAAATAAGTTATCGTATTCTAATGACATTGTAGGAGTTTTCATTGTCTAAAAACGCGCATAAAATGATGTTTAAAAAACTAGCTAGATCGATTTATCGTCCCCGAAACCCTCTGTATACATAATTTCATGAAAATCGTTCGAGCCGTTTCCGAGATTCCGATTCTATGTATATATACCTATATACCTACAAGAATTGGTCATTTAAAGGTATAAGATTTTAGTCTGTGATTATACAACCTCTACATATGACCACTAAACTTGTACACGGGACAAACTACATCATAACATTTATTTCATTAGATATTTTCCGAGCTCTCCGTAGCCGTAGGCAACATGCTCCTACGTTTGATAGAGTACTGACGGAGTAATCTCACGGCTTGGCCTGGTTCTATCCCGGTTTTAAGCCGACAAGCCGGACTTTGCGAGCAAACTCTCTTTTTGTCGACATTTTTCACTATATACAATACTACCTGTAGTGACGGAAGTAACTTCATATAGTGGGATTTACTCGAAGCCATGATGTTATCGTAAGACTGAGTATAACTTATCGCCTACATAAAACAAAACACGCCTTTTAGACTTCGAAAGCACGACCGACACATATTATGATATTTCCAACTATACTAGTAATACACAATTTTTTTTATAATCGCGCATGGGTCCGCGTTTAGCCACCAAGTCGCGTGATGGTAAGCGATAGTGCGGTCCAAGAAGATGCCTGGTGACCCGGAAAATACGCATCCACTCTGACCTTGAAATTTTGTATTTCTCAGGGAACAGGGGGCGGCAACTTATTCCGCTCTAAGTCTATAACTCTGAGGAAAGAGTGTCTTAACAATATGGCACGAATTTTGGGAATATCTACGAGTATGGATGGTACGCCGACTTATGACTTGTCCTGTAGTGGAAAGGTGAATGCAAGATTAAGTTATGTAAACCACAAAACACACCCTTTAATGACATGGAATACTAGTAACATGGTTAAAAGTGATACTTTTGTACGAAATATTTGTTACGATCCCATAGTAACTGTTCTTCAAAACAAATCATCTTTATCTGCAGCCTGCAGACGACTACTGCTGGACATAGGTCTCCCCCAATGATTTCCACAATGACCGGTCTTGTGCCGCCTCCATCCACCGACTTGCCGCGATCGAGACAATATCATCGGTCCATCATGTGGGGGCCATCCTACACTGCGTCTGTCGGTTCGTGGTCGCCATTCAAGAACCTTTACTCCCCAGCGGATATCGGTTCTGCGAGCTATATGGCTTGCCCATTGCCACTTCAACTTGCTAATTTTAAGAGCTATGTCGGTGACCTTCGTTCTTCTGCCGATATCCTCGTTTCGGATTCTGTCACGCAGTGAAATTCCGAGCCTAGCTTTCTCTATAGCCCACTTTGAGCAGCTTTGAGCTTGTATATCAAGCCAATAGTTAGCGATCACGTCTCAATGCCATATGCCATCAAAGGAAACACACACTGATTGTAGACTTTCGTCTTGAGGCTTTGTGGTATTTCTGACGACAAGATATCTTATACCTTTAAACGACCAATTCTTGTAGGTATATAGGTATATATATGTATATATAGAATCTGTATCTCGAAAACGGCTCGAACGCTTTTTATGAAATTATGTATACAGGGGGGTTTCGGGGACGATAAATCGATCTAGCTAGGTTCTATTTTTTAAAAACATCATTTTATACGCGTTTTTAGACAATGAAAAACTCCTACAATGTCATTAGAATACGATAACTTATTTCGCCATTGTTCTTTAAATCTGAATGGCTCAGATGGAATATGCTCGCCCTCGGAGTCAACAGGCCCCGGTTCGAATCCTGATGGTTACACTCGGGTCTTTTCTTTTTGTTCTTTTTTTTCTGAGAAAATCTTTTACTTAGAACCCTTTTATATAAACGCATTTAAACCGAGCTAAGCTCGGTCAACCAGGTATAAAGAATATAATGAAAATGACAATGAAAATAAAGAATAGGTACAATTTATGCTTTTAGGCGAGAATATCCCACTACAAATTATAAATTTTAAATAACTAGAACAATTGTGTCTAAAAAACACATTATCATTTGGGTCCTAACTAGACAATGGCCGTAAAAGGGATTCTAGGCATATCTATTAAGACTCATCTCCTAACAACTATTAAATTCTAACTACGTGTGTAGTTTAATACACTGGTTCTTTACCTTTTCAACATGCTCTTTGTATATATTATGGATAATATAATACAGGAAACTGAGTTTTTTTTAATCTAATTACAATAAGACGTCAAAGGTGTGATGTCTTTATTAATTAAGAAATATGGAAGCACATCGTCCAGGTTTTTGTGCCGGAATTATTAATATCTATTTTTATATAATGTAATAAGTACGTAATCATAGTTAAAGCCATAGCCATAGCTAATTTTATTCCATGAACTACAAATTGAGAACCAGTCTAGTTAAGATAAAAAAAACATTGGAGTATTTGGAAAACTGGATTATGAATAGTAACTATATTTTTATTTATACGTAATCGTCATAAACGTTATAGCCTATATGGTCCATGGACTACAGATTGAGAACCTGTGCAGCGAAGAGCAAACAATTACTGAGTATTTGGACACCAAATGGTAGTAGTTTGACTACTCATCTAAAACTAACAGAAAATTCAGTTTTAAACACAAACTCGCAAAACAAAGCCTGTTCGAGCGAGTCGTGCCGACGCGGTCGTAACTTGTCCAAAACAATAGCGATTGTTAACTTTATACGTTTGTTATCTGAGCTTTTATGGAAACTGTTGAAACAGAAATAAGATTTTTTTGTAAGCCAATGTTTTCCAAAGCCACAAAAAGCGTTTGATTTATTGAAATACCAAATGGAAATGCATTTGGCAGTCATAGGGACTGCTGATAGAAGTGAAAACTTATAACTTAGAGTTTAAGTATTACACATCACTAATATTGCACAATACTTCACCTATAAATCTACAGTTATAAGCATGTCGGTAACGTCACGGACCCCGGAATCAGTGGAATGCCTAAAGTTTAAATAAAATACTTATTATTGTTTTATAAAAAAAAAATACTTTGGTTTCTTCGCTATTTTTCGTTTTAATAGTGCACAGCGCAGAGAAAAAATAAGATTTTATTTCAGATTTTGTGAAAAGACTAATAATAAAGTTTCGTAACAGTTCTAAAAATTATTGTCATCACACATTAAACATGATGGCAGCATAAAACGTGAACATTTTGAAGCAATTTATTACAATTTATGCTCCATCAAATTGAAATTACCGAATATCGCATATCTCATGTCGCTGAACGCAGCATCGATCACACGAACCCAATGTCATATCACAGACGGTTTTTAATGTGTGTTCAAACCATATCACCACACGTGTAGGACAATACATTTACTAGCATTTAGGTTAGATTAAACAATCCCCAACGATTCTTAAAGAAATGAAGATGGCCTAAGCTTAAATATTTCTCGAGCAAAACTTTACAAGTAAAAATGGTTTTCGTCAAATTGTGACCGAATTCTATCCAATCAACATTGAGATAATCTTTTATTCTATTTTTTTACCATTGAGTAGCTTATTATGCTAAATTGTTTGCCTTACTTTAAAGTTTTGGGTTTCATCTGTAGAACTCAAAAGACACATTGTCAACGATTTGTTAGTTCGGAAAAGTCTTCAATGTTTTGCATGAACATCGCCGCAGTTATTTAGTTGTTTTATCGAACACATTTCAGAGTGTGCAGCATAATCAATTTTACCACTTTTTTCTACCAGACTACTCTCGTGCAGTGGCTCGAAACACTAACATATTTTCATGATTAACGTTGTACACACCAACGCGGTTTCTCCACTCCATACCATTTTCGTAACCAGAACATCTACATCAAACTTTCAAATATGTTGCCTGAGTGAACAGGAATGTATCCACGATGACCAAATAGCAAATCGCAAACAGCCGTAACTAGACTTACGATAGCGCAGAATCGTAGCATTTCTTAGGATCAATTTATACCGGACAGTACGTACCATATACTACGAAGCCGCGGTGGCCTAGCGGATAAAACGTCCGATTTCGCAATCGTAAGGTCGCAGGTTCTAATCACGTCTGAGTATTTTTTCAAGGACAGATATACAAATTTGTCATCATCACCGCTGGCTTTAACGGTAATAAAGAAAAATATCGTGAGAATACTGGTGTGTTCCAAGAAAGACATCTTTCCAGGATATGCGTCAACCGCCAGCACTGGATTATGTCAGCTAGCGTGGTAGATTATGGCTTCATCTTTCTCAACCCGAGAGAAGGACCCGAGTCCAAGAAGTGGGAACATAAAGTGGGATGCTTATGCCATGCTTAAATCAGTAATAAAATTGGTCATTGGTAATCGAGCCCGCAGCAGTGTTAGCGAAATGAAACTTTTTTAGTTTTTAAATCCTACTGATATCGATTATGATTGTCAACGTTGGGACGTTTATTACGTCCGACGCGACGTCTGAACGGATCGCGTTGAAATTTGGATTAGAGATAGAATACAGTCTGGATAATAATCAAAATTCGTGAGAAAAAATCTTCTACTCTCTGTAACTAAAGTTATATTCAACCGTGAATGGCTTTCCTGATAAGTTTTTTGTTCAGGTTTCCCTTTCCTTATCTCTGTTAAATATGCGTAAAGTAAGGAAATTCTGTCTTCTCCCGTCGCGCCGGCAGACGTTGAGATTAAGTCAGGTGACGGAAACACGTCAAAGAGACGGCAGTCAAAGGCGTTTTGATGAGGCCAAGCGGCGTAATGATACCGCGCCGCGGCTTGCTCGCCGAAAACCATCGCAGATACTAAACTTGGTATAAGTTTCATAAAAACCGGCCAAGTGCGAGTGGGACTCGCGCACGAAGGGTTCGGTACCATTAGCAAATAAACGGCGAAAACCTCTTTTATTGTATGGGAGTCCTCTTAATTATTAATATTATTTTAATTAATTATATTTATCAGTTGAACTTATCACAGATGGTGTCTAAGAAAAGTTCAACTGTCTAAAAGAGAATTTAAAACTAAATAATCTGTGTTAAATAGTTAAAGCGTCTACCTGTCACCGTTATTAATATCGAGCAAGAAACGGTAAAAAGATCAAGTTTGTTGTATGGGAGCCTGGATGTAGAATACTCGTATTTAAGGGGCTAAATATTTATTTTATTTTTATTTTTTGTTGTTACAGCGTCAATAGACAGTTGAACAGACATCATCTGTGAAAAGTTCAACTGTCTAGCTATCGCCGTTCTTGAGATGCGGCCTGGTGACAGACGGACGGACGGGCAGCGATATCTCAGTAATAGGGTGCCGTTTTTAGCCTTTGGGTACGGAACCCTAATAAAACTTTAATTTATATTTATTAACAGCAGCATCTCGCGACTTAACTTGCGTAGTTTCTGTTCCCGATATTTTTCCCCGCTGAAAAGTAGCCTATGTGTTATTCCAGAGGATAAATAATCTGTGCTCCAAATTTTAACTCAAATTAAACTTAAAATGGAGTCAAACTTGAAACCTCCACGTCTTAAAACATTCGAGTTTTTGAAACATCAATTTCGAAACGATTGCGATTTAACTCTATTTAAGTATATTTGAGTTGTTTTGCCGTCATAAAAACGACGAAACATTTATTTTACGTGATTTTACTTCAAAAAAATGGATTTTTTTACGGAGAGAGAGAGCAGATATGGAATATGGCGATTTCAGCTAGCTACAATTTTGAGCAATAAGTCAAATTAAGCAGCGTCTGTTAGCGGTCATCGTGCAAACGCGAGCGCGCTTGCGTGTCTGCTCGCGAACGAGCGTTGGTGTATGTGTGTGTATGTTTATGTGAGTGGATCTGTTAAGTTCAGAAGTTGTACATCTGAAACCCCGAATCCGGCCAATTACCAAAAGCCAACTTCCGCCATCAAACCCCGCAATATTGTTTAAAAAACGCTTCATCCCTTTTACATCGCGACGGCGAAATTGAAGTCAAATTAAATTTGTTTTTCAAGGTACATTTGCATAAAGTCGCCGTGCAAAATTGAATAAAAATATTTGTCTAAAATTGTTCACAATCAACTTTTTAGGGTTCCGTGCCGATATTTATAGTAAACGAATTTAGCGTCATGTAAGCAATTTGCTATCGATTTTATATATTTGGAATCAAAACAAATATTCAATAATTAATATTTGTAAAATTTATATTGACAAATTAATGTTTTATTAATGTTAACATATATATTATGACACTTGCCTGTAATGTATAGCTACTTATGACCAATAAACGATTTATTTATTCAGATTACATTAACAAAATGTGGGAAACTACCTACTAACCATTAACCACTAATATTATAAACGCGAAATCAAAACATATATACTACCTGAGGGGTCTAGGTGAAATTTGAAACATAAATAATAGCCTGGAATAACATATGCTAATTTATTGCCCGCGAAAACAACGAAATCAGAAATTACGCGGGTGAAACCTAGTTAGATTATTATTGACGAAGGTTCCTAGCAAAATAATAGATCAACATTAAAACTTTTAGATTCATAATGATCATTAACTGCTCATGGCTAGGTTGTAGACCTCATCTCTCCTGTACCACTGATCTCTAATTTGAACTTTCTATTTTGAGGGATTTAAATCACCGCAATGGTTTATAAAGACTTATACATTAATTTTAGGTTATAGAATCAATGTTTTTAATCGTAGGAACCAGTTTAAAACAAAATACCCACAGAGCCCAAAAAATGCAAATGCGGCTCGTATTTGCCAGAATTTATTAAATAACCGAATGAATTTATATTAGTGGATTCAAGTTGCACAAACACTTTGTTATTGAATCTAATATTTTCGTTATTGTGTTTATTTAGTTCTAGATTTTTATAAAACGTTTATTTAATAGTGAACAAATATGAACAAATATTCGTTGTTTACTATGTATGTAGTTTTTCCCAAAATTGTATTTTGAGTTATATTATAGGTATTGCATAGACTAGCGGCAGATACGACATACCTACGTTATCAACCATTCTTGAATCCACTCACACAAAAAGTTCGTCAAAATCAGTCCAACCGTTTAGTTTACTTTAAATAAAACCCAGAAGATATATACATCAAGACATGTAAAAAAATGCGACACAGATATCAATTTGAGTAGATACCAAATTGCAGCAGTTCAGATGTTTCAACATAGATATGATAAAACAACATACAAACAAACCACATACCCACATCAATAACGTTAATAGTATCATATATATATTACGCAAGTTCTCAGCGGTTTTGTGTAATCAAATTAGATATTGACAGACATAATATCTTATGTCACGCAATGTAGCGGCCGTTGTGGTCTAGTAGCGTAAACCTCCGATTTTACAATACTGGGGTAGTAGGTTCGAACCCCGTCTATACCCGTCTATATAAGTTTGTCAGCACCACTGGCATTAACGGTAAATAAAATATTTTTTTTATTGAAGTGAAAACTTATTTTGACGCGCCTCAGACAGATTTTCGTATGAATTAAATTCCAGCGTCGCGCTCGGGAATGATAAGAAGCTCGGGACCATGGCCATTGGCCATCTAGATATGCGCCAGCATTTCCCATTGGTGCGTCAACATTTAGATGGCCAAGCTCAAAGTCACGCCCTCCGGTTTCCGTAGTTTATAAAGTGAGTTATCAAATTATGAGTTTTAGGTTTTCACTTCTATCGACTGTTTCTATGACTGCCAATTTTTTTATAATATAGAGCGACAAGACAAGCAGGACATGTACCTGATGGTAAGCAACACGCCTGCCAATAACAGCACAGTGACACACAACTATTGGAACATGAAGAGACCAAATCATTACCTAGCATAGCACTGCGCTCGTCAACCGGAGATATAAGGTGTTTTATCTCTTAGCCCAGTCATTTCTCTGAAAATATAGCCCTTCAAGCCGGAACACAGTAATGATTCCACACTACTGCTTGGCGGCAGAATAACTGGCAAAAGTGTGGTACTTCCCCAGGCGGACTCTGCAAAGAGTCCAAAGGAGCTAAAGGAATCCAGCATTTTCCAAAAAAGACATATTTCCAGAACATGGTCATCTGCTAATTCGAACTTGGCTAGTGTGGTGGATAAATTTTGATCGATGGTGATTTAAAAATCTACTTGTGAAAGAAGGCCCTGGGTCTCAGCCCACTGCTGAGACTCAGAGTCTTCCAGGGTCATAAAATGAGCTGTTTAGCAAGTTCTCTTTTATTAGCAAATGGGCTATCGTTTGACCACAACTGACATAGCTGTAAAAATAGTTGATTTAGGTCTCTAAAATAGACGACAAGACTCTATCGCCATTAATTGGCCATCAAATACCCATCCATTCGGTACTGGCTGAAAGAGGTTCAGAGAGCTCTTTGGTCATCATCAGTGATAGCAAATTCCAGCTCACTGCAATGATAGTTTTGTGCTGGACTGCCATTTCGCCTGATTTAAAGTGACGATGCAATCTAAAACGGAACGCACTTACCAAGAAGAAAATAATTCACTCCCGATTTTTTTTTTTCGATTTCGAGCCGAGCCGATTCAGTTTCTTAACTGAACGCAGTGCTTCCAGCAATGAATCCATTGCTGGAAGCCACAACAATTAAGTCCCATCATAATTAAATAAGTTCCTGTCGTGTAATTACGTAATTTTTACCACAGTCACGAATTCGATGAACGAAATATCTGTCCCGTGATCAAGACTTCTTCGACTACAGTTCTATCATTAGCTTTAACCAAACAACGGCGAGTACAAAGAACTCGTAACCCCAGTTCATTTTCGAAGATGAAAAGCTGCGGTCGTAAAGCTAACGCTTCAAAATAGATCAAGTGGCGACATAAACGACTGTTATCACGTTTTATACCGCTTTTCCCGAACCGCCAATAAAGATAGCAGTACATAATAAAATTTGTATGCCTTTGTACTGCCGCCTCTGACATGACATACGGCCGCAGTGTACCACGCTACCTACACTGTGGTTCGCTACGCGAATTGTGAGCGAAGCATTTTGACCTCTATGTTCCTATGACACTGAAAACAAAAGGGTAGGTACCGAGAAACAAGCAAACATTCGGTTTGTCGAGGTCCTAAAACACCGTTCCTTGGCTAAAATTCCAGAAGACGAACGAAAAGGTTTGACTCCATATTCGTAAGAGCATAAGCTGTGTTGAAACTCCGGGCAGATATGTATGTGATGATGTTGATGCTTTTTGTGCTATTCCAGATGATTTAGGTTTTGTATATACAAGGTCAACTTTATCTATCGCTTTGCACAGTAATTCCCCACATAACATTTCCTTTGAACCTGGAATACATTATAACCTTACACTTCAGCAGGAAAATAACTAGCAAAGTTACCTCCCCAAGTGGAATCAATACACCAGTAACAGAGTATAGCGATTGCCATTTATTGCCGTTATATTTCGCAAACCATGAAAATTAATTTTAGTTCGGAACGGTTCTATCAGTATCACTATAGTGAGATAGCGGCAAGAGAAATTCGGACTTTAAATCATAGAATAGTTTGCAAATTTTCTCACACAAAATGTTCCCTCAACTTTACACAAAATTAGTTTTATCCCAACTTTAGTTCAGGCGTCACAATTTGAAATGTACAAAATATTTCCAACGCAACTCGGCTTTAGATATTACTAGACACGTGCCACGAGTTCAGATTGGTAAATTTACAAATTCGCCAAATGCACGAATATTTTTCGCAAGTTTCCAACAGATATACCGTAAAAAGAGTTGAGGATTGCCAGCTCGCGGAGCGACACACGGAATGCAGGAAATTTAAATACGGGGACGCCTTATTGGCGCACCTGATCGAATCAAGTTTTCTTACGAAACTATGAACCTTATCTACCAAAACCTGCCAAGTATTAACTGGACAGGGTAGAGTTTCAAATAACACGTTCATAACGTATTGCAGCCTTGTTTATTGAAAAATGGAAGGCCAGAAATAATTTACTGGTCAGTACCAGGCCGTGGTGGCCTAGTGAAGAGAACGTTCACAATCGTGAAATAGTAGATTCGAAACCCTTGGAAGAATACAAAGAACCACTCTGAACACTTTTCCAAGTGCAGATGTACAAGTTTGTTATCACCACTGGTTTTAACGGTTTAGGAACATATCGTGAGGAAACCGACGTTTTCTATGAAAAAAATCTTTCGAGGACATACGTCATCCACCAACCAGCACTTGGCCAACGTGGTGTATTACGAGTCCCAGCAGTAAAATCAGTAATAATATAAAGTGGGCTCCTAATGCAGTAAAGAGCAGACGTTAGATCTCTGTGAACTAAAGTTCTCTAACAAAAGTTACAGCAAACTTTAGTCCATAAACTGGATGAAAATTTATGTTCTCTGCTGCACAGATAGGGTTATCTTGTTTAGAGATTATAAATCACGAGAAATCCACGGACAATTAAGAGTACATTCAACTCTCGAATCAAATATTCAAAAGTTGTTAACAGCCTGAATTGTGAGTGCCGTCGTGATATATTATTTAAGGCTGGCTTCTAGTTGTCAGTTGCGTACAAGTCGCTTTGACAGGTACAGAGATAAATGGCCACTCGCAATACAAAGTAACGTCCCTTTGTACGTAGATGTAATCCTCAGAAACTGCGGCACAAACAGCCGCGACTATCTATTACTCGTCTTTGAAATAGATTTACGAAAGTACTTCGTCGGCATTCTATTCAAAAGAACTGAAACTTTTCTAGCGGACTAAAATGGAGAAATCCGCACTCTTAATACACAAAGAAACCGTGAATTTAGGAGTCTCGTATAGCAAATAGGGGTTGATCCATTCAGTTTGGGGGCAGAGAGCCCAGTGGAGCAGCGAAAGTGAGCATGGCATTTGGCATGTGCCATTGACATTGGCAGGCACATTTGGCATCGTGCCAAGGGCGGCACACCATGACACGAACGAGGTCACTGCCTCGGCTATCCCCAACCCCGCGCCCCTATTTTACACCTTAAACGCCTAGCAATAAGAGCAAAAGTGACAATGGGCAAAGGTAACAAACATTACGTGAAGATGGAGCGGAATTCTTACTTGGCAAGTTTTTAATAGTTTTCGGGAGCATGTGCGTTTTATTAAAGCGCTTTGAGGGACAAGAACAGGATAAAAGCTTTGGATGTCGAGAATTGTGAAGCACAAATGATTTAATGTCAGTATGTTGTATCTGTCCTTTGATGTTACTTTTTGACGGGACTCAAATGTATTTGGGTCACGTTCAGAAGCGGCACTGAACATACGATATTCTTCTACTCGTATTTGATTTTCTCCCCTCTTTGTAAGTCACTTAAAATGTTACGGTGACATTTATTCTCACTCAACGAAATCAAATAAGCATTAGAAAAGTCCACATAATTGATCCGAACTGTAAGAATAGGTTTACTTATATACTGAAAGGACGTCGTGGCTTCCTTTATTCTGATCAACGTATAACCATTGCTATTTAGCCTGGTAATGGCGACAAAATGCCAGACATGATTCCAACTGGTAGTAGGCTTGATCATCTTATAATATATTTAGACCTTCATCAACCTAGAGTTAATTCAGATGTGCTTAGCCTTCTTAATAAAGACTGCTCATCAATAAAATTGCTTGTTTAGTCTTCATTAGGAGACTTTAGGCCATAATTCTCTTCAATTTGCTTGCCGTTGAATTTACGCATCACGTGTTTCAGACTTACCTGAAACAAAAACAATACACCGTTAGATCATCTAATAACAAAAAAGCAAAACACGTCTCACGTGTTTGCACCAAAATAATACATAGTTTCAGCTTATCTCTACAGCTTTGTTTATTCACATAATAAACGGACGCACAGGACAAAACATCAAATATAATAATCAATAACGTTCTAATTTATTGTCTGCTTCGTTGACAGCCTTGGCTACTGACATAATAGCAAACCCAGACCTAGCCAAAACTCGTAATGTAGCACTAGCACTATTATCGATCGCACAGTTTAGGGAGATTGTAACATTCTGGCTACTTGCCAACATTCTATAAATAGATTTTCAATTTCTAACTTTCTTTTATTTAAGCGTTTTTAATACAAGCCTGTGTACTCATTTTGCCTATATTATGAGTGAGTAGGTGAAGGTAAACATTCTATTTTACAGACAACATTTCAAGGATTATTACTCTTTTTACTTGATTAAGGTACCTGGGTGTTTCAGGGTGGCTCGGTTGTTGCGTAAGCTAAAGAGGATAGTGTCTGTGTTTTTAGGCTTCTGACATTTCGGGGTTCATATTCGTGAACATTTCGAGCCTCTTTACCTTCGTTGTTTTGTTATTGGCCGTTCCAGGATCATTACAGAGTGTAATTTATCTCACTGCGGGGCAATTTGCCGAGATGCAAAACCGTGTAATTTGGCGCAATAGCTGTTATTTACTGACCCCCGAATTGTTGAAGTGGTAATGATTTGCGGCGCTCTCCGCTGTTTATGTTGCATTTGTAATTCCGTTTGACCGCTCATATACTATTTTCTTTGAGTCTTTATTTTCTGGTAATTGTGCTAAAATAGGACAGAAAAAGAAAACTACGAGTTTTAAATTATTGCGGTTTTAGCAGGCTAAAATGCTTTTTTCGAATTTTCTCTATGGACTAAAAGGATAAGAAAGCATATTTTTAGAAGCGTGGGGGATGGCACGATCAGTCTTGAAAGAACAAATTAGGGGACGCCTACGGTCCGTTATAATGGTGATCACTGATTACACGTCCGGGAGCAATAAGTGTTTTGATCTATCGCAGACGTTTTAGAGTTTAAAAGTGGGCTATTTAAGCGTATGCTTATGTAGAGGTATAAATCTATCCAAAATACAATTATTTTCAGCATACAGCATATTTCAAAATATATAGATAATATATGATAATATAATAGAGAAGTGTGCCATAAATGTATTGTTGTCCCTGCATTTAGTTATGTGATGTTGGAGTGAGAAATAGAGGAAAATATGACCTAGATAAAGATAGATCAGTCCTTGGATTACTAAAACAGGTATCTAGGTATTTATTCTACACCTTTTATATGTACGTTTAATTCATTTAACCAAAATCTTTCATAAAATAATTGTATTTTGGATAGATTTATACCTCTACATAAGCATACGCTTAAATAGCCCACTTTATCTTCCCAGACCTGGGACTCATGGGTGACTCTAACAGGGAGAGAGTGAATCCACCACGCTACCCAAGTGTAGATTGGTGGATGACGTCATGTACTCGAAAAAATATGTTTATTGGAACAAGTCGATTTCGTTGCGATATTTTCGTTCACCATCTAACAGTTGTCTTAACAAACTTGTACTTCTGCACTTAAACACACAAAAATATCTAAACTTCGAACTTATACCATTTGTGAAATCAGCCTTTCTCACCACTGAGGCTAGGTAAGACACCGAGTCAGCTAATAATTAACTTTATTTCCTTATTCATAATAATTTAAACACAAAATGAACCTATATCGAACTAACGAAACGAACCTATATCGAACTAACTAGGTTTTACTTAAAAAAAACTTTCTATTGATTTTTTTTTTTTTAACTAACTATAATAGGTTCGCACTTGATCACCATCTCTTGATTTGTATCTAAATCAGCTCTTTTAAGTTTTCAACTTTAATAGGTTTACACCAGCTCAGTCATTTAGATACTACTAAGATTACAGCACCGTAGTTACAAACGGGGCAGCATGTGTTACAATGCAAAATCAATACCTAGTCTCCCGTTAATGGTCCGTTCATTTGATCGCATGGTCTTGACATTCCGCCGTCCCTGACGCTCTGGCCGGAAGCCAGGCCCGCAGCTGCTCCCGACCTCAGACATACCACCGGAAATCAATAACTCTCCTCAATGGAAAACTCGTTTGCTGAATATTTGGCTGCGAAATCAAAGTCGCTGTGTCAGTAAGTTTTGGACTGTTGCAAACCCTTTTATTTATAGTTTTATGCTATAACCGCTATGGATCGAATTGTAGCTTTTTTCTTCGTTTCGGAATCACGAAGTTATAAAAGAAAAGATACGATTATGTCAGTAAAATTATATGATATTACGCACATCACAAAATAATATACATAAAAGTCAGTGTCTTCTCAAACGTTTGTGTATTTTTGGAACTTGAGTACCTTTACTATAATATTTAGATTTTCTTCATCATATACTAAATTATTGGTTGTCATATTAATTTACTATACCGAAACACAATATGTATGTGACGAGTTTTTATGACCTTTTGTAGTTGTTGAGTAAACACGCAATAAAATAAATATTTTTTTTTGTATTACGAGGGTCAAACTGAAAGTTCTTAGAAAATCAAAAACTGATTACATTAGCCAGTTATTAGTTTTATTATATCTTTTCAAAATATTGTCCATTCACGTCAATACACCGCTGCATGCGATGGAACCACTGGGAAAAGCACTTTGCCCACTCGTCCTTAGGGGTCTCTTCAATGGCATCGCGATACGCAGCCACCGCTTCTTCAGCATTCATATACCGCTTTCCTTTAAGTTTTTCTTTAATTTTTGAAAATAAATAAAAATCACAAGGCGCGAGGTCGGGGCTACACGGCGGGTGACCCAGTAATTCAACGTTTGATGTCGCCAAATAGTCGATCGTTCGCTTGGCGGTGTGCGATGAGGCGTTGTCGTGGTGAAGGAGGATCCTACTGCGAGGTCGTTTCTCTCGAACTTTTTCCAAGACAAGTGGCAAACAATTGGTAGTGTACCATTCTGCAGAAACTGTTTTTGATCCTCTAACACAATTGTTGCGAAATGACCTATCCTTCCAAAGAACGAGGCCACCATTTTTTTCCCGCACTTCGATCTCTCTTCACTTTAGTTGGCAACTCCTCGAAAGGAAACACCCACTGAGCAGATTGTCTTTTGGTTTCAGGATCATAACAGTAAATCCAGCTTTCGTCACCTGTTAGTATGTCGAACACAGCATTTGAGTCACCTCCGTTAAATCTTTCAATCATTTTACGGCACCAATCCACACGATGGAGTTTTTGAGCCTCAGTCAAATTATGAGGTATCCACCGGGCGCAAAGCTTCCTGACCGCTAAATGTTCGTGTAGGATTTTGTGCACTTGACTCATACCGATTCCTAAGCTTGTCCGAATCTGCTGATATGTCACTCTTTTGTCAGTCTCTATCATACGCCGCACAACACAGATGTTATCTTCAGTCGTCGCCGTAGAAGGCCGTCCCTCACGTAAATCATCAGTGAGATTAGTGCGACCACGTTTAAACTCATTAAACCAGTTGTAAACAGTCGCACGAGATGGGGCTTCATCGTGAAAGGCCAATCGTAGTCTATCATAACTTTCTTGTTGACTTAAATGACATCGAAAGTCATAAAAAATCATTGCACGAAAATTTTCTCGTGTTAAATTCATGTTGACGTGACACAGACAATTTTCAATTTGCCGCCAAATCGTAAAACAAATGACAAATGAATGAAGTATATACTCAGTAATATTGGCAAAGAGTTCTATTTTCAAATTATAGAATTATTTTTTTATTATATTGTTTATAAGTGGCCAGTTCTAAAAACTTTCAGTTTGACCCTCGTATGTACACAGATAAAAAATAAACAAACTATTTAATGAACTTAAATAAAACTAAAACATCTTCTTTAAAAAACCTAAGCCTTTAGTTACAATTGGCAGGGTTATCGCTAAAAAGCAATTTCTTCTAGGCAAGTAGTAGTGGTAGGATTCTTTGCAGACTCCAACTGGGCAAGAACCAGAACTGATCTACGTTTGACCGCGATTTGCCTACTTTTAAGCATTTTTGTTTACAGTTAAACATGTTTACTTGTATGTTTACAATACCACGGTTTACCTATATGGCAGTTGTTATAAGATGGTTTCTAGATCTGATAAAAATTTAAATTAATATCTGTGAGTGACGAGAACAGTGCAGGAGTAGACCGTAGGATTTTGACTCTTCATATTCAAATAGCTGCGTAACACTATGCTATCATGTTGCATACCAACAAGCGCATACGTTGATCATCCCGTTATAAAAATAATAATATCAGCTTCAGTACGGTGTCATTTAGTTATTACGTGCTTCGTTGTGTGGTTACATAGTTACGGAGAACATGATTTCGAAATAGCTTTAGTGCAACCTTCAACATCTCATAGTTGTAGTAGTAGTAGATGTATTTTATCAATAATAGATTTGCGTTTGACCGACATCTCGCCTGCTATCGAAGGGAATGATGAGGCCACCATTTTATCCGACAGTAGGAATGTAAGGAGCGTCGAGAGAAAATATTATTTGTGAAACTTAATTACGATCTCTATGTCTAGGCTATAAGAGCAGTTATTTTCGTATTTTTGACTAGCACAATTATTACTCCTAATAAAAAAAAACATCTAGGCTTTTTAATTAAATCTAAGGACAACGACTAATAGTCTTGTGAAGGTATTTATTTGAAGAACTGCCGGTATTATCCGCTATCCCATTGCAATCGTTAATTCAGTCTGATAAAAATTTACCTAAGTTGTGGAATAGCGAGAGTACCCGCAAAACACAACTAGTTTCAAATAAATTAATAACGGATTTCTTGTTTTAATTACAATACCGATTCAACAACTTCAAAACTTTCCCTATAACTTAATTTAACAAGTAACTCCAACAATAACAACAATGAAACGGTAAACTTGATTGTAAAGGAAACATCTAAAATACATAAATACTCCTATAGAGACAGATTCTACCGATATTACATTACATATCCGATGAAAAACTTTAACAACGATTGGAAAGCGCAAATTTACTGTTGGAGATTTTATACATGCTGAAATATCTGTCGCAGATTTATATGATTTATGTCCAACAGTTATTATCTATCTCCAACAGTTATTATTTTTTATTTTAACTGCAAAATTTCCATGTCGAACATTTTTCTCGTCCGGTTAAATTATCAAATTGTACGATATAGCCATTGTTTGCAGGTCGATGTCCGATGAAACACTCGATAATTATTACTATTGTTCGATACTCTATAAGAATGAATATTAAACTTTGAATCTTTACGTTTACGGACGGGGGCCATAACCTGTTGGGAAATAATGAGCTCGAGATTCTAATAACGTTTATTCATCGGTAAGGTAGTAATTACTGAAAAAACTGGCTTGACAGACAAGTAGACGTAAAAAAACGTATTAAATACGCCTTGTTTTTATCTGTAACATGAAATTTGTACTCATCATTATAAAAAAAAATAGATAGCCGTAGTCTTAATGTCCAGTATACATATTTTACGCGACTTTCATATTTGTTTTTTTGGGTAAGCACTTTCTAGAAAGGATTAGAAAAGTCGTACAAATATTGTCATTGAAATATGTTCTTCCTGATTTCCATTCAACATAAGTTGTCCGTAACATTGTAATTGCTTAAATAAAACGTGTGAGGTCATAAACCTACGGTAGATTACATAGGTTAGCTCGCTGCATAAGAATGAAATAGGAATGAATTCCTCATTAATTCCTATTTTTTCATTTTCTCCTCTACAAAAACACAGTTGCGAAATCTCTGATGTGAAAATTTACCTTTTCTTTCAAATTAAGCCATGGGTAAATCAAGTTTAACATGGGCGATCCAGTTCGCCTTAAGTTTCACTTAAGACTTAATTTGTGTCAGTCATGTTAGTTTTCATACTAAAACAAAGAGTGTTTCTTAATGCTTGCATAACCTTCCAATGTAGAGCAAAGTTACAATTTCAACAAAAATTTATTAGAGCAAGGGAAATGAAGATTGTATTATTGAAGTTGTTTCTCGATAGCTTTAATGATATAATAAACATCTATCTCCTAATGAGGTTTTGGGAAGGTCCTTTCTTTTCAAAGAAATAACAAATGGATGATAATCAAAGCAAATCTGTTGCTGAAGGGCTCGCGAACTGAGGGCCAGTTCTGACCCTTAAGCTTAGAGGTCCTTTACATAAGTCAAGTAACCTAAGTAAGGAAGACTTAAGTAAATTTGTTTCCTCAGATTTTAAATGTACTATATTTAACAGACAGACAGATAAACACTTTATTGTGCACACCGGAAAAGTTACAAAAGATAAAAGTCTTTTAACATAATACTTGTAATTCAGAACTTGTACATTTTGAGATAAGAAAAACATACTATTAGGTACGTAGATAGTGAAGATTAACTTTTGGACATTATTATAGGAAATAAATATTAAGATCTTAATATTGATTTGAGTTTTAGGTCAATTTTACCGGTGCACCGCAAACAACAAAACGCTGGAATCGGTAAGGATTGGCTGTTGATGCCAAGTACTCGGGTCCTTAATCCATGGCGATGCTTGAATAATGAATGAAGATTAATGAGTTGACCTAGCAGACTCACCGGCCGACAAACTCCGGCCAAAACTCCACCCTAACCGATCAACAGTGAGAAAACTTCGCGCCTTTGTCTGTATCTGATTCCAGACCCTAATTACTGATTACTGGCATGTGGTATGCGATTCTTTCTGGCTTTAAGTTTAAATAATACTAGCAGCTTCTCGCTGTTTTACTCGCGCAGTTCCCGTTATATTCATGTGAAAAAATAAAAGCGAATGTGTTATTCCAGACTGTCATCTGTGTTCTAAATTGCAACCTGATCTGCTCAGACGTGATTGAGCAACAAACATATTTCCCCTTTACAATATATTCTTAGGATATCTTTATAATTGTTAAACTGTTATTATGCGACAAATATAGAGTTTATACTTATTCAGTAGCATACTATCAGGGAACCTATTCATATTGCGTGCCCCAATCAGGAGGAATTGTAATATGCTCTGGGGATCAGCGGCAGACGTAGATGCTGTTTTTATTGTACAAAAAAGGGCAATTCGAGGACTTTATAATGTGCCAACAGGGGGTTCACTTCGGGATATTTTTAAAAAAATAAGTATCTTTACCGTTCCGTCACTTTACATATATGAGTGCATAATGTATGCAAGAAAAAATAGATCCAGTCTAACGAAAATGTCAGATAACAAACCCAATACGCGGCATACCAACAAATTTGCGTTTCCACGCTGTAGACTACAGAAAACAATGGGTTCCTTTGTCGGAAATTGTGTACGTTTCTATAATGTCATTCCTAAACTGTTAGAGGGTCTCAATAAAACAAAATTTAAAACTGCTATAAAACAATATTTACTTAAAAAAGCCTATTATTCAGTCAACGATTTTATTGATGATCGTAAAGAATGGGCAAAAACATATGTACTGAAATGCAATTTAAATAAGTGAACATTTTAAATGACATTAAATATTTTTTGATCGTTATAATTTCTTTATTGAAATGTTTCATATATTAATTTTTGGATTTCATGACATACTTATATATACATCTATTTGTATATATTGATATAATTTTACTGACATAGCCTCTGTACAGCTGCATTTATTGACAAAGCCTCTTTACAGCCGCATGTATATTGTAAACGGAATCAGTATTCAATAATAATTGTTTTATGTGACGTTACCAAGTGATGTAATATCCTAAGGTTCGAAGTAATAAATTGAATTGAATTGAATATAAGTCTTTAAAATACTACACTTGGTCACAGAGCTCAATGAGGTTTTAGGTTTTCATCACAAGTTTGATATCATCTAACGAAGTACCTATTGGACTTTATCGAGCCAAATTGAAACATGGCACGCATCGTTTGGCGCTCGTTGATGGCAAGCGTGAGGCTGAAATTCTGAAATACGGGTCATATAGTATACGGGTAACGGATACGTTCCCTGAAGTGTGCTGCAAATAAAGGCCCATGATGCAAATCAATTTAATTCTGATACTACTTCGAAATTTCACTAGAACTTTTGCTTTACTTTCAAAAAACATCATGGAAACCAAGATAACCAAGATATAGATAATCAAGCACCACAAGACAACAACGGTGTTAGGCGATAAATGTGCATTTTCATTATCAACAATGTTTTAACGTAATGAAAAGACAAACCCTATACATAATTAGATCTAAATTGACGAGGACTAACTGTATAAAGGTATATTGGTTAAACTGAGGCTTTCACGCAATCAAATTTTCTTTCAAATTTCGAAAACCTTCCTACAATATAAAAAATATTAAAATCGGTTCGGGTGTTATCGAGAAATCAGGTTTTAACATACATAAAAAATGGCAGTCGAATTGATAACTTCCTTTTCAGAAGTCGGTAAAAAAGCATATATGATGCGCTAGAATCTACACAATAAGTAGTAGTGGTAGGACTCTTGGCAGAGTCCGCCTGGGGAAGTACCACACCTTTGCCAGTTATTCAACCGCCAAGCAGTAATGTGCAAACATTACTGTGTTCCGGTTTGAAGGGCAATGTTTCCAGAGAAATAACAGGGCTTAGAGATATAAGATCTTAGATCTCTGGGTGACAAGCGCAGTGCAGTGCTAGGTAATGATTTGGACTCTTCATGTTCCAATAGCTGCGTGTCACTGTGCTGTTATGTGTCAAGCATGTTGCTTACCATCAGGCACATGTCCTGATCGTCTCGTCACTATTTATTTATTAAAAAAAAAAAAAAAAAAAAAAAAAAAAAAAAAAAACTAAAATTTTAAAAATTGACTAACCCCCGACTGCCTCGGATTTGTTATCTGTACAACATTCTACTAGTCAAGCCCTTTCATTTGATACCTATATTAAGGGAGTTGTGAAAAAAGAAATGTATTTCGCCATTTTGTAGTAGCGGCCATCTTGGATTTAAAATTTGTCATAATGCAAAGTATTCTACTAGTCAAGCCCTTTTTTTTTAAACTTTTATAGGTTTACTCTTTTGTTAGTGTTTGTAGTGTAGTGTAGTGTTAGTGTGTGTAGTTTTTGGTTTCTCTAAGTGTTACTTGCGGTAACATGTACACAATACAAACAAAAGTTTTTCAGGCGCTCCTTTCTTCGGGCCCTCACACACTTACGTGCCCTACATCTTGTCTAAACCACATGTTATTCAAGATCATATAAAAAAAACGAAAATACTTCACAACTATCTGAACCTAATTTAGAACCATAATTAACATACATAATATATATCGAAAAACTCCGTAGGCAAATTGGCGTAGACATCAACATGTGCTTTGATACAACTGTGGGATGAAAGGTAACCAATTTATGTTCATATGAAAACCTAATTTTCTACCAAATCAATATTTACCCTTCTGAGAAAAAGGAATCTTTTAATATGTGACTATCAAAATATGAGATTGAACAACAAGTTAACGAGAAAGACCTAAACAAACTTTCCACAAACGCATACATACCAACGCTGTCCAGTAATAAGGAAACTGCGAGTACGTATTGACGTTACAAAAACCTTTCTTTGACAGTACATGCCGAAGGCAACCTCGGAAAATTCTGCAAAACAGCCGTCTATAATCAAAGTTCCTGCGACGCAATTTATGTTCGTATCTATTTATAAATAATTCACAAAGGTATATTCGTTTGATTTACAAGATCGTGAATGTGTGTGATCGTAATATGTGTCTGAGACATTATTTGCTCCGAACCTGAAGTTCGAATTCTGAAAATCGGTTTATATTATGGTATTGGAAGCCTGGAAGCCATCCATATTGTTTGTCCGTGAAGTAAAGGAAAACTTTGAGCTTTTGCGTGAACGCGATGTAAACAACGCGATGTGAACAATTGTACTGCGTAATACGGCGTATCGAGATCAGCTGATGAAATTGAATGTTGTATAGAGAAATACGATAATAAAATTCCCTCAACCGCTAGTAACTTGAATTTAACGTAAGCAAGCTAAGCCATACGTTGACAACAAATTCGAGAAGAAGAAAAAAGCGAGAGCATTTGTCGAGGAAACTACACCGAAAAAACATAGCTACAGCTAGGATAAAAAAATTACACGAGTCGAAATTGTGTCACATTGAAAAGTAAAAATATTGGTGGACAATTCACACACAATACCATCTGACCCCAAACTAAGCAAAGCTTGTGTGATGGCAGCCAGATAGCTGATATAATACTTATATAGTTTTAAATATATACTTATTATACATAGAAACACCCAGACACAGTGCAAACATAAACAAAAAGGGTATTAAGTATTGTGTGTATACACACGTACAAACCGTCGCACCCACGATTGATTGCAAAATTCAGTGTGAAAATTATTGTTACGATTTCGATTAAGTTTTTTAGAAAACCCCCATCATAGTCAAAACAATTTATGGATAAATCATAAGTATGTATTTACAATTAATTACTTATATGATGATTTCGTATTATACAAGCTTTGTTTACGGCATTTTAAAGTGTTTAGTGGACTGCTACGGTAGCCCGATTTTTAAATCGTGGAGGACAACGCATTAAAGCGCGAATCGAAAATACGAGTAGATACATGTATGACGAAGTTGTACGACTGGAACAATATGTTTGTAATAGTATTTTTTTTATCTCTTACTTTATTTCACTTCATCTATGGGTTGTAATGTTATTTATTATTACTTTACTTTACCTGAAATAACCATATTTTATTTATTTATTTGTTTAATTTAGGGCTAAATGGTGTTATGAGAAATCCACTTTTTTTTTTTTGCTGATGCCATCTCCTATCGTCACGTTATTCCTATCTCTTTCTTCGACCATCTTAAGCATTTAATAATCCATAATTGTTTGAACTAAGAACTCCTAAATCCTATTAATACTATGAATGAGAAAGTTTCAATGTTTGTTGCTCTATCACTTCGGAAATTCGGGTTGAAATTCGGAACACACTTAGACTATAATCTGGACCAGCACAAAGGCCAATCCACTTGTTGACAAACATTTAGTTAGCAAATTTTAGCTTTACAATTTTAGTTCTTAATCAAATTTCGTTTAGAGGAACTATCCCGTGTGCAAACGAGCGTAGTTATTACAGGTTTACGGATAAGAGAGCAATTCTGGTTTAACATAAGTTTGGACACGTAAACCCGTTACTGGTATAGCGCGTGATAGGACAATGACGAATCGACACCCGGGGGAACACCGGCAGTCAGCCAGCCGTGGCCGAAACAGATTACGGTCTATTTAAAGAACGTTGATGGCTCTGATACTTAGCGAAATCAATCAGCCAATAATTAAATGGACATCGATAAGGACAGACGCGAAACAGCCGACAGGTGGGCGATTTGCCAGACCGCTGATTATTACTAATGAAAAAGATGACGCAAACTTTATATTCCCGTAGCTATATTTGTTACAGGAGCCTTATTATCGAGATCTTCAAAATAAGGGTAGAATGTAATCGTTTAATATATTCTACAAAGCCTGCATAAGTCGGTCAGTTTCTTAATAAGCACTAGCACACTATTTTCCTTCACACCACTATGCTTCAAGTTACTTCTTAGCATTAGCAGCCCACTAAATGTTCCCACAGCTGGGACTTGGGGCGTTCTCTCGCAAGGAGAGAGTCAAGGCCACAATCCATCACGTTGTCGCAGTAAGTGATACAGTATCTACTTTATGGCCTGCTTGAAAAAGTTATATCTTAACTTGTTCCAGTAAGCCAATCCGCAGTAGTAACGCGTGATCGTATTTACATTTTGAATCTTAACATCTTTCAATAATCAATATTCAATCGTTTTCTTCCAGCTGGGTTATTCCTCACCGCTTAACATCAGGCCAGGTGACCGTCAAGCGTAAACATATCAACGACTATCAGCGCTTAGCGGTTTCATCCGCGTAATTTCCGATCTCATTATTTTCCCGGAATAAAAAATAGCCTACGTGCTATTCCGGGCCATTATCTATGTACCAAAGTTCATCAAAATCCCTTCAGTAGTTTTTGCGTAAAAGAGTGACAAACATCCATCCATACATTCTTACAAACTTTAACGTTTATAATATTAGTAGGATAAAAAAACATGAAACATATAACACTAAACCGTGTTAAATCCAACGTTTTGCAGGCGGAGCTAAATATAATAAAAAAACAGAACACCTACGGCTAAACAAGAAAAGTAAAAAAACCTTTTTGCTCGGGAATAAGTTACACACTAAATCAGTAAGTAACCTCATTCCGAACGTCCTAGGCCTGGAACTTGTATAAATAAGGTGGAAAAATTGGGCTGGAATTCGACGCGGAGTAGCACGTGTTTCGAGACAGGTAATCGATGTGTTTTCTCAGATACGACACGCTGGGCCCATCCGTTGTCCTACATGAGTAACGCAAAGCTATTCCCTACAAAACACGGCATACTCTGAGAAAATGTACACATTATTTATTGATAGCGATAGGTTGTAGCTCAGAAATATTTATTACAAGTTTAAGGACTATACATAAAGATAGATAGTTGGGGTAGTGCCCATAAAAATGTTACGTTGACAAATGTATTCCAAAGAATAAATACAATAAATCACTTTTTTGTGAAAACAACCACATAGAAATGCGATTAAGACTCATTTCTTGAACTACATATCCACACCAAATAGTGCAGTAATATGTATGTTGTGCTGCGCTGAGCCGTCTGTTGCGATATATAAGCAAAGGTTTCTCAAAGGACTGTTTCCATGACAACGGTGATTGCATGTCATCAGATTCTCTCAAATTCCCTCAAACTCTCCCGGTAACCTTAATAGTGAAACATATGTATTTTAGGGTTATGAGACATGATGAAATAAAATAAAATTAATTCATAACATATTCATACTACGGGTACGTATGTCTCCATGTATATGGATTGGGATAAATATACTTCATATTTTTTTCTTATATCTTCCATTCGGTAATATCACCGCAATTTTGCCAGCGGCAGCGTCCAGAGTTTGAACATTTGAGAGTGGCGTGATAAGTCACTGCATTTTTTATACGTTTGTCGCGTTGTGTCACTTTTGACCACTTACGTAGTACAATGTGATAGATCCACAGATGAATATTCCGCCCTTGAACACGTCCGACGTTGTATAAAAAGTATCGAATCGACCCAATACCCCAAAGAAATATGACGTAATTTGGCTCTTGCGTACTATGAGTAGTGTCTCTCATCTTTCAAATATCTATTTCAAAAAACGATTTATTAAAGATCACAAACGGTATAATCATCATCGTGATCATCCACAGCCTTCTCTATCCCACTGGTGCATTTAATACTTTGGCTTCTGCCAATCGAGTTCAAGCCTATCGCGTATTTCCATGCGTTAGTGACAATATCGTCGACTAATCTTGCCTCAGCCTGGTGGCATTTTTTTTGGTACACCTATTGTCGCAAACGGTGTGCTCGAATTAATATTTCATAAACAACCTGCCTTTTTCTGTTAACCCTCATTAACGGTACTCTATATATTTCACAAGTTCTGTGGGTAGGATTTTTATTCGAATAAATATACATTTTGATATCACACCATGGTTAAGTAAAACCTTCAGCTTTAATATTGTTAATTGTACTAATACATACAATCACACTCGATACACATCCAACAGAATCAATGTTCAGGCAATGTAGCAAAATAATACGAGTATATACCCCGCTATTTGTATTCTGCACGTTTGCAACAGGATTGATTGATGAGCCGCTCCCACTCATATTTCGATCATTGCCAGTCTAATTGGAACTTTGTTGTGAGGGCTGCAAACGTCAAAATATTGACAAGCAGGTGGGGTCGGAAATTGACTCAATGGGCAGCAAATCAACAGCTGTATCGGGAATAATTGCGCCCAGACTTAGAGTACACACAAAATGAGTTTGTAGGTTAATGATTGTACTTTGTGAGGGGCTTTGCAAAGGCATTTCTAAGACAATCTTATTCGAGTTCAGTCGTACAGATTCACACTAAATACAGCAATACATTAAATATATTGTTTAACTGATGCATGCTTATTCGTTATGCTTTGAGCTCTAACAGAGCAACAGATTGTCAAACTGCCATTAATGTAACATAAAGTTCGCGTTCTGGATTAATGGATTATTATTACACATCTCACTATTTAACATTAATGTAAGATTTTTTGTAAATAAATATATTTTTATTTGCTTAGAACATCACAAAAACATTTCATACAGATGTAATTGTCATTTTGTGTTCATCCATGTAGAAGTGCATTGGTACCCAAACTAGGAAAACCTGTGAGATGGCGTACCAATACACTCCGCCAAAAACAGAATGGATTGTTTACAATAATTATCAACTTATGATACTAAATAAGCAGAACATAGTATGAACTGTAGAAATTAACATATTTAACTCTATGTGTATTTTTATTTAATGACAAGAATAAAATAAGAAAAAAACGAAAATTTTGATTCTGGATGACAATTACAACAAAAAATTTAAAAACAAAATACGAGGGTCAAACTGAAAGTTCTTAGAAAATCAAAAACTGATTACATTAGCCAGTTATTAGTTTTATTATATCTTTTCAAAATATTGTCCATTCACGTCAATACACCGCTGCATGCGATGGAACCACTGGGAAAAGCACTATGCCCACTCGTCCTTAGGGGTCTCTTCAATGGCATCGCGAGACGCAGCCACCGCTTCTTCAGCATTCATAAACCGCTTTCCTTTAAGTTTTTCTTTAATTTTTGATAATAAATAAAAATCACAAGGCGCGAGGTCGGGGCTATACGGCGGGCGACCCAGTAATTCAACGTTTGATGTCGCCAAATAGTCGATCGTTCGCTTGGCGGTGTGCGATGAGGCGTTGTCGTGATAAAGGAGGATCCTACTGCGAGGTCGTTTCTCTCGAACTTTTTCCAAGACAAGTGGCAAACAATTGGTAGTGTACCATTCTGCAGAAACTGTTTTTTGATCCTCTAACACAATTGTTGCGAAATGACCTATCCTTCCAAAGGACGAGGCCACCATTTTTTTCCCCGCACTTCGATCTCTCTTCACTTTAGTTGGCAACTCCTCGAAAGGAAACACCCACTGAGCAGATTGTCTTTTGGTTTCAAGATCATAACAGTAAATCCAGCTTTCGTCACCTGTTAGTATGTCGAACACAGCATTTGAGTCACCTCCGTTAAATCTTTCAATCATTTTACGACACCCATCCACACGATGGAGTTTTTGAGCCTCAGTCAAATTATGAGGTATCCACCGGGCGCAAAGCTGCCTGACCGCTAAATGTTCGTGTAGGATTTTGTGCACTTGACTCATACCGATGCCTAAGCTTGTCCGAATCTGCTGATAGGTCACTGTTTTGTCAGTCTTTATCATACGCCGCACAACACAGATGTTATCTTCAGTCGTCGCCGTAGAAGGCCGTCCCTCACGTAGATCATCAGTGAGATTAGTGCGACCACGTTTAAACTCATTAAATCAGTTGTAAACAGTCGCACGAGATGGGGCTTCATCGTGAAAGGCCAATCGTAGTCTATCATAACTTTCTTGTTGACTTAAATGACATCGAAAGTCATAAAAAATCATTGCACGAAAATTTTCTCGTGTTAAATTCATGTTGACGTGACACAGACAATTTTCAATTTGCCGCCAAATCGTAAAACAAATGACAAATGAATGAAGTATATACTCAGTAATATTGGCAAAGAGTTCTATTTTCAAATTATAGAATTATTTTTTTATTATATCTATACTAATATTATAAAGCTGAAGAGTTTGTTTGTTTGTTTGCTTGAACGCTAGGATCTCGGGAAGTACTGGTCCGAATTGAAAGATTATTTTTCTATTGGATAGTCCATTTATCGAGGAAGGCTTTAGGCTATAGAAAATAACTCTACTATTAATTGAAGCGGAGCATGAAACAAGAATGTAACAAAATCGGGAAAAAATATTCCCCTTTTGAGAGTTTTCGTACGTTTCGTGCTTTGACATGACACATGACAGCATGTGTCAAAGATTGCGTCATTGAATTTCAGTAATCTGTGCCTTGAATATAAATATTTGCTATTTTTTTTTTCTAAATCTGAGTTGGTACGACCAATTTCCGACAGGTGGCGTAGCAGGTTGCTGAAGAGGTTTTTTTTTGAAATCGATATTCTCAGGAATGAGTGAACCGATTTCAGTCATTCTTTCACCGTTGGATATGTACGGGATCCCGATGAGTGCTATATAATATACCACGGGCGAAGCCGGGGCGGGCATCTAGTTGTTTATAAGTGGCCAGTTCTAAGAACTTTCAGTTTGACCCTCGTAGGATACTAGTTTGTCAGGACATAATGATAAGCATAATTTCTGTGGACTCGTAGGTTTGTTTGAGCAACCAATTTTCCAAAGTAATTTGATTTGATTGCAAGACAAGAGAAAATGTAAAGACTATGCAATGGGAATTTTGAGCTTTAACTTCACGTATTTCCATCAAATTTTAATGGGTCCCGAAGTTTCTCCCGTCCTTCCAAGGAACAATGGGCGCGTGTAATAATTGAAGTGTGTACACAGAGGCACTACGTTTGCTCTGTTAATGACGCCGGGCCTCTGGCGGGCCGAAACACGGGGAATATAGCACCGGCCGACTGATGCTGAAGTACTGTTATTTGGACACAAGCTGATGAACGACAGATACAAAAATACACAAAAAATTCGCCAAATCATATGTTTCTAATACCTAACACGCAATTATTATTTTTTACTTTTATGTGTCCGTTGTACACTAGACCGCAAGCTCGCCTAACGTAAGATGATGATGATGCTGTCTACGATGAAATTTAATTTAAAATTAAATTCAAACACTCGACCCAATTTCTGAAGAAGCTATGACTAAGTCATCGAAGTTTATGAAAGATAATTTTAGTTTTTTGATCATAATTCAAAAACCACCACACCGATTTCGATAAAATTTTATGTGGAGCCACCTCTGAATTATGATCTACGAAACAAAATAACAACCATCAAAATTTATTAACAATTAGCGCAGCAATCGCGTAACATACATACAAAAAAACAACATCCAACCGAATTGCCAACCTCCTCCTTCTTAGAAATCCGTAAATAAAGTAAAGTTATTGTGTATTACATTGTACAAATAAAAATATTTTTTAACTATTTAAGAGTTTCGTCAAATATTTAGTTCCACAAAGGAATTCGGTTACCGGCAAAGTTTGAGAATCGTTGTGGTAGAGAAAAGCGAGAGAGAGAGGCTAAGAGAGAAATAGTTCTGGAATAATGTTGGGGTTCTCCAGACCTTTTTGTCGTTAGGACACGCTGTAGGCTGCTACAATTCCTGGTTAGGTTTAATTTCAGGTTAAAGTAACCTACAATTTTAACAGTTCACAAGTTCAGTTTCATTACATATTTCACAAAATGTAATAAAACTGTGCAAAAATGTAATCTTCTCTCCTGACTTCGTAAATAAAATATTTGCTTAAATAGGAAAAAAAACAATATAATTAAAAAAGGTGCTACGTAGTAATATCACTCATCAATTAAATTTAAAAAAAGACTACATAATGTTGCCGGTTGTTCCTCACACAATGTTAGCTTGTTAGCCCGACACCATGCAAAGCTTTTATTTGGGATCCTATGATTTACCTATGGGATCCAGATAGCTGATACATTATACAATATCTACAATATTTGTACATACTTATTATATAACTCAATATACATACAAACCAAACATCGCGTATTAATCACCTAAATATTTGACCTGAGGGGACCGAACCCACGACCTTATGGCTCTCTAAACAGACTTATCAACAACTGAGCCACAAAGCCAGTCAATTCTAATGTAAAATCATAAAACTTTCGTGTGATTAAAATTGTATAACAATTAAAACTAAACTTTGACGTGAAACATAATTAAATGTAATTCGACACTTAGCATAACACAATCTAGCTTCAAACTAAGCAAAGCTATAGCATAAAGCTTCCTACAAAACAACAGCTGGTGGTGGTGGTTTGCGAAAAGCCGAGATTTTTTTATCGATATATAGGTGTGTGCTGGACCGTCAATCGGGCTGTAGCAAATTAGCTGGCTGTAGCGAAAGAAACCACTTTCACAAGACAACTAGAGCTAATCAACTAAAATTGCTTACAATTTTCACAAATAGGCATGTTGACTCATTTTTGATTTAATGTGCCATCAAAAGGCTACTCATTAACTAAAACATAGGTGAAAGAATTACTTTCTTATCTTAAAAACGTCCCGTGATATCACGATTCTAAAATCACAATTTTTATGTACAAATAAAATTTGTACGCCGAAACAGGCAAGAACATGAGGCACTATACTTGAATTACATCGGTGCACTGCTGTTAATGTATGTGATTACACAACCATGTTCTGACAAATAAATAACTTGATTTGATTTGGACTCTCCTAAAAACGCTTCATACTAAATCACTACAGAAACGTGACGTCACACTGTCGTATTTTCTAGGCGTCGCGCGTCAAGTTTGTATGGTAGCTATATTAAATATTGCATTTAGCAAACTGGTTTCATAACAAAAGTAACTTGAAATTGCATGGGTTATCCAATGGTAAATACATTTTCTAATAATTTCGTACTTTTAAAATGGACTTGCCCATCCAGCTTTGAATGATCATAAAGTAGGTACTTATAGAGCACAGGCCCGTGAACAAAATTTATGGGTCATATGATACAGCAGGAGACCTATGTAGGATGATAGAAGGGTATAAAATAATAATATTCAGCACAATGCCGTGCCGGCATTTGAAAAATGTCCAACTGAGTGCAAATTGACAAGGGGGGGGTGGGGTTCCAGCCTTCGCTCTTTCCTTTTTGTCGCATGATTTTTGTACGGCATTGCGAAATAATGGATTAGAACAGGTATTACTAACAATACTGTACTGTGTACTGTATTATAACAAATCGATGAATGAAATATTTCGCTATTAATTTGCGAACTATTCACATTCTCAAAAAATACGTTAACGAAAACATCTAACGTTGATGGATGAATTTCTCACGTTTAACTGTCACCATTCTAAATCTACTTCAAATTATAAGAAACACACCACCGCCAGCTATTTCGACCACTACCGCCATCTAGTTGATAAAGAAGTAAGCTGAAGTTTAATATCAATCAAAATGATTCGTTGATAACTTAAAATTCTACTAATAATATAAAGTTTTTGTAACGCATTTGCTCGTAAAGGGTACGTATTTCACCAATTTCAATATCGTAATGTATCTCAATACATACTTGTGCGGTAAGGTAATGTAAAACGCACGGTTCATTAAAATGCTCGTTTTAAAACGAACTATACTTTTCAATCTCAGCTAATCTTAGCAAAGAGGTTTTATGTCATAAAAGTGGTTAACATATCTTTAATATATAAAAACGTTATAGTGGTTTGTGTACGCTTCAAAAACTCAAAAAGTTCTGCACCGATCGAGCTGAAATTTTAGAATGATATATAATCCGAAAAATATTATAAAGAGTTTGTTTGTTTATTTGTTTGAACGCTAGGATCTCGGGAAGTGCTGGTCTGAATTGCAAGATTCTTTTTCTACTGGATAGTCCATTTATCGAGGAAGGCTATAGAAAATAACGCTATAATAATATCAAGAATGTAACAAAATCGGGAAAAAATATTCCTTTTTGAGAGTTTTCGTACGTTTCGTGCTTTGACATGACACATGACGTGTCTAAGATTGCGTCATTGAATATCACAGATTACATACCTCTTGAATATAAAACCTTTTTGCTAATCTCTGAGTTGGTACGACCAATTTTCGACAGGTGGCGTAGCAAGTAGCTGAAGAGGTGTTTTGTTTGAAAGCGAAATTCTCAGGAATGACTGAACGGATTTCAAAAATTTTTTCACCGTTGGATATGTGCGGGATCTCGATGAGTGCTATACATGTTCCACGGGCGAAGCCGGGCGGGCATCTAGTGATATATAATCCGCAACAAGGATTGTTTTTTTTATCTAATTTTTGCATCACAATGTGCCACAGCGAAGCGTGGCAGGGTACAGCTAGTAATTTAATATAATTGCAGGGGCTGTCATCACCCCTATTGTAGCGTTTGCATGAATATTATTTACTTTGTAGACACGATTACATTCCAAATCACGTATCAATATTATACTCCCATGAAACTAATGCCTTTGTAAATAATGCTCCCAAATAAACACATTACCATTTTATCTACAATACACAGCCTTGTATGTGAAATAATAATGGCTTCAAATTACATTTATCATCACTCGTAACGTACGTGTTTAAAACAGAGATTCGTGTTGGAAAGTGACATCGTTTCATGGTTGCGGTCACAAAGACTCGAACGAAGAGGTTTGACTCCAACTTTGTAATGTGTTGTAACACTTTTTTACATCTATATAGTGGAATGCGTTGCTTGAGTGGGTAGTCCCTGATAGATATAATCTGGGTATCTTGAAGCTGAGAAAGAACCGGTTTCCTATAAGCACGCTCCACCGCGGATATTCGCTTTGGGTCAGGTGAGACGGCGGTCAAGCACAAACCTATTACTAATATATCGCATCCGATTACAATCGTAGACATTTTGCCGCGAGCAAGAGTTAGCCAAAATTACAGTAATTCCACAACTATATAATTATTAAAATGTAAATCCTTCTTTTAAAGCGAAAATCTCGGGTGACAGACGTGACAGACGATTGCGCATTTCTGAGACGAGAAAAAAAATATTCAAGTCGTGACACTGTCACCGTTACCGACACCGCTGTTTATGAGTAATTAAGTATGTTAAGTAAAATTAAAAATATCTAATAGTACATAAGATAAGATAAGAAACCTCTTTATTAAAAGCCACAACAGAAAAGGAAAAAAATACAAAAGAGACTTAGAACTATTACACAAGCATGACATTTTAATTGGCGGCCTTATTGCTCAGAGCAATCTCTTCCAGGCAACCGTGCATGGATAGGATTTTAAACAACAACGCGGCCCTTAACATGTTTGTAAATGAATATAAAAAAGACAACAAATTATTACAGCAAGTAACTAATAACTACACTTAAAAATAAACTACTTACATTAAGAATGCCTACAAAATACATATATGTACATACATATCAATTATTAATAGAATAAAAAACAAATACACCATTGAAATACTACATATACTACATATACTTACTTATAATTAAGATAATGAGTAAGTACCAGAACTGGTACCATCACAACGAAAAGGATACTCGTAGTAGCAACTAAGAATTTAGATAGAACTCTTTAACACGAAGCTTGAAAACATCCAACGACTGGGCACGCTTTATTTCTAACGGAAGCTCATTCCACAACGTGATAGCTCTCACAGTAAAAGAGGATGCGTAGAAAGATGTACTGTGTTGAGGGATATCAAGCGTAAGGTTATCCGCAGTTGTCAGAAATCTAGGGAGAAGAGACTGGCGAAATTGAAAACGCTCTTGAAGATAATGAGGAGACGAGGGAAGTAAACAGGATATTGTATAGGAGGGAGAGTATGTGAGCATCCCGGCGACGACGAATTGGCAGCCATTTGAGCTTAGTGCGGTAGTGAGAAATATGATCATATTTACGCAAGCCAAATATGAATCTAACGAAGTAATTTTGAAGTCGCTCAAGTTTAGATAGCTGCTCTTATGTGAGATCGAGGTAGCAGACATCAGCATAATCTAAAATAGGAAGCATTAGTGATTGTGCAAGCGCAATCGTAGTAGTAGTTGGAAGAAAATTACGCAATCTACTTAAAGATCCTCCGGACGCAAATAATCTGCGGCTAGTTTCAGCAATTTGAGGCCCCCCATGACAGATTCTGGTCAAAGATAACTCCCAGATTACGAACAGTTTTACTAATGGGTATTATGACCCCATCGAAAACAACACGTGGAAGCGAACTCCAGTCAATTTAATTGATATTACGTGAGCTTCCTATGACGATGACTTGGGTTTTTTGTAGGTGTAGGAGCACGTATGTGTACGTGACTGATGTAGTACATAAGTGGATGACAGCGAAGAGCGAACGAGTCTCTCGCCCCGCGTCACTTGTACAGTTAAGATCAATATAACCAGCAGTTTATACAGTGACGTGGTTTCATTTCATCTCCAGTACCAGCAACACCTACATAGGATTCACCTTCAAGCCAAAAGAAACACTCCACAGTAAAATGCGCCGCAAGTCATCGTTTAGAGTCTCGATGGCTTCTGATAGCCAACCCAGCGGAGCTTGACAGTACAATTGCAGGTCGTCTGCGAAAAGCAAGGGAGATAGGACGCCACCCTGCGGTACATCAGCCGAAGTAGCACACCAAGAAGAGAATTTGTCTTCAAGGCGGACCCTCTGGCGACGCCCATACAGGTAAGTTTGAAACCATTCAACTACTGCAGGAGATATGTTGGAAGAGCGAAGTATTGCAAGGAGAACATCAAAATCTACTGAACAAAAGGCATTACTGAAGTCCAGAAGCGCCAGCACGGTCAAGTTACCATTTTCCATGCCAAGACGAATGTCATCGGTGATTTTGACAAGAGCTGTAACAGTACTGTGCCCTGGACGAAAACCTGACTGAAAAGGGTTGAGAAGGTTATTTTTTGTGAGATAGAAATTTAGCTGGTTGTGAACTAGACGCTCTAAGACCTTGGATAGGAAAGGGAGAATAGAAATGGGACGGTTTTCACAAAAAGTTTGGGGATTTGCTTTTTTCGGCAGTGGGATGATTTGTGCTTCTTTCCAGGGGGAAGGAAACACACCATTGGAAATTGAGGAATTAAATATGTGACATAAGATAGGAAGCAAGGGATCAAGGATGGGGATAATCATGTTACGACTTATTGAATCTAGTCCAACCGCATTTGAGGATATAGAGAGTATGCTCTTCTTAACATCACTGTCAGTAAATTGACAAAAATTGAAAATAGGTAAATCAGGAAGTGCAATGTTGGAAATAAAATTTAAAGTGCTGTTTTTAGAAGCAACATCCATAGTAGGAGACGTAGAAAAATGCTTGTTTAACGCATGTATGTCTAAATTATTAGGAATATTAATGTCTTTCTCTGTCTTGTCTCGATTTTCCAACTCCCAATGACCTCAGGAACTTCCAAACTTTCGCCGGGTCTTTATCTTGAATTGATTCAAAAATATGGCGTCGTTGGGCATCTCTACACACCTTGTTACAGTGATTCCGCAATTCAACATACTTGTTTTTATTAACGTCATTCGGATGAATTTTAAACTTTGTTTTTGCCACGGCCTTTTTTGCATAAGTATTTTAATATCGCCGGTGAGCCAAGGTACGGGAGCATGCTTGATTTTAATAGTTCTTAACGGTGCATACTGTACGTCGTACAGTTGTGTCAGAAGGGAGTTAAAAGCTGCTAATTTTTCATCCACCGTGTTAGCATTTATTACTGGCGACCAGTCAACATTCCATGTGTCATTAATGATGTTTTATGTACATAGACTATTTTATAACGCGGGAAAACAACTGCAACGGTAACTATGCGGATAAACTCGTAGGGCGCTACTAGTAAAGTATTTTTTTACTCGGTTTATTGTATTTCTACTGGTGACGAAAGTGGTGGTGAAGAAATAAAACACGAGACTTTCCGTGCTCTTTGTCAATTTTTAAAAGCATTTAAGAGAATATTTATATATCTATCTATTAGATCAGGCACATGTCCTACTCGTCTCATCACTCTATACAATAAAAAAATATATTTGAGGCAAGAGGGGGTGAGCTGCCACGAGACGTTACTGCGAAGTCTATAATCGAGCAAGAATGCTCACGCGCAATCCCTACCTATTTACATAAAAAGTGTGTGTGTGTGTGTGTAAGAGAGAGAGATGGTGTGTGTGTGAGAGAGAGAGATGGTGTGTGTGTGAGAGAGAGAGATGGTGTGTGTGAGAGAGAGAGAGATGGTGTGTGTGAGAGAGAGAGAGATGGTGTGTGTGATAGAGAGAGAGGGTGTGTGTGTTTGTGTGCGCTTATGTACACACGCAAGAAATGAATACTTATTTTCATTCTTCGTACTGAGAAGTCTAACTTCAAACATAGAACTAATATTATAAACGCAAAAGTTTGTAAGAATGTATGGATGTATGTTTGTTACTCTTTCACGCAAAAACCACTGAATCGATTTGGATGAAATTTGGTACATAGATAGATAATGGTCTGGAATAATACATAGGCTATTTTACATCCCGAGAAAATAACAAGATCGGGAACTACGCGGAGTGGTCTGTGTATTGATATAAAAATGTCATCCTCTATTTTACCGCCATAGGAGTTGAATTTTTAACCGACTTCAAAAAAGGAGGTTTCTCAATTCGACCGTATGTATGTTCTTTTTTTTTGTGTGTTCGCGGATAACTTCGTCGTTTATGAACCGATTTTGATGATTATTTTTTTGTTGTAATGTTCCAAGGGTGGTACCATGATAAGGAAACCAGGATCTGATGATGGTATCCTAGAGAAATCGAGGATAACTTTCGAAAATTGTAAAGATGACTAGTGCGTTAGTTAAGTTTTTGCTTGAGCATTTTAAAGCAGTATAGTTTAAAGATGGTCTGGAGTCGATCTGATGAGGGAGCGGGAAGACGGTCGAGGGAACTCCTCGACGGTACATAGTAGTTACCTTGTGTTTGGGCTCGATGAATTTGTATTGATGAGAACTTTTTACATAGATGGGTTGTGACTGTCATTAGTGGTCTGATGATGAAGATAAAGGACAGTCAAGGGAATTTCTCAACGGCTTACAGGAACTACCCAGTGTTTGGGTTTAATTCATGTATTGAGATCTCAACACGAAATCGTGTAAATGCATTAGTGAAAACTTGTTTAGCACTAAAAAGGGTAAAATAAACTATTTTTTACAAAAAATTAAACCGACTTCAACACCACAAATAGGCACTCAAAGCGAAAAAATTTAACATAGGTAATTATTATAACCGCTACTCACTCATCTATATGAAGTCGGTGCCAGCCAAATCTAACAGGTAGTAGATAGATACTACTTACCTATGCCTACTTACTTACTACCTCGTACATAGTATATCTACTAACTTTTTAACTAGCCTGGCACCGACTTCATATGGATGAGTGAGTAGCGGTTATAATAATTACCTATATTAAATTATTTTTCGCTTTTGAGTGCCTATTTGTGGTGTTGAAGTCGGTTTAATTTTTTGTAAAAAATAGTTTATGGAAAACCCCGTCTTAGCGAGCGCTCCAAAAAGGCACCGCCATGCAATTTTTTTAACTCCTAGCATTAGTAGTTGAGATTTTGTGGTGACCTTTCGGTTTTATACCTTTATTACCTATATAGATAAAAAATTTACTCCTATAATTATTCCCTAACGCGCTAAAAGAATTCTAACTTCAAAAATATAGTTATGCTGAATGTGATTATCTCCTACACATTTCAATTTCACCATTCGCACAGCGAGTGAAACCACAGTGCGCAGCTACTAACAACAAGAGAACAACGGTACACATAATGTAGTTAGTACGTTACACGAATACTTGACCATGTTTGAAAACTTAACATTTGTTGCTCTAAAGCAAATTCAAGTCCTATTTCTTGGGAACAGCCGATAGTTCAGGAACTCGTACGTTTGGTAGTTGTTGTATGACTTTGAGAATAATGCAGAAGCACTCTAAGAGCAGTTTATGAGTACATTTGTTGCAGAACAGTGCAAGATTATAAGGAACATGTTTAATTGTATAATTCAATCTATTGATCCAACGCATTTTTTTATAAGTAGCGAGTGACGAGACGAGCACGACATATGCCTGATGGTAAGCAACATGCCTGCCACATAACAGCACAGTGACACGCAGCTATTGGAACACGAAGAGTCCAAATCATTACCTAGCACTGCACTGCGCTCGTCACCCAGAGATCTAAGATATTATATCTCTAAGCCCTGTAATTTCTGAAAACTTAAAACTACACCTTTTATTATGTAGCAATGGCTGATGGCACTAGCTGACGAATAGTCTTCGTTGGCGAACCGCTATCTATTTTTATTTGTCATTATTATTTTAGTAATCCAGGTAGGCCAAACCGTATGCCAACTAATATAATAAACGTGAAAGTTTGCGAAGATAATAGACGGGTAGATGTTTGTTACTCCCTCACGACATTTTTTTTTTATCAATGACAAGTTTACACTTGACCGCCATCTCTGATATTAAGCGACGATGCGCTCTACAATGGAGCGTGCTTCACAAGAAACCGATTCACTGTCGACTTGAAGACACCAAGAATATAACCATCGGCATCGGGAAAAACCTCCTCAGACAAGCTATTCTACAGCCTAGACGTTTTATTACAAAAGTAGAGTCAAACCTACTCCCGTTAGAGTCTTTGGAATGTCAAACTAAACGAAATAGAGAGAAACTTGCTGATACACAAGAATAACACCCAGGTTAGCTTTTTAAACCGACATCAAAAAAGAACGATCAACAGTTTGCGACAACGGGCTGAAATTGATAAGGGTGATGAAAAATCAACTCTTTGGTATAGTGGACGAAAATGCCGTAATTGAAATGGACGTATACGTTACGGCTGCTACAACTTCTATTAAAGAAAGAAAAATAAATACAGTATATGCTACGTTGTTCATGCAGTGGAAGCTAAATATTATCACACAAAACTTTACACAGGACTAAATGGTTGAATCTTCTCATGACCACATGACTGTTGTAACGCTGTAAATAATTATATAGGTCGCCATTTAGTCCTGTGCAAAAATCCCTCCCCTCTCCGAAATTTCCTCTCACAGAAATTTTGTAGTCGATTCAAGGGAACCCCCTTAGTCTTGAAGTAAATTACCTAAATAGCTTAGTAAGTCACACCACGTACGGGTTGCCAGTTCTTAGATAAATAATATATAGGGAGTGACCGCGACAAGCGATATTAATGCCGAGGCCCATAAAATAGGTAGCTTCAAGCTGCTGTTATGACTTTATCTCGGACGATTCGGCAGTCAACGTGAAACAATCGCAAAACATTGGTATTTAATTTTGTGTAATTTACATTCCTTTGAACCTAAATAACTATCTCTATACCTAGTTGTAATTCCCGGCGTTTGTTTTTTTTTTTTTCGAGTACTTATTGTTTATTTAATTGGATAAGATAACTTTCAGATTTGTTAAGTAACTTTTGTGCAATGAAATTCATTTAGAAAAATTGTAATATGCAAGTTCCACAAGACCGTAGTGTTCCATATTTACCAATGCTTAGGTAGGCACAGCATTTTAAAATGATATATGTTAGATCAATTTAGTCAAACTAGATCACTTCTTTGTCGAGTTACGTACAAGCTTTATCACAGCTGTAACAACAAGCAGCATCAGTGTTTCGACGATGTAAGTAATTAACGGTATCTCCTTAAGCCGCAGCCTCCACGGGATTTATGCCTCGTCTTGAACGAACGATGTAATTTCCGCGCTCAAATGGAAAACCTGAAATTAAATCGCAGAAGAAAATTCGCTTCAACTTGGCCGTGATTTGGTAATCCGGATCTGGAGTAACAGGCTCTATTAGTGAATAACATGAAAGAAAGCCAAAAACCATGACCTTAGTCACTGGTGTTTCAGTCCACTAATGCCTTCGAAGACCTCGAATTTCAAGTTTACTCGGCACGGCCGGCATTCCCGACTCAGTTGCGTGCCGACCGCCGACGCGAGCGAACGTCCGCCTCCTAAATACAACAACCTCACACTTTCACTCTCGGAAAACTTGTATACAGTGCGTAAACACATTTAGTGGTCAGTGTTTGTTGTATGATGTAGCGCGCTGTGCTCAGCGGACTGCGTCGGAACTTGCACCGGCTTGGATGGGACCGTCGTAGAGGTAAATATTGGCGCTAGCCGGAATCCCCACGACCATCGGCCGCCGAACGAGTGTTTGCCGAGCTTTCCAACGAGTCCGTTCCATTTCCCGGCGCTGATTTGATTTGCATATTTACACACAAACAGCCGAACTTAAACGGCGGCCTCTCGAGCGGGAAAAATTACGGCGAGACAAACACATTGCGGCTCAAACACAGTTAAAGCTAATTGGTACAGGTTTAATCCGCGCCACCCCGTAACAACAGTCATTAAGAGTTAATTCCATTCTGTTAGAGTCAAGCATGTCGTTAAGCGGCGAGGGATGTCACATTGAATGTGTAAACTGAAAGTTTGTGTGCAGCGCCGGCAGGAGCGAGCGTGGAACCGAGGTATCGGTGCTAGTGCTACAGCTCCAGACGAGCTTACGTAAGCCTTCAGCGAGTCTCCGCCCCCCGCTTATGTAACTGCCCGAATCGGCCGGAATTTTTATCGTTTCGTTTCAATTTTGGGGCATATTGAAATTTCGGGCTGGATAAACTAAGAAGGTATCAATTTTAGATGAGCTCGCTTTGGTCGAATTAAGACGATGGCCCTCGCGGCGAGCGCCGGGATCGTTGCGCCGGCAGATATTGCCGCTTCTGTTTATTTAAAAGGTCTGCGTTAAAATTTCTGTCGACACAGTATTTTATTCTAAATGTTGGTTTTTCACAAGAACATATACCTAAAGAAAATAAATCGACTCAGTTCAAAATACTAGCTGTTTGTAGACAGTTCGAGTAACGCGGATTAATGCGATAGTAGTGCGCCCTTGATTGCATTCGCGCCATTATCTGCAAGATACTGCCCAATAAACCTGCATTAGATGCAGCACACGAACGTAACTAATGGCTGCTATCGTGCGTCTGGCTAATTGAATTAACGTTCAAAGATAGTGGAAGTGATAACTTTGAAATTTAGTCGGAGCTTCGTGAAGCGTGCCGCAATAAATCTTCGCGAACTTATCATATCCTTCCTCAAGACTCGGCAAATCTCAGCCACAATTAAGAGTTGTTATCGTTATACTCGACGGTTTTACGACGACCCTAAGCATTCAGGAACTCAGCAAATTATCTAATTAAATATGTATCGTCTAGGGTCAGAAGTCGAATCTTTTTAAAGAGCGTTTGCAGTTAATCCGTAAGCCTAGGGAAGGTAAGAAAATAGGGTGTATGTATCCGTAACGGACGAAGTTACCGTGATGTCCATCAGATTGAAGCAGATAAGGGTTTAGAATTATCTATTCCATTACGGGACGGTATCGATGCTTCCCTAAGGGGCCCTTCTGTAAGCGGAGCTCGCATAATACTTGCTCCACACTCCGAACCAAACCTCCTGGGGTAATCGTATAGGATTACTAGACCGGTGACCGAGGGTTGGAACACACGTTTACTACCCGAGTGATCGTAAACCAGATGACCGGCGTCAAACAACTTAATTGCCCAGCTTCAAACCTGAAGGCGAATCTAGCCGAGATAAGGCACGCCTGCAAGAATCACTGGATAGGTACTCTAACCGTTATCAATACCATCGAAACCCTAAGGAGTAAGCCAAGGATGATTTACTTGTTTAGCTTAGCGGCTGGATACTAAAATTTAATATCGACCTTAGCGTGTTCGGCAATCCGTTGCATAGTAGGTAGCCTATAATTTTGTATGTTCGAGGCAACTTAGAATAAATAGAGCGTTACAACCGTGGTTCGTTCTAATACCTTATTAGAACCAGTCAATACCATACAATATTCTGAATAATTGTTTTTCGGAAATATTTCATAGCTGGATAATAAGAGGAATTAAGACATTAAAAATGGATAACTGCATTTGAGCTTACGTTTTTCGACTCAATATTCCATTTAAAAACCAATCTGTAAACACACAAGGTTCAATTTCCAATGCAATCAGCGGTAAACGTGCACCTTCGCACATTATTAACTTGTTAGAATGCCATTTGCATGCCGATCCAATATTCTATCACAGGAGCTTGTGATAACACGTGAAAGAATAAAGAACGAATGCAATCTGAACATCTAAGTTGTTCCCGACAATGGAGACACGCCTCGCTAAATTTCTATTGAAAACTATATCTAACTCCCGAGAGCGCTTTGAGATATTGTTTTCACATTCTGCCAATCGGAAAACTATCGGACGTGTGTCGGGCTATAAATACGAATGCATCAAATATTTGATTGTGAAACGTGTCTATTCGATACATAAATATAGGAACCTCACGCACATCCCTAATAATAGTTAGTTTATGTTTATTGCGAGTTCCAAAATGAACTCAACAAAATACCAAAATAACTCAAGAAAAGGTAAAGGAAATAAATAATCTAAGCACAACCAATATTGACAAACGTAATAAAAAAGTAAAAGGTAAGCGAAACACGCGGTAAAACGTATTTACCGGAAAAATAAAGAAGCTTGATTTTTACCGAATGCGATAAAATACCTTTGAATACAATCAACATGTGTGGAACGTTTTAAAAAAGACCGCAAGGTTTTTTTCCTTACTTTTACTTATGGTAACAAAATAGTTTAGTTATAGAGAACATCTAAACTGTCTAAAGATTAAAATTGTTATCGTAGCACAATTACAGGGATAGGGTGCACCTAGGTCCCACAATGGCCGGGTTTGTCACGTCAATAAAGGAGTGAAGGGGCACCGTGGAAGGGCACAATGACAGACCGAAGGGGAAAGTCTCGCTCATTGTTACCACCACTCAAATCTTCAAGGATTATGACAGAGAAATAGGTAAAATATAACGTAACAAGAGCACATGTGCGATACGTGAGAAGACCATTGTCGGAAATAAGGGTCGGAGTCGAGGTATAACGCTTTTTATTGTGTTGAAAAATCCTATTACGCCGTAAAATGTTATTGCCGAGAACCCGTGCGTAAAGTTTATTTAATTAGCCTCTAAAGCGTTAGCTTTTATGATTGAAATGTAGGCCCGGACACGGATCCGAGAAGAAATCGACATGCCATCGCTTCTTTTAAAAGTAGCACGAATCTGTGTAGGTACTTTAGGATAAGCTAAGAAAAGGTATCTTCGAAATAGGACATAGCAACAATTTTACATTGGCAATAACTTGCCCACAGGAATATTCAAGGAGGTTTGAAATAGTGTAGTGTAGCGGAAAAATATGGTAGCAAAAATAGTAATAAAATTATCGTGGAACAGTTCCACTTTAGCAAGCAATAAGGATATTTGATAAATAAAATCAATTCTCCGTGTAAAATCTTTAACTATTTGATGAATGGGCAAACCACGCACATGCACGTTATGATACAAGGCCATAGGCTATTATCAAAGACCGAAATGAAGGAATCGCGTGACATCTACCTAAAAACTGACTACAAAACCCAATACTTCATTACATCCGTAAATGAATTCAATGTCGTAGAGTAATCCAGCCAACGATGATGACAGTCGCCCGAAAGCTAGCAATTAAAACGATCAAATAATAAAAACGCCGCAGTTTCTCACAAACTAGTGAGATCACTGCATGTCAGAGCACTCGTTAAATAGTTGAGCCCACATCTGACAGAACAATTATTGCCAAGGATTTGTCTTAATTAAAGAGCGGTGTGACAAAAGCTCTTCAAGTATCATAAAGCTCTGGCAATTCTGTCTGACTATAATAAGTGCTCGTTCAATTTCTCGACGGTCGATTGTTTGACTTTCATTCATCGAGACAAATCCAATTGTGTTTTCAAAGACGATCATTCGATTCCATTTAAATCGAATATCGAGAATTTGATCAATCTAATCTCAAGTAATAAATTCTTCTTCAATCGGAAACAACTTTCACGATTTATGGATGCTATGTGAATCTTTTGTGAAAGTTTTACATGTGAACCCTTTTCAGATATAAGAGATGTTTGTAATCGAGTAGACGCGAATACCCCAACGACTCGTATAAGATTCGAAAGAATTGATCCACGCTTTGTAGTGTACGTATGAACTCTACCAATGACAACAGTAGATAATAAATCTCTTTTTATAAATGTCAATTTCATCGCTCATGAAATTATACGAAAGTATACAACTGACAAAATGCCTGATACAATAGTTACGTGCGATAGGCAGATCTTGAATATGCGCATTTATATTAGTTCTGTATTTTATATGTATATTAGTTGTTAAAAAACTTTTCAAAAAAGATGGCCTTAAATTTTGATGTTCATGAAGATTGTAAGCTTTCGATGATATTAAGAACTGCTGTCCAATTTATTTGCTGCTATGTCTTCATTTATTATCAGATTTAACAGAGAAATAATTTGAATAACGAAAATATACACCCTACTCTATCAAGTGGATGGGCTAGTTAATTATTACAAACGGAGTTATTAATAAAATAATTAATTCCTCACAAATTATTATTCAAACGTGACAGCAGTGTATTAATATAACGAGGACAAATTGCCTTCGAACCGTAATCTGGGGAAACTGTCAAGCTTGACACAATAGTAATTAATTGGTTAGCGTTACACTATCGAATAATTTGTTGGCGACGAGATGTCGAGGGTGAAGGTCTTGAGTTTCGTGATCTGATTCCCTGAAAATCTAAACCGCTTGATAACACAGAGAGGTACCAACCATGCCCATTTAACAAAAATCTTATTTTTTTTTAATATTTTAACGCCCATTTGAATACGTTTGATCCCCAACTTGCTTGTTGGATAGCGTCAATATCTGGTATAATATAAAGATGAAGCACCCAGACTTAAAAGGTACTTACTTATTCACTCTGGCTTTGAAATTCCGGAGATAAGTCATGTATATTTTGACGTATTCAATAACTTTGCTACGTAATTATGTTTTCGACATTGACTTTGAACAAATTGTCGAGGTGTTTAGCTGATAACCTACAGCACTATTAGCTATTAGCATATTCCGATGCACGTGTCAAAACACGATTACATCGATAAACAGTATTTAGTACTTGATACATTTACCGAGCATTGAATATAAACGTTTCGTGTGTTATCTTAACAGCTCGCCTTTAAGAAATGAAACACAAATAGATGTGTTAACAGAATGTAATGACTATTTACACAGTTTGTTGCACCTTGTATGGAATAAATTGAATTTGATATTCAAGGACCGATCGTGTCTCGAGATATATTTTATGTATCATTAGTTTATCGGTGTAAAGTATCGGAGGTGGCTCGTGCAGGGGCGGAGCACCCATTAAGGGCGATGACCCTGACTTCGTCCCCGCCTTTATCCATATACCACGTCGGTTATCGGTGACTCTCATGCTACATAATGGGGGATGGTAGACATATGTTTGTTCGAGTTCAAATGGTGACAAAAATAGCTCAGCCCCTTCAACACGACTGTTGTTTTAAGCTACTATTACATTATCATTTATAACCATCTTATATTCGGATCGAGTCAGCGATATCTCGGTGCAGTTTCGTGCACATATTCACGGGCGAATCACGATATCGCCCTACCTTCAGCACCATGGTAAAACGAGTGTAAATATCCCGTAATTAATGATAATAGTGGCGTGAAACTTTAAGATTTTATGTCTGAGAGGGGATGTAATGTATAAAAACACGACGAGGCATGCCAAAAACAAATGTTGTGTCAAAAATCCGGCTTCAACGATAGATTTTGCAACAGATTACCATCAATGTTTATCGACAACTTTCCTTTGAAGAGCTTTTGAGGTCATTGATGTCATCGCATACGTATTTGCCAAACTTGAGCAAACTAATCGAAATATTTTCGCAATCTTGATAAAAATGCCGCGTTGCTACATCGACTTATTTTATGTATTACGCGAGTTTCACACTTGGTATTTCCCCCTTTCTAATGAAGAATTAGTATTTATTATATATCTAAAGCAAATACCAGAATCACTGAACATATTGAAATGAAACTTTACATAGTGTTCAAATTCACTAATCTAGATTGTTATGGTCTTTATTAAATTAGTTCTTTTACCCGTTAAGGCAGGCTGCTTAACAAGTTTTATAAAGGCTTTTATATCATTAGATGTGTAACAGTTTACTAAATCACGAAACTAATTTATGTTGCGTTTATTTCAAATAGCATCTTAGTATTCATTTTTGTTGTATTAGAAACGCAAGTGCTTAATTCTGTACCAACTAAATACAATTAGACAATTACTAAATATATACTAAGTATACTATAATACTTTATTATTAATTTAATATTATAGTTATTAATTTAACGTGTTCTTACTATTTTTGTATTCTTAGCGATAAGTCCTTAGTCACAATTTTGTGTTTCGAGTTTATTCAGACTGCTACAACTTCTAGCCACAACTTTAACAAGACCATAAAATGTATTATACTTTACGGCACACTCTCCGCTCCAAAGTGTGATGACTCTTATTAACTTTGAAATAGGCCTCATAAATTCGTCCTTTTCCTCCAGTAATCCAACTGCGAGAAAACTTAATTCACCGGATACATTAATGAAAATTGGATGGAACTTTTTCCCAGTTCGCTGACACTGCGGGGAAATTCTCTTCAAGGCTTAACGCGCACTACGACAAGATGTCGTTATAGTAATTCTGCATAATTGAACAGTAGATAATACATAGACTACAATTTGAGCAATACGTAAATGAAGCATTCTTTTACGTATTGATAAAACAAACTCCCAGTTCCCAGTTCGCTGACACTGCGGGGAAATTCTCTTCAAGGCTTAACGCGCACTACGACAAGATGTAGTTATAGTAATTCTGCATAATTGAACAGTAGATAATACATAGACTACAATTTGAGCAATACGTAAATGAAGCATTCTTTTACGTATTGATAAAACAAACTCGATAAAAAATTTGCGAGTTTATCGCACAGTAAAAAAAATAGGCAGTAATAGCGACTACCGATAGAAGTGAATTCTTATAACTTACAATTTTAGTACTAAACAGCGCCGATGTTGCACAATACCTATAGACCTATAGACAAACTACAACTATGCACATCAATGACGCCGAATCACAAGATTTCACTAATCCAACATGCGTCTAACGTCATGTATGTCCCGTAATGCTGCTACGGCGCCGCTAGGACGCTACATTAGCAAGTCGGTGACGCGGACTTTCCGGTAGGTACCAAAATGTACTACAGCTGTTTTTACTTCGAAAATCGTAATGCGCGATTAGTCTTTACGTTGTCCAGAGTTCCGAACTGTTTCCAAACTGCTAACTAAGTACAACTCGTGGGCTTATTCAATTTGAGGGGGTGAAGTCGGTACGTAACGCACAAATGTGGTCCACTCGGTTCCACGTAACAAACTACCAATCCAGTCCCGAGAGTAGCAATTTGCGCTGCGTTTGCCGCCAGAAACTATTCTACACCGGCAATAATAAACACAGATATATGGATTACGCTAAAATGTTGCATTAATCTGAATGTGTTGCTTGCTTGCATCTTTATGAACTAGTTGTAAATATTGGAGAGATCAGAGAAATGTTTCCAGAGAAATCCCAGAGCATAACGATCAATTAACTTACCTATATCTCTAGGTGACGAGCGCAGTGCAGTGCTAGGCAGTGATATATAAATAGCTGCATAGCACTGTGCTGTTATGGCCAAGATTGTTGCTTACCATCAGGCGCATATCTTGGTAATCTCGTCACATTTTATTTAAATAAAAAGCTGTTTCACACATTATGCCAAGTTTTATTCAAACTTGACAAACTGTGTGAAACAGCATTTTTTTTTTGTTCGACATTTCTCAATGACACAGCTGATTTGATTAAGTTGGTTTGGTAATGCAAATAGTTCGTAATGGTTAACTTAGCGCGTCCCTTTGGGTTTGTTATATAGTTTTCACGTAATCCTGTTTTTTGACTGCACGGCGGTCAAATACATCGCCTTTCACCAACTTTTAAACAATAATCGCGACAACAGCCAGCCTGTACTTTTATCAATGCGTCCTCTGTCGTATCGATCGAATACGATTCAGTATCTAGTCCAAACGCTTTAATTACAAACTCATTGACTAGCTTCATTTCGGCGATTGAATAGAAAGGTGTTGAATCTTTCTATTGCAAAGCGGCAACAGCATTAAAAAGTAAATTTAACCCGTCCAATTTTCAAAGTTTTAAAATTTCTCAACAATATTTAGTCATGTCCCACAATTAGCATATTTCATCGAAATTCCAGAGCACGTACAAGTATAGGTTTCCATATACTTGTACGAGGTCTTGCGACTTCAGCCACGTGCCTGGTATATTGACCTTTCGCAAATTGAATTATTTAAACTTAATTGGCTATTCCAAACGCGGGTAACAGAATTACATGGTTTTTCTTACACCAGTTGCTAGTCAATTACGGAGTTATTAAAATAACTATAAATTATAGTTTTTGAATTAAGTATGAGTAGAGGTCGCGCACGCGACCGACGGCCGCGACGTCTGCGGACGCACGCCACCGTACCTTACGTAAAGGTTGGAAACATGTAAATCCCGCGCAAAATAACAACTATATTTACATAAACATCTCCATCGTAAACAGTGACAATATCCCCAAATTGAATAAATAAATCCCGCTCAGAGAGAGCCGGAAAAACAATGGGGAACATGAAACTGGCGTCCTCCGGTATAAATATACGACGTTCCTCGACATGGTGCGATTGATGTCGCGCAACGAACCTCTATTGTAGTTTTTTTGTTTTGCAAAATTGTAAACACCCATTGTCGTGAGTTCAACAATGTGTCAAATATTTTTGAATGAAGAAGGAAGATGTCAGTCACGACTGGATATTTTTATAGAGCAAAGTTTACGTTGTAACGGAGTCCATTAGGCAAGTTGTGTGTGGTATCGTTTGAAAGCAAAGTCTACATTTGCGTGGGACTACATTTTATACAAATGACGGGTCAGATCGCAGATTAGACATCGACGTAGCATATTGATGTCCTGCTATTGGATGCCAAAGGGCATTCAACACAGCCCTGTCTCGCAATACAGCAGTTGTGATCTGAATATTAGGCCCTAATTGTCCATTGCAGCTTGCAGCCCTGCATTTCTATGAATTAGACAAGCAACATTTCTATGTCTCCTTTAGAATTGGAGTCTTATTTTAGCTTCGAGTAATTTGCTACAAATCGATCGTAATTTCCATTCCAACCTTGCTATATGTACGGCATAATGATAGTCACGGCAGTTATTATTCGATTCTTTCACTTGTTATTGTAGGTATACATAGTATCTATCTCCAGTCCTAACGGGGAAAACGAATGACGTAACTGTTTTAAGCTTGAACGTAATCCACAAATAACGCGCACTGATAAATTTATCCGATGACACGAAAATGATTGCGTTTCAAATGACTAATTCTAATCTGTCATTGTCATCGGTACAGAGCACGAAGCTCAGGGTAAAGTCGTAATGGAAGTTTCATACATCAAACAAAATGTCCAATGTTTGCAAAATTTGATACACGTGAAATAAGATCGTAGAAACCCTGGTACCATAGTCGTGATAATTACATAATGACGCATTAATAACTGAGGCATTAGCACTAACTAAATATATTTCAATCGGTAATAATGCGTCCACCATTCGACAGCCACAGTCAGGTGTCATTCCAATAAATCCCATTCGTCAGTTCTTTATCGATAATACCATTACTCATCATTAACTCCCTCCACAAAAGCGAAAAGCCTCCACAAAAGCGATACTGAATACCGATTCCGAGATTAATACTTTACCTATAATTTGAAATGAATTTTTGTGGTGATATTGATGATAAATTAAATTGAAGCGTTAAGACTGCGATCCGCATTCATTTGAATTCCAAATTCCATCGGCAAGCTGACGGTCCGAGCGCGCCTCTAATTGACTTTGTCAGCTTCACCCGCGCTAAATATTTCATAGCCAAATAAAAAGCCTACTGAATATATTCAACATTTCATTTTAAACGTAATAGTGTGGCCACACTAGCTACAATTAACAAATGCGAATGCGGCAGCGAACTCTTTCAACTGTAACAAACCTATTGTTGTTGAAATAAAGGGTTGTTAAAATGTTTGTCCCAATAAAATTTTACTTTCGCAACTTGGACAACGAAGAGTATTGACGTCGGTTCTTTATTCGCCGTCGAAGTGAACGTGTAACCAACGGACGGACAATACGAAGACCTTCAAACTCTCGAGACCTTTACAGAAACGGTCGGGGTAACTTTTCGAAACGGCAGTGGCCTCCGTCTGAAAATAATTCATTCGTAGTCGTTATCGATTACCGCAGACAAAGCTTTCATATCGTTCGGGATAAATAATTCATCGACGAGGGTCGCGGCGCAGCAGCCGTCCCCGAAGGTCCCTCGAAAAACTTGATAATGTGATTTAGACACGCGCCAACCGGAGCTCGGCAAGAACTCTGCAAGAACTAATTTGTAGGGGTGACGCGCCCTCGCATACAGAGCGGTGTCCGACGACATCGCTGCGCTATTTGCGCTCGCCGCTATGCATTCACAAGAGACCCCGGCGTCCGCCACCCCCGCAATCATTCTAACCACTCATTTCTTTCACAGACATCGGCGCTGAACAACGGAAAATGTGCACACAGTGCGATCGGCATCAAACAGTCAGTGAGTGCGAACTAGAACCGCGAGTGAAAAGTGATCGGAAAAGTTAAGTGATGCGCGTGTGAGAGTCGACCACGACGTCGACCAATTCCTCGTGGGGGGCGCTGGCGACGGCCAGCGATGGTATGGACTGGACGGACAATGGGAGCGACGCTTTTTGGGAACGAGACCGCGGCGGGGCCGGTTGCGTCTGTCAGCCTCTACAACTACTGGGCGTGGAGCATCGTGGACGGAGCGCTCATGCTGCTAATAGTGAGCGGAAACACGCTCACGATCCTGGCCGTGACGCTGAGCCGCCGGCTCTCGTCACTCGTCTCCAACCAGTTCGTGCTGAACCTGGCCATCTCCGACCTGATGGTGGGGCTCACGCTGCCCTACCACCTGTCCTTCTACCTGGACGAGACCGTGGGCAAGATCAAATGGATGTGCTTGATGCGCTTCATTCTGATCATTCTAGCGTGTCTGGCCTCCATTTACAACATTATTGCGATAGCTGTAGACAGGTGAGTCGTAACTTTGCCGTCGTGAACTCACGTTTCGATTCCTACCTTTCGAGTACAGAAATAGCGGTGGCGCTCGTGTCACGCTATGGTATCCACGAAAATAGATTTTTTTCTTTCTTATGAAATGGGGCAGACGTCGATATGGCTCGAGCACGTAAAAGGAATTTATGACGATAGGCGGGAAGTAGTGCAGACCATTCACCCACACTTGGGAATTATGCGACGATGTGGAAAAAAACTGC